>JAWWEV010000022.1:7675664-7754177 GCA_035583235.1 Hafferia zeledoni | reverse complement strand
TTCCAGGTTTCCCCATCACTGCGGCGGGGGCGGGGGGGGGGGAGGTGGGGGGAGGGCGGGGAGGGGATGGGTAGGGGTGGGGGGAAGTTGTTCAAGTATCCAAATTCTTGAAGAGAGGAGTCAAAGTTATGGGAGCACTGGCTTGGATCACAGATCTCAGAAAATATGGGTTTCCAGCTCTACCAAAGCCACCTGGAAGATATGTAAGCTCTGGGTTCAGTGCCTTGCTGAGCTTCAGGAAGCCTACTAGGTGCCCTGGAGTTGGAGGAAGGCCACACATTACCCCAAAAGAAAAACCCAGAGACCCATAGAATTTCTTGTGAAGTATTTTTGTGTTCAATAACTCAGCATTTTCTAATGAAGTTTGAAAGTTTCTGCCTATTTCCATCTGGAAATACATTTTTCAGATGGACATGACACGTTTTGGATGATGTGAGAGAATTAAGTTTGACCCTCTTGCCAAATTCCACTCCAGCAGATAATTTCCTGTGTATTTAAATCCACCTCACAACATTAACAGAGCACATTTTTTAGCTGACATTCTGTCTTGCAGTGCTTCTACTGTTAATTATTATCTGCATTTCATCTTCTGTGTAGCTGCTTTTCCCTGAGTTCACTGCTATGTTAGAGTGTGGTGTCTGTATACAAGTGAATGGGAGCTCTGGGGGGCTGTGAAATCACTTGTGCTGCTGCAAGAACATCAGTGCTACATGAGGGATTATTTTTAGTCCTGGAGAAGTTTTTGCATAGCAAGGTGCGATCCCACAAATAATGAGATTAGTCTGTATGTCGCATTATTTTATGCCATTATGGTGCCTGACTGCATTACAGAGTAGTGTTGTATTTTTCTGTCTCCTCAGGAACATTTATTACTACAATGAGGATCCTTCACTGACGCCAATGAAGACCCAGGCCCCTATTGTGCTAGGCACTATAGCAACAGACAGTAAAAGGCAGTCCTTGGTACTAAAGACCTTCATTGCCAGAGATTCATCTTTTATTCTTCAGTTTACAGCAGCTGCAAAACAACTTGGATGAAGAATAAATTGCAATGAACAGGCTGTGGAATGAATTCATATGTAGGTGGGAAACCCCAAGCCAGTAAAAAAATCGAGGGGTGTAATCCTGAACCAAGTGAAGTAACATGAGAACTCCCACAGATTCCAACAGGAGCCAGGATTTCCCCTCTGCTCCCACTGCACCAGGTGCCTCTGTGCACAGCACGATGCAGTGCAGCTGCTGCAGCTGGGGGGGTTTCTGCAGGGCTAGCTAGGAACAAGGTGCAGGCAGTGGGTTCACAACCGGCCTGGATCACTAGTCTGTCACAAAATCACTCTGTAAGCTGAATGATCAATTATGGCCTACAATACTTCGTGGTCTCCAGTGCAGGGGCTATTTAGATGACAGTCAACTCCTTAACACACTGTGTTTCTTGCCACAAATCCTTTCTCTAAGGGATAAAGACTAAAAATATTCCTGAGGTACAGCTCATAAACAACACAACCCCTGTTCAGATCTTGCTGATGTCCTATGTTATTATTTACTTAAATTGCATAGCTCCCCTGCTCTAACAGGAGACTCAGGTAACTTGATTTTTTGTGTTTTGTAACTGACGCAATGCACATTAAATCAGAAATAATCAAGACTTCAGAGATGCAGGTCTCTTTTCTGAACATTCTGACTATGAATGTAATATAATAGAGGTTTGAGTGATGCTCATTTTGCACCCCTGAGTTTATCATAAGGTTAACAGTCTTTATTATTTTGCAAAACAAGCAGTAGCACCTCATCGAGGGTATAATCACCTCAGTCAAGAAACAAACAAGCTTTTACTTAATGTGCTAAAAATATAGTTGAGAAACCTTCAATTTCAAGCCGTGTGATAAAATAGACTGTGTTGACTGAGCAGATCAGCAGCTGCTGCTGTTCAGGCTCCTTCACCCTAACAATGCCTGCCTTTTTCTCTCCCCACCAAATTTAGAGATGATGTCAGTATAGCCAACCCCAGGAGTTCAAAAATCTGAAGGCAAACCAAAATAGAATCACAGGATTGGTATCAAAGTCCTGGAAGTTATTGAAACCGAAGCGTATGATTTGGGGGGTCAGCCTTTAGATTTTTTAATTCATAGGAGACAGTCTTCTCCCTTCCAGTTGTCTGCTCAGTTCTCCTGGCTGTCTGATATGCCCTATTTCAGAGTGAGACAACACAGGACAATGGGAAGCACAAAGAATTGGGAATCTATTTAAAGTATATATAAAGCTCAATTCTCCACCATATGGAAAGCCTTAATCCTGCAAATACCTTCTCTGAATTCTCAGCTTCATTCACACAAGCAGCCTCAGGGAAGCTGTGGGGGTCCTCCTGTACCTGAAGTTTGTCACTTATATAAGTCACCATTGCACGTCACAAACGTTGGCCGGTGTCACAATATTAAGAGTTAGCTAAGAATTGAGAGATCTGTTGCTCAGTTTTCTCTGTGATCTTGGGCAAGTTCTGCTTCATTCTCTATCCCAGCTTCCTGCTCTTTAAAAAAGGAGGTAAAATTTATCTCTACAAGGTACTTGGAGGCTTCCAGACAAAAGATAATGAAATTCAGAAAATTAATACATTGTCTTTTTCTGATGTAAATTGATTTCTAGCTAACACAGCTGGAAAGAATGCTTAAAAATCAGTGAAATGTATTTCTTAATTAAATCTCCTCATAAAACCAAACCCTTAGAACTGGGCTTAACCCACCATGGATCAAGTCTGACTGAGCAGCCAAGAGAAGTAGAGGAAGAGGACTTATTCTCCATGCTGAGAAGACACACTTCTCATTTCACAAATTAGACCTATTGCAGCAGTTTCTGGGAGTCAGCAGTAAACTCATACAGGAGTTCATCAAGAGGTAAACATATAGTTACATTTTTCCTACGCAAAGTATCAGATTATTCTGAATATTAATTGATTGTATTTTTAAATTTAGTCTGAATGTAGGATCCGATTTTTTTGAGGCAGCCATAACATGTTCGGTTGAAACAGTTTGTTAGAAAAGTACTCACTTAAAATAACAGAAGACTTTCATCTTTTATTAAACATTTGAAATTACTAGAAGATACTACCTTAGAGTGGCTTAATTTAAAGAGGCAAACTGATGCATTTTGTTAATTAGACCATTAAAAAACTCATTTATGTGTAAATAAGTCTAGGTCGTTAAATCTTAATGTACAGTGTCAAAGTAAAACCTCAATCTTCAAACTTTCTAGTTATGTTAATTCATGGCCCTAAAAATTAATTAAAAATAGAATTAGCATCAAAGAACTTATTTCCCCCCTCCTGTTTTTAAAGGAAAAAGATGTATTTGTAGTAATGAAAAGTGGTTATTTCTGCTCAGTCCTCCATTCACACATTCTCTTGGTCTATAAGACTACTTAAACTTGGATGTACAACACCTATATTTTGCTATCAGTGATCTGTATTTTTAAAGCCCAGCAAAAGGCAGCTAGCAATGATGTTGGCCCTAATTTTCATTGTGGCAACACCAGGTTATTTCAGTGAAATCACATATTGTGAATTAATGATGCAATAATGAATCAAAAATGTTATTGGGCACAGCTGAAAAGGTAAGGCTAAAAGGTTGTCTCCTGTTAATGTTTGTGATTTTTACAGTCCTAAAGTCATACTCTCAATTGCTCATAGCTTTACAAAACAAAAGGAAGTATTTAGATTGAAAGTCTCTAGGAAAGTTCCAAGATTCTCAGGCTGATTTTAGAAAATTTCAGGAAAAAATGTAGAAAAATTTCTGAGAAGTTCAGCCACTTTCACGAACAGAGTAAAAGCTATCCCATGTGATTATAGGGAGACAAAAGGTTCCTGGGGACATAAACTGGGAGAAGTTGCTGCAAAGATACTGAAGACAGAATTGAGAGAAACTGAAAAAGGGCAGGAGAGTGCAGAAGAAACAGAGGGCAAGTGGTCAAGTAGATACTGCAAGGGAAGCCTTTGGATCCTGGACAACTGAAAAGAATGAAACTGGATCGAGGGCAGAGAAGAGCAGGGAGCTATGGTGGGATAGAAATGACACTGACAAAGACTGTAGGGAGCAGGAGAGAGGGACTCAAGTGCAGCAGCTTGGGCGAAATGGCCTGTGCCCACTCCAGTCTTAAGAACAAACCCCAAGGATGCCAGAATCTCAACACTCGTGCAAAAACAAGAAGTAATGATCATGTATTTCCATACCTATAGGTCACAGATCAAAACTAAAATTGTCCACATGAAAGTAACTGGTAAAGATTCTTGCTTTTTCTTTGTATCCCCTTTAATGAACAGTCAAAATTCCTTTCTTTTCCAGGTGCCTAAAATCAAGAGGATGCAGAAATGTGAGTTCTGTGCTCTACTAACCAGACTTGCAATGGTGACACAACACTTGGGAAAAAACAAAGGAGAGTGAAAATGCCATGAAGGCTGTAGGGCTAAGGGTGCTTTTAGGGCTGTGGCACTGACACAGGGTGAACTGCAAGGAGGAACTCCCATATACAGAGGTGCTGTCCAGCATCTGCAGGGACATTCTCAGTATCCAGGACAAGACCACATTTGCTTTCTGACTCGGTGACTGGTTGATACATGGACAGATAGAAATCAAAGGGAGTTTAAAAGACAAAAATACTTGAGCTGTTTTGAGTCTTCCTAATTCACCTGAGCATGATACACTCCCAAAGGCCCCTGTCTTTGCCTTACAGTCAGACTGAATGCTTGTTTGTAGGTAACAACCTACCCCTGAGTGGATGACTGACAAGCATCTTTCCACTGAAGGACTGCATTAATTGTGGTTGTTCCTGCAGAGATACAACACATGTAAATTGTTCATTATTATATATGAAACCTTATTACAGTTGTATAGAAGAAGAGATTGCTCCCACTGTACACATTCTTTAGAATTGTGTGACACGTGCACAGTCAAGCATGACACAGGAAAATCCATCAAAGAATATTTAAATATACCTTAGGGATACACTAACTTTTCTGATGGTTTTACAGAAGGAAAACTAATTGCATCTGCATGATATAACTGTTTTATAAGCATTGAGTCCATCAAGGCTTTTACTTTCTTCTTTGGTAAACACTTAAAACGGTCTCATTAAAGAAATTGATAAAAAAATCAGAAACAATTGAATGGTTTGAACATATAAAAATTTATTCTACTTTAGCTATTTTCACTTTTTCCTACTGATTTTTTTTGCAATATCAGCCATGCATAGAAAATCATGTCATATAAAGGTGTCTTCAGAGTGGATAATAACAGACAAGTATTCTCACAAAGACCTTACACCCTTTTCTGAGACTTAAAATTAAAATCTAATTATATAATAATAGTGATTTGAAGATATTTCTGTGTATTGGAATCCCTAATAATTCTTCTGGCAAATGTAGTTGGTTTTGTTATACTAAACACATTTGGTTTTACGAAGACTATGAGGTTTTCTTCTGTAACTGTACACACAACCTTAGTGCATCCATTTAATTTTAGGAAATTCTGTAAATTTTCTAGGCTGTTGCTGACTAGGGAATTCTGTTACTTAGTTTTCAGAAATGCACAGAAAGAACCAAATAGATACTTCATTCTGACTTATTCATGACTTCTCCAATTATCTGATGAGTCTACATGACTGACAGGCTGCAGTCAGTAGTCTGATATGGTCAAAATTGACACTGCTTTGATGTTTTCTTAGGTGGCTTTTTCACAAATTGTACTGGATGTACAAAATTCTGTGTGGAGTCTGCTGGATTATATGATCTTGTTTAACAATTTATCCAAAAGAATATTTTGCTGAGGTGATTTACTTCCTTATTGAGGTGGAAACTTAGTGATACTACTGATAATACTGATGTGTTTACACACCAAATTTCTTACTTAGAACTGTGGAGCACTTAAATTGAAATTCTTTGCTGTCCTTGGACAGGTGCAGATTGATTCCAGTGGTCTTCCAAACAGATTATAAATCAGGAGAGTTGAGACTGACAACATATCATTGGTCTGAGCAAGGGAAGAGTCAGATTGTTCTTTGCCAAGCGATATGACTATGGAGCCCCATTCAGATGTTTCTAAGTCTCTCACCACTTCACTATTGATAACTGTGACAGGATTTGTAATACCATTAGGCTGTTTAGCCAAGAGCAATTCTTTTAAAGAGTGTGACACTGAATACAGGCTCTGGCAAATGATGCCTTCAGTTAGAATGCATGAATGTGACACAACCCTTCCAGAACCTTTTACAGAGAGTACATCTTGACCAAAAAGTGACAAAAGAGAAAATAGTGCTTAAACCTGTGCAACATAGCACTGAGGCAGGAAAATCTCTACTGAAAATGCCTTTTTGTGCTAGAATCGATTCCACTGCTATTTTTAGTAATGTAAGTCATAAGGAACTATTAAAATCAGGGGGAACTACAGAAGTATGAATCAGGTGTCACATGAATAACAAAGTTGTAATATATTGTTGTTGCGTCACTTAGCTCTGCTCCATAGTTTTATTTTAGCTGTAGCATTTATCAGCTTTGCTTGTCCAAGCTAACTCTTAAAATCAAAATATTTTCTGCAGTTTGGCAACAATGGGTATTCTGGACTGGGTATTCACAGAGCAAGTAACAGAGAATTTGTCATACTGGGTCCATCTTCTGTTCTACAGCTCCTTTCATGCTTTATGTCTCTACTTTATATACCCATGAAATACCTAACTGACTATGAAATGACAGTAAGAAAAAGTAAGAAGTGTTCCCTTTTTGTCATATTTCTCTGCCACATGAGATTTGATCATCTGTATTATCACAGCCACAAACAGCATTAGCAAACATGTTACCCAGCCTGTTACATGGTATCTGCCGGGGAAAAATCCATGGGCTGATTATTCTCTGCATAAAATATTTTCTCTTTTTTTTTGTTCTAAATGCACTGGTCCTTAATGTCATGATGCACTGATTGCACTAAGCTGTGAAAGACAGAAGATACCCCCAGCAATGTGTTCTGGTCCTACTATTTCCTGCTCCTCCCAAACAAAACTGCTCTAGGATGAGAATCTCTGTGACATGAAGTGGTAAATGAGCCAAAGGAGTGTCATTTATACCTTCGGAATCTTTATGGTCTTTGAGGTGGTTTGTATGTAAATCTTACTGTACATCTCACTAGCTCTGTCACCTTTTTATGAGCACTCACAGACAGTCTATATATCAGTTGTCTTGACCAAAATTTAGAATATCTCTTTTAGAAAATAGAAACACAGCTCCTGGAAATGATCACTGTCATATCATCGTCATGTCACAAAAGGAGAACTAAAATAAATGAGAAGTTCCAGACTTCTAGTGATTGTACTGATCTCACTAGAAACTCAGGGGGTTTTTTTGTTTGGTTTGGTTTCTTTCTTTGTTTTGTTTTTGGAGGGTTGTTTTGTTTGAGGTTTTTTTATCTGCTGCTTTGTTAAAGAATACCCAGCAAAGGCAGAGTTATTTTCTTGGGGTTTTGTTCCACTGGAAATAATTTTGTCTAGTAATAATTTATAATCTCTAAAAATAAATCTCCAGTTGTGATCCAGTTTCTATTGTAATGGTGCAAATTGATGAAATTAACATTAATAGTGATGAAATTTATAATGTTTTGTGTGATCATTGCTTCACTAATCACTATGTATTCCACTGCTGGCTGTATGAGAGATCATTAATACGCTATATGTATAAACATTAAGCTTAATGGAGTTAAATGATGATATGAAAAGGCAGAATGGCTAGTTAATGATCACACAAACAATTAGTACCCTTTCTTGGTAATTCACAAGCTGTTCTATGAGGAACTGCAGCCTTGCAGAGCAAAACTCAGTGCATCTCTTAATTACAAATAAGCCAGGCAGTTGTGAAAGCACAGACTACCTCTTAACCTCCTGTTACTATAGACTGTTTTCAAGCTTCTCAGCAAGATTTTTCCTGGTGAAAAGGTAATTTAAAGGGAAATCTTTTCTGCTATCTTTATTGGTCACCTTAAGTAAATACTTGACTGATGGGACCAAGTCAAGTTTTACATTTAAGAGACACTTAATGAAAGAGTGCATCAGTCTTAAATGGTCCTTAATTGGTTTGTGTGATATGTCTGTGTTGGTACTTAGTGCAGGATTGAATTTCACACTAAAGGCTTATTTCTACTAACCCTTAACTCATGCTGAGTATCCCACTGTCCCTTGTGCACAGTCTCATTGATTTGGCCCAGAGTAATTGTCTTTCTCTGTTCTACAATTCCAAATTCTTTTCTCTGTAGTTTTTATAAAAGAACAAAATAAATTTTTTCCTAAATCATTTGAGTCCTTGGATTGAGTAAATTAATTCTAACTTAACTCTGTTATAGGTGATAAAAAGCATCTATATGAATTAAAAACATTACATCCACTGTTTCCATCTTACATTTAGACTTTAAAATAACACCTTCCATCCTCCCAAATGCAACTCCCAATATTTCCCAGAAATGGCAAACTGGCACATGAACTCCCTAAGTCCTTTACTCAATATCACTGTCTTTGGATCAAATATCACTATCTGTGGAGCAAATATAAACTAATTTTATTTGCCCTGTAGTTCTCTTGTGACGTGAAATTAATATGTTTTTTTAATTTTTAGAGATGGGTTCTCTAGATTTCTTCAGTTACTACTGCCTTTAATTGAGTACCTACAGCTGGAGTTTTGGATATAAAAATTTCAGTGAGAGCATTATCCTACAAAACCTAAAGTCATGGCACATTTTTCAAGGTATTTCAACAAATACTAACTTTGGGCAAAACAGAGGGGTTTTGCTTCCGTTTATATCTCACAGGTTAGTAGAGCTCCTCTTTTGAATACAGCAACTGGCTTTTGTACACATTTTTTATTTTTTTTAGTGATAACAGAATTTCAGCTGATAAATTCTAATTTGTAATCCCAAGAGCAAGAACATCCTGTACCTTCAGACCAAACATAAGATGCAAAAAACTCATGTTCAGAGCCTTTTTTAAAAGGTTTCATAGAAGTTCATTTATATAGTCATATATATGGTGTTGGACACTTGATCTGAAGGAAAATGCTATAATGCTATAATTTCCATAATGATCCCACAGGTCAGGCATTTCCCACGGGTCTGACAGGACCAAAAGAAGCTTGGACATTACTTCTTACAGCTTGACCTACTGTGCCACAGCGGATGTTTGACATTGCAAACAAAAGGCCACTTAACAGGCATGGCAGAGGGAAGAAAAGTCACCTCATCCTGCCCAGAACTCAGAGATGCTGCAACCCAGAGCCTGTGTATCACTGAAGGACACTACAAAAGGGAGGAAGAAAACACAGTGAAAACAAGAAAAAAAAATCCTCAAGATGAGACAAGAAAATAGAAGCCTCTGGTTCATCAAGGAATGATTCTGTTCTTAGAAACATACTTGACATACATTTTCCTTAATATTAGAGAGAGATTGGATAAATTTATATTTTAAACCCTGTGTGGCTTTGAAGTTGAAATATTTGAAATGGTTCACTCCTGTTACAATGAGGAGAACTATTTACTGGCATAGGATTTAAAACACTCCCGTCACAAAATGATCTGTGCACTGCAAGAGAATTCCATGGCAAAAGTTATTTTGCAAGTTGCCATTAAGTACCATCCCTATGAGACAATGTCCATTGTCACCAAAATATTGAGTGGTCCATCAATTTGAAAATTGTCTTGCAAATCATCTTTACTAATCAATACCAAGAACCAAATTAATGAAATTTAAAACATTGAATAGTTCTGGAGTTTCACATATGAGCAGCATTCAAATATCCAATGATCCATCATTCAGTGCTTTTCATTAACTGAAAATGGCTGAATGACTTTCATCACCTTGAAAAGTCCAGTAATGTTTGTGGGGCTCTGGAAGACAGTGCTGGCTCTTCAAAAACATATCATAAGAGATACAACACTGAGGTGTCCAATGGCCTGTCATGATCTTACACATCTTCATCAAACCTTGGGTTTCATTAATGGGGTGACACTGAGTAATCCAGGCAACTCATCCCTCTCTAATCCTGGAAAGCCTGGATGGGATTTCCCGGGGCTGTAGGCACTCCTATTCTCCAGGCAGGAGTCCCAGCAGGCTTGGCCAAATAAGGACTTCTATGATTAAACCCAAAACATTTTGATTCTGGTATCCAAAGTAATTCCATTAAGATATAGTAGGCTTAATATAGTAGGCATCTACTCAGTACACCTGGCAAGTGCTTGCTTTTCTAATCTCTTGGGCATGAATCAACTGGCAGCCAAAATACTAGTAATTTTACAAATAGTTTTCATAATTTTTAATAATTTCTGGATTATCACAAAGTCTTTAAAGCTACCTCTTACATATGAACCACAAATGTTTAAAAAAATTTTGCATATCATTTACAGGGACTCCTTCTACAGATGTTCTTCCTGAATAAAGTTAATTTGGTGAACTAAAAATAGCAACAATTAAATTATTTTCCCCAGTATGGCACAAAAAACCCCAATGCAAATGTAATGTAACAAAACCAAACAAGAGAAATAGGATATGGACCTGGCATCATGTTGGAGACTGCTACCTCACTGCATCTGTAAATATATAAATAAAATATACATGATTGGAGTAAAAAAAGGAATTATGTTATTTGCCATTGACTTTGAAGTCAATAATGATGACAGTGATAACTACGGTTTGAAATGCTTTTCATTACCTGAGTAAAGTTTAAATAACTATTTTATGGTCATTCTCCTACTAATTCACTGACTGATTTGAACAAATTTCATTTCAATATGAACCTTGTCACTTGATATATGCCATAAAGAGGAAGAAGAGAAAGAGTTGAGGAAATATAAATGTCTCATTCTGAAGAATTATAACTGGCTCTTGCAGCAGAACGTGTCATGATTAAGTAGTAATGATCACTTTGAACCATTACTCTGTGTGCTCATCTGCCAGCAGAGATTTAAGCCACTTTCATGTCATGCAATGGTAAATTATTCTGGCAATTCTATTAGTGCTTTATTTTCCACATAACTCTACTATATTCTAGGAAAAATTATTATTCCTATTCTGAATTACAAATCTAAATACTCTTGTATGGTTTACTTGATAGAATACGATAGTCTATTATGCAAAAAACTACTGAGAATTTTTAATCAGTTAATCATTGACCCAACTGACTTAAATGCCTCAAACAGAGCTGGTCATGTCTACAAGGTCAGTGCAGATGCTCTGCATGTGCTATTAATTCATAAATTAAACCCCTCTTTGAATCTGCTTAAAACTCGTTATGAAAGCTGAATGAAATTCCTTTCCTGGGGAATTCTGAGCTGATATTTTACCTTTAATCTGTTACATTGGGGGGGGGGGGGGGAAGAAAAAGAAAATCTGAATACTGCCACAAGAG
This sequence comes from Hafferia zeledoni, assembly GCA_035583235.1. Classification (NCBI taxonomy): domain Eukaryota; kingdom Metazoa; phylum Chordata; class Aves; order Passeriformes; family Thamnophilidae; genus Hafferia; species Hafferia zeledoni. The sequence continues at coordinate 7,742,761 of JAWWEV010000022.1, read as the reverse complement.
GTTTACACAGAATGATATGACAGGACTGAGTAACTGACTCAGGGAATTTTCCCCTGGTTTAAAGGCATTCTATGTGAAAAAACAACTGAAACTGGTTGAGGTGTTGAAGGTATTAAAAGAAATGATTGTGAGATGTGAGAGTACAGAAAGCACAATCCTCACAACACTTATATGCATGACAGGAAGGCTTCACTCAAATCTCCCACACCTCCCCTTTTGATGGAATTTCCTGAGAAGAAATGGACCCCATGGCCTTTGGAATTCCTCTCCCGGTGTGTGTAGGCTGCTATCAGCACCTTTGCCACATCACACAAGTGCATATCCCCCAACCTCAGGGCTGTTGCTTCAGGTCCCTGATGATCTGGACAACCCTCTGATGGATCCAGTGCAGTTTGGTAACTTACCTCTTGATCTGCAGGGCTGGAAACTCACATCTTGCATCCCTGGAACTCCAAGTCCTTTCCAGCTGTGCTGTCCATCTCTGGGCCAAGAGGAACCCCATGTGCACCAAGGCACAGGGATTTTCCACTTCTGTACAAAACTTTGTGTTTCACTTTGTTCATATTTACCAGGTCAAATTCTGAACTTTTTCCAGATCCCTCCGCACTGAAGCAGAAATATTTTGTCATGCCCCCCCCCAATTAAGTATCACCTGCAATTTGGCCCTCTGTGTTTGCCTGCATCACCCAGAGCACTGATGAAGACACTTCACATAAACAGGACTTTTTAAAGCCCCTAAAATGAACTACCATTCATTCATTGTCTGTATTCAGCAAAAATTAGTAGCAACATCTTCCCTTGTATATAAATTTATACCAATATTCATGTACAAATTTCCTGTTCACCATAAACAGATTGAACTTCTGAGTCCCAAATTTGCCCAGTTATTTGCCCAGACCCACCAACAGTGGGGCAATTCTGGGCATTCCATAAGGGCAGCCTGGTGAATAATAATGTGGGGGAAATACACGGATGCCTCCTGGCTTAGGCAGCAGGCAAGCAGGCATTTTTGGCCTTGGAATTTTGGAGACAGGTACCTCAGATCCACCTGCTTGCTGAAGCTTGCCAGACCACTGCAGTTATTTTGCACAATTCTGTCACTTCAGCAGCCAGCATGCAAATCCTCCCTGTTGCACCTTATGTGGACACACCTGCCCAGTTCAATGTCAAGCACAAAACCAAACAATGGGGGTTTCCTGCAGTTAAAAATAAAAAAGGACTTAAGCTTGAGTCATCTGCCTTTAGAATACCTTCTAAGAGCTCTCTTGTGGCTCAGTGCTCAAATTCCAGCAAAGCTTTGCTACTTAAGAAAATGATTTCACAAAACTAATTTTTATACAGCAGGACAACAGAAAGGATCTACATCTACTTCATCCATTTTAGTCACCAGTAAGCATTCATTAATATTAAAATGCCTATTTTTCATTATATCTTTTACAGAAGACATATATGTTATACGCTGAGGAGTATCAAGTTTCCTTATAGTGACAGTTTTAGTAGCCAAGCTATAAACCTCAGACCTAAGGGTTTATAGAGCAAACAAATCTTCCCCACAAACACAACTGCTAAAATGAAACAAATCTGATTCAATATAAAATTGTATTGCATGCATTAAATACATATTAAAGGAGCATTTTAAGGGGTTTTTTTCCTGTAAGTGGCAGATGTTATGAATAATAATCTGTAAAATCCTCTGAATTCTAAAGAAGTGTATTACATAAAACTTTCATTTAAATCTTTCATAGAGCTCAAACACACTGAACAGTGATAACAGTAAAACACTACTAGTAGCAAACCATTAGAATAAACTGAAATAAAATTTGATATTTTAAAAATCATTTAAAGGATAATACTTCTCCCTTAAGATCTCTTTACAGCACTTTATGTAAGCTAAACAAATGTAGCTACCTGCTGAATTACTGCAATTTCTGTTCCACAAACTGAGCTGTACGTAAATTTATCCAGGAAAAAAAAAAAAAAAGCAGCAACATCTGCCCTTTAATGTGCAGGAGAATTTAATAGGTTCACCTTAAGTAAAAGAGACTCAGTAACAATGACCTTATCCTTTTTATTGTTACATATCTTGGGGAAAGAAAATGAAACACCACAAATAAAATATAGTTTAGTGGAAAACTAAGCATCTTTAAAAATATTGTCCCAGTAGATCTTAGTTTACTGTGGATCAGCAGTGCTTAAGGATGAAGACAAGAGCAAGCTCCAAACTGCTCCAATAAAAGCCAATTAACCCCTCGTGTTTGCTGCTGGAGCCCTTCTGCCAACTGTGTCCTGGGCACCAGGACTGGGGGACTCAGAGTGTGGAGCAGTTAAATAAAAACTGCCAGAATAATTACCCACTGAGACAATAACAATCAGTAATGCATATGCAAAACCAGATCTTGTGCTGGTTTGGGACTTTAAACAACATGATGTATAACACAACAGAACTTGTTTTCCAGTCATCTTCCACTAAGATCCCCAGCCTGAGAGGATTTCTGGACAGATATAGATCAGGTCTTTTTTAGGTTAGGAATTGTATACGAATGATGGACACTTATTCCCGTGAAACGACACAACTCAGTAAAGAAAACCAATCTTATGGAGTTGGAGATGACTAGAAAATATTTTCCTTGTTAGAATTTTAATGTGAAGATATCACTTCTCTTCATAAAAGTCATTGAACTAGAACACACTGCAAGAAAGCTAATGGTTTCAGTAAGTGTTTTTGAAATGCTAACTTTTGTTTAAAGACCAGCCAAGTATAAAATGCTTTGCTACACAGCAATTAATTTCAGGTGTGCATCACTTTCCACAGTAATTCCACACCTTACATTTGCAAAGTGCATTTTCAGAAAGCCAGGGCTCTGCCAAACCTGCTTCTGATATAGATTTTACTTCATGAAACTCCCACAAAAAACCAGCTGTGATGGCACTACATTCTTTCAGTCACAAATAAATTGTCCCCTGTTCTAGACACAATACAGCAGTGATTTAATTTTGGGCAGCAGTACTTTACAATAGGAAGTGGAAATAAATAAGTCTACAGGATGAATTGGTTCAGATAGAATGGCATTATACAGCCTTCTGATCAGGGTCATTGTGATGAGTTGTCTACACACAGCACAGTGTTGGGAATATGTTAAAAACTCAAGGAATTCCCCACCTACATTTGTTTTGAGCACCCGAAATTTGCATTTCATCTAATATTAACCTCTTTCAGTCTTGAAGTACTCTCTAATTTCATCTGGGTATTGGTGGAGTGCCTCTTGCTGAGTCACTCATTTTTTCCACTCATCAGACTCCTAGATTTCTATTTGCATTTTCATCTGTGCCCTCTCCATTGTCTTTGATTGGTCCTGGATTTGTGAATACTCTTAAATGATATACTATTTTGTAAGTTATCTGTAGTCTGAATCTAACCTCTTACCAGTGCCTTAAAGAGTCTATACAGAGACATAGGATATGAACCAAGTATTTGCTTTAATATTTTGAAACACTCCAATTCTTCCTTAAGCATTAAGGCTGATGAAAATTCATCACTGATGCCTGAAAATGAAGTGCAGTCATTTAGTTGTGATCATACTGAAAGCACCACAGCACCCAGAGACTGTGCAACTAAATATATACAGTAGAGCAAACAGACAAGGAGACTGCAATTAAAAGAGGTTAATATTATATTGGCTTTTGCTAATTTAATGCTCACTACAGCAACAAACACAAGACGCACGTGGCTCTGCTCCCTGCTGTTGGAACAGACAAGTCTCAAGTCTCAGAACACACAAGAGTAGTTTGTGACTCCCTCAGAAAAGTGAATGGGAATGAATTAATCTAGTGGGTGTTTTGCTCCCATAGAATTCCGGTATCAAATTCTTCCCTTGGATGTTTCAACCTGACCTCCCTTGAAATCAATGGCACTTTATGTGGTTCCTCCTTGAATCAATGACACCACACAAGCGTAGCTGAAGGAATCAATTTCTTGGCACTTTCACACATATATCATAGAGTTAATGAAACATAACATAAAAGGAAGCTACATTCTGAAACAGAGAGGAAACAATCTGGAGCACTTTCACTAAGAAATCACAGAAATATCCTTCACTGTACAACACACCATATAGTCTTTTTCTTGACTCAACTCCTGGTCCTGAGGATCCTGTCTTTGGAGTCTATTCCTGATTTATTCACTGGTCATTGCTAGTGCATAATTATTGTGCCCACCTCTATATTTTTCTGGTGCAGTTACATCTCTGTAGTTTCATGTTATATCTCAGAATTTGTTGTCTGTCCCAGAGTGAGACAGCAGGCTGAAAATTCATTATGCTTGAGTTCACTTAGGAGTTATCTGACCTGAAAAATTCCAAAGTACTGGTGAAGATTGTGAAGGTGCTGATAAATCCACTACAGTAAACTCTGACACAGAAGACCAGCTTTTGTCTCAGTCTAAATGTAGTGGCTAAAATGTTGCTGTGGGTGATACCTGCACAGGCCTCAGAAGGGAATAAGGTTGTAATTAAAAGTATCTACAAGAAATAACAGTGAAAGCAAAAACAGCTCTAGTTTTTCTGCAAATAGGAAGGTTGTGGTAGGAACAAAAAATAAGGGAAAATGTTTTTTAAAAATACCTTGTGAATTCATTTTTTTCCCTAGAGAATTGGAGAAATGAATCCTTAGATTCTATTTTCAGAAGAAATAGGCAGAATATATATCTGGAGGACTGGGAATTTTAGCCACACAGTTTCTTTTGGGGAGGGATTTCTGGTGAAAACTTTGAAGATGCTTTTGCATAAGTTTAGGCAGCTTGCCAGATCATTAGGAATATAAGGACTTCATCTTTTAGGATAGTTTCGCATTTTTACACTCCAGTTTGTCTTCAGGACACACTGTCAGGGATTAGGTCAGGAAAGGCATCAACTTCTAAGTTATTCCCAAGTGACCTGCAGTGTATCTTCATTTTCTGTACAGTTGTTCAATAAACCTGGGATTCAACACAAACCAGGAAAACCTTGTTATGTCCAGGCTCACACTTGCTTCTTCATGACTTACATACCAGTCATGGCACCCCAAGCACTGTCAAGGCTTTGCCTTCTGCCTCCTCCTGGGACTGCATAGACAGCAGAGGGAACTTTCTGGAGTAGTGGGAAGCCACAGCAGCACCATGGACAGGGCAGGAGTTGGCACAGAAGGGCGATAGCCACGAGCTGGAGGAGTGAAGGCAGCTCAGATCTGAGCGGAGACAGGATGGTGGGTGTAGGGATAAGAGTAGGCCAAGCACAGAAAGTAAGGAAGGTATCCAATGGAAACACTGTGCAAAAAAATGCATCACATATTATGGAAATCATAATTACATTAAATCACATGGGAATGAAAACTAAGAAGCTGATGAAACACAAGCACTAAAAGGAAGAAATTCACAGTTTCTGTGTTTTGTTCCTTACTCGCTGGAGTGAATGTCTTCCCTTACAAATTAACATTCTTGCTAATGCTGACTAGAAATTGCTCTGTATTGATGGCCATCCTGTTAAGCTTCTATGAAAGGTTAGTAAAACTGTAAAGGTAATGAAGCAGGATGAAGAAACAAAATTTTCCCTGCTTTTTGTACTAGTCGTTTCCTCTTAGGCTATAAAGTTCTGGTTTTCCTCTGTGTCCTATATTTGGGGACAACACCCTTGAAGTAAAGAATTAATGAATAAAAATAGATTTTTGTAGAAAATCTTATTTGGTAGAGTATCAAGTAATACTAGAAGTTTCTTCAAAAACTAAATAATTTTTTAATTGCCCATGTGTTTCAGGGCACAAACTTGATTTCCAATGGAAATTTTTATAGACTTTAAAGACAGATGGATGAATTCTGTGCTTACTGTTCAGTATACCTGAGCAATCAAAACGTAGGTAAAAGATTCAGCTATTTGAATCAGTGCTGACAACCAAAATCATGACATATTTCCCCCAAGAGATATATGAAGAGTAATAAAAAAAAAAAAAGTATTCTCTATAGCACAGCAGGATGACAATACATAATTGGCAAATATGCACTTAGCTCCATTTAATACTGAATAAATTTTATCTGCAAAAATATTCCTCTGGTAGCTGTGCACAAAAGATGCTGCTAGATGCAATTTTCTGAATTTCTTCCTTTTTCTGAAAAGAATATGGTCTTTAATACTGAGGTTTCACTGTTGAGGTAGTGATGCTTAGAGAAGAATTTGCACTGACACTACAATTGTTGAGCTTACAATGTCTGCTGAAACTTTACTGAAAGCTTATACATTGTTTAGAACAATCTGTGTGGGTACAGATATGTCTGTGGAACCTCCAGGACAAAACCTGGAGTGATTAAACCCAAGGTAGTCAACTGAGTTCAACAATGCCTTTCGATGGGAAGCCCAAACAGTTCACAAACAACATAAATATTAAGTCATTTTGTTCTAATCACGGGGATCAGACAGTAATAACAGAGAGGATCAGTCCATAGGTTTCCAAGTGATGGGAAGAAAGAGTATTGGTAGCAGGGAACACCCTTTCCAGGCCTCTGGAATGCAGACTAATGTGTCAATTAATTGACACATATCAAAGGCAAATAGCAAACTGTTTCCAGTAGATACCTGAAGGTAAAAAACTGATGACAAGGTGATGAAGGACAAACTTGAGTCACCCCCAACACCACACAGGGACGTGTTCCTAAGAGACCCTCCTAAGCTTTTTCTGCATCTTTCTCCCTGAGATCTGCTGTAAGCCAACTGTATAACATGCTACCATTTGTCAATGGACAGCTACACTCTTAGAGAATAGGAAAATGGTTTTTCTTCCTCTCATCAATTGTTTTATCCTATTGATTTTGTCTTGATTCAAGGGGAATGTATTCACAGGATCAAAGCAAATGATTACTTTTGCAAAATCTCTGATTGCTGACTTAAAATCCAGTTCAGAGAAGGACCAAAAACGATTCTCTGTCACCAAGGAATTTGGATTCCAATTCTGCAAACATTTTCTCTGAAGAATGTTTTATCTATCTCTCTTTTTTTTTTTTTTCCTTTTTTTTTTTTCCCAAAGGAAAGTGCTCCTTCAGAATGATGAATTTGGGAATAATTTAAAACAACCAGGGTAGGTCAAAGCATATCTACCGGGAATACCTTACATGTCTCCTTTTTTCATCTTTTACATAACTAAATTCACATGAATTCTGAGAAAAAATCAGATTAGGTAAAACTTTTTCTGTAGATTTAAGGATTCTGATATAGGTTTGTTCACCTGCCATTTTTAGGTTGTCTCTTCCCAAAAGAGTAAATTATATCCACTGTTTGTTTTTAGCTGTGCAAGTTTTAGAACTACAAACCCACAGACCTTCCTGGGTTCTCTTGCAGCAGGAGCACTTCCCAGCATGCTGGAGAGCCAGTGGCAGAAGCAACCAACCTGTTACCATTTGATAGCTCCAGAGTGATGAGAGCAGCACTTCTGGAACACAAAACTTTCTAAACAGGGATTACTTGCTATCTTCCTACATTAAGAAGAAAAAGACACAAGAACAAATCTCTTAATTTTTAGATAAAAGCAGAGTATAACTGAGTGGGAATGTCAAGAAAAATTATTTTTCTGGTTGGTCAGAATGGAGAAAAGCAATGAAGTCATTACCTTAATTGTGGAGCAAAAATATTTGATGACATAACTAGCAAATACAAAATTTGAAGTATCACTGCTGAGAACAGTGATTCAGAAAAGATTTCTCAGGCTCATCAAAATGCATTGCAATGGGAAGCCATCACTCTGAGGATCCCTGAGAGACCCCACAGTGCACCAGGAATACAGTGGTGTGAAAATATTTGTCTCTGCACCCTGGGAAAATGTCACTTCTACAGAAGCCTGGATGGAATTACACATGAAAAGGAAAAACAAATGGCATTTTGTTGAACTCATTTGGGGACAAACTCTGAGAAACCAAAGATGAAGTGAGAGGTTTGTAAGACACCTTTTCCCTCCATATATTTTTTGTGAACTGTGGGACCCATCCATTGTATAAGTGGAAATTAGATTGTGTTTCTCCGTAATGAGAACTCTGTTCAGGGGAAAAACCAATGCATCTTTTCGCGAGGAAGCCCCGTGTCAGCCTGATCTTCTGTCTCCCAGGTTCAATAGAAATGATGAAGATCTGTGCCATGGATTAGCCAGGAACAGATAGCACAGAAGTTGGTTCTGTGACAGGAGGGAAAGGGAAACCTTTTTACTGAAAAACAGTTTGGAAGAAAAATCTGCAAGAATCTGTAACCTCACTGAGTTCTATTTCCTGCCTGTCTTGTCTCTCCTTTCATCATTTATGTGCCCCTTCAAAGCGAGGCTTCCAGGCTCTGTTTGAGTAACGCTTATTATGGCCTGATGAAGTTGCTTTGTAAAGTGAGATAAAAAGGAGAGAATAGCAGAGGTTACTGAAATGGCTGGATAGGCAATTATTTCTGTTCATATGACTAATCGTGCACTGTAAGTAATCTTCAAAACCCACCATTTACCTAAATTATCTGAACCGATTAGCAACATGAATATTTACTTAAGCTAATAGGGCAGAAACTTGCCCCTGAAAAAAAATATATTCTACATGTACTGGCTTGAGACATACCCAGTATTTACACTACATAACCATTCTCAAGGGAAAATCAAATCTTTAGAAGCCATCACAATAAAACTAACAGGTTTTAGTGCTACCTTTCCCTTGGGCCAGTCTGTGGATCAGCACTGGATGCTGCAGCTTCAAAGGCTAAAGAGCAGACAGAATCATCTTTAACATCCTCCTCCTTTACATCTGTATTCATTAAGAAGTTCTACACCTTGCAGATCTCTGCTTTCACCCATATAGCACAGTTAGAGGCAGAGAAATAATCTGATAAACTCTAATTTTATTTTCTGCTAGTACATAAAATCTTATGGGCAGCCTATAATAACATACCTAATAAAATCCACCATAATAAATGACAAGATCATCCAACATTATCACTGACCAAAGGCAAGAACCAATTATTTGCCCTTCAGTTCTTTGGTAAGTCTATTTGTCAGCATGGTCATGCTGAGTACTTCAAGAATGTTTTATTCAGATGTTCACTAAGAACTTTTTACTGTTTTTTCATGAAGATTTTATGACCCATTAGTTTCACATAGCTATTTATTTCCTTTTCTAGAACAAGCCACAAATTAGTTTAGCTGATCCCAAAGAAATCTTGCATGCACCTTGTTCTTATTATTCCATATGACCACCTACAAGAATGCAGGAGATGAGAGAGGTGATCCAACCAAAAGGCTTCTTTTCAGAAATACACCTTATAGGCCCAAGAGAGGTGGACAGGGCAGAGAGAGTGGCTTGTTGTGTTCTAACACCTTCCTGGGAGTCCTGCTTGCCCTTGGGACTGGGACACCCTTAACAGCACTGTGGGCAGCTCATGAGCTGTGCAAGACTTGGAATTCCCAACCCTGCCTCTCTGGCTTTTTACTTTTCTGAAGCATTTTGTCCATGAAGATTTCCATTGTAATGCTGATTTTTAGTGGGTAAAGCTTACTCAGCTCAGCACTGTAGATTTTGTTATAAATATTACAAAACCCAGTATGATCCTTGAAATACTGAGTTCTATACTGAGGATAAGTTACAGTGGCATAATTTTCTGTCTCAGAATTCATTTACTCTTATTTCTGACATTAGCATTTGTATTTACACTTTTTTTTCATTTTATAGAAGGTTTTTTGCTGAGAAATACAGAAGGTTTTTTGGCTTTTTTAAAGTCAAGATCTATATTAAGATCTCTTAACACATCTTTCTTTGGTCCTTTCAATATCAAAATATTTCAGATGCTTATTCATGGTCTGATTTTCCATCCCTGTACTTAAGTGGAAGAATCACAATTGCTGCATTAACCCAGAATCACATGAGCAGGCTCATAAAAATGGATGGCATGATCATATCTGGAATTTACACAGGACCCTATTCAATAAGGCATATTCTGCCCTTACTGTAATATCATCCTCCAGAGCTTTAAAGTCTTTCAAGTGGAATAAAGATGTTGCTATAATGACAGTGAGTGTAATGAGATTAAATGTAGTTGGGAGTCAAGGTAAATGGCCTTACATCAGAAAGAATGTACTAACACAGATTCTTATAATGAAGACAAAGGATATTACCAGCACATTTTTGCTACATTTCTTTGGCAAAGCAAGGCCACAGCAGGACATGCCATGTAATATGAATTCTGTGTTCCTTTCAGTACTTTACATTTAATAAAACCTGCATGCTTTTAGACATAAAGGAACAAGTAAAAAGAAGTATCTTCAATAAGCATTGAGATCCATGTTAGCAATAGATAACCTTCCTAAAAACACAGACAATGTGTTTTATTTAGGAATTAAAAGAATAAATGTAAGAAAATGCTTTAGAATTAGGATAATTTTTTTCTTGTGAAATCAAAATAATCACAGGGGAGAATTCAAGGCCCATCCTGAGGTCTGTCCAACAAAGGACATGCATACAGGTTTTCACATTATTATACAGTCCTTTATTCCAGTAAAGCCCAACTGCTCCTAGAATTTATTTTGATTCTATTACTTTTAACATTTCTGAAGGAATTTATTAATTGCCCTATTTAACTTGAGATTCTACCTTTCAATACATGAAATTAAACTGATCCTCAGGAATCTTATTTATCCCAGGGGTCAGCAAGGTCTCAGACTCTTATTGTGTAATTAGGAATACTAGCTTTAATGTTAGTAATGTCTATCTTAAAGTGCTAACCTACAGTGGGAGAAAAGCAATAAATTATGACCATATAACATTCCGATAGGTAAAATCAGAACAAGTCACATACCAGTGGTTTGTCACAGCAATACTGCTCTATTTATATACAAAACTTAAGTTAGTAAATATAACTTTCATGAAAATTGAGTTGTTTTTTTCCTCTAATTACTTATTTCAGCTATTAAAATCAATAGTTGCTCAAGACAAGCTTTTTCAAAAGAAGCAAATGGATTTAAATGAGAATTTGACAGCAAAATCCCCTTATTAGTTTTAAAAACATAAACCCTAAAATCATAAAAGCCCACATTTCTGAAAGCTTCAGGTGCAACACATTTCCTAGAAATGTACCAATGGCTGTACATGAAAGTGAGTTCTCTCTGCCTGGGAATAGCTCTGGTTTTATATGTGCAGTGCCCAGGAAATCCACCCAGAGAAATCACTGGGGATTGTAAGTGAACTGCTGCAAACCCTAATCAGTTCTGCAATTTATGTGCCTAAATATCCTTTTTCCCATTTCCCTGATTAGAAAGCAAGTTTTTGGGTAGACTTCTCTGACTCAGCTGAAATAAAAATGGAAACAGCAGTATCAACACAAGCAAAGTGCACAGTGGAACATGTGCACTGCATGATAGATTTATTAAGTAGCTGCTTCTTAAATTAGCAATATGCTAATGTTTATGATTTTTGCAAAAGACCTTAATTACTACATAAAATTATTTGATTGTGAAAGGAAAGCACTAGAACAGAGTTCAGCCTTAACAGATTACAGTCTCCTGATGCTGTGAGTGTGGAGGAGCACGAAATGAAAAGCTTCCTTTCAGGTGATCCACAGTGTAATTAATGGCAGCACCAACTAAACAAACTGCTTTGGAGTCCTGATGCTGATGCCAACTTTGATTAGCAGAGAAAAGAAACCAACTCAAACCCCTTCACATTTCTTCCTCTTTAATTTCACCTTCTGCTTTTCTTCTGTGGCAACAGAAGCTCAGTTGTGTCAGCACTGTGGAAGGTTTTCTGGCTTTTGAGATGCTGCAGAATCCTGCAGGAGTTTGCTCTGTGTATCCAAATGGAGCATCCCTGGGTCATTATGGTAACACTGGCAACAGAATGAAGGGCAGTTCAAGTCAGCACATCATCCAGTGTATCTTCTGCATCTTCACCACAGGTTTATTTGGCCTGGCTATTGAATTCTTGAGAATCCTGACAAAAACCAAGTTTATTCTGTCTTCTCAGAAGTGACATCACTTTCTTAAGGTTTGCAAACTATCACTGTTTACTTTTCAGTAGAGCTGCCTTACAGGTTTCGTGGTATCGGACTAAATATGTTTTGTTGCATTGGTTTTTTTACCCATGAAATGAGAGCTATGAGAAATGGTGGTAGCCTGGCATGGCTGATGTAACCACAATCAAGGAAATTTGAGAGGAAAAGCAGAATATGGTTACTGAAGCTCAAGAACGTGAACAGAATCATCAGCACCTCATAGGGAGTTAAGAAGCCCTAAACAATGCCCTTTTAAAATAATTTATCCAAATATCTTACAAATACTGCCAAAACATGACAACCTCTGCAAAAACAAGTGAGTTTGACTTTTGTAGAGGCACAGAAGTCCTACAGTCCCTGTGCACAAAGATTTCATGTAAAATCAAGTGGCAAAGCCCAGGTTCTCTCTGTTACATGACTCTTCATTAAAACTTGACTTGCTCCTGTGAAGACCCTCTTCTTTTGAAATTCTATTGTGATCAAAGCAAATCTAAAGAAATGAGATTACAAAAGACTGACCTACTTCCAATCCATGTTCAAGTGACATGGGAAGTACTACAATGTCACGGAGCCTGAAGAGATTTTTGCAGCAGTGTTTATAAATCAGCTTATGTGAAGAACAAAGATTTAATAATCTGTAGAGAACCCTTACTGTTTGCAGTCTCTCATAATAAACTTTATAATTTGAAGCTGTAAATGAGTTTAGGTAAGTGTTACTAAAGGAAAAACAGCACAATTTAGGAATTCAAATAAATAGTCAGGTGGCTGTATATTCAGGAAGCTCTGTACTAAATATTCAGGTAATGACAGCAGGAGAGGGAAACACAGCCCATCTTTATACAGTCCAGAAGAATAAAACAGAGCACAGCTGTAGCAATAAAATGTTGTTTCTTAAGAAGTGAGGGTGTAAGGGACACAGCTCTTATTTGTTGGCAAAAACAAACTTTGTAGGGGCTCTTTGGAGATGAGAACACTTAAACTCAGAACTAAGTGCAAGATTTCCTTTATACCATATGGCTCTTGTCACTCATCCCAAAAAAACTCTTCAGAAATTTAATTTAGCAACATAAACACTGGGAAGGTCAGAAGAGGGGCAGATGCTGGATTATTCTTATTTCTTATTTTTTTGGTTGTTTCTCAGATACCACTGCAATAGTGATCAGTTAACAGTGAAGATTACATTCTACAGAATGAGTGACATTTTTTGTATCCCTAGTGTTGCTTCCAAAAAGATTTCAGTAAACAGAGGATATTATTACTCTGTTCTAGCTGATTAAGTGCTTTAAAATTCTGTGAATTTTGTAAGTGGAAAGCAGCACCAATATTTTATTCCATTAAAAAATAAGATTCAGAGAGCTAAATCTGAGCATGATTGAGAAACCAGCATGTGGAATAAAAATTGCTGGGAGTCATCAGCTGAGTTTTATAATCACTTCAGGGAAAAAATTTTAAAAATAAGAGAAAGAAGCAGAGAGAAATTCAGTGCCTCCTGTGTTGCTTGACGCAAGTTCGGAATGAAGTGACTCATTTGGGTGTTTCCTTTCTTTTGAACCTGCTGAGTGTTTGTTCCCATCTCTGTTCTCGCAACCATCACTACTATGTCTACTTTACTGAAAGATGATCATTTACAAATCCATAATTTTACTCTTTTTCTTTTCTGTGCTAGTAGTAATTATCATAAAATAGCAAGAAAAGTCTAAGAAGTCCCTTTTCCCATCTGACATAGAATGCTCCCACAGGAAGATCACAGAGTGACTCAGGCAGGGCTTCAGGAAGCAAGAGGAAGAGACTGAAGAGACAAGCAGGTTTGGAAGTCACCTGCTGAGTAAAAGACTGGGATTATTTTTAAGAATTCAATAATTTTTAGAGATATTTGTTCAAGTTTGCTTACATATTTTCTCCTTACCTTTCCTTTCCACAGTCTGAAATTCTGACCATATAGAGACATGCCAAGCACCGCTGGGAACGGGTGATTCCCATGGCATGGTGGTGTTTGTCCTGCAGCAAGGCAAGTGCTCAGGAAGATCCACCTACAAAACACTGTCTAAGCCTCATGGACACTGGTTCTTTTCAGTGTGCTCTGTACATCAGAGCAGGTGAGACCCCCCAAAGTGTTCTGCAGAATAAAGGACTCTCAGGAAATACTGCAGAAAGGGTCAAACAAATCTTCATAACGCAAAAATGAAGTGGGGGTTTTTACATCTCGCTCTGAACATTCCAATTCCTTCAGCTCTGTTGGATTCTATCTAAGGAACAATTTGACTTTGACTTTCCTGTGGGCAAGTAAGTCACTGACATGCTCTTGCAATCATTTGCAAGAGTCATTTTAGCCCCGTGACTGTATGCCTGATGGGAACACTTGGGTTTATCATCAGAAGTATTCATGCCACATAAATGGCAAGAACCACACAAGCAAAAGTCTTGGCTGCTTTGAAGAGCTTGTTCTGTAACTTAAAGCTTGTTGCAGCAATACAACAGAATAAAGTGACAAATCTCAATGGAAGCAACACACCCTTTGTGTGCAGACACATCTGAATTACTCCATTAAAGATACAAAGATTCTGAATGGTCCCATAACTTTGGGGTAAGTCCTTGGGAATTTTTCAGTGCCTCAATGGTGAAGGTACTTTATTCTACCCCCAATCAACTGCTTTTCAGGATGATTCTAACTTTTTTAGGCATTTGTAGATACAAACAAATAAGAAAAAAATAATAAGTTGGCATTTAAGAAAAACTTCAGCAAAAGATAAACTTCTGTTTTCTGTTTTAATCCTTTTGATTGCAAAGGGAACAGTGATGCAACCTGAATAACATCAGATTCATATTAGGGAACTCTTAAAACAGACATCCCACAGAGGTTCATTTACAGAAAAGTAAATGTTAGATGTAACTAATCCAGTTCACTCTCATGCAGTGTGTAAGAAGGACCAACTGGTGAAATGACTTGCAGCAATGTGTACTTACAGGTTTTTTGGTTTTGATGTCAGAAGATCAGAACTGCTGCTTTTAGAGTAACAATTCCACCTTCAACTTCAGGCATTTATGTAGAAATCTTTCAAACTTGCCATACAGTTTTCAGTTTAATTTTTCATAGTATCATAAATTATTTCTGATTAGTTATAGAAAGGCATTGACAGTTTCTAAATCTTATTTCAAACAAGATTTTCTGAGTATAAGAGTTATGTCCATGTTAATAGTTGGGAAACATCAGGTCAATAAAAGTAAGCTTTGATTAAAATGTATTATATTCATGCTTTATGCAGGTTTGTGGGTCTGACCTTTTCCCTCACTCTGGAAACTTCTGCTGAATTTGAATGAAATTCTGGCAGCATGGAAATCACACTGGGGTTTGCTGTGCATTTTAGTGATGCCATATTTCACTCAGCCTTTTTACAGCTTAGCTCTTGTAACAACCATTTATTTGCTTTCCTGCAGAAGGTCTCTTGGTGTGTTGTGGGCTCTGTACCTGCTCTCTGCCAGCAATGCTCCCTGCACAGGAGAACACAGCTCTGCTCATCCTCAAGCCAATGAGACTTTTTAAACCAGCAGAAAATGACAAAATAATATTCACCTCCAAACTTATTAATCCCTTACTTTGGAACTTCAGAAAGAAGCAACAGTAATTTTCCAGAGAGTTGCAGAAATTTCATATTCTTTGATTAAAAAGTTAAGAACTCCCCTCTCAAAAAAAACCCCAAACAAACAAACCAACAATAAAAAACCAAACAACAAACCAGAAAAAGGCAACGTCTACAAACCCAACATCACCACCAATGAGTCAAGGTTAGTGCAACATTGCCAACTATTCTATGTTTTGTATAGAAAATATATGATGCTTGAATAATGATCTTTCCGTAATTACATTATGTTGAATATGTTTCCTTAGATACCTCCTTGCCAGTCCCACATTAATTATTCAAGCAGGGTCAAGTAAAAAGAGAAAATGGGACACAGGCTGAATTGCAAAATGGGAATTCTAGTTTTTCACCATCTGCACTTCTTCCCAGTTCTGCCTCTGTTGTGTGATTTGTAGACACATAATAGTTCCTGTTCAGGAGCCACGTGATCCAAAGGGAGGGCAGCAGGGAATGCTGAACATGTAGAAATGAGGTGCTGAGTTGCTGCATTTTGAATTGGCTTATAGAGAATACCCATAGATAGCCAGGGGCTGGAATAGTTGTCAAGAGCAGTTGTGGATGCCCCAATCATGGAAGGGTCCAAGGCCGTGTTGGACTGGGCTTAGAGCAACCTGGACTAGAGGAAGAGGCTGCAGAGTTGTAACTAGATGGTCCTTAAGATCCCTTCCAACAAAAACCATTCTATGATTCCATGATATGCATAGAATATGTAGAAAAAATATCATGCACAGTGGATAAACATCTGGTAAATTGCTTATTCTGCATTTTTTGTTGTATGAAAAATGAACTAGATAAATAATATTTTGAAATTTATGATGCATTTTAAAATTAAAAATGTCCTTTCTATTTGCATTAATATTCCTTTCATACACCAGGACACAGAAGGTTTTTCTCCACAAGTAGCAGAATTACATTCTGTCAGCAGTACAACAGTTTCTTACCTGATTTTTTTCTGCAAATTCCCCAAATAAATTAGGATAAAGGTTGAAGTCCCAGAACAATGTGAATTGGGTCCTGCCTTGAGCAATAAACAGGCATCCCCTTGTATTTGACACATAAAGCCAGCACTGAGGCTAACACAGCCGGCATACAAGGAAATGGTCAAACAAGCTCATGGAAGGACAGAAAGCTGTGGGGAAGAGTATTGTTCCAAAGGGATAAGATTACAGTGTTTGCCTCAATAATGAAGATGTATATCTAATGTGGAACATTAAACATTAACATCATGCTGGATGTAATACTTAGTATGCACACATATGACTAAATATATCCTCAGTTATGTGGTGAAATAATTACACAGTATCATTTATGGATTGCAGCAAGTATTAGAACTCAGTCTCATTTTATGCTTAGTGTATAATTTGAACATCTTTGTCACATTATAAGATTTACTTCAAATGGAAGTTGCACAAAGCTTTAAACTCCTCAGTACTTTTTCAACTGAAAATGTAATTACAGTGAACCAAAGTTCACTCCTTTAGGTGACAAAGGAAAACAGAACAATGTGACAGTAAAACATTCCTTTTTCAGGAGTTGATTCCCATGTGTAGCTCTTACTAACACTAATCTTTTGATTCAATAAGTACATTTTTCCTTTTCTGAGCTTCAAGGTAGTGCAAGGCTGTGCATTCATCATTGCCATGGTTTCATGTGTGTGTTTGTGTATTCAGGTAGGTACAGTATTTCAAACCTGCAGCAGACAGTTATATTTAAAGTTCTGGAGTAAAAAGCAAATAAATTTTCTATTTATTTCACAGTCTTTGTAATGGCTAAAAAAAAATTCAAGAGATTTCATTCTAAATCCATTAAGTGTATAAACCTCTTAGGTGTTCAAAAACTATACTCTGTAAGTCACTAATTTCTTATATGTCATCATTCAAAGATGGGCTATGATTAAGGATAAGAAAAATTTATATCTGTTTCACTCATGTCATGGTTGTTGCGTTATGTAATCTTAATTACTCTTTAGTGAACTGCTAATGATTTCTTGACTACATGGAACTCCAGGGTACAAAGACAGAACAGAGAATTCTATTCCTCATCAGAGAAATCCATGAAATATTGTTTCCATATGCTAATGCAAACTACCTATTAACCTGCCTACTGGGTGGTTTGTATTTGCTTTCCTCACTGAGTCAATAAACACTATTACAGCACCATACAGAGTGCAAGAATTATGCTGAATACACCTGGAAGGAAATGGATAACCATCATCCTTCCACTGCTAGACTCTGGTTTAGAAGTACAACCCAACCACAGCCAAATCGAAGGGGCTTGTTGCTCTAAGAGGCTGTCTCAAGGAACAGCAATGCTGTGCAGTCCCTGTGCTGCCACAGGCTGTGTGTCCACAGGAGTGGCACAGGCACAGCTGGTTCTGCAGGGAAGCCTGAGGAGTCTCCACCAAATCAGCAGGTTTGCCAGCCTGTCCCACTGTGGGCAGCAGTTGGGCTGCACCTGTTCACTGTGCCAGGCTCGTGGGTTCCACAACACCTGTCCTGATGCCAGTGGAGTACTGGGACAGGGGCAGATGGCTGAGGGGGAAAGGTGCAAGTGCTGAAGTGCTGCAATTACACAACTACTTTAAATTACTACTTTTCCCAGAAGCTTCCACATTGTCTTGGTTTACCCAACTTATTTTATACAAATAGAAATGTTCCAAATTCCATTTGATTTTATTTTACCCTTTTCCTTAAAGAAAAGGTAGCCCAAATCCGTGTTCTCAGGCTCTTAAGGAAGGATGAGACGGGGGCAGGGAAGCTGCACACACAGATGGGTGGAGTGAGCTCATCTCTAATTCCAGGAGTCAGGAGCACAAACACTACTATGGGTGTCAATAGGCACCTAACAGAAGGATAAACTTACATGTGTGTGTGTGTGTGTGTGTGTGTGTGTGTGTGTGTGTGTGTGTAATTTTCTCTACAGAACAGCCTCACACAGGATGTGATACAAGGGCCTAGAAGAGAAATGACAGTGATTCTTTGATACTTGTGGTGCTCTCAAGTCTGTTTTTGCCAAGGTATCTACTTTTACCATGACACTGAGTTTTCCTTTCAAAGATAAAATAAACAAATTAATAAATTTTTAAAAAGTGCCAAAATTCCAGAGTATGGGAAAAGTGTACATGCTTATTTTAGGAGTTGTTTGTTTTGCAGTTACTACAAAACATAAAAAACATTCCTTCAATATTTCTTTTTCAAACTAAGAAAAACTAGTCTTCTTCAAGGAATACTTCAATATCAAGTTTCATTACTATGCTCACTGCAAACATTAGAACGTGGAAATCTTTTTTTCTAATTCACCCACAGTTGTAAGAACTTAACTTCTCCTTTTGGTTAACTTCAGAAATTAGAGAGAGTGAGAAGAAAATCCCAAATTATGATCATTTGAGCAGTTGCCATACTTATGCAACTCTAAGTACAGGAGGTAAACTAGCCACTATTATAAAGTGCCACTACAATACATAACAGTGGTACAAAAAAAAATTCTTGTTGCACACACAAGTGAATAAAAGGCTTCAAGTTTGATAAAGAGAGGAGAAAATACCATTTTTCTATGCTGATGAGAGAAAGAAGTGTTACTTAATTTGCTTGATCTCATCTATGTCAGCAAAAAAGCAGTGAAGTATAGAAAAAAAAATGCATAAAATGTCCCTCATTTTGTTCCTCTCTCATTTTACAAGTTTTGCCTGGGAATGGTAAGGGAATGATTGTCATCAAAATTAAACCCTTTGTGATATTTCTGCCAGGAAGCAGAAATACTTAGTATATCTAGAGATTGTATTGTACATTACTACAGAGGCAATCCTTCTCTAAGAGGAAAACCACCCACCACCTGTATCACAGTAAGTGACAAGAAATAACTGCTCCAGATGTGCTTCTCAGTGTACACTAATTGACACTTGGGGTCTCAACAGCTCTAGGTTAACTTGGCAAACAATATTCCAGAATTTATGGCAAATGACCACAATATCCACCCCAGCTAACAAGTATTCCTGTGTTCCTAAGTGCAGGGAGCACAAACATGAAGAGCTTTTATCCTCAGCCTGGCTCAGTATTGACATTTGAGATTGCTGGCATTTTAAAAGTTTTTAAAACTCTTTTTCTTGGAGCAACCCAAAAGCACAATTTTTTGTTTTAATAAGCCATGCTTTTACAAGCGTTTCCTCTATTACATTGTGTAAGTTTTCTACTTAAACATCGCTATCAGAAGGAAAACAGAAACCTCTGTCTAGCTTTGACAACAAAGTATCTTAATGCCTTTTCTCCTTGTTATTGTGTCACTGATCAATAGGCCCAAATGCCAGGCATTCATCAAGCTCCAGTCTGATTGCAAAGGCTGTCTTAGCTCATGGAGCTTATCTCTTGTGTCCTACACGCCTAGAAATGTCACAGCAGAGGAAATCCTACCCCTACACATGTCAGCCTTTGTGAGATGAACAGAGAGCCTGAATGAGGGCTGTTGTGGCACGTTTTTGTCTATCATGAATAACTGGGGTAACAGCCCACTGCAAGGCAAAGAGCACAAATAGAGACTCATTGTCTCCTTGAACTTCTTTTTCTCTTAATTATGAAATCAGCTGCTGACTTTGCTATCCTGATCCTCAGCCTCCATCAGCTGCAGTCTCCTAATGCTCCGTAATACTCATTGATATTATTATTTTCCACAGATGAGACTCCCTGGTTTCAGATTTTAAGGGAAGCAGAGGAGGAAAAAAAAACCAAAACACCAAACCATGGCGCACACACACACACATTTGTTCATCTCAATGCTTATATTGAGAGAAATTAAAAACTCTTACTGTGTAAAGCCAAAGAAGTGTAAGATGTAAGAGTGTTGCCCCACTGGTTTGTCTGTTAATCAGATGGAAGAAGCCTCAGAGCTGCTGAGGACTGGCCATTTTCTCACGCTCAGCCTGAGGACACAAAAACAAGAGAGAAAAATATAAGTGTGAGTTGAGAGGATTCTTGCAGGTTCTCCTCTTCTGCTTGATATTATTACTCAAGTTATTACCAGAATCCAAATCAAAGAAGATTTAATTTTGAAAGGCACTGAATATTCTTGCAAATGCCTTGTTATGTTGTGAGAAAGTTTATCATATACCTAAATGTATCTAAAGCCACAGTCTTGTTGATGCTTTACAACATCAACTCTGACAGAGTTCTTCATAAGAAAGTCATTTAATGTCTATTTCCTCTCTGACAAAATGAGCAAATCAACATACATTCATGTGATTCTTAAGAGACAGGAAAACAGTCTTTTTATTTATCAAAGTCTGCCATTTTGATTCACATTCTTCTTCACAATGTTGCCTGTCATAAATAATTTAAAAGCCCACATATATTACAGAGGAGGATATAAGCTGCAGTAGTAGGACAGAGAAGATGAACATGTTAAGTCATATTCTAAGCTATTTTTAAAGATCTAGGTGAGACTGCTATCTAAGGTACCAAATTTCACATGGTTTAAGCAGAAGAATTAGGGCACAGCAAATTGAGAGCAGCAGATTACATCTGTTTCAGCTGGCAAGACATTTTGCTGCTTCCAGAACATGCTTTATGGGATGGGAAAACCCTGTCAAGTGTCCCAAGGGGGGTTACAGTTTTGCTTCACACTCTTGCCAATGAATAAATAAGGACAAAAGTCCTTTACCATTTGTTCTTCAAGGAGCACACTGCCAGCACTGGATTGGCAGCAAACAGGGTGTTTCTCCCACTGTTATAAGAGTTCAGTCCAGTGATTCACAAAAATTTAGAGGAGTTCTTCCAAAGCTGAAAATACTTAGAAAGCAATGTGAACAGCTCAAAGCAGTCACTCACCAGACCATGCATATCTGCAGTTTAGAGCCTTAACCATCATCAGTGGGAAATCTTGACTCTTGGACAAAATTAAGAGCTCCTTAGAGTGGCTTGTCCTTGGGCCTACCAGGGGAGCTGTAATTTCATGCTGACTTAAACAGCAAAGCTCCTTCTGCCATGAGTGGTGGGGGTGTGGACAAATCTCAGCAGGGCGATGTCCGTTGTATTTTGTGTTCCATGTTTTTCTGTGACATGATAGAACTGCCCTGATAACACACAGAGCAGACGAGCTCTGGGTATCACCTCACACTGCACATTGTCCTACAGTCACCATGGAACACCCACCACAGTTCCCTCACTGCACCATTCCAGAACTGCTTTGCTGCTCTGCATCCTGGGTATGATGTGCATGTGTTTATTCATAACACCTTAATTTACACTAGTGACTGATAAGAACAGTGAAACAGAATTTAAGAGGGTTTTTTTGTTTTTATTAATTTGCTTGAACTTAATATTTTATGCAAATTACTCAGGAAAAGGAATATTCTCCAAAATCATATTATGCTCTTTGAAAAAAGAATTATAATCAATTTTCTTTCAAGAATATTAGTTACTGCAAAGTTGTTTTCTTTGAAGACAGAGGAACTATTTATCTCTGTTGCTTTCTGGTAGAGATGAATTAATTTAGTTGTTTAGAAAAAGCTTTTCACATGTATGGGGAGTATACTCAATTCTTTGTTGTTTTTTTCATTTTGATGACACAAAATAAGCTATTTTTTTCTGCATGTTGATACCTAATTGTATTTCCAGAACCAAATTATTTGAAAGCAAGGAAATCAATAGCACAACTCTTTTCAATGGGATGAATGTGTAAGCTTTTTTCAACATAGTAGATTAATCTTTTTGATAGTCTCAATGTTCTTTAATTCAGTAAAAGATAATGGTACTTGCATATTCCCATTAAATTAGCCCTTGAGCTAATTTTTTTTTTTAATTTTTGGACATTTCAAATGTAAAATGGGGTAGGACTTTTGTTTATGCAAGAGTAAAGTCTCCTTATTTGTGTAAGAAACATCTTAATGAACATAAATAAAGTTTTCACCAAAGGTTCCCACATATTCCAAGGCAACTAAGCATTATACATTCTTTGTGCAGATGAGGGTAAGGCAGTTGAAAGACTAAAGTCACAAGCATTTGTTAACAAAGATTAATGTTTCTAAAGCCTGTTCAGAGCTGCAGTTGCTGGTGTTGCATAGACACTGTCACTGCTAAGAACAAAATCTTCCTTCACCCTTGAAAGGGTGAGGGGGTCTAAAGATGGCAAAACCCCACAAACAAGAGGAAAGTCAAGTTGTGGAAGAGTTGGCCAGGAGGGGCTGTGCAGTCTTCTGTCCTTGGAAATGTTGAAGACACGTCTGGACAAAGCCCTGACCAACCTGGGCTGTGATAGGTAACAGTGCTTTGAGAGGGCTGGGCTGGAGACTGCCCAGGCTCTCTGCCCATCTGAAACACCTCGGGATTCTGGAGAAAAGCTTCACTTTGATTATTTGCCCTTATATTTCAATAATGATTCCCACAGGCGACTCATCTACAAGCAAATGAAATGGTATCTCCAGGGCTGGTTCAGCAGATCTTGCCCTTTCCCTGTGCCTCGTTACAGGCACTTTCATCCCATGTCCAGTACAGCTCCACAGCAGGTGGGTTTGGTCTGTGATGCAGATACCTGTGAGCTCTGGCTGCTTCCCCCCCAATTAGTGTTGCAGTTCTCTTAACACCAGACTTTTCATTTACAACCTTGCAAGCACTGTTCTGTAGTCAATGTCTTCCAAGGCATTTTTAAAACTTCAAAAGGTTGAAAATCCTTGCTCTAGAAAACTCCAGAAAGAAATGAGTCTCTTTACTGAGCAGACCTCTGTAAGTTATCTCTTTTTAAAGTCAAATTCCAGTTGTGTCTGTAGACATGAAGTGAGGACACTGACCTTTTCACAAGTAAGTCTTACAGTATTCTATAGCAGGCCATTTTCCAGCCTGATTCAGCTTATCAGTATATTTTGTTGATAGGTTGGCATTGGAGAGAACAGGAGAAATTTTGTGGCAATGGGAAACAAATATGTTATTTAACTTTTCAAATTAATACCTTCATTTTGCAAACATAGAAACAAAGCCCAATTTTATTTCCTACAAGAAGTCTTAAGTCACAGGGCACACATATTTAACCTAGAAATAGGTCCATATGGGATTCTGATTGAAGAAACTAGAGACTAATGCTAGTTTGGATAATTCTATCTCATCATTACTGGCTGTACACTGAGATTGCTTCTGAATTTTTGTCAATAAAAATATCAAAGGTCATTTGTAGCAGATTCTCTGTGCTTGGATAGCTCTTTTTTCCCCTGGGAGCTAAAACATTATTTTATAGATTCATAACAGGCCTGGAAGGGACTTCAAGAGGTCATTTCATCCATCCTCTGTTCCAAGGCAAGATCAAACATATTAATCTTGACAGATATTTGTCTGGACTGTCTTTTTAAAAACTTCCAATTATGAGGGTTCCAAAAATCTCTCCAGGCAATCTGTCCCAATGCATTGCTACCCTTACCTCTAAAAGGTTTTGTTTTCTAATAACTAATCTGAATTTTCTTTATTGCAGGTTAAAGCCAAAACTGCTCATTTAATTGTCATTAAAAATGAAAATAGATTGCTTTGTTTCTGTTGTAGATCTTTAAAAATACATATTTAAAGACTTAGTATACTTAGAGTATAAAAGCAGATTAGAGATCCAGTAAACACAACTGTGAGTGGGCTGAGTGAACCAAGTCATTCAACTTTACAGAAAACTAAAGCAGTTTGAGATATATTTTTAAATATGTAAAAATTCTACGAGTGGCCCATAATTATTTATTTAACCTGTAGGAACTGCAAGCCAATATCATACTGCAGGTGAAGTTTTAATAAGTACAAGCACAGTGGAGTATTGTTTTTGGAGTCCTGGTTCTGCATCTGCTAATCCATGTCATGGAGCACCTGCTGCACTCAGGACTCCTGATCACTCACATCAAACTTACAGCCTGCAGATGGAACTTCTACCCAACCATTTACTCCCTCACTGTAATCCTGCCTAAACAGAGTACCTTGAATATATATGTGTTGGACTGCATTCTGGTTTTTTCCAATTGTTATTTGACAAGGTAATTTTGAAATTTTTCTACCTTGACTGTAGATCTCCAGGGACCAGGAATCTGCCCACTGGGTGAATCCCCTGTAAGTATCAAGGAAGGCTGAACAAAAATTACTCAAGGCCTCTCTGAAGTTTTTCCCTAAATTCTCCTAGAAATTTCCTTTCTTCAGTTTCCCTTTATTTAACAAGCTGATAGTATTTGATGACTGTGATGTTTGTTACCTGAGCAGTAGCTCCTTGCTCACATGGGCTTACTCCCTCCTAAGTTAATGGCAGTGAATTCTGGAATTTTACCCCTAAACATTCTAAATAACATCCCAGAGATAATTATCTGATGCAAAATTGTCTTTTCTGTTCCTTCCATGAATATACAGAACCCAGAACAAGATACATACAGTAATCAATTGCATTTAAAGCCCTCAATTTTGTAAATCAATACAGTGGTTTCAGAGATGTACGAGAAGAGTTAAACAATGAAAGAAAGGCAGAAAGAATTGGTTTGGGTTTATTCTTTGTTTTTAGAAAGTTTTATAATTAGTGTTGGGGCATACTGGGCACTGAATTCATTTCATAGTATCACACATAAAAGCAAGCTGAATTCCTCTCAGTGCAAAACCAACCTCAAGCTACCTTGACAACAAGATACCAATAACCCTGTAATTTCAATTGTTCACTCTTTTTTTTATGTGTTCTGTATCTCAGTGAAGTCTCATCTTCCCAGCCCAGTGCCATAGGCTAATAATCTGTATCAAAACTCTCTCCCCAAAAATGTCAGATATAATGAAAAACACAACTTCACAGATGAGAAAGTTGGCCTTAGCTAAATCCTGAGGGCCCCAGCTCAGATTCTGCAGGTTCTTCTGTTTCATCCTCTAACTGTGAATTAGAAGGCTGTGTGACATTGAACCATTCCTGCTTCTTTCTACTGAATCACTCATTACCCATCAAAGAGTAACAGGTTTCCAAAAGAATGAAAATTCCATGGCCAGCTGAGAAAGAAATCACCCTACCAGTGGAACCCAAAACTTGAGCACCCACCTTAATGATCTGCCAGGTAATATTATATAGAACTAGCAAAGCAGATGCAGATGAACATGTTCAATCTGCCAACCCAAATGGCTGGCCTTTTTCTATGTCACTCAGTAATTTGTATAACACCCCATGGACCTGATTCTGTAATATTGTGTGATGGTATAAACTAATCCCAAGGTAGAAGGTTTAATGCAGCAAAGACAGCAGGAGGATTAGGAACATCACAAAATGAGAAAGAAAGGGAAGGAAGATGGCACAATTATCAGGAGAAATTCAGAACAAAAGGATTTCTTTCAGTCTAAACAGCATGCACTCTCTTTTTTTTTTCTTTTTGATAGGTTTTGTGAGACATTAGAACTATTTAAACAAATATTAGGCTTAAAAACTGTTAAATTAGGAAAAACGGGAGTAAAATAAAAGAACTTCATGTTCCTTTACTATCTCTAGCTAAAAATGACGGTGTTGCTATTCATTTAGTTCCCAGCTTGTCTACTGATAGCCAATGAACAAGGTGCAGGTCAGAAACAATTACACTGATTGCATTGGAAATGTGCTGATTCATGCCATTAAACAGACCATGAGGTCAACACAGAGCAGCTGAGAAATCCCACCTACTGCTGCGTGTACCCAGCTAAGGGGACCAGACTCCAACCAGCATCCTGGAAGCAAAGTTCTCAATGCCAGTCCTACTTTAAGGGCTGCCCTCTTTTGGAATGGTGCAGCTTCCGAGAAGAAAAAGGGCATTGTGCACAGACCAATTCATCGGTGTCTCTGACATGAGGATTTCTCCAGTTTTATTTGGTTTTAAAATTTTTTGAAATTTGATCAAATGATACCACCATACAGATGTATTGGCCTGAAAATAGTCCTACATGGAATGTTCAACCAATGTGGCATTGATTTATGTTGCACCATAAGACACTGTGCCAGCTTTATTGAACAAGCAATGTGGCTCTGGATGAATTTGATGGGTTTCTGTGTTACATTTGCTATTTCATCAGGTTGAAAAATGTCAAGTGAATGCTTTATGCCGACTTCAGACCTCACCAAAACAATCTTTCCCAATATGTCAGTTAACTCCACTGATCATCCTTGTGGGGTAGGGAATGTTTTATTTTTACTACATGCCAAGATCAGCTTTTTCCACTCCCAGTGAATAATCCAGACATGAATATTAAGGGCAGTAAAGAATTTCTTAGAATCTGAAACAAAAGAATATTTTCCCTATATAATTTTTCTGTTAACTGAGATTGGGATTGATGTTTGTATAAAAAGCAATGAATTTCAAAAAGAAATATAAATCAAACTTCTTAGTCCCGGTATTTAAAAGGATATATGTGAGGCTGGGGGTGAAAGATTCAAAATTAACTAAAAGGCAGCCCCAACTGACTTCAGTGAAATTAATCATCAATTAAAGAGCTGAATACTTCCACTCCTGCCCCATGTTAACAGCTTTACATAATGATGTAAAGTTTGTGCTCTCACAGTGCAAATAAAGATTAATAATATTTGCAATGAATTTTGATTAAAAGAAGAAAATAAATTTGAGAATGTAATTTTGGATTTGTATAGGGGCTGATTCTGAATAAAATATTTTATTAATGAAGATGTAGGTCTTCCATTGACACAGAATTTGAGTGGTTCTCATTCAAAAATGATATACTATTTGCTCCTATTTATGTGTTTGAAATATTTAGATTTGTGATTAAGTATTGAATCTGAAACCTAATGGCCTTCTATACACTACAAAAATAGAGAAGTTTCATTGTGGTTTGTGTTAAATCAATTATTTTTTGTTGGCAATCTGAAATAAAAAAAATTCCCCCCAAACACTTTTTTGCTCTTGGCTTTTTCCCTGTCTACTCTAACCACTGAAAATGTCAAGTTTTCTCACTAATTAAATATGTCTGTCTTAGACTCCACTTGTGTCTTTCATCATAATGGTGCAGAGTTCCAGTGAGACATTAGACATTCATGTTTTCAAATATAAGATGGAAAAAAAATACAAATATAAATGTAATGCAGCAATCTCTTAATGAGCAAAGCAATTATGACATGGGAGAAATGAAGGAATTTAGCCTTCTGCAAAGTTCTCAGTATTTATGGGCCCAGGGCTTCAGAGTCTGGTTGAGATGAGACAGGCTTTTATGCAGATCCTTCATAAAGAAGTAGAAGAAAAGGTAAGTTATTAGTGAAGGTCAGAGAAAATGTGATTAAAAAGAGAGGGTGGAACCACTGGGCCCATTAAATGCACAACAGAAATGATAATCTACCGGATTTCTGAGACTGGGATTGAAATCTTGTGGGAAAAGATTTCTTACAATACTTTAGTTCTACTGCCAAATTAAAAAAAAAATCACACAAATAAAAAAAAATATTAAAATTACAAAAATCCTAAAGATATGCATTAGAAATTCAAAACTTTAGCAAAATAAGGTTTTTGTGTAATCCAAGTTTAAAAATGGCTGAATCTTCCTGGGGCTTGTGCAGTTAAAGTGTCTCCCAGACTATGGCAGCTGACATTAACAGCATAAATTCCCATTTTTCTGCTGTTTGTAATTTTCTTTGAGGTCTCTCTTTGGCCAACGATGATTATGACCAGTAAATTGAATTTAACAAAAATTCAGATACAGGCAGGAAAAAAATAACAGCACACAGAAAATATATGTCATTTGCATTTTTTGTGAAATCAGGAATATTCTATGAAAGGAATAAATCATATTTCAGATGGGAAGGATTTGTAATCACTGAATAAATTCAAAAGGTCATCATATATGCAATATGAGCAATTGGAAAAATTAGATAGAGAAGAAACACAACTAATTTTTAAAATTTATCAACCAAAAAGGATCATGGTAAAACATGGAGTGTTCTCTTAGCAGAACACTGCTCTGCAATGCCAGTGCATGGGCACACAACCCTGTTCTGCTTATTGTTCAGCGTTTCAGGGGGATTCTGTTTTACAAATATGTGTAAAAGGTTTAGTTTTATTCCAACACAGAATTGAAAATAATTTTCAAGTAATTAAAAACAGAGCTGTGCATCTTGTGATAGAAAGGTGCACTACAGCTGGTTATTAATGTTAAACCAAATAATTTTGAGAACTTTAATCTTAAAATATTTTCCAAACCACCACCCACCTATCAGACAATTCACTCAAGCATTACTCCTGCAAATCTATGAATTCCTTCTGATTGTGATAAAGAAACTACTCTTTAACCTCTTTTTATGGCACTGGTCTTGTCTTAACCATCTTCATAAACCCATAGTTAATCTTTCCCACCAGAATAAGAACCCTGAGAGCAGCAAGGGAGTCACTCATTCTCACAGTGTTATTAATCATGGGCATACGGTTTGCCATCCACTCATTGAAGAGCCTGTCACTCCTTACCCTGTCTGTTCACTTTGCTTTCTTTTAAGTCCTTTCCTGAGGGTTTTTAACAAACTGACATGTGACACCACAGAAATTGCTGGGTAATTCCTACACTCCTTCAGCCCCTTTCCTTTGCACTGTCAGTCTCACCCATGGGGAAGGCCACTGTCCAGTTTCCCTCTGTGTATCCTAATCCACTTTGAGTTCTGCTACCACATCATCCACTTTGGAAAGGTGTATTTTTGACCCTTTCAGTGGGAGATGTTACTTCACATTTTCATGAATACAGTTTCTTTTCTGTGCACAATCAATATTATTCAGCGATGTTTTATTTTCTTCAAAATATTTTTACTCATATCAATCACATGCTTTTCTTCTCTCAGGATTTCTCTAGGTGCTGATTTAATAACCTTAGTTGGCAGTGCAAAATCTCCTGTCAATAAGATTCTTTCTCAGATGTCTCTCCTGAGCTACTACTGTCTCTGGTGCCATCTTCTTTTTTAACTTGCTCCCTTGATTTTGTATGACCACTTTCAGATTTTATTATTTAGTGCTGTCTTTGGACTTCATTTCTGGCCTCAGTAATAATAAACTCTTGGTCTGAGAACTGTTTTCTTTTTTGATCCAATCCTTCACTGCTAACATCCTCAGCTATGCCCAAGAGGGTTACCTTAGGAACTTCTCACTTCTCACTAATCTCTTGCCCCTCTTTTAGTTGCAGCAGTATTCAAAAATGACTGTTGACATCAGCTGTATTTGTTCAAACAGTAATTCAGGGACATTTCAGTAGGGCTGGGACTAAAACATCTTCATTTTTAATTAAAATGTAGATACATACTCTGAATCACAATTTTATCCAGGATGAATTCTGCAACTGTAGATGAAAACTCTCAGTCTTTAACAGAGAGTTACCTAATTTCTTGAGTAGTAGTTTGATAATCTCTGGACAGACTCTTTATGAGGAAGGAACAGTGGTTTTGTATTGACCTGCTACAGCTATAGCATATTTTATTACTACAATAAACCTGTAGCTATTAAAGTAATTAAACAATGAGTATAATGTGCCTGAGCTTTTAGCAAGTGCATGTGGGTTGGTTATTTTATGATATCTGACTCAGCTCCTTCTGATGAACTGACCAGAGAGAATACCCACATTGCTGGGAGAGCACTTTCAGCAGCCTCAGAAGAGAAAACAGAGATTCTCAACTTCCCTTTCCTATTCCCAGTGTCACTAACCCAGTTTAAAGAGATGTGACATCATGAGAGAACAGACAAATCCTATCTGAACAGAAATTTTCCCTTGTTTATCACATCTCAGCGAGGCTCAATCCTGCAGGCACACATGCCTAGGTACATCTGTATTTATGTGAGGAATACAAAAGGCATTAGGAATGGGCAAAAACTGTCTCAGTGCATATTTGCATAACTATGACTGCAGCCAGGACTGTCCTGTGTCCTCTTTGAAGGATAAAGAGTGAAGTAGAAAACAAAGTGAGGGCAAATAATGCACAAAACCTCAAACTTCTTGTCAATGTTTCATTATCACCCATGAACTATATCCATTCATAGTAAGTCAGGACAGTATTTAGAGAAAGAACAAATTAAAAGGCATATAAGAAATATCATCCAAGACTAGGGACAGCAAAGGAATAGGGATGCAAAATCAGGAAAAAGTTTACTAGAAATTTAGGGAATACTTCTATCCTAAGAATTTATTTTTAATAGAAATCTTTATGATTATGCTTGTTTCTAACTGGCACTGAGGTTTTAATTGACCTTCTGCTTGTTTTTTTCTTTCTTCTGCCTATCTGTTTATGATGATTGGGCATGGAGGGACTATAAATGATGAGTCAAATTTTCCCATAATTACTTCTGAATTTTTTACTATCCACAATCTGCGGAATCCAAGGTCTCAAAAGTTGCCATTTATTGCTGATCTGAACAGGTTTACCTTTTTAACATCCTAAAATCTGAATTTAAAAATACAAAAATGCCAAGGATTCAGGGCACTGAGAGGCCTTAAATGAACTTCTGGATGCCAGGCTTTTCCTTGGGGGGAAAAAAATTGAACAAAATCCGCCTCTAAAGAACCAGGACCAACTTACAAATCATCCTAATTTAAACCTGCCATGCTCATTAGGATATCTCTTCACATGGTTTGAAGTTTACTGTGCTGATGACCTTACTTCCAGAGACAGGCTGTAAACTTCTGCTTGATTTCTTCTGGCACTGATAAAGAAAGAACCTTTCTGCACTCAGGGTGAGAGGCTTTGATGATAGTAAGGTACAGATAACAAATTTCATATTCCAATGATGGCTTGAACATGGGAAAAAATCACTATGGTAATAAAACAAAGATAAAATAGTTGAACACATAAAAAGACAATCATTGCAAAAAGGTTACATCCACCAATTAGGTTTTATAAACTACTGCCATAAAAATCAGTGAGTTTCTATTTACACAGGTTAAAAGGGCACATTTAATGGCCTGAATTATACTCATTAATTTGTTTCATTAATTTCATTTTATAGCTTTGTGAAGATTTTAATAGAAGATTTAACATGTGTCATGAGCTTAATCTATCTGGTATTTAGCAACTCTGCAAAACAGTAGATTCATTTCATGACTTAAAAGGGGAAAACACTGTAACAAAATTTGCCTGCAGTCAAATACACACATACATTAGTAAATTAAGAACTTCAATATTTCTTCTCAAAGATAACAGATTTTTCAAGAAGTCCTTATCCTACTAACAACTAGAAAGCATTTAATATGTATTGCTGAATATTCTAATTTTTAAAAAATCCTTTTCATCAGGTAATGAGGACAAAGTGACTATGAGATGGATCTTTTCATCTTTGATGGGAAACAACATTAGAGTCAGGTGTGGAAAATTAGATGTAAAAAAAAATCCATTAGCAAATTGGCAGGATTGACTTATCCTTCAAATATGTTTTATTATATTATAAAGGTATTTTAAGTTCCATACCCATTATGTGATACGCTTTTCTGTGAGTTCTGTGACAGGATTGTGAAGACAAAGTTTTCTCTTAAAAGACAACCACCAGAGAGCTTTTAATCCTTTTCTAACCTTTTGCTTCAAAGCATCACTTTCAATTGACGAGAAGGATATATTAGTATGAAAACGCAAACTTCAGTGTCTCCCAAATCACCAAGACTGACTTCCTAAAGTTCTTCCCATCCCACTGACAGGTAAGGAAAGTTCAGATGCTGTTTCACAGTCCCAATGATGATGGCTGGGCTTTGGGAATGAAGATTTGGAAAGGGCTCACCCACATGGTGATCCATCATGAACCAAATGGAAGGATTTTAGGGCAGATTTATTTAGACATGTGTTCCTTTGGTTTTTTTTTTTTACAAAATTTTCTTTACATAAATGTTCTGTCATGAATCGAAAATCCCAGGGATCACATTGCAGAGCTTTGAATACTAAAAACATGCAAAGATTTGATTAAGATGAAGTTTCATTATTTTGAACTAAACCTTTTCTTTACACTGATGCTTATACAGTACTAAAGCACTGTGAAGCTCTAACTAAAGTGCAAGGACCTGTGATATATATGCTCCATTTATAATACATGCAGATCATTTGTCAGCTACACTAGCAAATCTAATTAGATGTTCTAGTTTGTATTTATGTAAAGAAATATGTTCTTGTGCTCCATTTTTTCCCCAAGGAAGTGCAAGAATAATACTGTTTGTGTTACCCAGATTAGAAAGAATTATAATAAAAGTACCTATGATAATTTGAATAAACAATGCCTAAAGATTTATTATTCAAAAGAAGTTGTTGGATTGGGTTATCAGGAAGTTACCTTAAAAAAATTGCAAACAATTAAACTATCAAGGGAAAGGATACAAACGATTGCATGGGGATTTAGAGGCATAGACATGTAATGCACTGTAAATTAAAGTCATTTATAAAGTACTACTGGAAAACATATATAAGAACTGCTGCTTAGTCAGCAAAGGTGAGGTAAATTGTTTGCCACTGCAAGAAGAAATCCATGGGCTGCACCACTCCATGCTTATCCAATGTTTGCTGTCTTCAAAACATTCAAACACATTAATATGCCCCAGAGGCAGCCACCAAGTTCACTGTCTCTGGAACACTCTCAGCCTCTTTCTCTGCAAGGGCAAAAGAGGACACAGCCAAGAGTCTTGCTGTGTGGATGCACAAAGTTCCTTAGCACACCCTCTCTGTCACTGCTAAAAGGTCAATTAGTTATGGTAATATAGGAAGGAAGGTGCTTTAGACAGCAACAATCTAAAAGAGATGTGAGAGATAAAAGTATGGGAGTTATTGAGGGAAGTGTGGCTGATCCTCCTTTCCCAGGAAGAATATCACAGTAGAATGGCTCGTTTGCATCTGGGAGGTCTCAACCCAGTCTGGAGTTGTAGAAAAGTTGATTTGAAATTAGGTACAATTAAACTCATGAGTTATCTGAGGGCAATATACATGGTTTACTTCTTCCTCTTTTCCCAGGCAGTCTTACATCTCACCAAATAGGAAAACATTAACAATTCGATTTCATATTGGTATATCACTTAAGATACTATATGGTGTCACATAAGAATCATAATGGAAGGCATAGCAAAACCCCCCAAATTACTTAATTTCTATTGATTATAATACCAACGACACAATTCCACTATGTTCTTACAATACAGTGGAGAGAAAGAATAGAAGAAAAAAGTCAGTCTTGTAGGCTCAAGATTTGTCATGCTATGAGAGTCATTCTCAGATTTTTCCCTGTTATAGTCACTTCATGTTTTAAAAAGATTCTGAAAAGCAGCAGAACTATTGAGAATGTAAAATGTATTATATCTGGATATTTTTCCCTGAAAATCTTATACAATATAATCACACTTTTGAAGACTTGAACACATAATTTTCTTTTAATAGCATTTCTGGGCATTGCAAGGGTAAGACAGGTCTATTAGATAGCAAATGATGGAATGGTTACTGTGGTTCAGATCTGCAGACTTTTTATATTGAATGGTAAACAGTTAAATATTTGTCTATAATCCAACAAGTGGACAGAGCAGGAACGAATCAGCCACGTGAGTGTAGGTTTCTTTCTCCTCATTTAAAGCTGCTCCTATAACCAGCTTTCCCTTTCCTGAATGCTTTTATCTTCCTCCTCCCTTGTGAAGAGGAGAGGGAGGCTTATTTTTGCCTCTAAAAAGAAAAATGATAGCAAAGATTATGGGCTATATGTAAACTCAGATTTTGGATGGATATGAGAGGTACTCAGACATTTTGGTTCATTAGTGGAGCAATGTTATTTCAGACACTCCTTATGTTTTACAGGTTTTATTATTTAACCTCCATAAATAACACACCAAGGCAACAGACAAAATTCTTTAGAACTAAATGGAAACAGTTCTGCTTACGGGTGGCAGGGCATTAAAGTTCACATTTCAGAAGATATAATTGGGAATTTTATGGTCAACCAAGGCAACTTGTCAAGCAAAGTGAAATAATTCAGTTATTTGAATAAATAACTCCTATAAAGCAGACATGCTATATTTGATTGCAAAATACTATTAGAGAATTTCTTGTCTTGCCTTTCAGCAGTGTTGACACACAGGTGATAAACTGAAAATAACATTTACCTCCACACAGGTTATAAATGTTTAGGAACTCAAGATATTTATTTAGATAGTGATATTGGAATTTAGTTGCCTCATTTCAAACATGTGAAAGTTGTGAAAAGCAGGATATTGCACTTAAATGGTTTAAAATAAATTTGTAAGCAAATTAAGTGTAAAGGGGAAGTGTCACATTTTCAGAGCAATCTATCCACAAATAATTTTTTTAAACAAACATTACAATCCTATGGGATATATAGAGACTAGCATTTCATAGCATTTGCTGAAGAAGGTGAATTAATGACAGGATACACCCCTCATCTTTACCATAGGGGTCTATAAATGCCTACAGTTACGTAGAATGACTCATGCAATTGCAATTTGCCATGTTTTTATGTCTGTATCATAGAAAACAAATTAGTTTTTCCTAAATACCAATTTCCTTTACATTAGACAATATTTATGCTACTTTTTTTTTTTTTTTTTTTTTTTTTTAATATGTGCCTTCCCCACAGATCTGGAAGTGTCTTTGCAATGCCCTGACTCTACAGCCCAGATTGATTTGTGGAGAATGGCTTGGGAAGTACAAGGAGGGGAAGACACTTTTTAAACCTGTCATGGCCATTTCCACATCTCCTGTGGTATTTGAATTGTATGTCCTTTCTGACAAAAAGGCTATTGCCTGCTGTGAGATAGATCAATGGGTGATATTGTGCAGTGATTGCTATTTATTTAAGAGAAATCTCTCTGACTGACCCACCTCCTGGAATGCATAAAAAATAAATGACAGAAGTAATATTTTTGTTCTTGTTTCACTTTCATTCATCTTATTTGATCAGCACTGAACAAAACTGACATCTCATCAAACCCAAAAGTGTATTTCTGCACCAGGTTCATCAGAGGGTGGCATTTAAAACACAGACATTGTGGGAACAAATGTATTTGCTGGCTCTGTCCATTGATGTAAACCTGACCTTTATCCTGGAGATTTATTGACACTGTGCTGCTTTGTATCATATTTTATTACTATGTGGAAAGCCTGGAAGGTCCCCCCTGTAAAACCACTTTTGATTTTGCTCAGCAAATTTTTGCATCTCCAGTAGATTCATTTAAAGATTGAGAAAACCTTAATGTCTTAATCTGACCCAGATGACTTAACTACACTTTAAAAATGCCTCCACATTAATCTGTATTTCAGCTGCACCAGTTCTTGGGGACATCACACAAGAACAGTATCAGTCCCTTTCACCTCCTACAAACCCAATACACTGGCAATCCTGGTCCAGGAAAGAAGGACCTATTACATAAAGTCTTGTAATTAGGATTTACAAGTTTAAAATAGCCAAACAAATACCATGAACAACAAACATGAACCAGGCTCCAAGACTACATTACTAAAGCAATAATGGATTTCCCTTGTTGTTATGCAGTATGCTTCCACTTTTCTCCTAAATCACCTAGGAGACTCCTAACCCCTTTAATATACAGGTTATTCTAAAATTCTTTGGATTGACACAGAATCATTTTAACTGTCTACAAACAGGTCTGTGACTAAACATTTTCTTCTGTGTGGGGAAATTTTGATGAGAACAAATAAAAATCAACAAACCTCATTCCAATCACCCTGCAAAAACACATCTTTCCAACTAATTGGCAAACTTATGGTTTGCATTTCTTCAGCCTGTTCTTTTCCTAAATCCCCTGGCAGCTTTCCAACAAGCCAGAAAACTGAAGCACCATGCTGGTGAGCCCTGTGTGAATCACATCTGTGTCACTGCTTCCAGCCTTCTAAGCTTGAACATATTGAAAGAGTCAATGCTTGGCAGTAAAGTAAATAGGCTATTTTCCTTAAAGAAAGAAAAAATCTATTATTCTTGTGCTGGAGTCTGAAATCCTAATATTTACCCTTGTCTAAATAACGTGTAATTGAACACTAACATAAATCAACTCCAGATTTCCCTCAAAACCATTGTTTCCTTTCTTAAAATAGAAGTGGAAAGCAATTTAAAATCATCCTTTCATTGTTGCAGTAATTCAGGATAAAAAATCAGAGCTCAGTCCTTGGAATCAAGAGAAAGACATTGGAAGGGTAGCAGGAAAGGGGAGGGGGATTTCCACTCGTCTGCTGTGTCTGAATCTCCACAGACATCCCTGTCTGGGGAGCTGCCTGGGATCACTTTACAGTATATGGAAAGAAAGGAGCATTTCTACAGGACAATTTCTCTGCCATACCCTAAACCTCTTTCTTTAGGATAGGGGAAACCAATGCATTCCAAACATAAGTACTTAATGAGCTTCATTTAAAGCCCAAGGTCATGAACATTAATTTCAGTGAAGCTCTGACTCTGCATTTTTTTCCTTTTTGAGTGAATTCTGGAGATTTAAAACAGAGCTTTTTCAAATGGTAATTTAAAATAAACAACACCACAAAGTTAAAAGCAGGATGGAGCAGATTTGTGACACGCAAAAAATAAGCCAGTTTCTCATTTAAGAGATTTCTCAAAAAAAATATGAGCATAAATTTTAGTCTATATAATTAAGATGTCCTCTATTTATTCACAGAATCATAGAATGTCCTATGTTGGAAGGGACACACAAGGATCAAAGTCCAACTCCTGCTCCTTCACAGGATCTACAAAATTGTCTTCAAACCCTTCTCTGTAGTGTAATGATTACCATTGAAGGTTTACTGTTTGTCACAGTTACATTCCATGAGTAACTTCAAGACCATTTTCATGTGAAATGCCTATAGATGTTCAGACACTTAGACATGCACATGATCATGAGCTCTTCACATAAAACTTATTGGAGAGCAAACTTAGTTCAAGTCATAATGATACTGTCTGTTGGGACTTGCTGGGGGATCCCTGAAATGGATGTTCTAATTATGTTATGAATATACTGTCTTGAGATCACTGTCCTTGTGCTTACTAGAGAAACCCCAGCAAGCCTATACAAGCAGTTCCCATTAGTTTGTCTAAGGATGCAGCACAACATGAGGAACTTTTACTCAACATAGTGTTCAAAATATTTGCCTGTGCCAATCTTTCCAACAGCTAAATATGCAGATTCTTAGAATACATTTGTTAGTAGCAATACACTTTGGTTAGGCAAAACTCTCATCCTGAAAAATGATCAGCATTAGAGTATTTCAGGTTGTTTAAAACCATTTTTAAAGTTCCAAATGTCCCAATGAAGAAGACGCTGTGCTGTGTGTTCTGCCTGCTCAAAACTCTGTGGCTTCTTCTAACTATAGAGTGGGGGTTCTGCTGTGTTGTTGCACTGCCCAGGGAGGGGCCTGGCAAACACCAAAGAGTGGCTGAGGCATCAGCTGCTTGAGAAGAGTTAAAAAAATGAGAAGTGTGCTTTTACAAACTTCCCTATCTTCTTCAAAGAACTTTAGCTCTGGCTTATGGCAGTGTACAAAAATCATTAACAATCACCATTAATTTTGTCAAGAGAAAAACCAATCAACATTGAAGAGCCCTTTGCAGACAACCTTGGACAGACACTGATTTTTACTGCCAGGATACCAGTGTTTTCTGCAACAGCCAAGTGTGTATTTTACAAAAGATAAATCTAGATTGGCAATGATAACATTTAATATAGTCTTTAACCCATCATCCTTACCTCTAGTACTTAAGATGGTTGTATTTGATTGTCTACTACTTTTTTGGACACACTGCATTCAAGGTACACTCTGTAAACAGCCTAGCAATGATTCCTGGCTTTGGGATCAAGAGTCAAACATTTGCAGATGCAGTTTTATGTCCTGGCTCAATTAGCAGGAAAGGGTTGTGAGAAGCAGTTTTACGTGGTCCTGATAAATTGCCTGACTAAGCACACTTTTTGTACTGGCTGCAGATGTTTACCTGCCTCATAGATTCATGAAATCTGACAGAGATGACTTTGAGGTCTCCATGTACATACCTAATGTATGCAAATATAATTAATATATTAAATATAAGCCATGCTGGGGCAGTAATTACTAAATTGCTTTATGTTTGCAGATATAATGCCAATAATATTTATGGGACTCTCTCAGACTATATTCTTTCTAAATATTCCATAGTGCTGTTTTTCTCTCTAAAAGTAGGCAAAGCTTCAGTGGTTTCCTTAAATCTTCTTTGCGATTGCAAGAGTTATCATATAATCAGAAAGCAGTAATATCAAAAAGGAGATTGGCTCCTTCTTGCTGAAGTAGAGAATCACAGAATGGGTAAGGTGGGAAGGAACCACTGGAGGTCATGGAGTTCAACCTCCCTGCTCTGGTGGGATCCCCTAGAACATGTTACTCAGGCTTATGTCCAGTTGGCCTTTGGGTGTCTCTGGGGAAGGAAACTCCACCATCTCTCTGGACAGCTCTCAAGGGTCATTTTCAAAGTCTTGATTCACACATGACAATTTGTTTGCAGGGACAGGGAGGTGGAATCTCTGTGTGATGCAGGGGCTGTTTGCCACCATTTGCAGAACTCATTCTCAAACAGAGGTCTTTAAGTACAGTAAACTTCTGTTTACTATTACAGAGACTCAAGAGGTCTCACCAAAACAGTGACTAATTATTTTCTTCCACATAGGAACACAAATCTTCACTGAAATTTGAAACCGACCTTAAAAAAAAAAAAAAAAAAAACAAAAAACCAAACAGTACTCGTAGCAAGTTTAGGATAGTAGCCATCTACAGGAGATCTCTTCAAATTCATTGTTCACATCTGTTACAATCTATAGACCAGTTTTATGTCTCAGCCTTTCCATCCACAATTGTTATTCACCAGCATTTTACCATGACCACCTGCTTCTGTCTAGAAACTGTTTCTTCCAGCGACAATTCTAATTAAAATATCCTCCCAATATATTCTCCGATGTAGAACTTTGTTATCCCTATCAGCAGTATCTGAAGAGTGTTTGATGGTCCCTATTACCCAAACTTCACTTTAACAGTCCCTTGCAGTACTATTCCATGTCCTGTTCCTGGGGCTGTGAATGCCTCAGCAAACAGCCCCCTAAGCAAGCCTGGGGTGCCAGGGGGTTGGCATCAGCCAAACTACACCAACAGTGTTGCAGCTTCTCCCTAGTGCCTCAATCCCTGTGCCAGCTTCAGGGATCAGAAAGGCAGCCATGCCACTGTGCTGGAACCAACTGGTAGGAACCAAGAGGTGGAAAGGGCTCCTTGAGGTCCTCACATGATTTGGTCCGTTACATTGGCAGGAAACAATTATAGCCAGTTCAGGGCAACAAAGGCAATACTTGCCTGATCCAGAATTGAACCCACTAAAGGTAATGAATACAGTTGCAGATTTAAAGGGGGTTATCACACATTCAGTATTAATAACTGTACAGATGGAGAACACAGGCAGAAGAAAGTACCACTAATGATCAAACAGACGTTCAGAAACAGAAACGAATCAGCTAACGACAGGATGTTATTTATTATCTTGGCAAATAACTTCAATTCTTTCCTTTATTAGTAGTCCACACTCAGACAGTATGGGGGCATTCCATTTTGTGGTATACAGAAGAATGAAAGAGAATGTTTCAGGAATAGAACAGGAGTGCTCAGAATTAGAACTGAAGGAGCCAGGAAAAATGAGTAAGATATGTCTGTAACAGAGTTTACACATAAAATGCTCAGTGTTCAGCTTTTGTGCTAATTACAACATTATTTTTCATTGTTTCAGAAAGCTACACAAAATATATTTATCTGAATATTTCATTTGTGAGGTCTTGGAGAAATACTTGCTGATAACTGATACATTTCCTTCACGAAGATGGTGCTGTAGGCAACAAGCATTGGCTGCTGCCTTGTTCAATCTTTAGCTTAAGAATTCCTCACCTATTCACCATGGAGCACAGACACATGAGCAGACAACAGCATCAGAAAGTGTCAGAGATAAAATCTTGGGTGCATACAAGCTGCATTCTACTATTCTCTAAGTTCAATTTACAGTGACCTCTTCTAAAAATACACACAAAATATGCAAATATATGCACATGCAAATTTTGGTCAAAGGGAAAAAAAGAAAACCTAATTAAAAAGCAAAGTCCTGCATGACCAAATTTTAAAATAGGAATTTACATGCAGGTGCATTCATATCATAAACCTAAATTGTCAGCATTAAAATGCACAGTCACAGGTGCAAAGTGCATATTTCTGTGTGGAAATGGCTGTGCACAAATTCAGGAGTAGTATTTAGGCATAGTTGTAAAACCTCTGTGTGTTTTTTAATTGCCTGCTACAAGCTCTTCTGCCCAAATAGTTCTGGAAGAGATGACAAATTTACAGCTAAGGGAGCAGCATAAATTCACCAGGCTGCTGGCTAAATCTAAGAAGAAAATAAAGTTTTAAGTCTAATATTTAGTTTGAAAGACAAAAATCCTCTAGATTAACATGTTTATTGAAATTAAATGGCAAAATATGACAAGCTAGGGCTATTGTGCATGGCTGAGTCTGAACTGACTGATTCTTACCTAAGCAAGTGCAAATCATACAGAATAAACACAACCTGGAATGTTTTGTGTTTTTTTTTTTTATTTTAAGATTTGATTTTTTTTTTTATATATAAAAGGTTGAAATATTGCAGATGGAATATAACATGTAGAATAAAGGTATACCGGAAGAACAAAAGCATAGAAGCCTTCAGTGACTTATTTACTCAAGGTCACAGAGTAGGTCAGCATCAAAGAAACCATGAAGGCCCCTCTGTCCAGCCCTGTGCAGGCAGTTGTACATCTGTTTCTCTGTGTTGCAAACCAAAACTCCAATCCCAAAGTCAGGCTAACATGTCACATCTCTCTGCTTTGGTTTAAACCTTCCTAACACTGTTTGGCTGCTCCTGGTCTGGGCAGACTCTCAGAGCTCTGAGCTGGCAAACAGCCCTGGGTCTGAGCGTTGGGAAGTGCCATCCCAGAGACAGGGAAACCCAGAGGCTGCTGCAGGAGGAACCAGCTAATCTGCTGCTGGGATCAACTGTAGTCACATTAAGAGAGAGGAGGCCCAGGGAAGAGCTCAGCTCCCCCTGCAAAGGGCACTGGCTGCTCAGGGCAGGCTCAGAGGGTGCTGCTCCTCCAGCCTTCAGGAAAACCAGCCCAACCCAGGGCTCTGCTCAGCAAAAATGTTCCTGATTGCTGGCCAGCAAAGCCCAGGACATCAGCAAAGGTGAAGAGAGAGGGGAAGCTTACACAGAGATACAGGATTGCTAATCTACTAATCCCTGTCAAACTACCTATCCCAGGAAAAGATGGGATTGTCCATTAGGAGAATGAAACAGAGTCATAAATACAAAGCTGCAAGAATAAACTAAGCTGTATAAGCACCATTAAATCAGCGTTTTGGGACTGGTATGGAATAGAATTTCCTTTGAAAAGCACACAATTTAATAAAGCAGCATAAGAAAAACTCCCATATCATGGTGTGTGTCACTGTATCAGAGCAGGGGATTATCTGCTGCCATGATATTTGATTAAGAATTAACAAGGAAAAACAGCTTTTACAGTGCCCAGTGCTAAAGATTAATACAAATATAAGCTACCATAAAGGAACAAAAGTCCAACAAAACCCTTATTGACCAGTTTCAATCAAGTGGTTTAATCCAAATGATGCAGGGGAACAAACAGTCAGAAAACATAAATTTCTAAGAGCTGGAATCCTTCAGCAGCTTTTAAGCAAGCCAAATTCCTATAATTTTACATACTTTATGAATACTATACTATGGAAAAATAGATGCTGGACTTAAAAGTAGCTAACACAAAAATTCAAAGTTACTGACATGTGGAAGAGATTTCCAAGACGTCTCTACTGTTAGACACAATCAAGATAAATAAATAAAGTGAATTAAATGACCACAATCCAGTCTTTAAAGTCCTTTGAGAAACATAAACTTCAGTGAATACAATTCATTAAAACCTAATTACAAACAAATCAATAGTGCAATTTAGCCCAACCCAAAACTTATTGTCATGCACTGAACATTTGAAAACTCAGGTCTTTATGGCCAGGGCTGAAGTGACGTTGTGTATTCCATTGTGGGGTGTCTCTGTAGAGCAATTAGCACAGGCTGCCTGGCTTCACTCAAACAGGAGATCACACCAAGGAGCTCTAGGAATAGTGCATTTGTAAACACCCACTCTCAAGGATGCAGTGAGAAAGGAAAGGATATTACTAACAATAGTCTATAAAACCAATTTAAAAGAAAAATCAACTATTCATACGCCAAAATACGCACTCGTCAGAGCTCACTATGGTTTTTTTTGCTGTTTGCAGAGTTAAATGGCCACATTTTGCTTTTATTTCTATACAAAGAAATCCACAGACATCTCTGAAAAAGAGAGAAAAAATATAGTCTACCCTGTAGTCACTGTTTTTCAGGGAAATCAGACAGAATTGATTCAAGGCAGTAGTAATCAGCTTTTACTGGAATTACTTTAAAATTTAAATTTTAATATATTTGAAAAGCATTCTAATTGTCCTAAAATGCAAATAAAACTGCTACTAGAGCATTTTTGAACCCTAAATACAATGGAATAGGATACAAAGATGATTTTCTTTTA
This sequence comes from Hafferia zeledoni, assembly GCA_035583235.1. Taxonomy (NCBI): domain Eukaryota; kingdom Metazoa; phylum Chordata; class Aves; order Passeriformes; family Thamnophilidae; genus Hafferia; species Hafferia zeledoni. Next base: position 7,699,561 of record JAWWEV010000022.1, on the reverse strand, counting down.
CAGATTGCCCTAGAGGGCTCTGAAACCACATACTCTGACCAGCTTCTCCTAATGTTTGGGTATATAATTATAATCCATATGTCCTTCTCTCAGACTGAAAGAACTGATGCCACACCAGTTCAAAGAACATTGAAGTCACACAGCTACCAGTAAGCATGAGTTAATCGTCGATATTTTGCAGAGACTGGTCTACCCTCTGGCCAGGTGACCTTATTTCAACTACTGCAGTTATGATGTGTTTGTGTAATACACACAAAGGCCACACCAGAATAACATAAAATGATAATCTAAATAAAAGGGCAAATGACACCAATTTCTTTGGACCAATCTTCTCAGGGCCATGCCAGTAATTCTCATCTGCTTTACTTTTTCTTCCAATAGTTTGGAGATTTTTATGGATCCCAAGGTTTTCCTCAGACAACCAAAGCTATTCATCTTCCACATCACATCATATCCTACTTGATCTGTGCCAGTGGATGAGAACGAACAGCCCAGAAGAAGGTGGCACCATACTAGAGGTTAGGGGAGCATGCAGAGGTCTCACATATCCTGGCACAGTCATGAAATCATTCCAACAGAGGCTGTACCAGCTGTCTGATATTTGTGTACATTTATGTTGCATTTAACTAACCTAATAGATCACACACAAACAAAATTGCCAATAAAACATCATAGACTGTCACCAGTGCAACAAAATCCTTCCATAAGCTTTTGCTAGGTTATATCATAAGCATGTTTCAATACCCAGTTAGAGCTGAGAGCTTAAATAACCTCTAATAAGGAGCAATGAGGATCTTAAAATGATGCATGGTGACAATGTGTTAAAAAGGTAACAAAACATTCCTGTACCAGCTATAATTGCAATGGAAATAGCATATAAACTAATAAGGTGTAACATTTGGAAGAACAGACTTACAAGGGCAGAGATAACAAAAACACTATTAAAAAAGAACTCAATAATGTTGCTAATAATTCACAGAAGAAGGTCAAGTCCTTCAATAATTCCAGATAAGTACTTACCAAGAGTTTTCATAGCAACATATTGGCTACAGCAGAAGAAACACAGTGTTAAACTTTGAGTCAGATGATATATTTCAGTGGGACTCTCACTGCTCAAGGAAGGTGTTATAACAAGCTAAATTTGTGTTTGTAGCAAAGACAGAACTGCCATACACACCCAGGTAAAAGTGAATCGAGAAAAATGCCTCCTCCTCCTCACACAGCTCCACAGGCAGAGTGATTCCTGTCTGGGTTAAACATCTCCTGAGCTGAAGGACCAGTGCTGTCCATGGGCTAATGTTCAAGTTCATATATGCCAGCACAGTTTCATTCCAACTCTTCTCATAAGATTTTTGGGTGCTTTCATTTACTTTTCACTACCTTGGGTGCCATCTGAGCTGAACCAGGAAACAGCCTGACTCAGAAGTATCACTGAGCTCCCACTTCCAAGCAGAATGCTTATTCACACAACTACATTAGACTTCAATACCTAGGCTGCAAAATTAATCAGGGAAAACAGTGGATTCAGAACAAAACAACTGAGACTAACCAGGCAGAATTCAAAGAAAAAACTACTTAGGTTTCGTGTTTCTGAAGTATGTACAGTTATGTACACTATATATTTATTACAAACTTTACAGAACTTAAATCTGAGGTACATGTGGGGTTAAGATTTAGCACTTGAATCACAAAATCAGCTGTTCCTCTGAGCGTAGGCTTTGATAAAACAATACACTCTTCAATCTATGAGGAAGGCTCTACAAGGTCTTTCAAAGAGTTTTGAAATGTTGAGGTTACATTGCAGAGGCTGCAGAATTCTGATTTAACAGGAATAGAATTTATTATTTTTTAACCAAACATTAATAAAAAGCCTATTTAGAGACTATCTGATGTTTTGAAATGAGTTATTACAGAATAAAAGTTAGTGCAAATAGGATTTCAGCCCAGAGCATATCCTTAAAGGATGATTCAAATGATGAGCCACAAAATATAGCAGAAAAAATTGCTCATGTCGCCAGAGGGACCTTGATAAGAATGTGCTTCTCTTGAGAAGTCTTCTAGAGAAGGTGGCACTGGCCACAAGGGACTTCAGCAGTGAAGACTTTTTGACTCAGAGGATGCACCTGGCTGTGCTGCACCAGTGGAACAGTCCCAGCCCCTCTGCATTCCTTCACTGCACAGATGAGGCTGTTCAGAATGCCCAGAACCTGCTGGGGTATGGAAGTGCCACTATGGGAGCCCTCAAACTTCCATGGCACGCAGACACTGAAAATTAGCAAATGGAAGCTGATAAAGTCAGCTTCCAGACCTTTAACACAAATTTATTTTTTTTGTCCAAATGTGAATTATTTACAAGTTTAGGACCTGTAAGCATTTTTCCTCTACCACCACCCAGCCAGCATTTCCTTCTCCTCACTCCTGCTTTCTCTTGCACAGATAATCAGTAGCTCTGGGCAGTTGTTCGTGACCCAAGAACTCATAAGGAAAGAGGAACTCACATTGCAGAGCATGGCAAAGCCAAAATCCTTCCGAGCTGGACAGCTCCCTGCTCAGTAGGAGGGAGATCATGGATCACCCTTCTCAGCCCTGTTCATGCACACTGCATATCTAAGGAACTTTCTGCACTGTGCTTTTTTATTTACAGCCCAAACAGGAGGCAAAACAGTTGGCACGTGATGGTTCAGAGCACCTAAAAAAGACAGATGGGGCACCCACTCCAAACAGCTCACTAACCATTGCAGGCAATGCAGTTTGAGACAATGATCCAGAAAGAAATGAATCAAAGGACAATCACTAAGGTTTCATAAAAGCAAAAATATCCCCAAAAAACCCACCACCAAACAAGAAAACAAAAGGGGCTCCTAAAGAAGGATTTAGAAACAAATGGAAAATAACAGCTTAGCAATTCAGAAAAAATGGTTGTTGTTTTCAGTTTTCAAGCTAAATAAGAATAGTACATGTTCTAAAGAGACTTAAAGTTAGAGAAACTTGGTTTTATTATGTTTCTGTTAAATCTGTTTAACATCACATTACAGAATTATGTGAAAACATTTCATATTTCCTCCATATAGGAGCAGTGCTTGAAATGTTTGGGCTGTTATGGTTCAAAAAAACCACAATACACTTTGAAAGGAAAAAGAAAAACTGTAAAAAAAATTTAGAATTCATGTGACACATAGGGGAGCAAAAAGAATACAGCTTATGACACAACCAGTTAATGCAACAGATGCAAAGCACAAACACTGTCATTATCAAGGGCACTGAAACCCCAATGCTCCTCCCTCATCACAGCTCCACAAAGCTCCTCTACAGCAACGAAGAAATATTTGCCTGTTTCTATAGTTTGAAGATTTATTTTTTTGTCAATTGAAGCAAAGCTTAATTAAACATGATTCATTCTGTTTTCCAAGGCAGGTACTTTATGGTAACTCTATGATAATCAAACCTCCTTCTTCTAAGGACTAAATATACTTTCACGAAGGTCAGCTTCTGTCATGAGCATATTTTAATTGGCTATCATTTGGAGGATGAAAAATATCTCAGTTGGAAAAAAACCTGTTAAGAACTATCGTTAACTGCATTTGTCCCTTTCTCATGCAGAAAATATTTTCTATATTTATTGTAATTGATATATACTTTTTCTTTTGTTCACTGAATTTGCTTGTAATATTTAGTTCAGACCCTCCCTCTGACTCTGCTGGGAGTTTGGTCTTACCTTCTGCTGCATTCTGAATTAGCCATACTTTGATAAATTTATTTAAGCTATAAAGGCTGAGCTAAGATGGAGCTACAGTTCAGCCAAGCACCAAAGAACTGAAATGTTTAAGTACTCAATATAATTTGGATCCAAAATGTTATTGCTTTCAAAATCCTCAGTAAAGGTCATTTCCCTGCTAGTAAACCAGTTACCAATTATTCTACCACTTCTGTGGAAATATTTCAGAAATTATTATATATAGTCCTCTATTTTCTGATTAGTAGCTGGTTTGTCTCTTTTATACATATATTTATTGCAAAAATATTAACCTCAGACATAAGAACTGGCAGATTCTTAGGTACCTATAATTAGCTAAATGAATAATTTCGAGTGCAATGATCATTTACCAATTATGTATTAATGCATTTCCTCAAAAATTAAAACATGTAAGGAAGATTCCACTGAAAGAATGACACAGGGAACAGTCTGTTTTTTCTAATCAGCAACCAGCTCTCTATAAGATTATTCTGCAACTAATCATTTTGCTGCCAGCAGCAAAATAAAACAGACTCCCCTGAAGTAAGTTTGTCTTGGTAAGGTTTCAAGATAACAGATTGTGACACAAACCTCCTCAGGTTCATACATTTGCACTGTTATGCCTTTTTAAATAAACACTTCTGTTGAAATGTTTATCCATTAACCACACAAAGAACAATTTCATCACAAGCACAAAGAACTTTTTTTATATAGATTAAGTGAATGAGTAAACATAAACTAAAATTTCACAGACAACAATTCCCTGATATCACAAACAAGGCTCCAAAAACTCATATACAGCTGAAACACATAATTTTGTGTTTCCATGGAAAAAAACCCTATCAACAGATACCGGATGGCTACTAATAATGGTAGTGAATAGTTTCACACTTTTGAAAGAAAACAAACCAATAAGCACATTTATGAGATCAAAGGAAAAGCAACTCATTGGCCATAATTCTTTATCCACTGGAACATTTTCTCCCTGAAATCTGGAAATAATCTCCTGTGCACTCTCAACATTATTTTCACACCTGTGATGACATTCCACATTTCCACATTTGAAGAACCCACCTACTTTCCAGACCATGGAGACAGCACCTCACCAGCTACTCCTATTGAAAAGTGAGCCCTGGAACAGCTGTCTCTGACCAAACTGAGGCACAGGCCCCAAAGTTCAGATCCTCACAGAGGGCTCACAACCCTGACCTCGCCTATGGCTCGTTCAGAGCTGTCCAGCTCAGGCAGACTCTTCTGTGTGATGCTTAAACTGAAGGGAATATCTAGGGCAGTTTTTCCATGGGTTGACTGTCTCTCTTCCTAAATATTTATCTAATATTTACTATAGTAAGTCAATCTACACTATCACATTTATAGGGCTTATTTGAAGATCAACTTTTCTATTCTACAACAGAGATTTGGTTCTCCAAGTGTTTGTAGCCCCCTCAATGAGGCAGCAGCTCTGAGCTGAGGTGTGGGACTGCCACCAGAGCATTTGCAATAAGGAAATCACTGCTCAGCATTTTAACAGCATTTGCTTCTTATCCTGCACCTCACATTTAGGACATCTTCCCTTCCCTTAAAATCCTAAAACATTTCTACTCCAAGATTTGGGAAGTCCATTCCCCTCTACATTCCAAGGATGATGGAGCTTGAAATGTTCTTCACTGTCCTTGTATTAATCCTGAAATTGATGTTTGGAAGAACAAAGTGACAGATGTGCATTGCCTGAGGTTTCATAGCTGGAAATCCTATTTCCTTCCCACTGATGATTTGGATCTTTAAAAGGAAAAAAAAAGTGAAGTAAGAAATCAAGTCAAGTGCCTTGACCAGACAAAATGTGTGGCAAGCTCTGAAAAACATCAGGAGTAGTTCCAGCCCACACCAAAATCCCATGGAAAAATCTTGCAACTTGGTAACAGCAAAGTGTAACACCAGAACTTTCATCTGAGTTGGAAAAAATCAGTCATTCCCTATAGTTAGTATATAATCAAAATTCTAAATATGTTGTAAAAAATTTCAGAAGATAGGGATATACAATAATTTCTAATTGTCATCTGAAAAGTTTTTGAACTAATTCGACCCCATCTGGTGTTTCTGTGGAATATGGGTTGATACTATCAACATTGGGGGGAAAAAAATCGTGTAAGGACAGAACGGCTTTGAAGGTAGATAAAAAGAAGGCGGTCATAAATCATTGTCACTATTTGCACCACTGAAAAAGCAAAATTACCAAGACCTTTTTATTTTTCTTTAAAATACCTGTGGTTTGATGAAAAAATGGCCACTAGACTGAATTTTATAGACACACCAACAAAACAGAACCAGAGAAGCCATATTTAAACAGCCATTTCTTTTCAAAGTGAAGATTTTGGAAGAATTTTAATGACAATTAGAGGGATTTCAGACAATAATTTAGAAGAGCAAAAATTGAACAAATGTTTCCAATCCTATTTCTAGAAGCCAGAACTGTGGTTTATATGAGACTCAAAGCACCTAAAGCAAAGATAAATCTAAACAGGCCAGAATGGAATTCAAGGGGCTGCTTAGAGAGAACCAATGAGAATACTGAAGAAAAGAAGTATCTGTAACCCAAATCTTTCTCAGCATCTATCATGTCTATCTGTCCAGAAAATCCAGTCCAGCATCCACTCAGAAAGGCCAAAGAGGGCATTAGTACCAACCACCCTTCCCTACATAGTGGTTATAGTCCTGCTCCTTTTCCTTAGGTAAGGGATCTCTAGATCTGGGATTTTAAGTGGCTGTCATATCTAGGATCATTACTGATATAATTATTGTAAATGACTTTCACTTTGTTGCAATTCTTAATTATTCAATGATGGAACTGAAAAGTAGGATCCAAACAAACCAGAAAACAAAAGCACGAAACAAACCAGGAGAGAAAATGGCCTTGCTATACATATTTAATGAAACAGTGAAAATATCCTGCACAAAGGCTTAGAGAGTTAAATTGAAAATGTGTGTATGATAAATGGATATAATACTGTCTATGTAATGGGTTTCCTATTTAAATTTTGTGAGGATTTAATCAGTTGGGCACAGCTGTGCAGGATGCACCATAAACTACGTTGAAAAATATGTAGACATGTACATTTATCTGCTACAAATTAAGCTCACTTAGAGGTGGTCTTAATGGACCATGTAGCAATCATTACAAGCATAAATTTTAAACTGTCTGTTTCCAGTGAATTTGCTTTGAAAAAAAAAATTAATGCTCATCCTTAGTGGAGCACAGTAATAAATGGAAGTACCCTTAATCTGTTAAGCACTAATAACCTGGCAATTATTCATTATGAACCCCATGCTGTATAATGTATGTCTGATACAATTTTATTAGCAATTCTTTACTTAACCTGCAAAGGTGTAATTTTTATTCCAATTTACACCTGTAATTATATGATGCTTTAAGTGACGTGCCATTAAATTTGCAGAATGCCCTGTCCCCTTGTTTTATTGTAAAACATCTGTACAGTAAAGGATTGGCACAGCCAGGGATCATTTACAACTTTCAGATTTTCTGCTTCTACAGAAAGCAGCAACATCCACCTTAGAGATCAAAAAGCTATGGCTTTGTTACAACACAACACATAAATAATCCATAAATTATTTAACATGTAAAATGGATAACATGGTAATCAAAGTGAATCAGTGACCCATTTGGAGCCGACTGGGAGGTCACAGCAGTTGTAAGTTCTCCTACAGAGATTGTCACTCAAAGTCACTGGCATGTGTATCTTGTACAATCCCTGTTCTTCATAGAAGGAAAGGGAAACCCTCCCCACTCACTGAAGGGCCCTTTCTCACCCAGACACTGCAGTGTTGACCAGAATATTGAATTCCAAGCCACAAAAAAACCCCTGTGCTTTTTGGTAACTTCTCTGGGTTTGCATCTTTTGTACCCTGCACCAGTCAGAGATGATGTTATTTGCTCTGGAAAAGCAGATGAAGTCATCATCAAGTTTCTTGAATAAACCAAAAAGAAACTTGGAAATAACAAACTGGGCACTCAAGCTAGAAATAGGACAAGTTTTTGTTGTGGAGAAATGACTTGTCTGAATCCAATTCACTGAAATTTAGGCATTCAGCACCCTAAAGATTACTTCCTCTCATTATCAGAGGTGAAGTGCATTTTCAGGAAACAAACAAACAAAAACACTCATTTTTATTTTACAAGGAGTCAAAGCAACCATATAACTCAAGTTGTCTAATTCTTTTCCTCACAAAGTCATATTTGTTAGTTCCTTTGCTGATGTAACTGTTCAAACTGTGGGTTTCCACCATTCTCAGCTCTGTCTTTAATGCATTTGCCAAACGTTCCATCCAGCTTTAATGCACACTGATGAGGGCAGCCTTTGACATTTCCTGCTCTCACCCTCTCAGAAGGAAGGAGCTGTTGGCTCTCCTGAGCTCACAGTGTTCCCCCAGCTGACACTCCTGGCAAGAGAATCAACCTCACTGAAGCACACGAGGTGGGGAACCAGAAATGGCAACGCACGAGGCATCTCCTGCAAAGTGCAGGCACAGGGGGTGGGCTGGGGATGGGAAGTGAGATCGCCTCAGCATGCAGCAGTCAAAATAAAAATGAGGACAAAACATGAGAGAACTCCATGTGGAAACAAGCCAGAGAAAACTCTCTGATTACATGAGAGCCTAGTACATATGTTTTAGACATAATGAATACTTTTTTAAGTTCAGTGGTTGATTCAGAGACACTGTCACATCAAATTCTCTGTATTGCTCTGAAGGATCCTCGTGCTGAAATGTCAGCTGGTCATATCACCTAAAGGCAAAAAGAAATTGCCCTAACATCATGCATAGCAATTCCACTGCTCCGTGCTCTATAGCACTGTTTTCTAAGAATAGCTGCTTCAAAAGGAAGCTGCTCTTCAGTGTGAGCCAGAGGCAATTGAATTTTACCCTGAAAGTGGCTACAGGCTTTGTAGAAACATTTAGGAATATTAAATATTCATGGATTTGAACTAGCAAAATTCAGGACAGTAAAGGCATCCACCAGAATAGCTCCAACATAAATATTTTTAAAATTTGCTACTACAACTTGAAGTATGGATGCTCTGGCAAAGTAAAATGCCACCAAAGAGAAGGAATTCTCTGAAAATTCCTTTTCCTCTTTTAAGTTAGTAGGTGTTCAGGAATTATTTCGTATGTCCAAATGGCCGTGCCCAGGAGTGCAGCCTTCCAGTGAGAGGGGTGTGCCCTGCAGTGAGAGGGACCGTTCCAGATCCAGGGTGTTTTCAAGCTCAGCTTCTCCTGTCCCCACAATCAATTCCAAAAACCAGACTGTCATTTTCTTTCAGCTCTAGCTCTACATACTGCCCTCTATCACTGGCATAAAAAAGAAATTCAGTGAACTCTGCCACTTTGCACACCACAAAAGAGACTGGATGCTGCAGGTGTTACAGAAGAAACAGTGGAATCCTCTATTACAATACGATATAGGACAGAAAATACACAAGACATTAAAAAAGCACCTGAAAATACACCCATATATTTTGCCTTGACTTCACCTAAATTACTGTGAGAAACACTGACCTGCTGTAAAAATGCCATGCATTAACTTCTTTTGAACAGCAGAAGAATGTTTTCTTCTTCTTTAAAGCACTGGATTATATCCCAATATCGAGGGATATCATCCTTTTATAGGGGAAGACATTGCTTAAATCCGTACTTTCATACTACCAAAAAGCTCAGCCTGAATCCATAACATACTGCCCCTTGCTGAATAAACACCTGAACATGGAAATGAGATTGGGAATTCTTATTTTGCAACAAACACACAAATATTGTTGTGCTAATACAGTATCACTATGTCTACAGATTTATGGATATTAAGATAGTCTGAAGTATCACGACATAGGAATTTCAAAATTTGTACTGAAAAACAAAATGTCATATAAGTATCTAATAATTACATATAATAATCCACTAGTGATTGAACAAAATGTACAATGTGCAGAGAGTTTAAAAATAAATATATTGCATTTGTTTGACTAAGTTAATCTACAGTTTACAGTCATAATAAAATAATGCATATAAAAGTTTGGTAATAAAATAGTAAGAGAAAAATATTATTACTAAGCAGCCTTTCATCTGAAAGCTTTTACATATAAAAGGTATGTGTGTATAGACATGTGTAGTAAATGAAAAATTTTCAGAAAGAACTTAAGAATTATAGACCTAAGAATTTGTAGCCTGTGTAAAAATACTATAATGAACTATTTAAGTTAAGGAAATGTGGTCTTTTTGAGTTATTGCATCCAACCTAAGCATCTACATATCTTATCAGAACAGGAACTGGCTTATCATGGTACAGATTGTATCTCACTGGATTAAGAGAGCACATGACATGATATAGCCTGCAATAAGATACAGTAAAATTGGAATTTTAGTGGTCAGAGCAGCCCATGTTTATTCCATATTTATTTAGGAGTACCAGGCATACAAAACAGCACTATCCAGTAGGCAGCAACACACACTCCCCCAAGGCACAGGATAGATGAGCTAAAAATGGTTTCAAATTGATTAAACATTTTTAAGTCTCAGACCCAAACTACTCTTTTCTCCACAGTGGTTAATACAACTGCAATGCTGTGCCTGCAGGAGGTGTGCTGGCATTATTACCACTCAGCATTACCTCTCCTGCAGCTCCTTCCCTGTTTGAACTTTCAAAGCACTCACCCTCATCCCCAAACCTCCCAGCTGATCACAATCCTCTCCTCTCCCATTTCACCTGAGCCAGGCTGATATGACCACGTTAACACTGGGATGAACCTGTGCCCTGCACCTCTGGAGAAGTGTTTCCTCTAGATCTGCTGCCATCCCATCTCCCTCCACAGCTTCCAGGCAGGTAAGGACATGAGAAGACTAAGTTGTTACCAGCCTGCAGAGACATGCAGACTTATCCTCAGACCCAGTGACATACATATTGTTCAATTTCTGAAAAGAAATGTTTTATTTACCATTATGTTTAGCAGAGTAACTGTAAAAAATTGTATTCTAGATACAAAATTTGATAAAATATTTTCCCAGTGCAATGCAGCAAATTAGACTGCAGAGACTAGTTGTCAAAATGGCATTAGGCATTCAATGTTTGATTTGAACCCTTCTCTAAACTGTTTGCTTTTAAACAGGCAGATCACCACATGGAGAACTATAGTCTTCAAAAAAGAAAAGCTCTTTCACTAGATAGAAAAGTTTCCTGTAGAGCATTGTCTACAGTTTCATTGTAGTAGAGGAATAGAAAGAGCAACTACAGTGATATCATACAGTGTCAAATAAATAAAATTGAAAATGATTGTGTTTCAGTTTTGTATGACTCCATTCAAAGCCATCACCTAACCAGGTAAATGTGTCAGGGCTATACTTTGTGAACAAATGCACGCATTCCCAGGACACCACTGAAGACAAAGAATTTGCTTTGGAATATGAAGAAACAAATTTTAAGACTGGGCTTTTGTAGTTCAGCAAAAGCAGTCTCCCTTCCCCAAGCTCTGCAGTTCAGCTGCCAAACCACTCAACTGCTGCTTCTGCTACCGACACTGTGTGGTTGTAAGGACACCAGCCAGGTCTTTCTTCTCTATTTTTATTCCTATTCTTCCCCCCTCCCCCCTCCTTAATGAAACTTTGACTATAGTGTGTCCAAACTAAGGATCATTGTGGTATAACTTCCAAGCCAAAGTTAACAAATGCCCACAAGAGCATCAATTCATGCCTGAAAGTGTGGCTGCTTTCTGACCAGAACAACCCATGGACCCCGTGAAATCAACTCTTCATTCCAGAACCAAAACTAGAATAAAAAAACTGGCAGGTTCACATCACAATAAGTCTTGGGAAATTCATAAGGCAACAAAATTACTACCACACCCACAATTCTTAGTTTGCTTTACAAGGCAACAGAAGTAACAGAGCTGGTTGAGTTGCTGTCCTTTGGCACTTCAGGGCTCAGGAAGTAGAAAATTTTTTATTTCAGAAAATAGACAACTTCAGACATCTTGATGATGACTTTTAGAGCAAAAGAGATTGTACAGGTCTGTGGCTTATCAGTCAGGGCCTGTTACCAATGGCAAACATCAGTGGGGAATGAGATGATAAGAAGGGATAGGAAGATATAATTCAAGGTCAAAGCAAGATTAGAGAAAACTCAGAGCTGGGAGATACAACTTCCATACTTTGCACATAAACTGCCTGCCAGAAACAGATCTCTCAGAGAGTTTTCCTACCAAAGACCAGACTATAGAGCGCATCAAGTTAAATATTCTCCACATCTACCTCACTGTTATTGCACACACTGGGATTTCTCAGTTGAATATTCTAAAGAAGGCCTTTCCTCTGGTCTTTCCACTGTGCAATCTGCTGGTCCAGGGAAGTCCTGCAACTTGAGCCACACAGACACAAGACAAACCAACAGAGGCGTGGGACATTTTTGGAGACTCAAAACATTCTCTGTGCCCCATCTGACATAATCCCTGTGCATGTTCAGTTACTCTGCCTAATACACTCCAGATCACATACTCCTTGGCCCTTACCATGCTGTATGTTGAAACATTCATTGATGCATTGATTCTTTCTTTGGGGAGAATAATCATGAATACAGTAAGATATAATTATCAACAAATCAAGCCAAGTAAACTATTATAATAAATTAGGTAAGACAATTAGTACACACAGTTGTATTGGAATTGTTCTCTAAACCACCTCCAGCTGAAGTTCTTTCATCTACTTCTTGGTATCCCTAACCACAGTTCACAATACTTTAAAAATTGTCAGAACAAAAAGTGTTTTAGTTTTTATGTTCTACAGAAGGCCATTAGGAATACCACATCTGTTCATGCTTCTGTAGTAAATCAGCAGAAAACATTTTTCTTCTCTTTCAACAGTTTTAATGTTTTCTAACTTTGTTTACGTTACACAATTTCTCATGACTTATCTAATTCTTAACAATTTTTGTTGTTTTACTAATAATTTGAGATGACTTGGATGAAAAATTTTCTACCAATTAGCAAAGGCTCAGCACCTTCAGCTCCTGGCAAGCTGTCTGTGGCACAAGGCAAGAGGCAGGATGCCAGCAGAGTATTGAAACAACTACTTCTGTACTCACAGGCTTCCCTGCTTCATGGTTACTTACTTAGGTCATTTACAGCTTGTCCAGTGTTATGTGGATCTATGGCCAGAGAGGCTATTCTAACTAAATCTGCAAATAAAAAGACCTGTTGGAACTGTGGGAAAAACAATACCCAACAGAGATATATAAAGTCATCAAGGATAAAGTGTGAGCAGAAATAATCTGATTTTTTTTCTTGTGTGATCTTAAGTAACAGTTTCTGTCACAAAGGGATTACTTGCACAATTAGATAACAGACCATACTTATGAACTTAATTTGGTCTATTGTGTGAAGAGCAATAATAATGTTTAATGTGAACATTCAAACGCAAACTTCAAAGACAATATAGCAGATTTTGTCAGGATTCATCACAGTTCAATTAGAGTGGAATTCTTTTATAGATCTGTTGGCTTTTCACAATAAAGTTCATCAGCAGAGACTGATTTTTCATACAGAATGCTGTTCTAAGCCCAACAGCAACACAGACAAGTTACAAAGATCATGTCTGGCTGCATTTAGTTAAATGTTGCTGCTGCATCAGTGTTTTAAAGGCATTGCTTTTTCAGCAGCACAGCAGCCAATGGTCCCAGTTAAACTGAATCTCATGTGCAAAACCCAAAGTTTGTTTGGAAAAAGATCTGACCACCCTCAGGTCTAGTTAAAGTCATAAGCAATCAAAAATAGATGTTTCTTAGTAATTCTAATCCAGTGAAAGAATCTGCAGGTTACCAGAAACAGAAACCCCTTTGCTGTGTTGGGTTAAAAATTCCAGCCTGTACTAGAGCACCTTGGGCTGGAAGCACCCAGGGAAGGAGGGAAGCTGGGACTGTGCTCCTGAGGCCACTCAGTCTGAGCCTTCTGCATCAAACCACCCCAGTAGGTATGAGCTGGGAGCAGTCAGACCCCAGGGGATTTGGGGGATAAAAAATAGTATTTTTACTGCATTAAATAAGAAAAGAAGTGATATTTATAGTCTGTACATGATTAGAAGTTTAGCTCACTGCTCAAAAGATACAAGCTAAGTTTGACAGGTTTTTGTATCTCATATTAAACGATTGGTACTATTGATGTACCAACAGTAAATCAGAAATCCTGCTCCTGAGCACCAATGAAATTCAACAGTCAGGATTCTTTTACTTGGGGGCATAAAAATTCTACACCTTAGGGCAGACAGAGGATATTAATTGTAATTTATTTCTCTTTGAACTGAAATAAATGAGGAGTTGTGGGAGAAAGTAATTCAGAACAGGTTAAAATCATCACACAGTAGGTCTGTGTGAATTTTCATGAACACTGATGATGATTTTGTGATTATAAATATTCACAAAGCTTTGCACTCATTACAAAGCAAGGAAATACATTCAAATTATATTTCAGTTTTTCAAAAAAAAAATGTAAAATTCCATCACCACTTTGAAGAATTTCAGTTAGGTTTAGGAGCTGAATACAGCTTGTCCTTACACATGCTGGTTTCACTGGCAGACCTAAAAGTCTTGTGACATTCTAACTAAAAAGGATTTCATATATCAAGGTAGGAGTCCTGCCTCTGAAAACAGACACGAAACAGTTTGATGTAATATTTTACATTGATTTTTTTTTTCCCCAGGTATATTACATATATTTCTGACAGAATTATCCTAGTCCTCCAACAGAAGTTGTAAGTGCAAACATAACACAACTGAATGACCAAAACTCCAGAAGCTCATTGGAGGTCTGTGACCATCCTCTGAGCATGCACAGACCTCTCAAATACAAAGTTAAACCATACTTAAAAAAAAACAAAAAACAACAAAAATCCACAAAAGGATTTGAACGAGTTCTTCCCAGTTATTTCTACATCAAATTGTAACTACACAGAAATGACTGTTAGTCAAAGACCACATTTAAGGCTACACTTATGAAATATTTTTGAATTTTGACAGGAAAAAACCCCTGTGTATCAAAACATGAAGTTCTGTTACACAATTTATCACATACTGAAGAACAACCAGAGCTAAGGTACTTGATTGGCCACTTAGACTACTAAAAATTATAAAGTCATACAGATTTACCCCAAGCAGAGAATCTGTCTAGTCAAATATTTGACTCAGTCAGGTACAAAGTACATCTCAGTAGTACCACCCCATTGCACACTTTGGTCTTTGTTAAAAAATGGTGTGTTAAAAAATGACAAATTGTCTGCAGGACAAACAGAGAATAAATAACTCAACTGAGGACAGTAACTCAGCCAGGCTAACTTGGTGGTGGTATTTTCCCTGCTGATGTCTTATCAGCATCCTTGTTCATATCACCTAAGCTGGTCTTATACATATGGAGAACTTTGTAAGTATTTGGCAGCAGATGAATGTCAGCAGCCACTTGGGAGTAGCCAAGATAATATCTCGATGCCAGAGCCCTGGCAGGACTTCTTTCACAAGAGCAAGAAATGTATTTTTTAGTATCTTGATCTTAAGTTAAAATTATAACCACCACCGTGGTAGGCCTAAATCATACAAATATTAAAATCCCTCTTTGTTTCTCTTCTCAAGCACATGGTAATGTCACTAAACAAATAGCAGGAAGCCAAGGGAGAATTCCCTTCAAAATCTCAGGGTGTATGGTGGCAGAACTCAGCATTACAGCTTCAATTCCCTTTTTGGGACAACACAAACACCCTCATTAATAGCAATCATGTATTTTTGGTAATTTAGAGATTAGAAATATATTTTTTGTTTCTTTACTCAGTTTCAAGTAAGTTAATTTCATAATCTGGCCTTCTGTTTTACCAACTCCAACCAACTAAACCAATAACCCAGCCATGGGGAGAAATACACAGCTGGAAACCATTTAGCTACATGGCAAAGAACTTATTTTAATTTTCTCCTAATAAATATCATGGACTAACTTATGTGCAATACTTCAGCCACTAATATCAAGACAAGATGCTAATTTATTACTAGAGATCAACTTCTTTTTCACTGAATTGCATTTACCTGTGTTACAATCCACCAAGATCAAGACTTTGAGCTGAATTGAGGTAAATCCAGAGAAATTCTGAGAGATAAAGACCAAAATGCAGCTCCCAGTGCACCTGTACCTGAGCGGTAGGCAAAAATTTTATCAAGGTCAAAAACTGCAGCACCGTCAGAAGGGATTTGTTCCTGGTACATCTGGTACAACAATTCTGAAGGTTTTACCTTGGCTTTCTTGCAGAAGTGATTTTTTACATTTTTTTTAATAGCAGACAGTGAGTATGATAAGACACACAGTGCTCACAGGTACAGGATTTCATGGCCTACTGAACAGGCAAGGACAGCAGCAAACACTTGAAGTTTAGAACGTGCACAAGTTTCTCACAGAACTGGAGACCAAGGCCTTGCAAATTTAATCTTTGTTGTATCACAAAACCATTGTCTAGTTTTAGTCAGCCCTCTGTTTCTCTATGGCCTGTATCCATTGCAGATGAATAACAATCTCCACTTAATCTCAAAAGCAGGTGATTAATTAATTGCTATCAGCAAAGTGCATTGCAAATATCAAACACTGATATAAATACCAAACTTGCTTTCCCTTTTCATAAACTAGGCTGATATCCCATTGCCCAAACATACAGAATTTCCTGGTCATAAAGTAGGACAAACTGAGAGGACAAAACTGCCCTCTTGGATGGTATCCAGCTTGGAACAGGTGACAGAAGAGTTGACCATGAGATGTATGAGATTGCATGAGAAATTCCATCTTCCCTAGACAAGTCTTCTGGTCCATGTGTACATCTAACATTTGCACACCTAATTATACATAGATTTGGACTGTTAATACAAGATTTTTGAGGTGAGGTAAGAAAAGCCAAAACTATTTCAGTAAAGATTCAAACTATTTATAATTTGTATATTTGTGGAGAATATTTGTTTTCATAACTGCATGACTTCAGGAACAATTCAGAATTGCCTTTTTTCCCCAGTTTCCAAGTTTTTTTCATTTGGTAGCGTCTCATGTGTATTAATTTAAAACAGAAGTCACACATTTTCCATCTGGCTACTACTACAGAACAAAATAATGGCAAAGTGCACACAGGCAAAACTAGCTTTCTATTTAAGAATATGGGTGGGTTTTAAAAGGGAGAGAAGAAAGGTCTGTCTGAAAAACCCTACATTATTCCTGTATGTCTGTTGAATAGAAGAAGATGAGAGGGGGGGAAAAAATCCAATTAGTAGAGAAACCTTTGTGCTTCCCATTTCCAAGTAAGCAAATAAAGGACTGCATTTCTCCTCTTTTCCTCCATTCTGACCAGTATGTTTCAACTTTGTTCTTCCCAGGTATTTAAGTTACATTCCTGATGTTTCTCTGGTTTTGATGTATGTGAAGCTGGCACAAGCATTTAGAGCTTAAAATGACCCATCCCTCAACCTCATCATTACTTTTTATCTCCCTTCATCTCCACGCCTGCACATATTTTTTGTTCAGGTCTGAAACGGGAACTAAGACATGAGTGGAAGACCACTACATTTATACAGTATTTAAGGTACAGCAAATAAATGACATCCTCCCCTAAAATAGATTTCTACATGTTTGTAATGACTCCCCCTCATTTTGGGTGCTGAAACACACTTCTGAATTTATTAATGAGCTTCTGTTGCACTCCTGAAGTACAAGATGCAAAATTATCATTTAATGCAGAACACAGCCCACCCAAGTTACTGCCATTACAAACAGCCACAGGCTGTGCCCTGCTCTCTGTAGCAAGCACAGCAACAGAGCAGAGAGACGAGCAGCGAGTCCTTCCTCCTGCTGCATGTGTGAAAGGGAAACACAGGACACGAAGCCAGCGGGCCCAAGGAGGGGGCAGCAGTGGTGCCAAGGAAGGGGGCGGCTGTCTCTGAACCCTCTGCAGCGCCAGGGCTCGTGCCAGGCACATGATGCCATGTGGCTTCAGGCAGCACCCACAGCTCCTCTCCAGCCCCCCAGGGCCAGGCAGAGCTGCTCCTGCGGCAGCACCGGGCTGGGCTGGCCCAGGGGAGAGTTCTGTACACTGGTGGGATGTAATCAGAAACTCCTCAGGCCACAGCTGGTAAAGCAGAACCCAAAGTATTGCTGTCATTTATGTTCTGGTACAAATGCATGCAGTCATTTAGCTGGGGTACAATATATATTTCAGACTAGATCAGATCGGGGATTACTTCAAGGCAAAATGTAAAAATTAGAAGCATCGAGAAGCTGAGAGGATGATGTACATTTTGGTTTGGTGAATCACAAAAGGGAAAAGAAATTCTGATTGCTAGAAACCTTCTCTTTACCCTGAAGTAAAATAGCTTTTAAAAATTATTTTACTACAACTGTTCTAGAAATTGGATCAAATTTGAATTGAAAAAGGAATCCTGAAATTTAAAATCAAGACGTTTTAAAAGTAGTGCAAGAAACTTTCAATATTTCTGAAGTTCATTTTCTTTTTCATTGCAGCTGAAACGGCCTGTCAATTCAGCCTGTGGTGAGAAGCTGAGAATTTCATCCCATGGAAATAGCATAGAATGGATTGGGTTGGAAAAGACCTCTGAGACCATCAAGTCCAACCCTTGGTCCAACTCCAGTCCCTTTACCAGATCATGGCACTCAGTGCCACGGCCAAGCTCAGTTTAAAAACCTTCAGGGATGGGGAATCCACCCCTGCTCTGGGCAGGCCATTCCAATGCCTGATTACTCTCTGTAAACAAATTTTTTCTGATGTCCAACTTAAACTTCCCCTGGCAGAGCTTGATCCTGTGCCCCTTTGTTCTGTTGCTGACTGCATACATTGAAGAGTTATTGTTGATAAAAATAATTTATTTTGCTAATACATGATGCACCTCAAAGGCAGCATTTTCAGGTGATCTAAAATAGGAATAAGCTTTGTCTGGAACATCGCTGTCAGAAACAGGATGGATACTGGTATCTGCAATACAAGATAAATTTAGAAGAGCCATTGAGACAGTTCCTGATATCAGAGGGTATGAGAAGGATCTGAATATGAGTACCTATCTGTCTCCATCATCTGCACCAGCAGGCAAGGTCTACCAAACCTGAGAGCAGGCAGTCTAAATCAGTCTCAACTCTCTGGCATTTAAGCACAAAAATGGCACATAACTGTTACTTGGAGACCTGAATGCAGCCCTAACACACACATACACAGAAACCAAAATAGCCCATCAGTGGGAATGGTGGTTGATCCAAATACACAGGAAGTCAGCAAGGGAGAGAGCACAGGCAAGGAGCAGGCACAGGCTGGAAAGCAAATTCCCAATACAGCACGGAGATGGATGCATGCACAGAGACTCAGTCACTGATGGGGGCCACTTCAGAGCCACCTCCACCTGTGTCCTGCCAGGCAGAGGATGCAAAATGATATTTCCTTGGAAGTGATCTCTGGTGTTAGGAAAACTGAATGTCAAACTGCCACAGTTAAATTGAAATCTAGCTAGGAATAGATGATGGCTGCAACCTGGAAGTGTTTGGGCTTCCTTCCTGAGCATCTTACAACTAAATTTTTGAGTGTGTGAGCTTTGAGTGCTTTTTAGAAATGTAGATATGCAACTGTACAGACTCTATGCTATAACTGTACATCTGGCACATTCTATGGCATTTAAGGCTCATTAAATTCTGAATCTTGTGTCATCTGCCCTTGGCTTAAAATAGTTTCATGTGAGCCTTTTGTCTGTATGTTCCTCTTTAACACAGGTTGTTTCTGTCAATCTCTTAGCTCCTCTTATTCTCTTTATCACATCAGTTCCACAGCAACAGCATAGGCTCCGATTACAGTTCTAATCATTCACAATTTGACTCCCTTCATACTTACTCACAGGAGAGCAAAAGGAACTGAGCAACCTATAGAAATCCTCTATGAAAAAGTAATAGTTAAAATAAGTCCAGAACATCCTTTTTAAAACTGTGTATTTCCTAATTAAGTTTGAAGTAAATTTTTCAGACTAAGAGTTCAACTCTGTTTTCTAATCCATATAGAACCCTGATTGTAACAGTAACACTTTCTATACAAATAGTCTAGAAACTGCAGGAAGGGCTTCAGCCTCTTGGAGCAAGTGTCGAGGAGGCCACCAAGATGATCAGAGGGATGGGGCATCCCTGCTATGTGGGAAAGCTGAGAGAATGGGGATTGTTAATCCTGGAGAAGAAAAGGCTTGGGATAATCTATTGTGGCTTTCCAGTCCCTGAAGGGAGCCCACGGGAAATACAGAGAGGGACTTTTCACAAGAGTCTGGAGAGACAGGACAGAGGGAATGGCTTCAAACTGACAGAGAGCAGGTTTACAGTAGATATTAGGAAGAAACTCTGCCCTGTGAGGGTAGTGAGGCCCTGGCACAGGCTGCCAGGAAAAGCTGTGGCTGCCCCATCCTTGGAAGTGTTCCAGGCCAGGCTGGATGGGACTTGGAGCAACCTGGTCTAGCAGAAGGTTCCCTGCCTGTGGCAAGGGGGTTGGAAAGGATCTTTCAGGTCTCTTCCAACATAAGCCATGCTATAATTCTATGATTTAGTATTTTCTGTGCAACAGCTCTTTGAGACCACTAAAGACACTGACATGACAGAATCTGGTATGTCTCAAGTTGCTGTGACATGAAATGTTCCTTCTCATAAATTAAGAGGCTCGTCACAACAGCAGTCCAAAGAAATTTCCATTAAATGCAACTGGTTTGGATTAATAAAACATGATCAAAATACAGACATTTTTAATGAAATCAAGAAACATCGTATCACTGCTGTCTGATTTCAATAATTGTTTGAAGTTACTGTGAGGGGAAAAAAGAGACTGTCTTATTACAGGTTGGCAGTAGAGATTTTATGACAAATTTCTTCCCTGCTGTAAAGACTTTATGACTGAAAAGGTACAACGCTTTATAAAATGAAGCATCTTTTTCTATGATAATAACTGTTAAGTTTTTCCTCAATGCTCATATGCCTCTAGCTTATTTTGTAATGATATAACACCTGCAATGGATTAAATTTGCACTCTAACTGCAGCAGATAGCATAAGAAATGTCAGTTCTCATTAGCCTGCATATAAATCTGCTTTTTGGGTAAGCAGGGTAAAAGGAAGACCACTGAACCGCTAGAAACTCAAAGCATATGTTCTTCATGCAAAAAGGACACTCAGCAATAAGAGCCTTTTCCACATCATTCTCTTTCAGGACTAGCAGAATTGGTTTTTTTGGAAAGAAAAGGAAATACACAGAAATGCTTTACCATCCAGTTGTAGTAGACTTTTATAATTGCTTGCTGATACAGCTGAATAGTCATAAAGTATCATAAAGAGTAAATGAGTTGATAATGTAAAGCAGTAATTAGGATTTTGTGCATGCTTATGCTATTTACATATTTTAATGCTTTGATATTAACATGTCAACTTTAATAGTATGTAAATGAATTCCCTTGTGTGAGATTTATCCTCCTCAGCATCAGACATGTATTCATTGACAGCAACTGTAAATTTCCTTCCTTATTTGTCTTTTCAGAAAGACTTTTCAGGATCTTATACAAAATATTTTCCCTGCAATCCCCTGTCCAGATTCATTAAAGAAGTTTATAGTTCTAATGGATAGAACAGCATTAGCCACCAGCTCCACATATCACTGTGCTATAAAAACACATACACAATCCCTTTGTGCCTGGAAGTTTTTCAACAATGTAAATAAAAAGATTGTTCAATTCCCCAGTATCTCTGCCTGTTTCTAGGTAGTGCTGCTGATGCTCACTAGCAATCTAATCTAACACACTTAAGCCGAGAAGAAGGAAAATATCCATCACCACAGCAATGACTCAAAAGAACCATGGCATGCCCCAAAGGTGTTTTAGAAGATTCAGGGGAAAAAAAATAAATGTTCCCTACAATTTTTTTTCCATATTTCATTGTGTTCCTGATCAATCCTATTTTGCTGTTGACTCTATATCTGGAAAGTTTTCAACCTTGAGATGAACACAATCAAAATCAAACAGTCAGAAAACAAAGGTATGGTGTGATTATGAAAAAAGTACAGCCCACCATCAGTTATTGCTTTACAGGGCACTGCAATTTAGTTCTGGGTGTACTGCAGAACCTGCATAATACAGCCATAGTTGCCTGGCAACAAACAGGAACTATATCAGAAAGGAGCAAAGGTGTGAATGAATAAACAGAAATGACAGCGACACGTGAAAATGCCCTGTAAAACCACGTTCAGTGCTAGAACATTTAACCAGGCTCTCACAACATTTCAAGGGGAACATGAAGTCAAATTCTGCCCACCATTAAAGCAAGATTAAGGTATGGATGGAAACTGGATCTGATTAAACAAGCAGAATATGAAATATGGAGAAAAGGGAAAGTAGCAAATTTATTCTCCTCAGTTTGGATACTGAGTACACACATGGATTGAATTCCCAACACTACTTTGAACAGGCGAAGTAGAATCCATCATAACTCCTGGCTCAGTTCTAGGTGTTCATCAGGCATCTATTTTGGTGCTGAACTCCTGGAAAGCCAAGCACTCACACAGTGAATTTGAACGACCATTGCTCATGCTCTGCATTTTTGTCATTCAGAAACTCCTATACTGACACACTGAACTGATTTTCTACTTTGTGATATATTTATTTGCAGGGCTCTTTGGTTATAACCAACAGCCATTTTAAAATATAAGGCCTATGAAACACAAGTGCACTTCATAATGAAAAGTTTGTGCCATCCAGAAGTATTTTAGCCATTTTACTGCACCATAATATTTTGTTGCAAAAGTACCCTAATTTTAATATGAAGACATAATTGGATGAGATTAAGTAGTTAGATACAGGAAAGCCTGAAGATCCAAACAATGCTGATACCTCTGAAAAGTGTCTTGAAAAGGAACACATTTCATAGTGAAAGATTGTAAAATGACAGGTTTGATGTATTAAATATACATGGCCAAGCCCTTTCTTCATCTGGCATTTATCAGAGAGGCTCCCACCATCCAAGAGAGCCAAGCTGCTTTGTAACACCTAAGGGTCTTCCTCTGTTTCACAAAACAATGCTGAAATCTCCAGCTGAATCCAAACCTGCCTTTTTCTCCTGCATAGGTAGACAATATGATCAAGCAGAGATTGATTAGTCAGAGATACATTGACGTAATGTTGGGGCAGAAAGTTGCATGAGGTCATCTTCCTGAACAGATGGTCTGGAGATATTGGTTTTAACTAGCACATGGTTGAGTAAATAATGTTTAAGTTTTCTCTGAGAGCCTGGGGAGTGAACCAGATAGAGTTGAGCGAAATACCTGTGCCTCCTGCCCACATCATCTGCTGCTCCCAGGGTTTTCATTTCCTGCACTGTTTGTGCTTTATCACACGGCTCACTGCCCAGGCACTCTGTGCCCTTGGTTCAAAAAGCTTTTATTGAAAGATTGAGAGAAATATGCACTTAGTTTCAATTTGCAATTCCTTTATATACATTCTTTGTTCATTACAGGCAAAATCAGTTAGAGACAAGTTTGTGGCTGAATTGCTTTTTTCCACTGAGTATAACAAATATCATATTTAACAATAAATGATGATGGCATGATAAAAATCTACATGATGAGTTATATGAACAATTTGTTTCCTGTTCATATTAAATGTCCATTTGAACAGACCCAAATTTGTTAATTCTCGTGATTGTCCAGCACAGGCATCTCTAACCACATTTGTTTATTGTCTCAAAAGAAGAATCTTGGTCCTTTTATTACATTTTTTTGTGTGTATGTTTATTATATCTTTGTTTAGAATAAATTAAAATGGCTGATAACAAAGCTCAGCAGATTTCTCTGAGACTTTTTAATTGTTTGAAAATCTCTTTACACAAGCAGCATCCACATAACTGACTTTTTCAATACCATCAGACCGTTGTGTGCTCTATCACATTTGGTTTTCGATGCAACAATTCTGGGAATGTCACTGTTATAATAGTCAAGTGATCATTTGATAATGGAAAATGGTATATGTCCTAGTTTAGCAGGTGAGACCAGCTGGCACTGTGTGGGGGTGATCAAGGCCGTGTATTCTACCCCCTCTAT
>JAWWEV010000022.1:7664879-7675564 GCA_035583235.1 Hafferia zeledoni | reverse complement strand
ATTGTGGCTCTGATTTATAATCTCTCTCGTGTTGAGTTAATTTCTCCTGCTGGTTTACCTTGAAACCAGCACATATATTAAACACAAAAATACAGTTCAAGATTCAACACAGGGTAATGGTTTACAGGCAAGTAAATGAAGGCAATTAAGATAAAAATTATTTCTTATTTTGTTGCATTATATGATATTTTAGTATATTGAAATGGCTTTCAAATACTATTATTCTGGGTAAACACCAAAATAAAGTACAGAAGCATAATTAAAAATGCTACTGAAAAAGTAAAACCATAAAAGATACTTGTGAGGCAATGATGTGATATGGCAACAATATTTAAAATCAACTGCACTCAGATGTGCAGGTCATATTATTCACTTAACCCTTATTAAAAGTTTGCTGGTCCCTCCAGCCTCACTCTCTAAAAATTGCTGACTGCTGGCAGAGCTTCCACATTTCTGTTTTTAAAAGTGGGTGCATAATTTTCATACTTATCTATAATCTCTTACTGGTGTTTATAACAAGGCTAAAAAAGAAAACCATACAAAAATAGTGTGAAATTGGCATTCTGATTCGTCTCATTTAAGTCAAACTTTGAGCTAAAGAAGAGCACTTCTAGTAATCCAATGGAAAAAAAAAAAAAAAAGAAACACAAAAAAGCCTGCCAGTAAGGCCTGAATAACTTCTTAAATTACAAAAGGTTCTATGCCAAGGAATTCCAAGCCCGTTCTCTGTAAAGAAGCCAAGGGTGCAAAAAGGGAAGGGAAAGAGATACAGGGAATGTTTCATGTATAAGAGATAAGATTCAACCGAAAAAAAAGTCACTTTCAAATTTGATTTTTCATCCCATCTTCCTCCCAGCTGTTGAGGATACCATGATCCAAACTGGCTGAAATTCCTCACAGAAACATCCAGCTTCCTCCAGTTTGGTACAAATGTTCCTACAACACCAACGAAAGGAGAACCCTTTTTGCAGCTGTGACTGCAGGAAAGTTGCAATCAAAAATTTTCACTTTTATAAACCCACACATAAAACTATGCAGTTTGTAATAACTTAGTTTCACTTGGGGCACCAGAAGCTGTAAGGTCATTACTAATATTACTGTAGACAAGTGTTTTTCTCATGTTTTATGGCTGTAATGACATTCCTATTTGACTTTACTGACACTACTCATGGCAGAATTGCTTATGACATAATTATGGAAATACATAGCTTATTATTGCATAAAAGGCTTACAAATCTCATGCATGCATCATTATGCAAATTTGAATAGTGGAGCAAATGCTGTTGATGTCAATATGTCCATACAAGAGTAAGCTAATCAAATGAAATATTGCCCAATTAGCAGCATGGTGCGAAATCTTAAGTAAAAGGAAATGCTCAAGGGAGTACAGAATACTTAAAAGTTATGACAAAAATCTGATGTAACTTCAGCAAAGATTTCTATTCAGTTGATCCCAGGACACTGTAACTGAAGAAATGATTGATGATGTACATACCAAATAGTAAGTTCTCTAAAGCTACTTGTCGCCTGCTTTAATCTGTCTGGTATTTAGGAACCTGGTCTGAGCTAGTTTTGAATTTACCTCAAAAGTTAACACAGAAGGGAACAGGAAGAAAGAAAGACCTGCAGAGTCAAGTATGTTACTGTATCTTAAGGTGTATTAATCACCTTCTGAAAGTACTTAACTTCTCTCCATTGACTACAGACAGAACTAGTCTGGATAAATAACGAACTTCTAAAGTTGTTAAGACCTAAATCCCAGCCTAAATGCTGTATACACATGATGAAGCAACTCAGATATCCTAACTCAAATGACCAGGTGTCTCCTTGGTCACACAGTGGCACTCCATGCCCCATCCTCCATATATATTTATTTGGTAGAGAAACCTCTTGTAGATTCTAACGGGTCCTATGAACAAATTGAGCTCAATGAATTGGTGGGCAAAGGAAAATCCCTCTGGAAGGGAATTGAATTTTGAGATTGAGGGGAACCTCAATCCATCCACCTCCTGCCAGTTTGATGCCAATGGCAGCAATAGATGCCCAGAGCCTGGAAAGGGAGCACAGATCAGCAGGAGAGCACATGAAGAACAGGCCAAAGGAATTGCAGAAACTCCAGGCAGTAATTCAGCATCACCAGGGGCCCAGCCTAAATGGCTCCATGCAGATGCACATAGAGCAGGGAATCAGACTAGAGTTCTGCTATTAAACTGCGATGGAACTTGCCAGTAGAAGTCAAGTTAGACACATACTACTTTTGTGTTGTTTATTCTAGTACTACCTGGGCTTTGAAGTCATTCTCAGCACAAATTAGATAGGCCCAAGCTAACTTTTTGGAGTCCACTACAGCTATCCCTCACCTTCCATAGGGGGGCTATACAATTGTTTCTTCTGCCATTAACAGGATAATTACCTACATCTTTTAGCTGCTCTGTACACAAGGCAAAAAAATCAAAGCACACAAACTACGGCTGATATTTCCAAGACTATGGTAACTATGCGTCAAATTTTTTTAGAAGTTCTTTTGCTGATCATACTCAGAATGGGTCCCTGATACCATAAGCACATCCTTTGCTCTCCTGGAGATGAAAAAAAGGGCAAAATTGTGCTTAGGCCCTGCTCTTTATCCATTGACATGACATCCTGCAGAACTGCCATGCCACAGAGGTTTCAGTTCTGGTTCTGCACCGCTCACAAGTCTAACTCTTATAGTGACAGAGGTTGAGAAATGCAACCTACTCTTTATCACAATTAACTGTAATCTTTCTTCCCAATGCCTGCTGCCCTTCCTTAGAAGACAGGGTAATGTTTAAACAAAAATATGTCATCATCATAATAATATTTTTTCATAAATGCAAGTGCTTTCTCTCAGTACCAAGTGAGATGATCCTAGTTTAGTAGCCATTTGGTGAACCAGCAGTTAGATTGCTTAGATTACCATTATTCACTGCATTCACTATCTCTCTGTTAACTTGTGCTCAAGTGACACAAAAAACACCCAAATCCTGGCCCTATTTTTCTGCATTCCATGGACATCAACACATTTTGAACTGGCAAGCACTGCCATTGCTCTAAGATAACACGGTAAGACAACTGAACCAATAATATGAAGATGTATTTAAAATATTACACATTTCATTCACATAACCTGCCCAAGACATATTTTTAAAAATACTTTAATTTCATATTTTACACTGAAGTATAAAATATGAAACCGAAAATATGAAACTGCAAAAGCCTCTTGGACTGGGTGCATATTTTTCATCCAAGAAGAAACTACAAAGCTATGGCAATTTGATCTTAGGGAAAATAATGTATTCTTGCATTCTTCCTTTTAATACAATGTGAATTTTTATGGCAAAAATCCATAACCAGCAAACTCTTTCAGGGATTTTGTGACATTGCAAATATTCTAGTAATCATTAGTTAACAGCCAGCTAATTAATGTTTGAATAAATACCATTTTAAAAACAACTACTCAGGTAAACATCGTGATTTCTCTCCTATAAATTAGCTACTATTCTCAAGCTCCTGCTGACCTCAGTGTTAATTGAGCTTGCTTGGGGTTTGCAGCAAGATCTCCAACAGCACTGGTTGGCAGCGGCTCTGGCAAAAAGTTCTCCTTGCTTGAAATGCTCTTCTGTGAGGCAGCCCAGGGAAAGCCTTTGCCAAAGGCAGGTCCTTCCAGAGGGAAGAGAGGCAGAGCCTCAGTGCTGCTCTCACCTGGACTCCCCAGGACCAGACATATTAAAAAAACTTCACCGCTGTTGTAAACAGTAATTCATTAACAACTCGTCTGAAGGGGGTTTAAATTCTTATTGTAGACTCCCTCACTGTGTAAGTAAAATTAAATTATTCATAGCTTTGCACTTTTATTTTCCAACTCAGCATTTTTCTCTGTGCAGGTATACCTGTTCTCTTTGCAACAGTGTTCATCTTGTACTCATCTCTCATGTAAATCTTAACTGTTCTTGGTTAGGCATTTAAATGAGGAGAGGGTATTTGTTTTTAATATAAGGTAAATAAATTAAACCTGCAGTGACTTTGCTTGTGACAGCAAACAGCCATAAACCTTGATTATGCTACACTTAAGCTGGAAATTCATCTAGTCATGTCTGTGGAAAAACCCCATAGATTTCACCAGAGGTAGCACATCACTCAGGGAGCTGTATCTTATATCACAAGTAATTCTGTGAATTTCTACAGTTATTTTTGTTGGACTCATTCCCCTTATTTAACTCCACCAGTGTGACATATAATGAAACAAAGTGGGGAGCTGCAACTCTTTGTCTTTCATAGCAAAATGTGACATTTTGAAAGTGATATACCATGCCCTTAAAAACTGTATTCTTCTTAATTCTACATACGCAGACAGGTATGTCTTAGAACTAGTTTTATTGCTGAAATTATTTTACCAAAAATAGTATATTATAAAAACTTCACATTTGTCCATGCAAAGAACAATGAACTGAATACCTGCAGTAAGTGTTTAAAATGTTGAAATTATTTTAAAATATTTCTCTAATAA
Organism: Hafferia zeledoni; assembly: GCA_035583235.1. Classification (NCBI taxonomy): domain Eukaryota; kingdom Metazoa; phylum Chordata; class Aves; order Passeriformes; family Thamnophilidae; genus Hafferia; species Hafferia zeledoni. The sequence continues at coordinate 7,671,036 of JAWWEV010000022.1, read as the reverse complement.
GTTTCTGTTTACTTATTTGTTGATCATGGATGGCTACTTTCTGTTGTGTATTACAAAAGAACATTAGTGCATATGGTTTTAATCTTGCATTGAATTTAGGATAAAAGATAGGAAATATGCAAATTAATAAAATCATATTCCTATTTCATCTTTTGTTTCTGTAGATGAAAAAATGGTTTGTGCATATTATCAAAAGCAACTAAAATCATGAGACAAAGTGAAAGAGGGAATATCTACAGCTCTAACAGGGAGATTTCTCTCTGACCTGTGCAAAATCCTGACATTCTCAGTGAGAGTCCTGTCAGACTATAAAGTGAATCATCTTCTGGTGAGAGGAAGGAAAATAAAATCTTATCTGGAATATTATCTATAATGCTGACCATGACCTTTGTTTAAAAAGTTGAACTCCAGCTGGAAAAGTGTCAGAAAGGGTATTAGAATGAGAAGGTGCATGGAGAGCTTAAAAGAGGATAATAAAAGAACTCATCTCACTCCAGCAAAAAAAGGCTGAGAGGAAGTGGATGGCTCTTTCTAAAGATAAGAGGGCAGATGAGCAGCACTGAGTAAGGAAACAATGGTGCCATCAGACCCAATGCAAGCAAACAGAATATGAATAAATTCAAGTCAAAAACTAGGAAAGGGCTTTCCAATAATCAAAGTTGTGAGGAAGCCACTTCCAGTAATGCTTTCTACCCTATTCATAGGTACACATCACCAGGAATTAGTTTGTTGGTTGGGCAAGGCTCTGCACAAATGATGTAGGCTAACTCAAGGGCTCAAGAGCATCAAATTTTCATTCCTACCCCATCCTAGAGCTGTTCCTCCTTGTCCTCCTTCCTGCACAGTAGATATTTCCACCCTTCTGACAGCAGCTCTATCCCAGCTGCCTTATACAACAGGTACAATAACTCGTCTGACTCCCTCCAAAAGCATCAAATGCCTTCTCAATGCACATCCAGGCACTCTGTAAAGCTGCCCAAGGACAGCAAACCTGCCTTTTTATAAAGTCAAGTAAGAGCACACGGAGTTTATTTGCACAGCTCTGTGCTCACACAGCACCTTGCCAGCTGAGAACAGCTCCACATACTTCTTTTCATTCAAAAATGTTTGGCATCATAGCCCTGTTGGAGGATCATTCCAGGTTAATTCCAACTTCAACCTGAAAAAATGTCTCCGAAGGAAGCTGACAAAGCCACAATTTCCTTTTGGATTTGGGAAGGTTTGAGCAGTGTCAACAGCAAGTCTTCCACAGATAAACATTACTAAGCAAATTTACTGCATGAAAAACTGCCTCATGTATCCTAATATGTTTCTAAATGTCTCTGTGCAGAGCTAGATTACAACTTTCTTTGGCCATTCTGTCTCTGTTGAAGGCCATTACTGTTGCTGGTGTGTAATGAAAATCTGCAGATATAGAAGTCTGCAAGCACCTCAGAAGAACCGAGAGCAAAAGGTTGAGCATATGTAATTAGGAGTCATTGGATAATATTAAAACAAGGTACAGATACTCTGTTTACCAGCAAAAAACCAGAGACACCAAAATCTGTTATTCTATCAGAAAGTCTCCCAAGAGCTGCTGTGGAAATCCCATCACTGCAAATTTGGTACAGTGATAATTACTATTGTGGAAGGAAACCAGCAAACACCACAGCACATCTTTGCTCATGACCAGACTAAGGCCAGGTGTTCTCCTGCAAAAAAAATAGAGCCAAAAGCACCATTCCATACAAGGATGAACTCAATCTTTTGCAAAGGGACATCTATACCAAGAAAGAGTAGGAGACACCATTCTCTTACACAGAAGGTGTCAGTTTTCACAAGGCCTTCCCCAAGATATGAGGGACTTTATTTAGTGAATTGTACATATTTCCAATACTTCAAATGAGAGTCCTAACTAACCCTCTGCTCTTTCCCTCCAAAACCTTTAACAAACAATGAAAGTGAAGTGTTGGAATTTGTTTCAATGAAATATGGGTTGACTTGTAGCTCAATGTTTTTTCTTTCTAACATCAAAGTTTGCACTTCCAGGCTGCACAGACATTTTCCATACACTGTTCTATCAGGACAGTTTAGATTATTAATCATTGACTACCTTCTTCCCTCATCTCCTGCTTCTATAAAAAGACCTGCATCTTAAATGTTAATTATGCATTTGCAGGCAGCCTAAATGACTCAGGGGACTGAAATCTGACTCAAGCTTTTCATCAGCAGGTCATCAGTTCAAACCTGATTCAGATCAGCAGTGGCTGGAAGCTTCTACAATTCAACAGCTGTTTAGATGACCTACATGAAAGTCTATAATATGATATTCAGCTTTGGGTGGAAAAGAATCCACATCTTAAAAATCACACTTAGAACTGACATTAATTGAGATCCATGCTATGGACCCTGGGAGTACAGCAGGTCTGGAAGCTGCACTGTCCTGTCTCTGCAATCTCCTCCACACTAGGAATGGAAAATCTTGAAGATGGAAAAAAAAAAAAATGAGGTTGCTTTTTTTGTTACTTTCATGGCATCTCCTGTTTCTATAGAGAGAGTCCTCAGTCAATTATGTCTAAATATGTTTAGTTTCAAAACTGTAGGTCAGCGTAGTAAGAGGCCTCAGATAATTATTCTGTGCTCAATAAGTGTCTTTTTGTGTGTGGAGTAAAGGCACAGAGATCATCCTTATGAGACTTCTTCAGAAAAAAACCCAAAACCACAGACACATCCCACTCAATACCTTGAAATTCTTTAACAGGTGATATCAACACTTCAGTTTTCCCTATTAATAGGCTTTATAGAAATTAGATTATAAATCTGTATATTTGTTTTAACTGCCACAGTATAACTCAGAGAGGTGTCAGAATATAGAAGTACTAGAAACCTTTTTTGGTCCTATGCCAAAATTTCAACACTTGTGTGGATTAAGGGAAAAAAAAGAAAGAAATTACAATCCAGACACTTTTTACTAGTCCTAATAGAAGCAAACAGCATTCTTTTGTATTTGAAATTGTGCCCTTTAGCAGTGTGAAGATCCAAAGCACAAGTCTTATGGATTTCCTTCACTCCCTGGGGGAAGGGAAGCTTTTCATTGGTCTACAAATGGTAGAGCTCACACCCCCATGAACTGCAGGGGCAGCCAAAAGAGGAGAGAGCTGCTAAGCCAGAAAACCATTTCACTCTGCTTCATCAATTCTCAGCTTGACTGAGACTCCTCTAACTCGTGCAGAGACCAGAGAAACCACAGATTCAGAGGAAAGTCAATAATTTATTCAAGAGAAGTTCTCACCCCTGGTTTATGTAGCTCTTCTTAGAAGAACTTAGCTCAGAAACTCCGAGGACCTGCATTTATGACTCTGCCTCTCCAAACCACGGTTCTAATGAACAATATTCGGTCCTGGTTTTGTTACACAGAAGTCATGAGCCTATGCACTGTTTCCAGGAAGAAAGCAAAGGCTGGGCTGATGTGTGCATGGATCCCTGGGGTTAATGTAAACACAGGATATAAGTAGAGTCCCACACTCAGAGTATGGCTCCAGCATACAACAAAATACACATTTGCAGCCTCTCTGTATATGGGTCTGAAGTTTTGCAAAAATCATTCTTGTTTAGACAAAAACACAGCCCAGACAAATACACTGTTTCCTTCGAAGCTGTTGTTAGGTTTTATATTTTCAAAATATCAGAGGTGCATAGCCTGCTATAAACATTAACTATCAACAAAATTACTTTTGCTTCAACATTGATTGAGATGTATTCTTAATTCTTCTGTTGAAAACTATTAATGATATTGAAGCAAAGGCTAATAAAACCAGTATTGCTGAAAACATACTGAAGATAGTATTGTGCACATCAGTCCTTAAAAATCCAAAGTGGAAAAGACATTTAATGACCCACAAAATTCAATTTTGTAACGCAAAAAGTCTCCCATTAATTAATTAATGAATATAATTCACCCAATTTTCTCTTACTTCTACCTTGTGCATGGCCAAGGCAGGTGCTGGAAGACATCCCTAATGGGTTCCTGCAGCCCTGACATGAACCCACCGTAGCTTCATAGGAATAATTCTGCATTGTCACCTGGTCTTTGAACACAAGGGCTACCTTTGTTTCTGTAAATCAAGAAATCTGGGACCTGGTGCCCAACTATGTTTTCAAAGACCAGGTTTTTCAGAACCTGGTAGGAACCCAGAGGAAATTAAGCCTTGGAGCTCAGGTACCTTCTTTGAGGAGGCAATTACTTTGCAGAAAGTGCAAGCAAAACACAGCAAACCAAACTGCTTCACCCTTTGTTATCAGAAGTAAATCACTAAAGATAGTGACAGTTAATCGTTAGAGTTTTTGCTCTGTTTAATTTTCTTCTTTTCTGAGAAGCTGTCAGTGTGAGGCTACATATATTTAAACACACACAGATCTCATCCACCTTGGCTTTCAAGCCACAGAAAGAGTTGGGGGAAGTGAAAGATAAACAGTGTTCAGCTTACAGAAGAAAAAAAAAAGTGAAAGCTTGTCCATGCAAAATACAAATTCCCATCCTCCAGGTGTTTTGGCACTTCACTACTTAGAATTTCCTACAGTTAAAAAAAACCCCAAACATCTAACCAGGGAAAACTGGAAAGTTATATAGGTTGGCAGATGCACAGCCAACAGGAATCAGTAGAATGGGACACAGGGTACCCCTGGGCGCTCACCCTCCATACAATGGGCTGGCAAACAACTTAAGGCAATGATGCCAATGCAATGGCACCTTCCCTGAACAAGGGAAATCCTACCCAGAAGCTCTTCAGTCACACACACTTCACAGAAGGTGGAGTTTATCCCCAGGTACGTCACAGCTGCCTTCAGAACAGGTCCAAGCAGTTCCACTCTGCCTGCATAAACTGTTAAGGCCCTGATCCCTTTGGCACATTGAAGATTAAGAAAAAGAGGGGTTACATTTCCTGTTAGAAGTTGAAAATATTCTCCTTCAATAAATTCACAGTTTTAGTGTAGACACTGAGATATCTTGCAAAGTATCATGGCAACAACAGATTATAAAAATGTTTACCAAATTCATCATTTACTTCAGGCTTGGAAGTTTTGTTGTTGTTCTTAAATCCAGCAAACATCAGCTGGCAAACAAACTGCATGCCTTAGAGCTTCTTCAGAGAAAAGCTCGTCAAGGTTTGATATTTTTAAACTCTGCAAGGCTCTCAATTATTAGCAGCAAAAATAACAGGAGCCAAAAGGTATCCTATTATTGTCATAAGTTAAAAATGAAAATATTTGGGTTGGTTAGTCAGAGGATTCACAGCCTGGCAATTAACAAAAACCATCCAATATTATGAGACATGAAACATAAATAGAGTTTAGCTGCTTCATGAAAACTAACTCAAATATAGAAACCCTCCATGTGAAAGCCTGATTTAACACTTGTTCTGGGAGTGCCTGGATGAGCTCAGCATTGAGATAGAAAAAGCAGCTGCACTACAGAGGAAAATAGAGCTTTATGTGCTATTTTAAACAGAATGGGACCTGATTCTTCAGTGTGCTTTTTAAATCAGTAGTATAGACAGCATTTGGCCCTTGGCACTGGGCTTGGGCCAGACCTTCTATCTGAACTTCTATGTGTTTGCTTTCATAGACTGCTCTTAGTTTTATTTATTTTTTCCACCTGCTTTCCACCCTGTATATCTAAGCAATCTTGCATCTCAAATCAATAATCTTGCTTCTAACTTAAATCCCTTTTGATACATTCTTCAAAACTATTTGTACTTCACAAATGTAATGTCTCTGTATGACACAAACCCTATTAATTTTTGACAAATTGTTGGAAATAAACTATGTTCCCAGTGTTTGATCCTTCCCAGCTTTGATCTCCCCAGCAGCTCCTTTTATGTTGACATTGTACCTGTGCAAAAGAATTAACAACAAAAATACTTAATGCTATCTCGTTGTGAGCAAAATCTAAAATTGTGGAAAAGGAAGTGCATGGTAACAGATATTGAACAACAGAAGCTGTAATACTAACACTGTAGTGACACTTCTCCAGCCTCCTTTTCCCAATAAAATTTATCCAGACAGCAAAGAAGGAATCTCACTCAGCTGCACGAGAAGCAAATTGTTGTAGGTTGGAATTATTATGTAAATTCTCTCCCCTGCCACTCTTAACGACCCAGGCCAACAGTTAACAAAG
>JAWWEV010000022.1:7586333-7659436 GCA_035583235.1 Hafferia zeledoni | reverse complement strand
ATAAGAAAGAAAATTTAACTGGAATCAAGCCTGAGAACTCAGCTGAGAATTGTTCCTCTACCCCAACATCTTCTGGTGAAGAGATCCCATTGACTGGGTGAGCTTGCATTGCACAAAGTGGTTTGGGCATGGAATGAAAGACATTTAGGACTTTTCAGTCTCAAAGACAGAAAGAGTAGTCAAATAACAGGAAGTGAAAAGATTAAAGAAAAGATTAAAGAAAGTTTCTCCATACTTTTTAGACTTTCACTAGGAATAGACTAAGTTATAATAGTAATAGCTTGTACTTTTGTTCACTTCTTTTGTTGTGCACAAATGGACAGACAAGAGGAAATTCTATTTCTTCCCCTTTCTCTGCAACAATAATGACAAATTCTGGCAATCAAATCTTTAAAGTGTTTCATCTACTTTTGCTCAACTTTGGATTATAGAGCTTGTTTTGAACTAGTGCTCCCATTAGTGCCACACTATCATGGAAACCTCAAACTGGCATAAGACTATTACCACAGAAAGCAGCACTTTCTGTCCCTCCCTTCTCTAGCCTCAACCTGTGCTTCCTTTCCTTCTTTTGTGAGAGGGTATTTGCAAGGTTAAATGGTGAACCAGACCAGCAAACCTAAAGTGTATTAAAACTAATTCAGTTCTATTTTGCCCGGATAATTTTAAGTGAATTTGTCCCCCTTTGTTGCCCATTCTTGTGCCAGTATAAGCACATGAAGGAGGATAGGAGTGACCTGCTGGGGACAGGGCAGGTGGGGCACACTTACTGAAGGAGTGGGGTCGGCTTAAACTGACTCAAAGTGATGGCTAACCCATGACCTCTGACACAGCTGTGGCTATACCAGATATTCCAACATCAACCCAAGTAGTCCATTGTAAATTCTGATAAGGGTGACATCCTCATACAGAAAACTTCAAATTTTTAATCATTTTATATTTCCTGATGAAGGAAGTGACAGGAAAACTTTTTCAGCAGTCATCACCAGGAAGTATTTTCAACACATGAAGTCCATCTGCACGTGTGCTTTAAGCCACTCACGGTGCCAGAGAGCCTGGACTGTGCTGTGACAAGAAGTAAAAATACTTGTTTTGCAGAGAGCCCTTCTATGGTTGCCAGGCTGACCCTCAGCAGACTGAGCAATGATACAGCACAGAGAGGCAGCATGATTAGCCCAAGGTGCCAGTATGACAGCTGTAAATTCTGAGAATTCACTTGTGGGACAATACAACAGGGATTTTTTTTTCTTTCCATGGTATGGAATAGTACAGTTTAAATTGTCTAATGAGAGCAGCAGAAGAGCTAAGTGGGATTTGATATTTTGCCTAATGAGGTGTGCAGAAAATTGCTAAAGGATTTAATCAGCATAAATTTCTTTTAGCATACATATTCCCATGTACCCCCACACATTCACTCAAACTCAGTTGCTAATGATGAATTTCATTTATTCCCACATCAGAATTAAGAATATTTAATGAATTGTAATGTATAGTTAATGATCACATTCATAACTTGGACCTTGTTTATATTGAGGTGTTGAGGCTGGATGGGGGAGAAGAGGTATGTCCATATCACAGCTACACCAAAGTTAGAGTGACAAGCACAGTGCAAGTGCAGGCACTTGAAGATGATGTTTGCAACAATAGCATAACCACAGCTAAGTAACCAAGGTTTGTGCTTCCAAGGAAAGATGAATTTTCTGGAGGTGTAAAGCACCTTTAAAAAATAATTCCTTTTCCTCCAGAACTATATATAAATAGGAGCAGAGCAGAGCACTGACAAACCCCTAGTAAATCAGGGAAAAAACTGATTCATTGGTTAGCAAGAAGGATTCATTCTACTGCCAGTTCACTGAATTTTCCACAGAATGGAGGGAAAGCAAGAAATACTTTCCTGAGCAAAGCAAACACATGTAGTGCATGAAATAGCATTACATGAGTTTTCCTTCTGGGGTGAAAAAAGGAAAAGGAACATACCAGGAGCACAGTTGGGCTGTACGAGCACAAACCTATTCTTGGAAGGGCATGAAACTGTACACTTCCCTCTCAAGCCTCCCAAGTCTCTTCCCAGTGGCAATAATAAAGAAGTTGTTTTTGAACTACAGCAAATCCTCCTGCATTGTGCAATTTTCCCATTATCCCAGTTAGAAAGCATCTCTCATGTCTTTCACACAGTACTTTCAAAATAGAATTAACTCCTTTAGAATTGCATTACTATGTGCATAAAATTAAATATTTTATTTCACCTTGATTGTGTTGCCAAGAGGTTTGCCAGCAATTAAAACAACGCTGTGTTTTAAAGACTGTCTCTTTGTATGAGTAAAGGAGATGTGAACTAAGCAGTTTAAGATGTGGGCAGCTTTAGAATAGTTACTTTAGGGATCAGTGTCCATGGTGGTAGGGTAGAACTAGATGATCTTTAAGGGCCCTTTCAAGCCAAGCCATTCTATGAGTCTATTAATTTGGCCCATTCTTGACCAGTTAAATCCTGATCTGTAACTCCTTTTTATCTTGGTGAAAGCCATTTTTTTGTTTTGATGATAGTCAGCAAGCACATCTAAAACAAAACAACTGGCAAGACATCTCTGAATTGTTTGTTGAACCATATGGCCTTTGAAAGGTGAGGGGAAAGAAGAAGAGTGAAAGGAAATTAAAACAAGTGTGCTCCAGTGAGCTGGTACAGGTTTCAGCAAGGTCTGCCACAGTGCTACCTCTGGATATCCTCACGGGGATCAGCCATAAAAACACAGGTACAACAGAGAAGAGATAGATTGAAAATGGACAAAAACACAGCTAGAGACTCTTTAAACAGATGAATACAGCTACAGATTTCATAATAAAACATTTTTGGACTTGGTGAATGCAACCATTCAATATAACTTACAAAGATTTGTAGTCATTAGCTACATATCATCCTGAAATCTCTTTTAGAGCCTATTGTTACCTGCACTCTGTCTTTTACCTCCTCTTCCCTATAAATTTATATGTCAAATTTACTGAAATTTATTGTATAGCTTGCTTGTCAAGAAAAATAGCCCAGAAATGCTTTATGATGACAAATAGCTACATTAAATATAATACCAGATCACAACATTTGTCCCTGAGGCTTATTTCCTAAAACCCCTAGTCTATTAGTATTCCCATGATTCAATACCATGCAGTATTTTTACTTAGATTGTATAATCTAGTGTGCCTCAGAAAATTATTTTAGATAGCAACTAAGGCAATAAGAACAGACTAAACCAGTTATATTCTGCATCCAGAAACAATTACATCTCAGCTGACAATAAGAACTTCTTTCTGAGCTACCTATTATCTATTCAGGTGACTGAAATAACAAGACCATCTGGCTACTTGCAATAAAGGTGACAGTCATCACCTTTGCTGCCCCTGTTCTGGGCAGACATGAGCATGGAGGTTTGATATTCCAGATATGTCGAGCTTGCAAAGCTGAGCAGTTGCTGCCTTCTTACTGTACATAAGCAGGGGACAGTTTATTCCTGTCTTTAACCAGCACATTTCAGACCTCTAGTTACACAAATGTCCTTCATCAATGAAATTATTATATAATAAAGAAGGGCAAGGATCTCAAATGAAATACAAATTCAGAGTGACTCTGCAGACACTTATTTTGAAGGCATAAGTCACCTTCAAAGCTGGAGCCACATGGAGAAAAGACTCTTACTTTTACAGAACAACCTGCTGTACTCTAAATATAGACACCTCCAAAATTCAGCCAAAACTCCCCTCCATGGCTGCATTGTGGCAAGCTTCAGGCAGCTGTAGGCAGGTGAGGTAAGAGTATGTTCCGTCAGAATGGGCTCAAGGAGACCACAGCCGGCAGTGCAGGAGCAAAAGAAAACTGCACCTCACATGCCACCACCATGGACTGTATTTCACATTCTTTCCTCAACACCACATTTGACATTGGAGAAGCAGCCATGGGTGATTTCTGCAACAGCTTTAGTGCTGTCCATCATCAGGAGAGACAGACCAGATCTGTGCCAACCTACAGACACACCAAGGGTGACATATGGAAAAAACTGGGTCAGGGATTACAGTGAGCTTTAACCCACTCCCAGTTTGGGCACCAAGTCAAGGGAATTTCCACATGAAGGAGCAGTCAGGCACGTTCCTGTTTGCTCCTGGGACTGACAGGCACATTTAGAAGGTGGCAAGGAAAATGGGGTATGCTTCAAAGCCACCTTGGGAAAACCTTCTTTGGGGCTTTAAGCTCCAGCAGTAAAACAAACATGCTTGTTCAAAGGGAGTGTAAGTTACCACCTGCCAATGCCAAAGGAGTCCAGTCACACAGACAGCAATAACACCAGCAGCACATGATGAGATGATGTTTATAACGACCAGGCATTTAAAATAGCTATTTGCATGTAGGGAACTTTCCAAACTTGAACCTTTGCTGTCTTCTGATGCTTCTTGAAACTCCTCCCTCACACAGTTGCAGGTAGTAAGCTTCAAGCAACAATTCAGTTTTGCATTCACTGACCATCCCCTGCTTCTTGCTGCTCCCCAAGCTCAGCCTTAATTTAAACCATTAAATATATTTTAAAATAAATTATCAGAAAATCCCTCAAAAATATGAGAAAAAAATACTCATTTGAATGAGCTGTGGGCAAATTCTTTTCAAATTGAGTTCTGTTTTACCGTTTCAGCATCAAACAATGTGAAGAATTGAGCCTGCAAGTTTTATCACTTTTATGCACAAAAGCCCCCAAACCCCTGGATTAGATTGCACTAGTGACAAAAATCACTAGTGTGATTATACATTAATTCAGTCCTGAGTATGAGAAGACTTTGCCTCAGTGGAGTTTCCATGTACCTTCACAGCAAAGTCCTACAGACAGGTCTTAAAGTTCCAGTGAGAAAAAGATCTGGTACTCTTTTTTGCTCCTGGAACTCTAAAGAAACATTTTTCCCTTTCATGTTCCAGTAAGTGCATTGACAATTAATCTATTCATATTGACCTGTGATAATATGAAACAAACTGCTGTGAGCTTTGACAGTGGATTACACACAGTATTTTGGGGAAGGTGATGCAAGTGTATTATACATGTGATGTATATTATACAGGTGATGCAAGTGTATAATTTATACAGATTCCCCAGTCCATATTTCAAATGTAAAAGTAACACATGACAACTGCTGTCTGGTTTCCATAGCCTAGTCCATTTTTAGCAAATATTTACATGGCTAATTCAAAATAAACCATATAGCAGCTTCGTCTCAGCTTGTAAAAGCAATTCTTTCATAAGTGCTGTTAAATTCACTGCTCATTGTTTAAAAAGAAAAATTGTTTATAAGGAAAATTTCTTAGGAACTATATTTGCAAATGCTTTCTTTATGCTATGCAATATTAATATGTTTTTCTATCTAATAAGCAGGTAATGCAGGTTTGATAACAAATACATTCTAATTATGAGCTACATTTGTGAGCCTGACAATTCCCACTGAAATCACAAGAATTTGATGACTACAGAAACTTAAACCCCCTGGATTCTAAATCATTAATTTTAACTAGTTATAAAAGGGGCCAAGGCATAAGTGATATCTAGCTGAAGGGATAGTGTGAAGAATTTGTTAAAATAGTGTTTTATGTCCTCTTAATTTTATGTATTAAATGCCACTTTAGGAGGTTTGGGAGTTCAGCTGTACCAACTGGTTTTCATTGAATTAGAAGAGAATCCTCTCATGGCAGCAGGAATGTAAATCAAAAGGAGGAAATACCTTACTTTTAATTCTTCGAGTAAGGTGCTGTCACAATAAATTACAGGGGAAAACCCTAGAGCTGTGACTTCTTTTTTTTTTAAATACCTAAGAACTTCAGAAAGAAGCCAACTAGGTCAGAGCTCACCACAACACAGCACATCAGTGTTGGGCAATTGATATGCAAGTAGGTTAAGTGATTCCATATATTCAGCAGCTTCTCTACTGACCATGTACAATGATTTTCAGGTGCCTACACTGGAATAATTACACAGTAGCAACATTTATATCCAGAATATCTAGAAAGAGTACATGGAAACACCTATTGCACTTCTCATGAATAAACAAGAAGTTACATTTTGTGGTGTTTGACAACAAATACTTGACCTAAAGACTGACATAACACCAGGGCATGGTTGGGGACACCACAGGCCAAGTACAGCGGACTTATTGGAAATTTTTATTAAATTCCTACATTGGCCTATCAGTTATGTCACAGCAGGTTATGTCATTCAGCTTTCATTGTATCACATCACGCCTGTCAAATTATAAAAGTATCTGACTGGCAAAACTCAATCTAGTATAAAATTTGAATCTATCTTGCCTATTTGGGGGTTTTGAAAAGCACAGCAGATTATATGTCCTTTAAAGCATTGGAACTTTCACCACACACTTGTTGTCAACTTGCTGTTCAGCCAAAAAAGAATATTCACAAGTGAATGGCACATGCCACATAAATGTGCAATAAATCGAGACAAGTAAATTGTAAAGCCCAGGTAACAGATGAGCTGGCTGGCTGTGTTTGTAAGAGTGATTGAGTGTTAAAATGATTGAAATAAGATACTGAATGTTGCCAGTTCTACAACTCAAGAACTAAAGCAACAAGACAGACATAACAGGTTCCCTGAGACACACAGTCCATCCACAGCATCACACAGCTGCATCTATATATTCTAACAGTTCTGCTTCATATTTAAGTTACTAACAATTTTTAAAAAGTGTCCCTATTTATCATTTTATTTGTATTTTTATGCATTTAACAGTAACCCACTGAGTAAACCCCCAGAGTTCTCAGTTAAATAAAGTTCACCATTGGAATTAATAAAAATGGTGAGCATATTCCAAAGAGCAGCCTCATCATGGTGGAAAGTGTAGCTGTCTCTTAAGATCAGCAAGTAATTAGCATCTTCAAAATGAAAAACATCTGAAAAACACTAGAAGCTAAAGCAAGTAAGTGAACACCTATTATGCAACATGTTAAAAGAATCAGATTAGCTCCTGTCCTTTCCTCTAAAGGTCCAAAATACATAAAACAACACAGCAGTGTAATCTAGTCACAACCAACATTTGTGCAAGCAACAGTCATTTAATTTACTACCATAAAGAATTTTCTGTATTTTGCTTCATTTGCAGCTGTTATGCCATTATATAAGACACACACAAGCTTCCAAAATTATCTAATTGACACTGAGAACTAAGGTTTTTTTAGAAGTGGCTCTCATGACACTGCCACATTGGCAAACAGGAAAATACACAATAGATTTACCCATGAGCTGAAAATAAATGCTCGAGGAAAAGTTAAATGGCAAGTCTCTTTCAATTTGGGACTCCAAATCGTTTTCATCTTTTCCAGTAGGCTGTCCTTGTCACAACATGATGAAGAAAGTGAACGATATCCCTTTCTCTGTCTTTAAATGTCTTGCTGCTAGGAATATTTTCCCACTGTTTCTATCGCTGAATATTATTTTAGCTTATAGGTAGAGCAAATGAAGGACCCTACTTTAAGAATAAAATATTGCTCAGTAGGAGTAAATGTGACTTATTCTGATAAAGAAAAAATTAATTTTTAAGTATTCAGATTGAATTACAGGTAATCTTACATTCAAATTATGTCTCTTAGTACTTACAAATACCTGATTAAGCTCTGATTCACAACACTTGTTCTTCCTCCTTAAACTCAGACATGTACTTCATTTACATGTAATATTTTAAATGCATTTATTTAATACAATGCCTACCTCTGTACTACAAATTGCTTTTGCTTGTCATGAATTCTAATGCTGATTTTTTTATTCTGCTTTGAAATATCCAACCACTCTTGTCTTTCTTTTCTCTCAGGCTTTGATATATTGGAATCATTTCCCCAGGCAGCAATCAGCCTTGATAAAAGAGCTTGAAACTCAATTCACAAACACACAGCATATTTGTGGGCAAGAGAACTAGTACTTATTTCCACTGTGTATCAAAGCAACCTGGGAATACTTCTTCCAACAGAACTGAGTTCACACAGCAAGGAAGACATAGTCTGGATTTTAAAAGTGGTGCTGACTTACAGCCTTTAGGGTTTCATTTTACTGCTGGAGACAAAGTTCTATATATGCAGCTAAAAGCAACACAGCACCTTCAGTCACAGAAGGGATTGATGGTGTGGCACCTCCATGGTGGTCCTTTGGTTTTTTCCTCACTGTTTCCTCCCTCCTCCATTTGTCCAGCATTTTCTGCTTCTCTTCCCACAGGTGCCACCAGCATCACTGAGGGGCTCAGCTGTGCCCTGTGCTGGAGTAGCTGCAGAGTCACCTGGAGGTGTCCCTGTGCCACACAGAACAGCCCTCAGAGACCTGGATGCTCTTCAGAGACCCCACTGCCAACACCTGGGCAGGACAGCCAGGACTCCATGGATCCTCAGCATCAGTTTGTATCAGGCATTTGCCTCTGCTTCATCTCCCATCACTGTGACATAAGCCAAGACACCCCACAGAATCCCTCCTTCCTTGCACAAACAACAGAACAACCAAACCACCTCACCCAAAATACAAATCAAAGTTGCATTTTCCTTTTTTCAGCAATGTTAACTAACTGGGAGGAGCTGTTGTTCCCTGGTGCATCAATGTTCTGCATTTCTGCTACATTTCACATGCACTGCAAACCAATTTGTGTACCCTACAGCCTTCCAAAATAACAGATGAAAACAGTCACACACTAAATTACAGAATTTTGCTGGGTTTTTTTCAAGAAACTTCTGGGCTGCACATGACAGAAGGCAGACTACCAGTCAGACTAAAAAGATAGGTAAAAAAAGCAGATAGGACAAAATCCTTCAGGAATGTCAGAGCCCAGTTTTCCCATGTTTTTACCAATGGCAAGCTTAATAAAGTCTTCCCAGTCACTTGCAGGAAGATACAAATATAAGACAATATTGCAAGGGGATGGACATCTGTTCTCTGCTCTGCTTTCTTTTTGAACTACAGGCAAGGTTTCAATGTATGCAAATTATGTAGAACTGGTAAACTTTGAGAGAGTCGCCAGCACAATCACAAGCTGCACCTCAGTGCTCCCAGGTATAAGATTCATTCTGTGTCTGTGTCTCCCAGCACAGGCATTTCCCGTCCTGGGAGATGAGGTCAACATTCCTAAGAGGCAGGTAAATGCCAGTGGAACCTTTCCCAGGCACGTCAGGCTGGAACACACACCAATAGCAATCACACTTATAAACCTCACTCAATTACAGGCTTTTCAGCTCAGGAGGAAAAACATGCCTGCCCTAAAGAAATGCATTTGGGCTTTCTTATTTCTGAGTGCTGAAAGAATTATGTCAGCCATCCATTATTGATCTCCTCGGGAAAGAAAGCGTAAAACAAAGCAGCTCTGAAGATACTAACACAACAGAGTGATGCTGACTTTCCACCTTCATTCATGGTATATTCACTTAAAAGATAAAGTTAATCATTTAGGAGTCCAGAAATGTGCATCCAAAAGATGTCTTCTGAACAGCAATTAGTATTAGTTCTTAACTTAAGTACCATTTTCAGACCAATGGCCATTAAAAATAAATGCCTTTACATGAAATATTGCACAGATAATATGAAAACTTCTTCCCCTCAACCACTGAATAAAAATGTGTAGCATATGTGTTACCAATAGGAAGCTAATACATTCAATAAGTCCTTTTTTTTTTTCTAAGAAACATTATCACCCTTTAAAAATTGCCTAAATTAAATTCAGAAAGTCTTAAGCACTCAAAAATAACAACAACAAAAAATTTCCTCAACTTTTTGGGAATGTTGTGCAAGCACTTTCTTCACAGTAACTTCTTTCCATGAATCATTATAATTTTTACACTCTGCAATAAAAGCATTCAAGGCATCTCTGAAAAGAACTTTAAGTCCATTTAACTTTCTGTACAGAACTAGTGACTGAGGTGAGATGGCCCAGACTCCCAGCCCTTCTGCAGCCCCCTGGGACACAAACACTGAGCTGCACAAGATGACTAAGCACAGGAAGGGACATTAAAGCATTTCTAGGAAATCATTAGTACAACTTTCTTGCCTATTTGTAGGCATTATTACATCACACTTACCTGGAATCCTCGCCTCCCTGTCCTTCCAGCTTTTACTTAACTTTTGCTTCTGTTAAATAAAACTTATTTCTTATCCCAGAAGACATCTCATACCAGAAAATAAATTAATGTCTTTCCACTAATTACCAACACCTCCTAAATCTCTGGAGAAATTTCACACAGCAATTAGCAACCTTCTGGGTGAGTGTGCCATATGAGAAGATTAGTGGAGTTCTGCCTCCAAACCCACTTCAAATACGTGTTTTAATCTGCTGAGTCATCCCTTTGATGGGCTTCACCTG
The DNA here is from genome assembly GCA_035583235.1 of Hafferia zeledoni. Classification (NCBI taxonomy): domain Eukaryota; kingdom Metazoa; phylum Chordata; class Aves; order Passeriformes; family Thamnophilidae; genus Hafferia; species Hafferia zeledoni. Next base: position 7,649,080 of record JAWWEV010000022.1, on the reverse strand, counting down.
GACCCTTCTGGGGCTGGGTGTGGTGTGTTCATCAGGCAATGACTTAACAAGCTGCAGGTGGGGTTTTGAGGGCAGGTGTGTCATAAGTGTTGTCCCTTTTTGGTAAACTCTGGGATTCAAAATAGTAGGATTTTAAAATTTTTTTAAAAGGTAAATTTTATTGTCACATATGGGATAGATGGGGTTACACCCAGCAATGATTACTGGCAACATCTTTTTCACTTTTTCAAGGGAAGTGACTACCAGTGTGCTTGTAAAATTTAGTAAGTTAGAGTAAGGTCAATATAGCACGTTCTCCTGACAGAGATTTTTGGATTATGTCAGCAAAATAGAACAGAAAATTAAATTACTATTTATGAACAAGTGGCAAAATGTGTACACTGGCAACCTTTTAATTGAATTCTGTCCTCCCCAATACATAATCTTTTTTTTCATGGCAAATTTTCCTCAAAATTGTATACTCTGTTTGTCTGACAGTTAGGTAATTATGAGGAGGTTGTCTGCTCTTTTTTTTCACTTGTATCTGAGCTTTGAAAGAAAAATAAAGGGTAAAAAACTTTCTACCAAGGAAGATATAGTCTAGCTTTAAATAAGCTAAATTTTGAATAGAATATTTTTCAGCAGCATGAAAGAAATAATATTCAGCAAGAGAGTTACATTGCGGAAAAACTAACTATGAGAAAATTTTGCTGTATGTTTTTTAAAAAAGGTATTTACAACATGCAGTTAGTGCTTTAACTGAAAGCTGTGTGGTGCCTACCAACAAAGTCAGGCACCAGTAATTCTGGCTGAGGAAAGTGAGATTCTACTTTAAAAGCTGAAGTGAGGGAGGGAATCTCATTGCTGAAAACCTTCCTATCTCTGATCAGAGTGGATCCCACCTGAACATAAAAGATGAAAATTTTAGAGAATCAGACTCTGGCACAGGAGGATCACCAGAAGTTTTCAGTATAAAGTGAAGGAGGACTTTACTTGTGTCACTGCAGGTATGAGGGGACAGGATGCCTTTCCTCTCAATCAGAGCAAGCTTGGCCCACTGGATGCAGCTGAGCTCACCCAAGGGTGTCCCTGGCACCCAGAGCAGTGCCAGGGCTCACCTGTGCCACTTGCAGCTGTCTCTTGAATCCCTTCAGCCCCCCAAGGTGGGCAGTGCTGAGCTGAGCTCCTCTTACAGGCACCAAAGTGCAGAATTTGCAGAGAGATGACTTGTCTCACGTCAGAAGTGCAACTATTCCTGAGACAGAAATTTCTATAAGGGAGCAGGTTATTCCTGCACACACAAAAAGTGCATTTGGGAATAATAAGACAGTGCATGTGAGCAATACATTCTGTTACTTGATCAGCCCATGAAGTTGGTTCAAGCCTATTAGGCTGGGAAAGCTCCCCTTAACCACCTTCCTCCCATCCATTTATAAAATTCTCCTTTGCTGTCACATGAATGAGAATCGTGACAATACTGAGAGTAACTTGTATTTGCATTTTTGCTGGGGCCTCCCTGCAAATGCAGAGAGGGACTGCCATGATCATATGCAGATATAACCACCCAATTTGCATGTGTACGTTTGACATTGTACTCATGCAAATCAGGATCAAAACAGACATACCCTTTTGAAAGCATAGAGGGAAAAATCCAATAAATAAGAAAAATTGTGAGAATTTGGGAATCTGAACCCATATTTGGAAGCAAATTAAATATTTTGTGTTATTCTGGCAAATAAAAGGGAATATGAGCACAACAAATCCTAAGAAACAAAATGCAAATCCTCTTTCTACCTTAATATGCTCTGAATCTGCTCAAGTCACCATAATTACTAATCTAATTTATTGATAATTTATTAGCTATTAATAAGCTGAGAGTAGTATTACAGTACTCCAGAAGCCCTCTTCTCTAGACAATGAAGGTGTTCTGTAGGCCAGTGAAATGCTCAGGGTATTTAAACCATCATACCACAGTTATTGATAGTCTGGAACCTTAAAGGTGAAATCCAGAGCTCATTCAACTCAGTGAATTCAAGGGCTCATATACAGTGTCTTATCCTTCTCTCTTTTATCCTAAAAATCTCTGCCCTAGAAGTTATAAAATGAAGTGGGTTTTTTGGTATTTTAAATAAGCTTGAAAATCATGAAGTAAACCTTTGGAAAAACAAAACTTATTTACTAAATTTTGACTGAATGGGACATCAACAAGCTCAAATACTGAGCTGAAATACAACAAAATACTGAAATATAGTACTGAAATATAGCAAAATGATGCATTTACTCACAACATTGTAATCACATGCTTAAAATTATCCAACTAGTAAAATCATCTGCTTCCTACCATCTGGCCTGCATGAAAAGAAATAAAAGAGCACATTAAAAACTGTGATTTACAATTTCAGTCATAAACAAGCGTTTACACATAATAAAGTTTAGTATTCTTATAGTTAAGCTTTTGTATAGTTTTGATTTAAGGATAAGGAGATGCTGGTCCTGTCAAGTACTCTAATTTGCCCTAGAAATGAAGAAATCAAACAAGTGAGTATCATGGACAAAACACAAGGAGAAAAGAGAAATATGCTTCCATTTAAGCTGCCTCTGACATTGGAACTGGTGCAGCAGAGCCACTCCTGTATTTGTGGGAATTTGCTGTAAGAGACTCTCTGACATGAGCAGGTCTGTGTGGAATAAGAATATTAAAATGTCTAAAAAAATATTTTACTAATGTAGAGCTGTCAAAAATTCCCCAAGCCTGAATAATTCCTCCCTGGAAATCTGAGCTCTGATAAAGTGTCAACAAGTCTAAAGGATGAAAGCAATTACTGCCTTCCTTTGCTTTCCACTAAGTATCAAAACTGGAGCTGCACAGGAATGTTTGTTGCACTGGGTGTCTGTTACAGTGTGACATATTTCAAAAGGCTTTCTGGACATGAAATAGATGAGTTTGAAAGCAAGAGGAAAATCGACAATGTTCTTATTGTTGAAATCAACAAACACACACTCCTGAAAGCCCTCCTTGTATACTCTGCCATATTTATTTTGCTGTTGACAGTTCTGCAGCTGAACACAAGGAAACACTGAAAGGATCTCCTCAAATTTCCATTCTGGGACCCACTCAGCAATCTCAGCCATGAGAATTATTAAGCAATCCTCTGGATTAGCAAGAAACATGCTGTCTGTTCTGTTTGTAAAGAGCACAGCACAGGAAGGACCAGCTCTGGACCACACACCCCAAGAGCTGCTGCAGTAACGTGAGAGAAACTCTGGTCAAATCACACCTGGTATTACCTGTATAAACACAACTGATTTCTTATATCCAGTAGCTCAGGAAAACAGCCTTATAGCTCTCCTTCTCCTCATTTTTTAATCAGAATTTCTGTTTCCCACTGTGGGGATGACAGTGTGTGTGTGGATCTCCTGTGTCTGAGGTGATTAATGAATGCACCCTTAAAGATCAAGAGCCACCTGTAGAATCTGTGATACCTCGTAACCAGTTTAGAATCCTTCCATGTGTGTTAGGTACTAACCAATAGTGTCATGACATATTGGATATAAGAGTATATAAAAAGTGAAGCTGTAACTAAAAATAAACTCTAGCCTTCTGATCAAGCCTTCTGATGCTGCTGTGCCTGAGCTCTTCTGACCATCATTAATCCACCCCCCTTAACCCTACAAAGGGTGACCCCAATATCCCCCCAGAAATCTTTTTATTTCATCTACTTTGGCTCCTTGCACTGAAGAGAAATCTATAAATTCCATTTCAGACAAAATCTGTTCCCAGCTGTTATCCTCCAACACTATTCTCACATTCTGTTGTCACACACACAAAAATCTTCTCTGACCCCTCTCTTCCTCTCTCTTTTCCCTTCTCAAAAAAAAAAAAAAAAAAAAATTGCCAGCCTTCAGCTTCCCTTGTGTCCCTTCCATGGTCACTGGTAACCAGGGAAACCAGATGCTATGGTAACTCAGGGATGACAAATCAGTCCTTAACTCCAGACTGTATGTAAAGTCCTCATCCCTTTCTTCTCTAGGTGATGAAGTGGCAACAGAAACAGTGGCCACAAATCCCCATCTTTACTCATTCAGCCTTTTGAACTGTGTAAGCCTGGATTTTCTCTATGTGGCCCTTCCAGTTCTCTAAATGCCCTGCTATTTTTAGAGCCATTTCACACTCAGTTCAGGTTGTTCTAAATTAGACCTGAGTGCTCTCATTAAAGATCTAATTGCATTTTTAATTTTTTAATGTTTGAAATTATTCCAGTTCAAAGTATGTGGATGCAACTAGAGAGGGAAAAAAAAAATCCCACCTGATTATTTTCTGAGCCTCAAAACCATCAAAGTCCAATATCGTAGTTGAGATTTATATCTCCAGGGTGAGTTTAAGCAGAGTCTCTTATGTCTAGTAAAACATTAATTTTTTTGTCTTTGAGTAAGGGTACAATGACAGTTCTCTCTTTCCCATATCTAACATTCATTTTCATTAAATGTGGAGGTACCGAATCTTTGAGACTTTCAGTCTATGCCAAATCTCTTTAAAACTGGTCAGTAAGTTCAAATGTTATTAAGGAGGTACATGCCAAGGAACAGGTCACAAGGATGCCATTTTTAGGAAACTGGCTTTAAAAAAATAATCAGAACTAACAATTTCTAGATCATCAGTGTTCCAGAAATGTTTATTCATCCTTGAAGAAACAAATGACAGTCACATCATCAAGAGCCTTCTGTAATTTTAGAAAAAATCTTATAGCACAGTAGATCTTGTCCTAAGTCAATTTACCACACTTACCCTGACATTAGCAGGAATAGTTATGCATTAACCATGTGTTTTACACCTCACAGAAAGTATTTTAAATTTGACTCTCATTGCCTTCTGTGGAAGCACAGTGAGCTCAGTGGAAATGGCAGGTGAATACCTCAGAAAGCAGCCAGGAAACCCTTGGCAGACATGAATTCCTCCTGCTGTCCCCTCCATGGGTTACATGTTCTGTCCGGCTTCCAGGTGGGACAAATGATGGAAAGCTGTTTTAAAGCATCATTTACAACATGAGGACCTTTTTCTCTTGGTCATATACTCAGTGTCTCTGCCTCTGGAATATTTCACCTTGGCTCTGGCTCATTTGCTGGCTGATTCAGATCCTATGGTCACAAAAAAAAATAAGAAATAGTATTAGCTTGGACAGTCCAAAGTCCAGTCCAAAAAGAAGAGATACCACAATGATTTTAAAAGAGCATGCTTGATTTTAAGTCATTGTCACCAAAAACTTATCTAAGATAGTCATAATTTTAAAGAGTTCTAATGGCAAAACGTAATGCTGAGTTTCAGTCACTCCCTGTCTTGCATCCCACCTTCCCCCAACCCCCTGGATGGACAGAGTTCAACCCAGCATGTGAATCACAATGTTGCAACACCCAGAGGAATTTAAGGCTTACTCAGCACAGCACTTGTTACATCTATACCCTTGAAATGCACTTGATTCCCATGGAGGAATAAGATTGTCATTAAATTGAGCTTGAATTAGGAAACCCTTTTATATTTGGCCCAATATTTCAGGGTTATGGAGGTGCTGGGTTTAAACAACTGGCATAAAAAGAACTTTTAAGACAATCTGTTTGTCTGTCTGTGGATTTGCTGGGTTTTATGTTGAATGTGGGCCACTTCTCCAACTTATCTTCAGCACTTACAAGCTTAGACTTCTCAGCTTAATAAAAAAGAAGGCAGTGATCAAGGTGGAAACTGAAATGTTTGCAAAAACCAACAAAAAACCCAAACAGAAATAACAACTGCAACTAAACAAATAAACCTGAAAAAAAATAAAGCTAAAACAAACAACCCAACAAAAATTCAAAACACCATACAACCTTGACTGCCAGCCAAAGTTTCCCCAATGTAATTCTGGCTCAGGGGTCAAAAAATACTCTTTTAAAACACATTACTTTCTATTACTAATTTCATTCTCATGGAGAGCTGTCAAAGGTCAGGCTTCAACTTGGAAACATTTCTAACAGTCATTCACTTCTGTTGCTGTGTCCCACATGACCTATCCTACAGGCAAAAGCCTTCTGATCATGATCGTAATCCACTCTGTTTAACAGGATGCTCCTGCAGTGCAGAAGCTGCTCAGGTCCCAGTCAGACCAGTCTTGGAGTCCAATGTCAAAGAAAATTTGTTCCACCAGATTGAAGCAAGACACAGCTCTCATCTGTCCGGCACTTCCTTCTTCTCAAACCTCTGCTTCAGTTTCCATCTTTGCAAAACAGGACTAAAAATGCTTCCTGTCTAGCTGAGAAACTTCAGTGCCCTTTTATTATTTGATTTGCTTTCAACATGACAGATCAAAGAGTTGTAATACTTGCCAGACCAAGGAGCAAATAGTAAATTTCCCTGCAACAGATCCCTCTTGAAATCCACATTGGTTCCATAGGACAGCTCTGCCCTGAGTAACTACTGAGAAAGAAAAAGTTGCTTTGTGAGAAAACAATTGGTTCAGCTAAAAATCTTCTTTGTTTCCCAGAAATTCTGCATGGTGTGTCTTCCTTGCAGCCTTTAGCCAGACAATACAGTCCCCATGGAACACTGAGTTACAGAGGGAGCTGCTGCTCCACTGGAGGCACCAAGCACCCAATCCCAACAGTTCTGAGCCCCAAAAAACTTCACCCAAAGCCCCTGACATCATCTAAGGAAATCTTCAAACAACCAAATCTCCTGTGTCACATATTTGATAGGCCAGAACCAAAGGAACCAAAACCAGAAGGGCCTTTACATAACTTGAGCTTCTTCATTTCCAACAAGCAGGACATCACCTTCAGCCAATGATTCTCTGCTGAAATTTTTAGAACAGGAATACATTTCCTTCTTTTTTTTTCCTACTTGCCATGCTATATGTAAGATCAAAAACTGAGTATTTATCTTCCTTTGTAGATCACCATATGCATTCATCAGACTTGAGAAACCACTCAGAAATAAATAGACTACACATAATAACAAGTAGGAAGTTCAAGAACAGGAAAAGTTTTAGTTCCAGATTTTTGACAGTTTTTAGAAAAACAGATGTAGCAGATCAAGTTGATGAGGCAACATGTGCTTGGGCATCCTCTCAATAAATCTAATATACATAAGATGGTAATAATTACAGTTCCTAAATAATGACAGCAAACAGATTTTAGGCTGCAGAATTGGTAAAATATCTGACATAGAAAAGTGGGTTTTGGCAACTTCATCTGATTCACAAGAAAAAAAAATATAAAAAGCTGAAGCCATGACTCTTGAGAACTTAAAAAAGTCATTATGAAAGGATGAGCCTCGTTACTGACACTTCCCCAGGCAAGGCAGGCAACACTTCGAGAAGAAACATGACTCGCCTTAGTATTTCTCCCCTCTTCCTTCCTCCACTTCTGTTAGATTTCTCTGAACTGACTGAGATAAGTGGAACTGGTTTCCTAAACACAGATCACATGAAAAATGACAGTCACCTATGAAGGCACTCAGGAACCACTAGTTGTGACAACAGTAAACAACGTGTAGGCTGAGGAACACAAATCCACAGTGAGTGAGGATCTGTACCTTTGAAGAACTCCAAGCATGGCATCAAAGCACTATTTCAGTTCTCAAAATAGTGTCCAATGTTATTTTTTCACTTTCACATGACTGAATTTAAAAGTAAACACATAAAGAGAAGTCTTTCTGTGCCATATTTTGCGAAGACACTACTTTGCATTGTTCTCACAGCTACTCCCACATGAAATAGGTTCTTTCCTGGCACACACAAGAAGAGGGAAAGTCTATAACTTTTAACATCAACAGGCAGTTCAGAAATACAGGATATTTGACTTTGCACAGTGTATAAATTTTAGCAGTTTGCAGTATTTTAGATCAAAAATTTAAAGACCCAAGGAAGGAATTATGATGCTACCTTTGCATTATTTTTATGATCAAGCTTCAAGGTAAGGTACATTGCTGAATTTATTTCATAATCAAAGTTTGCATCAGTTAGTAAAGCTGCTTCATCTGCCCTCCCACAAAAAAAATTCTGCAAATGAAGTTCATTTTCAGGAAAAAAAAAAATTAAAACTCCACAAACAAACAAAAAGAACCAAACGCTGCCCTTTGACAGTTACACATAAGAAGTGGGCACATCATAAAACATATACTGTGTGCTGTGAAAATGCTGAAGTATCCTGCAGCATATACAGCATTTCAGGTGGAAAAGAGAAGTCTTTCATTTGTAGTGACTTCATCTAAATGTTCATCTGCCTCAATGGGAAAGGTGATTGCCATGGGAATGGTGATTGCCATGGGAATGGTGATTGCAGTGACTCCTGACTGTGGAGATTTGGCACCTGATGACAGGGCTGGGGAAGCCACATTGTCCCACCAGCATCGTGAAGGCAGCTCAGGTTCTCCTGTCTGCTTAGGACAGGCCCAGAGCTCTGAGCTACTGCATACAATTGAACTCTCCACAGAATATAATTTCTTTCCAATTGCTTCCTGTAAACTCTCAGACCAAACAGGGTCAGTATCCACCCCTGTGGCCTTCTTGCCTTTTAATATGAATGTGCTTGAAAACAGTAAGAAGTTCTTTCATGTTGCAGTAGGTGTCAGTTTTAAAAGGAATACTGCCTGTTTCTTACATGGGTCTGTCTCCAGACTGGTTGAAGAAATGAGTGATATATCTAAAAATAGCCTGTGCAGAACTTTAAAATTGTGTAAATATTCAATTTTGTGCAATTGGCTGAGTGGGAAATATGCCAAAATCCGGTATTCACAAACTCACTTGGGACTGAGGAAAACAATACCTCAACAACACCCACAGGAAGCAGCCCATGAACAGGCTCTTTGTCTTTCATTTCTAATTTCAGGAGAAGATTTAAGAACACTCTTTGGCCAGTACTGTCATACAAACCTCATGTCTTACAAACGTCACTGATTTACAAAAGTGAGACTTGCTGAAGGAGATCTGCCCTTCCATTTGCTTGTTTGATGGACAGTTCTGTGACACCTGAATGAGAGGCAGTGTCTCCTTTCCTTTAGTTCTCAGAGCAGCTGTAACTGCACAAAAAGGGCTCAGCCACAGCCTTTGGCAGTTCGTGTGCTGGGACTGTCGGGCCATTGGCAACGTTTAACATTGATCAGAAGGTGAGGGGCCAAGGCCAGGGCTCTCCACCAGCCTAATGGAGAGAAATTCAGAAACTGCTGTGCAAAAGGGCATCTCAGGAAAGCTATGATTAATATTTTTAAATGAACTATTCAGCATAAAAAGGATTGTAAAAAATGAATCTGGAAAAAAGAGTCTGTGCGTGAGCTTTGGAAATAAAGAGAAAGCCCCACAGCCTCCAGGATCGCTCCTTGCTCAGCCAGTCAAGATGACTTATTACACCTGCATACAGCAGAGGAGAAAACAGAAAGTAAAATTACTTCATTGATTTTGTTCTAGTGTATGTAAATAACCTTATTGTCACATCTAACCTTTCCAAGAGAAAAAAGTTTTGTTCAATTTGCCAGCTGACTTTTTTTTTCTAAATCTGATTTTCATATTTCACTACTTCTCCACTGAGGACTCAGCAAACAGTAGCACGATTAACTGAAATTATATTTACTTTGCAATCTATTTTATAGATTATTTCAAAGACCTTTTAAACTTTCTCAATATTTTTTGTGTTTCACTCCAATATGATGATTTAGAAAAATTAATTCTCTTGAAAGGTTTTAAGCATTTCAAGTATTTCTTATTTTACACTTCTCTTGCCAGAACTGTTAATAAAGACATATTTTTTCTAAATCTATTTTAAGTAAACAAACGTCTAAACTCTTATACATGTTGTTTGTGTCTCAATTATAAAACAGATATTGTTTGGATAGTAAAAGGATCTATACAGCACTAATTTGAGGAGAGGAAGCACAATCTATAAACCTATAGATCAGTCTCAAGGCAGTTCATTTTTAAGCCAAAATCAGTGCTAGTGAATGGCTGGGGATATACATGTGGACAGTCACTGGAGGGCAGAAGCAATAACCAGCCTGTCAGTCATCTTAACAAGCTTCAGCAAATATTGATTTTGTGTGGAGATGCATACAGTATAATGTGCACACATTTAGAAATGTTAATAAAAATGTGATCTATTGCACTCTTCTCACTAAATACAAAATGTCAAAAATAATCTAAATAATTCTAAGAAAATTGTTTGCTTGGCAGATCCATCTGCAAGAGATGTGGAAATAAATCAGGGGTTCCTTGATGTGACATGGCATATTTGAATGAACAGATCAAATAGAAACACCCGCTACAATTCAAACAGTTACAACTCAGTCTCATTAGAGACAAGAAAAGTAAATTAGATAAAGAAATAATCTTACTTAGCTCATCTTTCAAAACAAACTGAAAAGTTAGAGAAGAAATCCATTCTCAGTGCTCATGAGTCTAAGTGATGGACTAAATGAGAAATACATTATTTTGCTGTATTCTTCCTATCTGCAGTCAAAGCAGAGTTGGTTTTTTCATGAGTTTCAAAATAATCTTCTCACAGCATTCCAAGCTCCCCTAATGCTCAAATTATCTTTATATCCTAAATAAACAGCCTAGACAAGATTCCAGGTACAATGCTGAGCTTCCCCATGTTATAAATGAGAACATTCAAGGCCTGTGCGTCACTAGTTTTGATCTTACAACTTAAATACAATTAAAACATCAGACAAGGTTTGTATCTCATATCTTGTCATGATCCCAAGTTAATTAATGAGCTACTGTTGCATTTGCAAATTTATTTTTGTTTTAAAACCTACTTTGATTTTGTAAATTTCTATTCCCAGAAGTGAAATCAGCTTTAACAAATGGCGATGCTGAATCAACTGATACTAATACAATTATAATTGCAATGGGTATCTTCAAGATTGGGCTGTAAATACACTAAACTTTAGCAAAATTAACAGAGTTTAATTTGAATTACAGGCAAGGGGCCAACTTCTGTTCTGAATTGAACCCATAATATTTTACAGGCTGCAGAAAAAACTGGTGGGTAAATAATAAAGAAATTGAAATATGCTACAAAACAGACCCCTCCAAAAATAATTACTACATGCAAGTAAGATTATACTGTTGTAAAATAACCCTTGAATTTGCTGTGAAACAAAATGTGTAAGTATCTATCAATTCCTCTAACTCTTTCAGGCCACTGAGTTTTATAGATGCATCATGAAATTTACATTTTTCTTCCTGTATTTCATATATTTAAGTGGTTCCACAGTGCAAGAGATCATTTAAAAATAAAAGTACAGGAAAAATATACACAGATTAAAAATTATGAGAGAGAAATAAAACACAATTATATGCTCTGCAACTCAACAAAACTAAAACCAAAGCAGCAAAACTTTACAGAAGTGCAAAGACTTTTCCAAATAAAAGTCAGAAAACTGAGTTATAAGTAGCATTCACAAATACTGTGTAGAAAATCTGTCATTAAGTGCAGTGGGTATCTCCATCCCTACTGCTCTGAAACCCAGGACTCTTTCATGCAGCATGCTGTATATTGTCTTCCTTAAATGACATTTCCCACATTGCCTCTCCCCAGGCACCAAAGCAGCTACTGCAGGCAAAGAGCATCATATTTACAGCAAACAAGCGAGGGCTTACTTGGAAGCAGAAGTCTGTCACTTGTAGAAATGTATTAAATGAGTATCTGAATAATAAGAAAATCCCTAAAGACACCTAAAAGGTGATAAAATGATCAACTGTCTCACGAGAACTAAATTCTTGAACTGAACTGGCGAGGACAAAAGTACGAGTGTCTAAAGGGTGCTCTGAGGTCACTGAACAGGACAAGCAGGTGCTCTTCACTTACACTTCAACACAGTGTTGTCATTTTCTTGGAATGCTTCATACAAGGTGACAATTTCAAGAACAGCAGTTTGAGAATAAAACCCAGGTCAGATAAACCCGACCAGTTAATAACAACCCCAAAGCACTCTGTTCTTTACGGGGCAGCAGTTTCAATAAATGAGGTATATAAATATTTAATGCCATCCTTAGTTTTGCATAAGTAAATGTAGCTCTTGGCCATGCAAAGAATTCTGTTCTCCCACTGCCAGGACCAGAGGATTTGTGCTGCTGTTTAAAGAGAAAGAGGAAGAAGGTCTTTGCAATATTCTGCAGCCCCGATGGTGAACTGGCATTGCTGCTGTGTTTGCAACACTGCCAGTCTGAACTGAGCACAAACAGCTACACACTTCAGGGTTTCCCAATATTTACTTTCCACCCAGCAAAAATATGGTTTGGCACCAATATTTTAAAGAAGTTAGACAGGAAACAACGCAGAATGAGTCTCAAGAAATGGAAAGTCACCACATCAAACTCCAGGGTGTTTTCCTTATATTGTCAGGCAAGCACAGTAGCAAGGAACAGTATAAGAAGCCTCCAGGCTCACCTCTCTCTTTCTCTTACACTAAATGTGTCAACTTTTCAATACTGCTAAGTCAGAGAAGTCTGTGTGGCAACCAATTTCATATTCCCTTTCTCCTTTTTATTTTTCCTCCTTTGTAAATATGCAGCATAAAACCAGAAATCTGCAAGTGGTGAGTAAAGGCACTATAAATTTAAAAGTATATTCAGAATTTTCCAGGTCAAAAATAAAAACTTAAGATCTTTTTCAGAATTTTGATCACCTCAATATTGTTTAATTCCTTAAGTCAGAAGCAGCTGCAAGTGTGTGTTCTGGCTTAATTATAATACTCAGGATTTCAGGTGTAATTATGTTTCTGCTAACAAGCTAGAAGTACAACTGTGCCAGGCAATAACCTAAGTCTGCTTGTTCTGTATAGTCAGAGGAAGGGATTTCAGAGAGGTGCAGCCATAACAACAAAAAAAACCTCAGTGCAATCTTTCACCATTATTACAAAAACTAGAATGATCTTCTTTATGTATGTGTTCCATCAGGAAGAATAACACAAAACAGTTTAATATGATATTTAATTTCCCAAAAAGGGATCCATAAATAAGTTAAAAGAATCCCAACATTAAGAAACCAGTTATAAACACATGTAAGAGGAAAATCCCAAAGAAATTTTGTTCTGATTTGTTACATATTTTGGGGTTTATGCTATGTACTCTGAATTGCCTTATTCTGAGTGATAGAACCAACCCCAAATGTTCATGTAAAGACATAAGAAATCATGTTCAAGCTCACAAAGAAAATCTTGCTGCAAGGGAATTTATAACACATTACATTTACACACACAGAATAATCCTGATTTTCTGTCTTTAAAACTTGTTGCTTCTTACAGACTTATTATCTAATTAAACAAAATTGTATTTTCATGAGAAAGAGGAAACATATTAAAACTGTACAATTCTCCATTTTATGTGTAGAAAAGCTAACTAGCAAGGGAGGTAATGCATTAATTACAAAGACAAATGTTTCTTCAAGGATAAAAAATAACTATATAAATGTATCATATGCAAAGAAAAGGTGTATGTCTCCCTTGCACCAAATGCAACAAAATTAAGTGCATTTCATAAATAGTAGATTCTGGTTTTCTTATTCAGATATAAATACATCTGCTAAAAAGTGCACATAATTTTATTTCCTTGGTTTATTCTAGAAGAATCCCAGATTTCTATCACATGTTATTAAGGTAGTCAAAGTCATTGGTAAAACCTAGTGTTAAGGTTATGTAGAGTTAAAGCAGAGTATCTTCCAGTAGCATTCAGAGGCAGCTCTTTCTCCCAAAAGACACCTCCTGAAAACAAGCACTGAGACACCGTGACAAAACTCGACTCTTTTTCTCCTGTGACAACCCTCAGTTTCTTTGTTCCTTTGAATATTGTTACTGGTTCTGTTTGTGAGAGTCCCTAAATCTCAGTTTAACTGCTGTTATTGATTCTTAAGATCTGAAACACAGGTCTAAACGGAGTATTTGCCAGGTCCTTAAGTGTCTTTTATATAAAACATTAAGGACATTGATATATTTGTTTTCTCTTTTGGAGAAGCACAGATAACTCTATCATTCTATACATCACCTCCATTGATTGGTTTATTTCTAAAAATATGTGACAATTTACCTGCAGGACACTTGTTCCTAACTCATTAAGAGCGATCAGTAAACCCTGTGGTGTTCATTAGAAAGAAACTTCTGTACACAGCAGCAAAAAATAATATTCCTTCCACAGTGGTTCTGCACTTTAAGGTGGCTGTAAGGTCAAAGAAATAGGTAACAAATACATTGAATGTAATCTCTATTGTATCTCCTTATTCTGGGTGCATCCTGGAGGCAAAAGGGTTTGATGCAGGTGTGTTGTTTACATTCACTCTGCCCCTCTTACCCAGTTTTTAATAATATTTATTTTGTGGGAGCTCATAAATACTGAAATTTAGAAGAGAAGGCTTCTGGTGAAGTAATGAGCCAAAATATGACAAAGCATCAATCAAAAAAGCTTGTGGCTTCTGACCCTTTCTGGGCTTGGTTTTATGACTTTCATATCTTTGAAGTTATGAAAAGGAGACAAGATATGACAGGTACTGTGCTTGGAGAAACCACTTAGTCAATTTAATTCCAGCCACCTGTGAGCAACACCACAGAACTGCTTCAGCAGATTTGAAACTGTTCAGTCCCTGTCTCTCTTTCGTGGCAGCAACACACGGACACCGCAACAGCTCGAGGGTGGATTTGGCCAACTTTGTTTCAGCCATTGAGGAAGTAAAGGATTAAAGAAAAAATGCAGCAGCATTGCGTTTCAACAGTGCAACCCATCAAACAAAATCAGAGATCGGGAAATCTCTAAATGCAATGCAAAATGTGGTTGTGTCAAGTGTTAAAATAGCACTATGGCTAGTGCTGTATAATGGGTGAATTGAAAGAAAATCCTCATCTGCATCACAGGTCAGTTCGAGTAGGGCAGCAAAATTAGAATTGTTATCTCCCTGGTGGTTGTTCTAGAAGAGGAATACAGATGGAAAGTGTTGGCTATTTCCAGTTTGTGAGGCTCAGGTACCAAGAAATTAGACCTTCTCAAAGTGTTTTATGAAAACCTGGATACTTGAGCAGCCCAAAGGACAGAGAAAATTTCTGCTTTTAATCATATGACTTTTGTTTTGTCAAGCAGAGATTCTGGATTTGTCCTTGAACAGGCCATATTGGATCTTTCTGAAGTCAGTGAAGATGTTTGTTTTCAGCAGAAAGTGAATCAGTGCCTTAGGGAAATAAGATGGTCATATTGATCTTTTGGGGAAGGGGAGAAGGTTTGGAGAAGAGTTGTTTCTGTGCAGAAACAAAGTTACTCGAGTTACAGATAACCCAGGGAAAAAAAAAAAAGAACAGGCAACTGAGGCAGCCTTTTGGAAGGTCAGACTATTTCTTTAGGAGTGGCATCATGCTACAATTTCACGTAAAAATTGATAGGCTGAATTACAAAGAAAAATGTGTAGACAATGATGTTTTAACACATTTTTTTCACATTTAAAATATTCATACTGAATACAGTAAAGATAACAATAGGAGTCCACGTATTTCAGAAACCAGACTTCTGGAAGTTTGTGGTACATTAGTTGAGGGTAAAGCCAGAAGGCAAGAAAAAGGATAAGGAAAGCAAGTGTGTGTCTTTTCCTGCCAATTTTCTCTCCTGCCTGAGGCTGCCACCTTGGTAATAACCTGAGTTTCTAGCACCTTATATTACACAGGAGGCTCAAGACTCTGAAAAGTTATGTACAATAAAAATCTGAGAAATGTGCAGAGAGTAACAGTATCTGTTAAATCCTTAGGCTCAGCTCTGTTAAATTTAGGCTTTCTGGTAGGAATAAGTCAGTTGGAATGCTGTCATTCAGAGGCAGACAAATGACACCTGATTTTTAAAGGGAGGGGACGTGTCTGTGGAGGAAACAAACCCTGGCCTGTGAGCAGACCAGCTTTTGGAGCATCAGCCCACAGTTAAACTCTCTCAACAGATAAGTTTTCAACCCTTCATGGAAGGTTGCTCAGCTTTGTTTAAGGCCTCCCACAGAATGGAGATAAACAGGCAGCATGTTGGGAATTTGGGTGTTACAAGAGTAGCATTCCTATTCCTTCTAGATAATTCTCTAAGGCCAGCTTCCCATGCAAGACAGTAAACCAGGAAACATTCTCAGGAGCTTCAGTCAGTACTGATTTTTTTTTTAAGGCCCTTACAAACCCAGAACAAAAGGCAATACCTCTGCACTCCCTGACAAATCTATTAACATGGCAGATGCTCTCCTTGCATCAAACATCAGAGTCTTTTCCGCTTAATGGGCAGAATCTTTTCTCATTTGGAAACTGAGCTTCCTGAAGGAAGAAGAGAGAAGATCAAAGCACAATAAGAATGAGATGGGGAGCAAGACCCGGGAGTTCTAATCCATTTATATCATCCTGTCTTTCAATATTGTGAGCAAATCCCCCTCAAATGAATGCAGCCTATAGTGGAAGTTAATCCTGCTCTGCAAGATTACAAAAAGCTGGAACAGGGAGCTTCATATAAAGGATAACAAGAGGATGGGTGTCAACTCTGTGCCTTACCAAAGAGACAAAGGGAAAAACCGGAGCAGGAAACCTTGCTCCTTGGTGCTACTGGGAATGCGTACTCTGGGAAAAGGTAATTCTCCTGAGAACTTCACAAAATATCTTGCAAAGCATTTGGATAATAGAGGAAAAGGAATGCAAAACCACAATTAGTCACTTCCCAGGAAGATAAGACCTGTCTGTGTAACACATATATGGCAAATGCTGCAATATTTGTCAATATCACACTGTGTTTGAGCTAATTTCCTTTCCATTTTTAAAACTGATTCTCTATGTGGATATTTTGTATGTTTATTTACTTATAGGCATAAGTAGAGAGAATAACATATAAGCTTTTTTTTTGCTAGTGATTATACGTCTTCTAACACATAAAATGGTGGTAGTTACCATAGGAAATTATTATGTCATGAAACCACTATGTAACTATATGAGGGCATATGATGAACACAGTAATATTTCAAATATTAATTCCTTGCATCATGATTATGTAGCAAATAACCTTCTCTTACATGCTGCAAGCAACTTGAGAAGTCAGTAAGTTTTTCTGTAGTACCTCAGATATTCATTTGTACTATTCTGACACTTGTTCAGTCCACAAACAGCTCATGCAGAAGGTGCTGGAGAAGTTGAGATACATCAAGATGCCTCCTGAAAACCAAGAACTGATATGTTATCTCAGCAAACCAGAAACTAGTGGCATATACTGTAAGTTTATGTTTGATTTTGAATCAGCATCAGTATGTGGGTGTCATGATCATGAGTTATTTATAAAGCATTCTCAGAAATACAGGTTCCAAACCTGCATGTAGAATACAGCAGGCAAGTGCCAGTCAAAGGGAAGTATTATGGGGTTTCAGTATGGGCTCCAAAGTGCTTTCATAGACGATTTTGTGTGAAATATGTAGTTAAGATGTAAAATTCCAACTCTGTAGGCAGAAGTTGAGGGGGAACTTTCTGTTCAGTGATCCTATGAGACTGCCTCGGTCTGTGTCAATCACAGACCCCTCACACTGCAGCCTGGTGGGGAATGTATCAGCCAGGACAAAAATGGGATTCCTGTTCTCAGAGAACACTCACAGGAAAAGCTGAAGGGAGATAAAGTTGAAGGCAACTTCTCCTACATGATCCAAACAGTAATATACGGCCATTTTTTCCCAGAAGAAATGTAAAAGAAGGGGGGCATGAACAGAGGCAGATAGAGAACACGAGTTCTGTAGAGGTCAAGCACTAGAACAGCAAGGAAGAATTTATAATTATTATTTTTAAGCATTTCAATGCCAACTTTTTCCTCCTTCTCGAGGTATTTGAGGTGAGTACACAAGGATACAGAGCTTGTGCTTAGGCAACTATATTTTCTTCTAGGTCAGATTAAGCTAATGTAATAAAGTAATGGAAAACCACTGATGAATCTTGGCTGAAGACATGGATGTCAAACTTTCTTTAGATAACAGAAACACTGTTTGACAGAGAAAGGTATTTGTTAGTGACTTTCCATCTACTACAAAGCACCTTGAGTTGTCTTGGCACAGCGACTTGCCATATGGAGTGATGTGTGACCTGTGTTAATTTTGTTCCTATCAAGACATTTTGTTCAATTTCCACAGAGATGTTGTGATGGAAATTATTGGCTACATATGGCAGCTGGAATACATGAGCATTTGCAGCCTTTTTAGGACATTTAGGAGGGATCATAATTCCATAACAAACTCCCAAGTATTCTTTACCATTATTAGTGTCTGTTACCAGGAAAATGGTAGCCTTGTGGTAACAACAATAATATTCCTTAATTTTCTAGTAATGAGGCAATTAACTAAGTTGTCCTTTTACATTTCTTTCCTAATGGAAAATATTTGAATATTCAGTTGCAACTGTTATATTAAGCCTTAACAGCAATAAATTTCTCTGATGAACACTGTTCCCCTACACTTACAGCAATAACTGTTCTTAATGCAGCAACAACTACTCTAAAGGAAAGCTTTGATCAGTCCTGGTTTGTATCTCTGTGATGGAAAAAAGGATTTTTTTCCTCATTGCTTTGGATGCTGACACTCTTGCCTTCCTTTAGACCATAACCATCTTTTCTCTGAATGAAATTGAGCTCTTTATACTGAATAACACTGGTCATTCTTTACAACCCTTTAACTGTTTCTTCCAGTTTCTTAATGCCTTCTCTGCAAAACCATAACCCTCCATTTATCCTTGTTATTCTCCTTGTCACCTTCTCACATGATCTTAAGTGGTACAGCCCCCACTGTAGTTGCTTTCTCATCTGCAGCTCTCAGATGCCATGAGCTGTTCTCCATCATCCTGCCTGCTTCTGTCCCAGGGATTACCAGAGGAATGCTGCTTTTTCCTTGGAGAAAGCAACGACTATTAGTCAAGCAAGTGAATACCACTTTCAGGAAAATATGCCCTTCCTGGCACAGGACTGGAAGATGCAGTTGGCACCACCAAGAAAACTCAGCCCTGACTTCTTCCTGAAATGACAGTGGCCAAAGGAACTGTTCTTGGGAACCTCATGTTTCTGTTATCTGCGATACCAGATTTCTGGGAGATATTCCATCAAGTTATCAACTTATCTGTTGTCTGCTGATGAGTTTCAGTTAATTATGGATCATTTCATATAAACAACTGCATCAGTTCTGCAACAGACCAATAAGTTGGGCATATTTGTTTCAGTACCTACTGATTTTACCAGTGTTACTCTATTTGCTTTATTTGAAATATACTTTGCACTTTCATTAGTCTCTACTTTCTGGTAGAATCCAAATACCTCTTGTTATCAAGAATATCCCTATTCAATAATTTTTAACTGTACTGCTGCATAAGACTCGTTATTCAAAAAGTTATTTTTAAAGACTGAAAGGTATATAGCTAAACTGAATAAGAAAGGGGGGAAAAGGATATGTATATTATAGCAATTCCTAAAAAAATGTAATGTATTTGGGTTACATCCTGCTCTATTATTTGTCTCAGTGCAAGCCCAGGGTCAAAATCTGACCAGGCAGAAAATGAATTGAAGCAGGATGCTTGATTATGACTATGAGAATTCTCTTTTCGACAGGCTTTGTATTAATCCTTTTTCTATTCCACTGGGATGACCATGGGAATATTAAGGGAATTATTTGAAGATGAGTTTCATCTGGTCTGAAACATCCTCATTAGTAATGACGATGTGCATGTTGTAGAGAACCCACTCTGACTTTAAAAACATCAGCTAAATATGCAAGGCTGAGAGGAAGTTTTTGCTCCCATAAATTGTGATAGCAGTGAAGTCAGCAGAGCATCAGGAATCATTTCCAACTGTTTTTACACATCAGTTAATCCCATTTGTTTTGGAAATATGTCCCACATGACACAATCTCCTCTGCCACTGAGTGGGTGGGGACTTGTTCACATGTAGTGATAGAAGAAATATGACCAAAGCAGAGCAAAAGGAAAGCTGAAGAAGAAGGCCAGTAATATGACTTGGAGCTCCCCACACACAACAATGACCTGCATCCAGCATGCCTAAGCATCTGGCATGAAAATTCTGGTAAATCCAGAATATTAAAAATATTCTTTTTTTCTAGTGAGAAACAATGCCACACATTCAGAGAACTTTTAAATGGTGGCTAAAATACCATTCCCTTCCCCCACCTTCCTCCCAATATTTTCATCTACAGAAATACTCATAAAAACACCAGTGCTTTTTTTCCCAGAGCAATGTAACTTTATCCAACACCTCAGGTTGCTACCAGAAGTCTGCTTTAGCAATACTCCTGTGCACAGTGTTTATTACTTTTAAGAAACAGAACTGAGGCTACAGAAACAGAAATATTTTCAACATTTTGATTATATAAACTAATAAATATTCTCCTCCCAGACCTACAATCCTAGAAGACAATACTTCCTGAAAATAAATAGTTTCTTACTTTCCATATTAAAAAAAAATTAACAATCAAGAGGTCAAAAGTTTTTCTTCACTAAATATTTTTATAGCACTATTTTTTTCTTCCTCCTTTTCTTCTCATGAAGGACACCCACCATCAGCAAGCTGTAATAATCACAGCTTCACCTTCTTTGCAATTTCAGTTGAATTTCAGACATGGACTCGTGCACAGAGGTGACAAACACATGATTACAGGTATTTGCTCCAGATAACTGTGTTTCCCTTCCCTCCTATGGTTTATTCCCTGTCCTTATGGCACACTGAATGCCAAGCAAAGGCTTGTTTTATCATGTCCTTATCCTACATCACCAATTTAAAGTGCAGTAGCAGATATATTGAAAGCAAATTGCCTTTATGTGATTTATATTTGTGTATGCCACTGAATCATAAGGGCTATTAAGTCTTCAGGGCAGGAATCATCTCTGATGGTAAATGTATCACATTTATTCAGTAGATACACAGTCCAGAATTAGGTTCCAGTTACACAGAAAAAACAATATCAATAATCAATAACAGCAACTCTTTTCTAGATTTATATTTATGCAATTTGTATCAGTTATGAACACAAGGTTATTTTATTAATTTTTTCAAGTTTAGTCCTACCAAAATTAAGAAGAGGAAATCCTTTCTGTTAAAATAATAGAACAGGAACTCTGCTTAGCTTCGTAATTATGATTCTTCAAGGCTTCTTGATTTAAGTGCCATCCTGAAGAAAAAGGAATTAGAAGGAAGAATAACCTGATTTTATATTTTCATCTCTGCCTACTTCCATTCAGATTTTTTTGAAGACATGTCATGTTTTCCTGTGATAAAAGTGTAATGAAGTCTATCCTATCCTCTCCCATCTCCTCTGTAGTTCTGTACAGTCAGATGAATACAGTTATGAATGGAGGAGAATTGGTTTGTAGCTCCCTCTGGAACTTAAAAAGGAAAATTGGATGACTTGGCAAAGCTCATTTGCACTCAGCAGCTTGACTAAAATCTGTCTCAGGAAAACAAGAAAACAATGTGAAACAAGTGTTAGAATGGGCTGCCTTGCACAGGCTTGGGCTGTCCTCAGCATCTGCTGCTTGCTTGAATATACTTCAAAAAATATCATTCACTCACCAAATTGCCAATGCTCTTTATTTGATACAGTGAGTCAACACACTGGAGGTTTTTTCACATGTGAAATAATGACGTTTTCAAATCAAAAAACAGCTGAAACCAAACTCAAGAAAACCATCAAACCAAAAAACCCACTGCTGAAGCTATTGAAAAATTAGGCTTTAATAAAAATTTACCAGGCTGCTCCTGACTGCAGGGTTAATGCCAGTACCTGCTGAACAGGGGAGAGAAAGCAATGGTTGTCAGAGCTCCCACTGCACGATAATTGTCAGGGAATGTTGGCCTTTCAGTGGTGGGGACAGTAGGACACCCACTGACCACAGCACAAAAACTTCATTGATAGGGACTCCCACTACACACAGCAATCACTATTTATATTTCATGAGATCACAGATCTTTAATGTGTAGTTCAGGTGCCTTTTGGCTCCAGAAATAAGAGGCTACCAGGGAGGGAAGGCAATAGCAGGAGCCACAGGAGCTCACCTAAGCTGCACTCCCCCATGGATTCAGCTCACAGTGTCTGGCTGCTCCCTGTGCCTCACCAATTGCAGCAAAATGATCCACAATAAATCATCTGTTGGAATAAATAATGACATTAAAACTAAATGACCACCATAACTGATTCCTAGAACTACTGACAAAATACAGTTGTAGAATGAACCCTGAAATTTTTACTATAAATTATTTATTCATGCTAGGAAACTTTGCTTCCTTCAGTATGTCAACATTCTTAAGCATTAGTAGGAGTCACTTGACAGGGAGATATCCAATTACCCATTGGCCACATCAGTGCTCTTTTCAAATCCCCATAAAGTTAGAATGTGTTGAAAAAGCACCATATAAAATCTAGAGTGGTTATTGAACCTGCTTATGTTTGTAACATACCTTGAAATGCAAGGTTAATATCTAGATTTCACAGATAACAGAGCAAGTCAGAAACTATACAGGTTTCTTGAGCACATGCATGAAACTAAACACAGCTGAGCAGAAATAGTATTGAATAATTCTCTCCTCTAGTTTTTAACCAACCCCCAGCATGCACAGAGTTTTGAAACTTTGTTATTACAGTTCCTAGAAAGGAATGATTTCTGAAACTGGTCATTGCATCCTTAAAACAATATAGAACCACTAAAGTGCAAGTTTACTATTGGACAGTTTGTCCTCTGGATTTGTTAATAGAACTTTTGTTAAAGAAGTTCCTAGCATTTGAAGTGGTTATTCCAATAAATAAATAAATCTATTCACAATTATGAAACATGACTCTACAGGTGGACCAACACAAAACTAATCTTTCAAAAAGGACTCAAAAAAAAAAAAAAAGAAAAGAAAAAAAGAGGGAGAAATAGCTGCAATTAGTCTCCCACCTTTAGATTATTAATCACAAAGTATCTGCCAATTGGCCTTTTATGCTGAGTTAAGTAGCTACACAGCTTGTAGTTTTTATTTGTCACAAGTAAGTTATTATTTCAGGATTCAAACTGTGCTTTAAAAACTTGACTTAGGAATTGGAACTGTCCTTTGCAGACATTGGACTAGTCTGTGCACTCCAGCTGCTTTTGTAGTTTGATCAATAGGTCACCAGCTCTCTGGCTTCTTGTCTGGCATTAACTGGCAACAACTTGGATAAGTAAACTAGAAAACACCACAGCATCCAACAGCTTAGGTGTATACATTTGACTTCTTCTTACACACAATTATGGACAGAAAATATATAGTATATTTATGGGAATAAGAATCGAGAGGGTTCTAATTTAGCATATACAGGAACCACATGTATGAAATTATATACACAGATATAAAATTACTGGTAAACATTCAATAAGAGAAGGGATGGGCAGATTGCTCATCTTCTGCCAGGGGCCAACCTCACCAATTACAGTTTTCTCTAAGTCACATTTTTACTGCTTGGTTTATTTTTTATTTTTGTCGCAAATTGAGTAACAAAAGCAAGTTAATTTGTGGCAATATACTTGGAAATTAGCATTGACACTGTTATATGAAAAACACTAGAGGGAAAAAACATAATACAACAAAAATCAAATATTTACAGAAATACTCAGAAGGATTAATGATATTATTCTTTTTTCCATGGACTCCAAAAGACCAAAGAGAAACACTAAGGGAGTCTTCAGTTTTCACCTCAGCCTCTTTAGCAACTACTTTTTCCAGTTTGTGTCCATTCCAGTGTGATCCTTCCTGTTTATTTCTTGGACTCTCTTCCCTGTAGGAAACAAGAGGTCAGCTGAAGGCAAAGCACTGTGTCCCTACCACAATGTGACTGAAGAGCTGGGCTTTGTCCATGACACTGAGATTTCACTGCCTGCAGTGGCATCAATGAACATGTCCCTCCCACTGCATGGAACAAGTCCCCTGTTTGTCTGCCTTTGAAACATGCATATACTGTGTTATACAACAAGAGAGTTCTAACTGATTTAAGTTCTCACAATAGTTAGGATAGTAGGTTCTTAGGTAGGAAAAAGAGGGGTTGAACCTGCTAATGGTTGCATGTGAATTAAGTGGACACACAACAAACAAGAAATAAGCCTTCTTATTGTCCACTTGAGGCATGAGGATCTTACAGTCACTTCAATACTCAGGTTTACAGGTCCCTAAAACTAAAACACTTTCTTCTCATTGAAACTGTCTTTTCTGGAGCAAAAGGAGTGATCAGACATGACCTCCATAGCACTCCTGAGGTGTGGCTTATAACTACGGGAAGGGGCAAACACAACTATTACTGCAATGAGAGGACAACACACATCAGTGAATGCTGAAATATCTAGATAGCAGCCTGTGGTGGCTGCAGACACACTAGTTTAGAGCTGGATAACTTGGAGTAACCAGCTCTGGTGAATAGCCACTCAGTTTTGTGGAAGAATTAATGAATTAAAGAAAACTATGTGCCTAAATGCATTATGGCTATTACATCTGATTATCACTACAAAGAAGCTAGATTTTAATTATGTTACCTATTTATTTCTTAATGTTGTAACAAAACAAACAAACAAAAAATCAACCGTTTATAAAGTAAGAGATATGACACAGTAGTTTTATGAAATTTCCCGTCTTTAAAATCATGGGGCAGATTCTACCTAAGTTTGCACCACGCCACATCATTTGCTCTGCTAAAAAATGACTGCAACTACCACTGTTATGACTGGCATCAATACAAGCCCTTTAAGCTCTGAAGTAAGTAAATAAATAGATTAAAAGAAAATTTAGCACAGAGCGGGTTACTGACAAACCACAATAATTTCCCAGCAAAGCTCAAGCTTCTTAAAGAAAGAATCTGGTATCTCCTGAGGGCAGTGCAGCCTCTCAATTTACACTGTGTGGTACTGGAGGAGACTCTAAGTAAGCCACAGAGACAAGCACTAAATCTACTGCTTTAAAACGCTGCATCCTCTCATTCAAAGAGGTTCATTAAGTAAATGTGACATATAGCACTGCAAACTCTTTACATGCTGCAAACATTTCCTTACAAATCAACAATAATAAAGAAATCCAAGCCTGATCCTAACGCTTTTATTTTGAAACTTCAGTGAAGAATTGAGATTTAATCTCACCCAAATTGAATTAAGCACCTTAAATTAGCAATACAAATTCAGTATTCCTGAGCTCTCATGAATCTAAGTGACAGGTGAAGAAAGACCTCCAGCTCAGACACACAGAGTACTTGATCAAGACAGAAGTGAACACAGCTCACTCATATTTAAAACATTCTTTCATATATTTTTAATAAAACAACTGATACAAATTCAAAACCAACTTCATAAATCAAACATTATTCAATGTATGAGGCTTCAAGGTTTCCCCTGTTATGGCTGTGAGCGTGCCTGTCTCTGAGACAAGGGTTTTGCACTTGAATGCTTGAGGTTTTATGAAAGGTTTATTGGATTTCATAGTCCCTTAAGGGGAAACCCTTTAAATGTCTTTGCAATTATAAGTCTAATAACAATTTCAGCTCTTGGACAGAGCCTTGACTTGACAAAGATAAGGAACTGGAAGTTGCTCAGTCAATACAAAGCTATTAATCTCTGTCACCCTGCTGTCATTGTGGCTCAGGGAAACAATGTAGTTTCTTGACCTACGTGAAGCTGTGTAGTGATTTTATTCAGGATGTCAGCATTCATCAGCACAGATTTTGTCACACCCTGACTCACTTGAAGAGCTCCCAGTTCTTTATCTTGACTGCATTGACACCCTTCAGATACCAGGAGTTTGTTTCAGTCTCTGCTTATTATTATTATTTAGCACTTACTCATGTGTAAAAGCCTCCGAGAATAAAGTTTAGAGCTGGAATATGAGCGGTTCCATCACTGCCTTCTGTGTCCTCAGAGGACAGCTGGAAGTTGCCAAATGCTACACGTGCTTGCATATTCAAATGAAGGTTAATTCTGTTCATCTTCAGTAAAATTAGATTAGTATTTTTGCTTAGTGGTGTGTTTTTTAATGCCATCCTTCTCTGATCTTGAAATATAGTGTGAGAAAGCTGATCAAACCCTTAGGAAATTATCCAGCCAATGTTTTCATTCATGAGCAAGAAATGCACAGTTAGTGTGGATTTGCCTCAAAGAGGCCAAATTTACCTTTCCTTCTTGGTTAGTGTACCCACTGTATATGAGAAGCCACAGCACAGATTAGGCTTTGTGAGCAAAGAAAAGACCCCTCACTGTCTTCCAGAAGACTTTGGAGAAGACTATAGTGATAGTTTAATGGATGTATATCAGTAATGTGCTGACATAAATATTAAGACTTCCATTAAATCTCACATGTAAACAGCAAATTGATGTAAAAAGCAGTAACCTAACCTATCCATACAAAATGATAACTGCACTGAAGCCTTTAATAAATATTTGCTAAAGGAATTTCTGAGTAATGAAAATGTGTACCACCAAAAATCTAATTAAATTATTAGTAAAGTAGTGTATGAATGATAATTAGATGGGTTATTTTAACTCTTAAACAATATTTCCAATGTTATACTAAGCAATATATATGAATCTAGCAACACCTAGCAAATGTTTATAATCTTCCTAACAAAATACTTTACAGTATTTTTGTACTACACTGAATGTAACTTCACTGACTTCAGCAAAACTAGTCTAGAATCTCTCTGAATAAATAAGATTTTCAAAGGGAAATGACATTCTACCAAATCTGCAATGTTGATAATTTTATATTGTATAATGAATATGGATGATACTGTAAAATTGCAAGGGTGTTGTGTTTCTGGGGTTTGTGTTTTGTTTTGGGGGTTTTTTAGTGAGTAATTTGAATACAAGGAACTACAAGAGAAAACTAAGACTGCAGCAATCAATTAGATTTCTTAACTTTTCTCTTTTTTTAATCAATTCTTCTTCACTCTTCTGTTTGTCCCTTTATGATGTTCCCCTTTAATCTCCTACCTTTGCATTCTTACTCTTTCTTGCCCTTGCATCTATCTCTACACTCCATCTGTTTTGCTGAACAGGTTGCAGACCAAGTTATATAATAATTTTGAACTCCTCCTGCTGAAATTGGCTGCAACCAGCCTGCTGGTCTTACACTTGCTGAGTCAACCTGCTCCTTCAGACACAGCCCTTCCAGTGCACGAGGCTGACAGAGGCAGTGCTGCTTCAGCAAAGTCACCACCAACAAAGGTGAGAGTGGGCGGCAGCTACAATAAACTAAGAATCAGCTGCAAAAGAAATTTTTGGCTGTTTACTTCTCTGTAAGGTTCAGAGTACGAAGGTTTTGAAGTTATTTCATAATGCAGGTTCACCTGGTTGGGGAAAGCAGTTCTTTTTATACTGGACAACCCTAAACTTCAACTAGATCAGAAGACATTCATTAAAGTGTCTTCTGGTAGTTACAGATATTGAAGTGAATGAGAAAACTGAATTAATGTATCATTTGTCTTCTTCTAGGTTTAATCCTGTCAAGGCCAGAATCCATACTTGAAGACTATAAAGATGATCCAGTAGCAGAGGATTAGCACCTACAGGTGCAGTTGGAATTGTTATTTTTCTCCTACTTCTTTCTACACTGATCTATTCTTTATTAAACCAATTGCTGGTATCATTCAATGTATTTTCCTCCTCAACTATCACACTCCCTCCTTCTTTCAATCTTTCTGAGGTCTTCATCTTTTCCCCTTCAGTTCCATGAATCACATTTTCTATTATTACAGCCATAGGAAGGATTACCAATCCTTACCTTATGACACATCTTACATATGATGGATATGCTTCCAATTTTCCTAACTCTTTAAGCCAAAGCCCTTCTCCCCGCTGTCTGTGTGTACGTATGTGTAAGTATTTATGCATGCACATGTGCAGCATCTGGCATAATAAGCCCTCAGGTACTGGGGGCTGTTAATACACAGTAACAACAGAAGCAACAACACAGAGGATAATACCAATTACAAAGCCCAGGTTTGTCTCATTCATTCTGTTCTCTCACACTATTTAATTAATACTTGCTTATCAACACCAGCCAGTACTTTTCATCCTTCTGGGCCAGTGCCAGCACTACACTGCAGTCTGACCAAGTGTGCTGTGAAATGTACCCTCTCTCATGCCCTGGCACTCGGCACAGCTGCCACCTTCCCCAGCCTCTCAATGCAAATCAGATGGGGTTGACAGGAGGGCTCACACTGATTTTAAGAGGCAACATTTTTGTACAATGGCTGATCTCATTATTAATTTAGCATTTTCTTATTTTTCTTTCAGTTTCTTCATTCTTGAATTGCACTTGGTACTTTCTTTCCAATACTTCACAAAATTATATTCTTGGATATGCTCAAACCTTATTTCTCATTCTCACAACAAAACACCACAGGGTTTGTTTTGGGGTGTTTTTTGTGATCTTTGTTAATCCTGTTGTTAGGTATTTATCTGCATGCCATCTCACATGAGCAAAGCAGATTTCCCACAGTCCTTCACATTTTCTGAGACATGGACAGTATCACACATGGCCCAGCAGGAGCAAGGGCTGCCCCTGTGGCTGCTGGCCCTGCTGGAAGGGTTCCTGGGAAGGACACAGTGCCATGTGAATGTGGCAGTGCCTGGTACCATCTTCATGGCCCTCTGGGCAGGCAGATGATGCACCAAATATTTCCTCCTGGCTTTCTTCTCCTCTTTCTCATCACTTTTATAACACTGAGTTCATCCATTATTGTAAATATAAATGCTTTTACCTCATTTGAGCCAGTCTAGACCCACAGGATCCTGAAATTCTCAAGCAGTTTATATTTCACATGACTTTCCAGTTCTAATTGTTCTTAAAATGTTTCTTGCAAGTTTTTTCCTCATTATATAAGAAATTTGAAATAATACCTCAGTTTTAACATATGGCAATTCTTGAATTCTGATGCTCCTTCTTTCCCTGTCTTTATCTGAAGACCAAGGACTTAATCCTTCTGTTTCAATTTTATCTTGCTAGATGATAATGTGTTTGTAGTAGCCAAATAATTAGTGATTGTGAAACACTTTTGGTACCTAGAAACAGTGTTCTGAATATCTAAAATACCACATAAAAGCTGTATGTTATCAATACTCTCGTTCAGGTGTGGCAGTTTGAAAAAAGTCAACAATAAGGAACAATTTAAGTAAAAGTAGACTTGAATGATAAGGTAAAAATGACTCAGCTCAGAAGATATTCAAATATTCCTATGATTAAAGATAGAGGGGTCTTGATGTGGCATAAGGAAATTCTCTTTTTTCAATGGATGTTTAATCTCTCATTCTCTCTGACTAAATCATATGCTTTAAGAGCATAGTCTTTGTAAAACCAGAATATCTGATCATTTAAATTGAAGTAGATGTTAGTGACTCTGGCATTCTAATGTTTCACTATATAAATATTTTCATTTATAATGTATGTCATAAAGGTGAGATTACACTGTAAACCTTTCTCCTTTGCACTGAACAGAACAGAGTCTTATCCAGAAATGTTTCCTGAGCTGCAGAAGCTGTAAATCAGTGGAGTTGCAGCATGTGGAACAATGTACCTCTCCCCAACTGCTTTCAGAAAAAAATTGCTCCATCTGCTTACTGCTTTTTAATAAATGAGATCAGTTTAAAATGTATTTTAAAACAATTGAGAATGTATTATACAGAAAGATTTTGTAAGTCAAAGTATTTCCACTGTATGGGCATGATTTTTACAAATCAACATTTCTATCACTGTTTCCCAAGCACTCTGAGGCAACACTACCTCCCACTACATTTAAATTTGCTTTAAGAGAGTGCAATAGCTGTTAGTGATTTATAATGAAGTAAAGAAGAATCAAGCCAAATATTTCTCATTAAACCTCCAGTTTACTTTGACTGTGCCTCACTTCATCATTTTGAATAACACTCCTCAGGAGAATTTACAAATCAGTATTTATGCTAATTATTTTCAAGATTTTTAGAAAAACTTGCTGTCAGTGCACTGAGTAATGAAAGAGGAGATGAAAAATGCAGTGCTTCATCTACAAGATGGCCCAGTAGAACAGGAGCACAGCAAACCTTTGTTTGACAAAGGGCTGGAGCAGTTCCAATGCTCACTCACTGAATGTCAGAAGCAGGAGAGGATTTTGCTTCATTAAATTAGAAATAAAACAGAAAATTACTGAGCTCCCCACCCCAGCATATACCTGGGGGGGGAAAAATACCACACCCATGCAAAAAAATTACATCAAAACAAAACAATAACCAAAAAAAAAAGCTTTTTCATTCTGATATAATGCAAATTTGAAGGAAAAAAAACAACAACAAAACAAACAAAAAACCCCCAGTAAATTTAAAAATAATTTGGAAAGTCCCATGTCAATAATTTCAAAACTTTATTTATTCTTTCTTTGAAGTCAAAATCTGGGACAAAAAAGACCTTGGTTTTAGGAAGCACTTCAAATGCAACAGAACTATGTAGATTAAAATAGGATCATTTTAATGTGGTTTTGTTTTGCTTTTTGCACTCAGGTGAGCAGATTCCCACTCCAATGCCTTAAATAAGTCTCTTGTACTCTCTCCCAGTAAGATCAAAAATGCAATTGTATTTCCTAATATATATCAGAATTTCAGAAAATAATGTTCTTACAAACTCTGAACAGAATTCTGTCTCACTGAGAGCAATTTCAAGCATGTAGATTTGGTAGCATTTTCCATGTATTGTAGAGTGAAAGCTAAATGTAAAAGGCAACGTAATGTTGACCGAATGATCAACCAAAGCACCAATGACAAATTTCAGCCAGAGGCAAAGTTACAGTAACTTCTACAAAAAATATATAAACAAACAAAATCCCCACAATCTTAGATAAAGAAATCAAAGAACTAGCACTGTAAAAATTTCCTGCTGACAGGAAGAATATGTTTAAATGAAAATCAAGGCTTTCCCACATATATTTTTAGTCCATTATGAAAGCTCCAACAATTCCAGTCAATTCCAACAAACATAGGAATTATAATTAATTTTTGTTTGAAAATACATCCACATATCATTCCTCTACACTAAGTCACTCACTGCAAATAACTGAAAGTAGCTGATTCACAAAAGGCCTTTTTTTATGGTAATTCCCAGGTTTGCTGTTCTGGTGACGTAGAGGAGTCTTTCACTGAAGGTTCAAAGACAGTAATGGGAGTAATATAAATAACAGGTATGAAAATGACAATTAGGAGGAATGGTACAAGTAGTAAAGGGACTGCCAAAGTAGAGTCAGGAAAGCAAAAATAGGTTGTAAAAGGAGTAATGTCTGTAACATTAGTGAACATGTTCTAACTAGTTCTAATTCTGATAGCTCAGCTGGGGCCACCTCTAGAAGGAAGGAAAGTGGAGTCATGAAAGTCAGGAACAGCCCAGGCTGAATTCCACATTTGATAGGTTCATTTATTTCAGAGCTGTAACTAGGTAGCTTTATGATAGCTCAGTTATGTTCACAGTCACACATCCCAACTGTCTGAAAAGATGCCTGTAAGTTTGGGTGTAACTATTGCTGGCCACAATGTCACAGGTGAATCATGGGCTGGTAAGGACCCAAGTCCTGAAGCAGGTCAGGAGCAAGATAGAGACCAAGCACCAATGTCTGACTAATTAAAAAAACCATCCATAACTCTCTACTATGGTAATTAGTCCCTCAAAGATGTGAAGATTTCAAACTCAGACCTGCAATGAAGCCTCCTTTGCATTTACAAGTAGTTGTAGACACAAACCCCCATGCAGTGCCACAGGCTGAGGGCAGAGTGGCTGGAAAGCTGCCTGGGGGAGAAGGACCTGGCGGTGTTGGTGGGCATTAACCAGCATGTGCCCAGGTGGCCAAGGAGGCCAATGCCACCCTGGCCTGTGGCAGCAGCACCAGGGCAGGGACTGTCCCCTATGCTGGGCACTGGTGAGGCTACACCTTGAGTGCTGTGCCCAGTTCTGGAGCCCTTACCCCGAAAATTACGTTGAGGTGCTGAGTGTGTCCAGAGAAGGGCAGTGAAGGGCACAACTCCTGTGTGGAGCAGCTGAGGGAGCTGGGGAAAGGGGGGCTCAGCCTGGAGAAAAGGAGGCTCAAGGGGGACCTTCTTGCTCTCTACAACTCCCTGACAGGAGCTTGTAGTGAGGTCAGGGTCAGTCTCTTCTCCCAAGTAATGAGTGACAGGACAAGAGGGAATGGCTTCAAGTTGCACAAGGAAGGTTCAGGTTTGATATTAGGAACAATTTCTTCACTGAAAGGGTTGTCAAGCATTGGAACAGGCAGCCCAGGGAAGTGGT
Source organism: Hafferia zeledoni (assembly GCA_035583235.1). Lineage (NCBI taxonomy): Eukaryota > Metazoa > Chordata > Aves > Passeriformes > Thamnophilidae > Hafferia > Hafferia zeledoni. The sequence continues at coordinate 7,616,828 of JAWWEV010000022.1, read as the reverse complement.
GGAGTCACCATTTCTTGAGGTATTTTAAAAGACATGTTAAAAGTTAAGCAGAGGGACAGTATTTCTCACTCATTCAAGTCACACCAGCAGATAATCTGTACCCACTATGGCCCCTGCAAAGTCAGCGGGACAAAGTCCTAACCCCATCCCTGGGAAATACTTCTAAGTAAATGAGTGCTAATTAATAATATTATGGCATCTCCCTGCTTTAATGGTCATTCAAAATACCTTCTCTAACTAATTGCTTCAGGTTTTGCCTTACAAAGACAAAGGTTAAACAGAGCAATACTGAAATAGACCTTCCTTCTTCCTACTGCTCACTAAAGATGCACAGCCCTGAGTCCTGCAGAGTAGCATAAAAGGCTTTCTCTGACCTAGAACCTGGATTATTCAAGCAGTCTATTAGCTACTTAATTTTGGGAGCAATGTGACCTTCCATGGGGATTTTGATGTGAGCAGCACATAAGCAGATGCCAGGGGGTAGTCAGAGTAGCACCAGTGCCTGGGAGCGGGTTCATTGCAGCACTGAGCTACTGAGCTATAATTTAAAGGGTCAAAAGCCTTCTGTTATTTTCTTATGAGGCTTTTCTCTTTTGATGACTGTGCTAACAGACCCTGTTCTATTTATTCATTAAAATTTATGTTTATATTCCATGTGAGATGCTCGTCTATCTGCCAACTTGTGTCAGCAAAATTATAAACCTGTCAGAGAGACAGTATTTTAGTAGTAACCTACATTGGCTGTAAAAAACAAATGCAAATGATCAGACAATTACTTATATGCAATGAAAATAGCACTTTCTAACAAATCATGCTGCCAAATAAAATAGTGACACTACTTATCTTTAAAACAATGAATCTGTATCATCTACTTTGAATCATGTTAAGTTTTTTGAAAGGCTTTATTTCATTTACTACCTTAAGAAAATTGCAGGCAATTTCAGATACATTCAGAATGTGGTTAAACATGGAAGTGCCAAACAACCTTCCCGAGGCATTTTGCAAAGCTATGCTGAAATTCAATACACTTGACTGAATTCAACCACACAAAGTTATCTCCCCTAGTCCATAGGTGTCAATACACTCAAAACTGCCATGTCAATATGGAGCAAGGTATTTGCATATTTACCTGATAAAAATTCTTCATTCTGCTCAAGCAGCAGTTTTGCCATAAAATGGTAATTCCATTGCCTTTCATCTGCATGGCTGAGGCTTTTACTTCATAGAATTAATTCAACTCAGTAACAATGTAGTGCTGGGTGTGGAGGAGAGAGGAGGAGAACCACAGGTTTCTTACACAGCCACAGCGAAGAAAATTATCTCAGGATCTAAAGTCTTGGCTTTAATCTTGTATTTACAGGTGGAGAAGTACTAAAATTTATGACCTAATGCCACAAAAAGGTCTGCAGCAGTCTTATTTGGACAGTACATTTACAAGTGTGTTTTACTCTCTGCTAAACCTTTACAATGCTCATATTATCACTAAATAAAGAGATTGTAAGAGGTTATCTGGAGTATTTTCTTGCCTCCAGGTTTTTGTGGAAGTGTGCTTTTTGCCAGCCTGTTGTGTGTGTGCATGCCCAATAACCAATTAGTGTCCCAGGCTTTAAATTAATAATAAAATTAATCACAGCATATTACAACTATAAAACAGCACTTGTAATATGTGCTCATTTTATAGATAAGCCAAATTAGCGTAGCCATTGCAAATGAGCTCTATTTCAGGAGCTGCAAAGACAAACAGATCCCATCCTTCAGTCTCTGTATGTACAAGGATTATGAAGGATTTGATTCATAATAGCCAGACTAATTATATTTACTCACTCAGGGCATTCTTTGATACTAGTTCAAGTTTCCATTCAAGAACCATATAAAATGTTTAATTGTATAAAGTCATACCTCTTTTAAATGTTATAAAGTGATATAAAAATCTTATTTTATTGAAAAAATAAGATTAAGGTTAAATCCATGTATTTATTTTTTAATTAGCTTGCCATTGAAGATGAAAATCTAACATCTTGTCTTCCACTTAAGATACTTCACATTCTCCTAGCTAAGATATATTTTGTAAGTTTTTCCAATTGAAAGTTTCTTCTCAACTTCCTCCCCTTCACCCTTAAAAGTCAATAGTTGTTTAATCCTTTTATTTGATACTTTTCTATGGGAAGGAGGATTGATAAGTCAGCTACTGGAGAAGGAGGTCCAGAGTTTACCTGTAAACAGATGAATGCATAATTACTTCTGCATCATCTCCTTGAATCTTATTTATCCCCGTACTCATGAGTTTCTCTGCAGTTTCAGGTTTCCTCATGTGAGTAAGAGAAAATGGGAGAATGAATTTCACTCACCCCAAAAAAATCTGAGGAAAGTGCTCCATGAGCTTTCCCTCATTCTTGGGTCTAGATATTTATACTTCAGAGAAAGAAGTTCTGTTACATCTACACAGTTTCAGACCAATTTTTAAAAGAACTAAGCATGCTGAGGGGCAAAGTCTTTTAAACCTTTGGTCTTAGGTGTCACAATGGGGACTGTGCTGGTGAGTGTATTTGAAAATCTCATCCTGATATATCTGCCCTAGTTGGAGTTAAGATCTTTTAAAATTCTGTCTCCAGCTACAAATGCTTGAAAGTTGGGCTCTGGACTCTTCCAGGTTTATTTTCATTTAACAGATCCTTTTCAGGGTTTCTGAGCATCTCCAGTTCTTGTTCAAGTCCACATGATCACTGGATACTCAGCATGTATGAATTACAGGCCTACTCTCATTTCTGGATATTCTGGTTATTCCTTACTGGAAAATGAAGTTGGCTTTTCACATCCCTTTCTCAGTCACATTCTTCAACAATGTAGCTTCAAACTAATTTCTTTGCCTTGTGATCCCTTTAGCAGTTAAACACTGGCCAAATTACTTCCTCAGACTCATTATAAAGACATTCTAAATGACATAATGTGCTCCAGAAAAGCTTGTGACAAGACAGAGAGCCAAGGGACTGAACGGTGATAGTCTTTTGCCATTTCTGAGTGATGTGGCTGCCAAAACTCATGGACTTGAGGTTTAACCTTGCACAGACAGTGATCTGTCTTCATGAAAACTGAGTGTCACATGCACATGCCTCAATTTCACAGAGGAAGAACTGCAACTGTAAAACAAGAGAACCTTGGACATCCCTAAAGAGAAAAAATGTGTAAAGCTTTCAGGGCCTCACCAGCAGCTAAAATTAACTCTGAATCACCCATGTGGACATATTCTGATGCAAACAAATTTGCCACAAGCCATAGCAATTACTATCTCCCATGGCCACGACAACTGGAAATGAAAGTTTCTTTCTTCTACCAGAGCTAAAAAGCTACTAACTCTTCATTAGCACAGAGCCAATTTTTGTCTGCAAGGACAACACAAGTTGCCATCCTAAACTTGGTTTGAAAGGCTAAGAAAGCATTCAGCATAACAAAACAGGCACTTTTAAAGAAGGTCAGTATCATTTAATGCCACTGTTCTGTGTTGAGCAAATCTCTTCATTCTTCCATCACCCTCACAGAAAATATAAACAGCCATCAGGAGCCAGAAGGGCTGAGGGAAATGCAGGGTTTTAATTGCTTTGCCTTGGGAATGTTGCAGAAGTTGGTCTTGCACAATGTAAACACTGACAGCTCAAACAGAGATTTACCTATGGAATTAGAACTGCTTTAAAAAGAATACACAGGAACCTGAGAAAAGTACTGGCTGAAGACAGAGTATCAGCTCATTAAACAATACAAATGAAGGAAGGTGCACCCATGGCCGATGTGCTGTGTCCATCTGGGATGCTTTGGGCTGACAGGAGCAGCACATTGCTGAGCGACAGAGTCCGCGAGGAATGGGAAGGAATGCAAGGAGAACCATTATTGCCCTGTACAGAAAATAAATGTATTTATTGCCAGACTCTTTCCTCTTTTAACACACTGAGAGCAAACACCCAGCATCATGTCAGTAATTTAGGTAATTTTAACTGGAAAAAATGCAAAGGTGATCATTTATTGTCCTGATACGAGCAGGAATTTAATAATGGAGTCAGAGCAAGGATGGCAAAGACTTTTAAAAGTGTAAAGCTAAAACAATAGGGGAGCCCTGCTTGGACATGAAGCAATTAACACAAATCAGTAGTAACTGCCTGGTTCTGTTTCACCAGTGTTGAAATACAGAGGTGACTGCTATTCCTACCAGTGTGTGAAACACTAAGTTATATACAGCTATATAAAAATACACATAAGGGAAGAAATATTTTCCCATTTTCTGAAGAGATCTCTAATTCTCATAAACATTTAAACAGCCAACAGATAAAATTAAAATAAATTATACTATATACAGTGAAAACAATGGACTTTGAGGTCCAAGTTAAAACAAGTATTTTAACCACATCTCAGTTTTGCCAAACTCCAATGTTTTATGGCAACTCACAGGTTCCTGTAAAAGTCCTTCCTGTTGAAATAAAATCTTTGCATGAAATTTTCTGATTTCAGTTTGAATTCAATAAAAGTGATATAACTCTCAAGACTCGAGTGAGAAAGCTAGAGGAAATTATTTATAGGTTGATGGTTTGTGTTTTTTTTTAATAGATTCATTCTTTCAAATGAAGTTCATGATATTTACATATCAGAACTGTGCAATTTTGCTTCTTAATGGCTTCTCTTAGATCACAGCATAGTAATGGGAGGATATAACCAAGCTACCAATAAAATCAAGAAAAAAGTTTGCATTAAATTTCATACATTCTAAAAGAAATTTAAAATATATTGATTGGGGGGGAATCTATCATCCTCTTATTTGTCTCACATTTGCCATCTACTACCATTCCTTTGGTTTTAGAAAAATTACATGTCAATACTGCAAACATACAGATTTCTCACATCATTCCAGCACGACGCATCAGAAAAGTTAAAGGTTTTAAAGAAACTTTCTTAATAAGAAGGAATTGCTCCTGTTTTGTAAAAGGAGAACTAAATTGCTGCAGTGCCAACACAGCTGGAGAAACCCTCCTGTTTGGGAGGTGGCAGGATTAGCACAGGAACCCTGGGTATAACAGTCACTCTGCTCCAAAACATTGCACATGCAACCTGCACGAAGTTATTTACTTGACATTAGCAATCAAATTGGGAATAGTGCTCAGATTATCCAAGTCCCCTGACTATGTCTTTATCACAGATCATTCTCGATTTAATAAATGCTGATGTCTGTTTCATGGAGGTGGTTACAGGAGATAAGCCATTACTAGAAAAACTCAAAATGTGGAAGCATCCAAAGCCCATCTCTACAAAATCTATATTTATACAATGCCCACTCTCAGTAAGAACAGCTAATTACCTTACTAAGTAACAGCACAAGGCATTCACTTATACTCCAGTAAAAACCACTCCAGTGCTCTGCTGCACTCAATATCTACCTGCCTATTTGTTCCACTCCTGCAAATTAGGAAGGAAACTACACGCTGCTACAACCAGTTCCTCAGAGAAAGCAGCTGTGTTCCCACTACATTTCCAAAACAAGCAAGTGAAATGCTATTACTATGATTAAAGAAAATTAATTCTAGATTAGACTGTTTCAAGACGCAGCAATAAATTGCATCCTTACCTTTCAAATTGCCCACTATCTTTTTTTTTACCACATCCTTCAAGTCTTTCATGTACAAAAAAAGCAACTTCACACATGGGGAAATGAAATATATTTGAGAGATCATTGGTTTAGTCCTTGGACTATTTGATTTCCTTTTATTCTTTTCCCATTTTGAAATATTTTTCAAGAGAGACTCAGGATTTATTCTGGTAGCTTTGAATACCTGCAATGAAACTGCCACCATGTCTGTTATTCTTGTGTCCACTAAACAAAGTAGAATCACAGAATAATTTAAGATACACAATGTCTTATAAGCAAGAAAATAAAGGAAATGGTTATCTTCAATATAATGGTGATAAAATGCCTCAATTTTAGTGGGAAAAATCCAATTCTATAAAAAGTAAGTTCTTATTTGAAGAAAGTGCTGAAGCTGTGCTGCTTCTTATGCTTGAGGACAGAAACACATCCAGAACACACACAACTTTTCCTTCTCATTATTTAATTCTCTTAATCAATGCTATTTTGGCCATGTTTTGAACTCTGACATTTCCACCCTCATGGAAGACACAATCCTATTGTCTTTACCACCAGATCAGTGCAGTAACTGCTTGGGCCCTCTGACATGGTGGTGTTTCTGCCCCTCTTGCTGGTAGACACCATATAGAGCTGTATGTCTGTTTTGGAGGGGCCAAAGGAACTAACAGAGGGAACGTGCTGGGTCAGGGCCTCATGTAGCTGCAACACTTTTGGTCACACAGTTGAAGGCCATGCTGAACCAGGGTCTGAATTTGCAGACCTGGAAACGTTTCCAGACCAAGTTTTAAAGCCTGAATTCAGCAACAGTGTTTGCAGCCCATGAACAACTAAAGATGATATAAACTGTTTGTGCTGTTAAAAGAACTCATCTAGATACCTTATTTGTGATCCTGTTTGGTTTGATACCACTTCCTTATGTCACCTACTTGATAATTATAACATGAGCCAGACCAGGAAAAGTATCCAGGCTAACTAACTTTTAGGTGGATTGTTTCTTTGCTGGCATAGTTCCAAACCAGACCAGTTTCCCAATCCATGGGCATGTTCATGTCACCATGAACTATCAGATGCCAATAGGTGGGTGGGACTGATCAGTAACGACCAGGGGCACAGCATGGTTTGTAGAACCACCATGGTACCATATGTAGAACTATCACTTCAATCCCTGGAACTCAGAAGGGGTGCAGGCAGTGCTCGGGTACAGAGAAACACAACTGTACAGTTAATCAAGTTGAATAATCCCTTACACTTGAATCTCAGCAGAAAGCTGCCCATGTTCTTGCAAATAATCTCGTGGGGACTTTTAATGGACTCAAATACTCAAAAATTGCATTCAGTCTCATCTGGAAAGAAACCTAAAAGATGATTGTCATAGTGGAGAACCACCTTGTGTCTGGGTTATTAGCTCAGTGGCTCAGGAGGAATAGTGCCATCTACTGAATAACCCTACTTTTTAAAACATGACCTAACAAAATCATCTCTCATCTGCTGGTTACTGTACATGGACAAGTTTTTGTCCAGTTAATTTAATAGGAAATTGGTGTAGTGCAGACACTTCAAAACACTTGGTCCCTGCTGTTTTTCCTTTGCCAGTAGTGCATTTCAAGAGCTGACTCACAAAACAAAAGAAATAAAGGGTCTTTTTTCAAAATGTTTGCAATGCTACTTTGAAGAACCTACATGGGCAGAGAGTACTTGGAACAGTCCAGCAGGGAAGTAATTGTTGGCTGCTAAATGTTACAAGAAAATAGAAGCCTGGAACATGTAACCAATGAGACAAGTCAGGAAGAAAATAAATCTATGTTTACTGTTTCTGCAAATATCCAAGGAAATCCAAAATCCAGCAGTGCAAGCATATGGCATTAAAAGAAGCATGATGGAAGAGATTAGCATGGGTTCATGCACCAGCAAAAAGTCTGACATGCAAAAGGAATGTATCTGAAAAAACTGAAATAGTGGGATGGAAAGAAGTTTCGGTGATATTAAAAGAACAGACTGAGGTAAATAAGATGAGATTTGACCACATGACTCTCTTAAGTAACCATGGAAAAAGCTTTGTCCTTCTATGCCTTCCACTGAAAATTCAGCCAAGAATTTCCTTCAGAAAAAGGAGTAGAGGTTAAAGATTCACCATCAAAATAGATACTGTGCATCGAGATGATGGGTGGATATGGGGAAAGTCATGATAAGCTATTATGGACTTTGTAAACCAAAATAATATTGATAGCTCAAGTGATACTTATGCATATAAATTAAGTATATGCAAATCATTAATCACATCAGGAGGGAATGCAAAGAACTGACTGCCACAAAAATTACCAAGTGACTAAGGAAATGGGTCCATTCCTGAATCTTTCACTTGGTTAAGTAACCAATACCATCAGAGGTTATTCTCTGGTTAATTGCTGAAAATAAAAGAATGAAGCAATTTTTTCAACTTATAAAAAACTAAGTAAAGCCTAGTAATCAAGAAATCAGTTTCAGATTTACCCTTTTGATCTTTCTTAGATTTCATGGTACAGAATCCAAATAAACACACTGTTTGTATAAATCATAAGCACTGAGGAGAACCCCTGAGTATGTCAAGAGATTTTACTTTAGATATAATTATCTGTCCATTTTCATCTTCTTGGAAAAAAAAATTAGATATTAAAGGAAATAACATAGAAATGTATAAATGTTCCATGGATCAGACAATGCAAGGTTGTTATCCTGTATTTCTTATTCAGATACATTTCACAATAAGACTTCTAAGTATAAGAAATGAAACCCAAATTTTCTGAACTACTGGCAATAATCCAGGTATTTTCCTAAATATTAGAACCAATGCTACCAATAAGCATTTTGAATTACCAAATTTCTATACATTGCAATTAATAAAAATTCTTTCCACATGATATTTTTCCTTTCATATAAGGCATAAATTCCCATAGGTATGGTTCATGATTGTATACTGGGAAATACAAAAAATATATTTAATGACTCACAAATGTACCATGTAATTGTTAAATCACTTCTTGCAGACATTTTTCCAAGACTACTTATGTTTCAAAGTGGGTTTTGTTCAGGAAGATGAAATATCATGCACATCTTTGGAGGGAAAAGTCTCATGATAATCTTTAAGAACACTCTGTGAATTTTCAAGTCATCCTGTCAAGCAGCAGAAACCCCCTTATATGAGCTGCCTGACCAGACTTGGAGCATGAATGATAAAGCTGAGAACTCACCATCATCCCATACCCACAGGACTGAATGGGAAAATATCTGCAGGATTTTGTAACTGAAGTGTGTAGGAGCCTTTGCAATTCCTTCAATGAGCATTGAATCAGTCCCAGCAGCAGCAGCAGAAGTTACAGTCACTGTGAGTAATGTATGAGCTATCCTTAGGCTGCAGTGTATTTGCATAAACCTTTTGTTGAATTACTTGAAGAACAAAATAAATCAAAATTGAAATCTATTCACAGTTAAATGGCAAGCTGGAAAAGAGATTCAGTGAGTTAAATTATTCACCATGCCCCAGTGAAAGCATATTTCACAGATTCACATTCCCGAGTGAACTCATGCTCTGCCACAGCCTCTCTAAATTTAGCATGAATAAGCATCTCTGGACAAGTAACAGCCAAATAAAACAGGTGCCTTAACATGTACTCAACACCTGTTATTTTGTAGAAAATCACAACCATACATACATGGCTCCCATTTGATTTATTAATATTTCCAGTGTGTACAAAACTCTTTTGTACTGGACACACAAATGGGGCTTTAGGCTAATATGCGTCTGTGATTCTGCACTAAACACAAAATTCAAAGGCCTTTTTTTCTATGCCTGACTGATTTATAGTGCTAAAATATCAGTTGGTTACGTCTACTATAATTTCTGTGAACTACTTTTCCTTACACTCCTTGTGAAATGAGGTGGCGAGAACTGAAAATACCAACTCATGTGATGACATTGTGTTATTCTTCTATATAGCACTATGAGAGCTGCTAGAGAAGTTAACTCCATCCCATTTGTATCCTGTCTTTTCTGTATTCTAGTCTCTACACTGAGGCTCTATAAACGTGGAAACTGTATTTCACTGGAGTCTATGGACTCCTCCAGAACAGTGCCTGTTTCTACACTAAACTGTCCTTTCCAGCAATTCATATCTGATTTTAATTTAACACATTATTTTGTCATCCTCTTGCCTTTCATCAATGTTTACTCTGTTAAAAGCACTCTGCTTCAAAGGAGATGTTAAACAGCTCTCTCAAAGTTGCTGGTTCCTTTGTGCATGGAATGCAAACACTGCCATGGTACTTCCAAAAAGACGAATAACCTTACCCCAGGAAGGGTTCCTGCACTAATGTTCATGTGATGGCACCAAAGTGGTCACACCCATTGGCATCAGTTCCTCCCAGTTCCTGAGAGGACACTGTAGAAGTTTATGGAGGAATAATGAATAGAACAGAGGAGCAGAGTTGCACTGTCTCCTATTGCATTTGGGAATGGTGGGAGAATGTGGGGAGCTCTGCCACAGGAGCCCTGTGCTCAAACACAAGGACAGCCAGAACAAGGCTCTGGGTGCTGAAGAGTTCTGAAGTTCTGAGTACAGAAACAAAATATACTGGCAAGTGAATTGATAATGCTACTGCTTGAAGAACAACAGAAATCAGTAACAAACACTGACACTAATAAGCCGAATGAATGGCAGTTTGTTCAAAGGCTGGAATAAGAGTGATGAGCAACTCAGTCACATTGGCCAGAAAAAATATTTATTGTATGTTAAAGTATCTCCCACTTTATTGTATAAGACAAATGACTAAAACATAGGCATGTCAATGTGGAAATAAATGTAGATTCTCAAGAATTAAGTCTGCTAATAATAGAATGTTGGATGACAACTCTGTGTCTTTGCTGAATTCAGATGCTTAAGATTCATAGTTTGCCACAAGAGAAAAATTTATAGAGTTTGGAAACATACTCATTCTGAAATTAACAGAGATGATCTAAGATGAGATACTTCTACCAATAGAAAAAATTACAAAAAATAACAAAAATTATTAAAAAGCAGTAAGAGAGCATGAAGGAGGAAACAACAATGTGAAGAGTAGACAGCTGCGAGAAAAGACAGCTACAGAAAGTGGCAGATAATTAGAGTTGAAACCCCCCAACTTTGCTTATTTAAATTAGCTGCACTGAAAGAGAAATAGAAAAATCGTTGAAGTGAAACTAACAATGGATATGGGCCATAAAACAGAGGAGAGAAGGATCAATCTGCTAATGGTTCTGACCTCTCTACTCATGCTAACATGGTCAGGGCAAAATAAAACATTTATAGTCGGACATGGTAAACAGCAAGAGAGCAGATAATTGCACAGGCACACTTTCTCAGCAGTGATATTTTTTCCTCACAGTTTATCTATGGTTATACAAAACAGAGGTAACGATCTACTTAGCTTATGCATTAATTTATGATCCAGGAAATAAAGCTCAGTAAATAATAATTACCATCACTGTCTTGTTTTATATCTTGATAAAAAATTCTCAGTCGCCAAAAAGCACTCATTCATTTAGGCTTTTTTTTTCTCTCCTCTTTGTAAACATTTCTGCATTTCACCCACTTTGCTTTCAGAAGACAATTTTACCACAGAAGCACTAAACAATAAATAACATCAAAGTCTTTGATGGCATAAAGATATAAGCAGTTTAACTCTACATACATAAATTCACTGACTTTAGCGAGATGCATGAAGCCAAGCAAGTGTCTATGCCTTTGGAAAATACAGGAATTAATTATTAAAATACATTTTTCAAAACAAGACTGTCAAACTCTACTTGTAGGAAAGACTTTTTAAATTCCTTAACTGCTGTACTATATCAAACTTGCTTTGATCGTCTTAAACACAAGTTTAACTGCTCAAATCTTTTACAGTTCTGATCCAAGCAGGAGTGTGCTGGCACCCAGCATTTCGTTTTCTCCAGAAACATACTTCTGAGTATAGCTGTTCATAGCATAAACTACAATCAAGTTTAGATACTTTAAATGCTTTCATATCTCTCTCAAAAACAACTGTCATCTTTTTGCATCTGTCATAAGCAAATTTTTCAGTCTAGCTGTCAAGTGTGAACAAAATTATTTGTTCTGAGCTTCTCCAAATTTCTTAATAATTTCATTTATTGTGAGCCTGTATTAATTCTAAATGTGCTACCACTTTTTGCTGTGCATAATCCGTATTCTCATACATTGTTTCATGCTATTGTTCATCCAACAGGCCCACAGAGACACCTCGTGAAAGGGAAGACACAAACTTCAGCATCGTGTTGCTCAGAGCAGATCAGAACAGAAGCAAATGGCACATTGGTGCAAAAAAAAAATGGCACAATGATGATCTGTTGATGACACCTGCAGGAGTATCACAAATGGTGTCAGGTGGCCCAGTCTCAATGCAGCTTGGGCTTCACAAGTTAACACCAACAGGCTTGGACTGAGCCTGCGAGTTAATTGGAAACCAGTGGTGACTGCAGAGCCTCAACCAAATATGCCAATGTGAGGAACTAATTAAAAAGCAGGTAGTCATCTTTTGTATTAGGTAGCCATATTTTCCATCTCCTGAATACAGATACTGAGGGAAATTGTAATCATAAATTTAGCTCCTAGCCCAAAGCCAACTACATTCAACATGGAACGTCTCCTGCTGAAACTGTCAACAAAGAAAGCCCATATATATAGATCAAGAAGTCACTCGAAGACACTACACAGAATGTTCACTAAGATCATTCCATTCACTCCCCTTTCTAGTAATTACAACAAGTTAAGCAGAACATATTGCCAATTATAATGCCAATTCTCTTGAATTGATGGGCTCTGTCCTCAGCAGGTTCCCCACTTAGCCTGAGCATTACACCACAGTGGCACAGCTGTTTGCTGCTGGTTCTGGAAACAAGGCAGGCTTTTCTCTGCTGTACTGCAGGAGATCACCATGCCTTCAAACACTTAAACTGGAAAACAGAGACCAATAGATAGAATAAACTATAGTGTTATTGTCAAGGAAATTCTCGCCCTTAAAATGTATCATTCTATTCCAGAAACTGTTCTTGACATCAGTTGTTTGGATATTTTTGCTAATTAGCATAATGAAGAAAGTAGAAGAATAAAGGAAAAAGTCCAAGGCAAAGAAGGGACCTGAAAGAAGAATAAATTATTTTCCTCTTTACCCCCGATGTCAAGCTGAAGATCATAAAAATAGATTGACATTTTTTTTAAAATCCTGTAAGGCAAAGAAAAGACAATAGGTACCAGTGCCAACCTGGCACCCACTGGGTCCTCTGCCTTGCCAAAATCTTTCATTGAGCTGCTAGCTGAAAGTGTGAGGAGCATGCTGATGCTGCAGCTGCTGCTGTATTTGTTGTGTCCTATACTGGTGGAGCTTCTCCAAGGATTTCCTCCAGAACAGCTCATTTTCAGTTCAAATATAATAAACCTTCCCCTTCAAGTAAGTTCCAAAAAATCCTTCTCAGTAAGAGTGAGCCTGAAAGCACTAAGATGCAGGTCTAAGACAGACTTAAGGAGAACACAAAACTCTATGTTTGTTTTAAACAAATGAATTATTTGCCATGCATTACTTGTTTACTCCCCACAACCCAAACTCCTTAACAGGTGGGCCAAATTGCTGAATGTAACACATTTTGAAAAGTAAATGCATTGTTTTAAAATATCTTGGTCAACTGCAGGCCCTCTGTCATTAGGTAAATGAATGGATGTTACATGAATTACATATCTACTCTGCAGCATCATAGGAGTAAAGAACAGTTTAGAATAACAGGTAAATCCCCAAACTGCATTTTAAAACCCGAGTGGAAGAATGACAAACTGTGTTTTGCTGGAGGTAGACAGGAGGAAAGAATTGGATTTGCTTCCTATTTTTGGCACAGAGAATTGACAAAAAACTAATTGTCCACGGGGATTATTAAGGAAATGTTGCTGTGACAGAGCACTGAGGAAGGCGCTTGATGCCTCGTGCATGTGGTGGGCAGCGTATGGAAGGGCATTGCCAGGCACCTGACTGGGGCAGGGAAGAAAGCTCAGATAAAGAACAACGTCATTTCCCTGCCCCCAAAGTGAAGAGAAAGCCAAGCTGCGACTCGCTGGGTCAGCGGCTCCAGAGCAAGGGCAGATTGCTTCTCCCTGCAGGACAATATGCATCCCCTTCAAAAAAACTTGTTTGGGGAGTGGTGAACTGCAAACCTTGCACAGCTTGCCAAGTGTTTGCAGAGTGTAAGCTGGCAAAAGTCAGCTGTTTAACACAGATCATCCAATTATGCAATCAATGACTGAAAATGCTTTGGTAGTCTTTCTTAATCGTGATTAACAAAGGGGAGGAAACTTCTGTACTAGAGTTACTGTTCAAACCATTAACAAACACTGTCATTAGAGAATAGCTTCCAGGGAAGCTTTTAAATAGCAGAAATTATGCTAATGGTGATATTTAGGTAACAGTAAGTGAGGCTGAGCTGTGAGTGCACACAAGATAAAATGCCTGTTCCACACTGATCCAACAGTGACCAGGATCAGGGAACAGTGACCAGGATCAGGGAACAGCAGCAAGTAGAGTATGGACTTAGACTAACAAGGAAAAACAGAGCAATGACACCAGCTTGTAGAAGATGCACAAATGCCTACAAAAATATATAAGATCAATGGGAATCTGCCCTGTTGCTTTAAGATTTGCTGTGAAAATACCATCTTTCATACTGCAACTCAGATTATTGTGTGAAACCAGTCTCCAGAGATTCATATTTTACAGAAGGTGCTGGATAATCCTTTCTGTATTTGTAACATCTCAATTTACAATGATAGATCTATTTTAATACAGTATCCCTTACTTTTGGGGAGGTTGAGCACCTTGCCCACCTACTGACTTCACTTGGAGTTAGAGGTGTTCAGCAGCCATGACTATGTGCACAGTATCTTTTTCCACAACAGAACTTGATGAAGATTTGCATTCATTTACAATAGTAACTTGCTTAATGATCTGCATTCCCTTTTTATAGGTTCCCAAAAAAATATGACATGACTGACAAAAATAAATTTTAAAAATTGAATATCAATCAAATTTGAAGAAAATCCTCATTCTCAGACTTTTTTGGTTCATAGAAATTGTTTTTAGACTATAAGAAGAGACAAAGAGCTTGTAGGAAACAATAACTACAACCAACTAAAACATGATGCTTGTCTTCTATTGTGACATCTAAGAAAATCTCAAGAACTAGTATTTCAACAAATAGAGAAAAATTAATGGATTCTTAAATGGTGCATGTAATTCACATGTTCTACAAAATAGTTATCTTCATTATTCTTTTGAAATAATCTTGTGGTCCTCCTTTGTATGAGAAACACACTGAAAGCCAGTAGTATGGTATTGGCTGAAAGTACAATCCTTTAGGTATAAACCATCTCCTCTAATTAGGATTAGAAACCCTTAAGAGATCCTTGTCTAACTGGACTTCCATGAAAGGACATAATTTCTATTAACCACAGTTTACTGGAGGATATTTCTCTGGCTCTGTGTAAACTGTATGTGCATACATTATTCAGTGTAAATAAGTTACACCCTTCTACCACATGAAACTCCTAACTGTGCTGAAGAGCAGAGATCAGCTGCATGAATGAATTCAGAAAGAGATGCACATTTGGCTGATTTGAATTCAAAAGAAAACACTTTTTGATCTGAGTTTATTGTAGCGAGAAACTGCTGCTTCCATAAAATTCAAAGCAAGTCAATGCAGATAAGAATCTTTGTTTATTAGGGATACTTTTTAAAAAGTTAATATGCCATTTTAGGCCACAGCAGATTCAGCAGATTCAGACAGCACTACTTAAATTCTGCAGTAGAATTATTTTGTGGGGTTTTTTAGAATAACAGTCCTTGTAGCTTCTTATAGGCATAAAAATAGGTTTCAGTTCATGAACTGCCAAAGTATCCCGAACAGTAAGATTCATGTTGTTTCTAGTGTTGTGTGAACAAGACAGGAAGAAATACCACTTTATACTAGTAGGATTCCTTCCCAAGAATTAATATATTGTCTGAATATTTAGGGCTCAGGGTGTTTAAGTTGCTGGGGCTAAGTTTGTGGAGGTGAGCACACTGAAGAGAGAGCATATGCTCCAGCCTTTCAACACACACTGCACACTGCTGGTGCCATGTATCCTGCTGTGCAGCCCTTTAGGAGAAACTGGAAACGCTTCATCTGTGCCCTAATGCTGGAGCTGCCACAGGGAGGAACAGGAGGCAGCTTCTCCCCCTTTGCACCTGCTTTAAGAGCAACCCTTATGGGACGTGCATCTCCCAGGTGGCACGAGGGATTATTACAATGATCACACACTCTTGTGATTTTGCACTCCTGCAGTTGAGGTGTTTCTCTTAAAGATCCATCAGAGTTTTAAATTATAACATAAGACAGAGGCTGTACAACTCAGCTACAAATTCTGTGCAGGAACAGAGAAAAACACAGAGACAAGGTGGTAGCAGCAGCACACTGAGGTCACAGACCCTGTCAAGATCCTGAAAAATCATAGAAAGACTCTATGGAGGCTGACAGACATATTCTCCAACAGCAGTGAAGACTCTGGGACTCTAAAAGCAGAGACTGGTTTGAAGAGCAGCACATTTGAAAGAATGTGAGGCATGGCAGGCCAAAATGACTTGGCAGCAAAGGCAGCTCTCTGTGGTGGCCTGCATGGATCTAATGCTACAGAAATAGCACAACAGATTCTTTATGGAAAAATCTCAGATGGACAGGGATGAGCATCTCTTACCTTCCTACTCTGCTCCATAGAGGAAATCAGCTTCTCAGTTAATTTTTACAGGTGTCTCAATAATTAATTTTTGAGATACTGGCTCTGAGATGGATAGGGCAAGCTCTTCCTTACTTGTCTTATTAATAGCATCAAAAACCTTCTTTGTCCTTAGACAACTACTACTTTAAAGTGTCTCTTTTCATCCTGTATTATAGGGATTGGAAAGGTTGGAGGCAGACTACATGATGTGCAGTAAATCAATGAATAATTACAACCCCACACAGCAGAAGCAGCCAGCAGCACTCCCAAAAGAGTGAGACAGATAGACAGAGTTAATCTGCTGTTTTAATCGTGTTGCAGCAATCCAACCCCTCAACCTGTTTCTTTCAGCTGAGAATGCATCAATGACTTTGCAGATTAAAAGAAAAAACCTCATCAGTCAAAACCAGAAACATACTAGACAAATAAAAAGTCAAATGCAATAATTCAATGAAAAAAAACCTCACAAGCCAACATTTGACAAAAATGAATGATGCTTTAATAGCATCACCTCTAACAAATCCCGAAAGTCAGAAACAAATTAAATAATAAAATTTACTTCTTTTTATTCCAAAATGTGTTCATCAATTATATAATTATAATATCATAACTTTTTTCCCCCTAAATGGAAATTTATTCCAAGTCTTTCACTGTTTAAAACCCATGAGTTCCTGGACTCCTCTTCACCCACCAATCATTTCTGACGTTATGAAGGAATGCAGAAGTCCTTTCCTCCACTGCCCATCACAGAACCCTCAGCTATCTATCAAATACTTGAAATGGAAGTAACTTTGTCCAAAATTTCATACAGCTTATGCATTAACTTTTCTGCAATACATAGAGCGGGACAAGTACAATTGTAGACAAATGAAATTTTATATTATTCAGAACTTGGGGAACAAAAAACTCTTATCTTACAGTTGTAAACTTCTGTGAGTACCTCTAAACTGGAAGTCAGTAGTACAAAATCCATCATCCAGAGGTGCAGAAGGTATTAGGACACACTGTTCTTATTGATCTGTGAGCTGCTGGTCTCTCCTAATCAGAACGTCTATCTTACCTTGTTACTTCCAAACCATTAGTGCAGTCTAAAAGAAATATGTAAGTACAGAGGCTTTTAATTGCTTTGTATAAATTTAGAATTAGAAGTTCAGAGGAGATGTTTCCATCTGATTTGTACCTTGACCATGATGCTCTTTTTCATTATTGTGCAGCAAGCAGTCCAGGAAAGGCTGGAACTATTAATAATCATTCGATCCTGTGCATGCACAGCATATTCAGCCCAGCAACAATAGCCCAGCTCAGAGCAGAAATGTAATTTGCAGTGTAGTCCTCTAAAGGGCCATAGCATGCTAAATGAGCCGTTATTAATAAGTAGAGTTGCAAACAAGAACTGTTCAAAAATAGGTACAAATACTTTTTAACAAAGTTATACCTTCTCACATGTGAAAACTGTCACTACCTGCCCATAACAGGCATTCAGAACTTCATGGTGACCACTGAGGTTTGGATTTTTCCACTCCTTTATATGTGACAATGATGACAAACTTACCATTCAATTGTACATAATTAGGCAAATATTTTTACACCATAAAGCTTTAAATATGTTTCCTTTTTTTTTCAGAACTTCAAGTCTAAGATGTTCTAAATGTTCTGCAACTGTGTACTTTATAAAATATTCAAGCAATCTAGTCAACAATGAGGAACGTAGTGGTTGAAGCTTTTTAATTTTGTGTACTAGTCCAATATATGGTTTATCCTAGAGAATTTGTGAAAATATATAAGGAAAGTAGGAGCCATAGTATATAAAAAACTAGCATAATGGTACATTACCTTGTTGTTGCAGGGTTGCTTCTGAAGTGGTTACCTTAAGAAGCAATAATTACACTTTTAGTTAACATTTTCTTGTGTGTCTACTATATATTACATACCATAAATCAAATTATTTTTTAAATGAGACATATGGGATGGAAGAACAACAAAGCTACTTAGGAAAGATGTCAAAATTCTATCTTTTATCCACTTTATTACTTATTATTCAATTTTCTTTTTCATTTGTTCACTCTTAGTCTCTCTGTGAAAAGTAGAAACTGAAACAAATTGCACAGAAACCACTTGAGAAAGCTGCCAGTGATTTACTCAGTACAAGAGTCTTCCAAAGCCTGTGGGAAGCAGCCTGGCAATAATCTAGAATGTCCAGATATGGAGCCCACTGTTGCCTTCTGTCTTTCCCAACAATAATTTTACCCCTTTCCTGCCTTTCAAATATGGTGCAGAACACGAGAAAATTGTCTCACAAGTAGATGATACTCCTTAGCAAAGTCTCCTCTATGCTTTTTGTCATGCCAAAATTTTCATCAACAAACAAAATTAATTTCCTGGAAGTAGTGACCAACTTAGACATTAAGTCATTCTAGACTTCTGCTTTTCCTTAGAAAAAAAATCTGACATTTCACCAAACAGGAACAAGCAATTTAAGAAAAATATTGTATTTATATTAGAAAGTGAAAGCAGCCAATAATCATATTAAAAATTGAACTCCAGTCTTGAGATAAAACTTCTCTAAGCTGTTTATCATGTTGATCAATGTTTAAAAATAAATTTTCCTAGACTAAAAATTATCAATGTTAATTTGATTTACATGATTAATTTCTGCAGAAACAGTGATATTTCTGTGAATTAAAGCCAAAAATAAATAAGGTAATATAATTAAAATATCACTGTTATGAATCTGGAATCTATACAAATGTTTTTACCAATATTTATAACTGTAATATATTTACTATTATAATAATTCCCCAAGTTGCCATCAGTCACTACAAAACCACTCAAAAATCAGAGATGTTTGTCTTTGAGATATTTTGTTTGGCTCCATTTCCCGGCATTAAACTTTTACTAGAGATGCTACATGAGTGAAACAAAACTTTCCCTCATTTGAGACTCAAGATATAAGGAGTTACAAAATATAAAAACATGAAGTTGTGTCTAGATTTTTTTTTCCTCCTCCAGAGTGTAAATCTTTCTAGGAATGTGAAATTAAGGAGCAGACTCCACAAGGAACAGATCACTGTGAGCAAGTCAGGCATGATTCTGTGCAAAGGAATGGCAACAAAAAATAATTCATGCATATGGACTCCTTAACCTTCTGGCCTCTAAAGAGTTGCTCTAACTGCAGGTTTCCTCCTTGTGGGAGCAGGCCAAGGACACATTTGTGACTCTGTGCACCACAAAGGTTCTGCTGGTGCAGACATTACTGTTTGGAGTCACCCACACACACTGTTACCAGTGTGACTGCAAACTTTACAGAATAGTTGCCCATCAAAATATACAAGTGTGTCAAGAACTAGAAGTCTGATGACAATATGCTTAGTAGAATAAAAACTTCCCAAAAAATCGTCTGTTTTCCTGATTTTTTCCTATCAAGACTTTAAGGTGAGCTGCCCATCAGTTGTGCTTTTGTAGGTCCCAGCTTTCTATAATCCTCACATCCTTTGGGTTACCTGGCAAACTGATCATCCAAGCTGCTCCTGAAGAAATTCTACATGAATAATAGGTTGTTTAGACAGATATTCTTTCATCATAAAACTCTCTGTATTCCCTAGAATTGTTTTGAACCAGGCAGTTTCTTTGTCTGGTCATCTGTCCATGAAATCAGTTACCTATGCTCAGATGACCCAGGAAGTAAACTACCTCAGAGAACACACAACAAGAATTTTACAGACATAATTTAATCTTTCATCAAAATTGTGGGTGGTTGGCTCATCATCTTGATTCAAGACCAGAATTTTACAGCACAAAAGCATCAACATTTTTTTCTGAGGAAAAGGCTCCCTGTGGCACTGCACCTGTAGCATGGCTGGTTGGAGTCAATGCTCGAGCCTCTCAGACATTGGCATCCCCCAGAGAAATGGGTCTCAGATACATAACGTGTTTATCAGACAGATAAGACAAAAAAAAGAGATTTCACATAGTATTTTATGGAAAACAATGTAACCTGCTGCAGTGCTTCACATAACTGCATGAGAAGCAATTCACAAGACATAAGAAGAGAGGTTATGAGCAAGTGTGTCAGATCAACAAGTAATGATGACTGAGCCTGAAAGTACTGCCATTGAGGTTAGTGGCCACCTACAGAAGTGTCCCAGTGCTACAGCCAGAGCCATTAAACCCACAGTGTCATTAACATTTAAGCAAGTTATTACTACAAGCATATATTTGTTTTTAAAGAGACTATCATTGGGATATTTGGGGTTTTCTTTGATTCTTAGCTATGCAAAGTGTGCCTTCATGCTGCATATTCTAATTTATATCCAATTATTTGTTTATCAAGATATTTCAACAATAGAAACCTAGTACAACTCTTTAGAAAGGAATTTTTACATGATTGAGTGCTAACCAAACCAAATTTTGACAGTTTTAAGTCAATCCAGTGCTAAGGCTAAATTTATGGAACTATTCAATCAAGTTATCCATTTGTTCTCCAGACAGATACAGGACTGACAAAAGCTTGTAAGCTTTCCATAATTTTTTCTTCTTTGGTTTTAAATCAGGAACAACCTCCAGACCTTTTATTACCCATCATGACTCCTAAGATAACCTAAAACAGCATCAACTTTCTTTCCAAGTGTACACACAGCCTAACATGGCAATTTTTTTTCCACTTCTTGAGTTGGCCACATTTGAATCAGGACAAATTGTGATCAACAGTGAGGCACCATCTGAATGGAAGTAAAGCAATAATTTTCTGTCACACTTACTATATGTCCTTTTTCTCTTCCATAAGCAGCTCTGGAATATATTTTAACCAGGAAGAATAACAAATCAAGATACTATTTGGTTCTACAGGCAACACTCCTGCTCTTCCCTTGTGGCTCCTTTAATTCAAACTAAAAACTAACTTAGGAACTAATCCAGTACTCACGAATGTGCTGGAAAGCCTTAGTGGATGCTGGGTCATACACATTCCTCTGTTCCAGAGCAGCACTCTATTGCATATTGGAGCCACTGAATGCTCCTGTTTGGATTTGTGAGATGAGCAGGGAAGAGGGAAGCACTGGCACTGTAGGCCTAAGCAGAGGAAGGGCAGTAGTAACAGATGTGAAATTGCAGGAAGGTGAATAGAGCATTGTATTTAAAAAAAAAAAAAAAAAGGCAGGATAAGCTGTCAAAAAACAGCAGGGCAGGAAAGCTGACAGGAAAGAGGATCACAGGGAGAGAAAGGTGTCAGTGAGTGTGAATGAACAGCTTGCTCAGCAATTCTGGAGGCAGAGCCATGAGTCAATCAGGAACAGATACACACAAAGGCAGAAATGGTTAAAGGAGTTTCCTTGCTAAGGAACAGAACTAGTTGTACTGCTCAGGCTGGTGAACTGCTGAACAAGATACTACATCATTTATATAATGATAATCCACAATGCACCTACTATTGGCTTGCAATATTCAAATGGAAGGATTATGAGGCTCCACTGACTTTCTTCAAATTACATATTTATTCAAAAAATAAGATTTTCATTACCTCTTTAACAGACAGAAGCAGAGATATATACCAAAATAGGAGGTAATATTTTAAGCTAGTTACTGTGGTCATTCACTTTTGAATTTCCTATTGACTGCTCATGAGCACACTGAGCTCTCCTAATGATTACACAAGCAGAGTCTCACAGAGAGCAGGACTGGATATAAATAGGGGTAAGCAGACAGGTCACATGATTACTCAATAAGTAATCTTCAAAATTAACTGAAAAAGCAACATTGCACTTATTTTTATGAGACTACTAACTGACCTCACAGAGAACACTACAAAGCCACGAAATGGAAATTTTGGGCCATATTTGAACCAGAGTTCTTAGGGCTGTCCAGTGCCCTGCAGCAGACCATTGTAAAAACTAAAATTTGTCTATAATAATCAGAATCAGCTGTGTAGTGGCAAGTTGAAAATACCCTCAGGTATGTAAGATTTTCTTTAATAAGCTTAAATTAATCAACAAATACACTCTGCATGTGTAAATAAGACAGTTAAAAGCATAATTGTAGCAGTAGTATGATCACTACAATCTCCACAGAGTTCACAATTATGTAGAAAGGCTTTGGATATTCCAAACTCAGTGTCCTGGGGCAAAATCATTCTGGGTTTTAAAAGAGAAATGTATTAAAATTGATACACTCTCTTTGAAACAAACTCAATCTTCTCAAGCATTAATTAAGGCCTATTGTCATTCCCTTTTTCTCAAGCCAGATTGATAACATTTACCAGCTGCTCAAAGTCTAAGCAATACTGACATTTGAGGTATGCTGGGAAGTTATCAAATCTTCACCCCACTGGTGTATTCCTTTGTTTTTCTCTGCTAAGGTAGATACTAATGAAGGAAAAGAAGGAAGAATTATAATATAGCCAAAAAGGAGAATGAGTGCATCCAAATGGCTTTCTTTTACTTTCCAGCACACTCATTAGGCTGAGGATGCATGGCCAGACCGACGATACCAGCAAACCTTTTCTAATTGCACATTCTATTTGCCCCGTTCGTGCGTTCAACCTGCAGAGAAGAAAGACATGGAAAGATTACCAAGGCAAGTTTGTAATGAAGCGGATACCTCTTTGTCTGTCCTTGCGCCAACAGCAGCAGAAGGGATACTAATTAGAGGGTGAATTATTAGCTTCCCATGGTGCACTGCAGGGGCATTAAAAATGAGTGTAGTTTGTTGCTTCCCTTTTAGATGGTTGGTACTGGTTTAATATATTCTTGTTTCTAGGTGAGCAGCAGGGGACAGTTTTTATTATTATAATTGTTGCATAATTACTGGCCTAAGGTTGCCTATTGTTAAATAAAAATGCTGAGATACTAATGTTTTATTGAACAGTACAAGTAGATAAAATTGTAATATATTTTCCTGAACAATATAAGCTTGTTATCTGGCAGCTTGGTGACAACTCTAAGTTGTCTTGTGGGTAAAGACTCTGATTTTTTGTAAAGGCTAAATATAAAACGTAACTTTCTAAAACTTGAAATACATTCAACTTAAAAAAAAAAGAAGTTTTATTTTCATTTCTTCCAAGAAGACTACCTATATCTGCATACACAACCTAACCAGATTTTACTGATGGGGATTGTGAACTGACCTCAGAATTAAAACTTGCAGCTCTCCTTTTTCTGCTATTAGAAACATACAAATATATTCTAAATTTTCTGCCCATATATTTCCTTTTCAATAATCCAAAAATGATTGGCAATGTAAGAAATTAAATAAAAAATAACCAAAATAAAAATAAATAAAATTAAGAAAGAGTATCAAGCCAAACAAGAAATTTATAAAACCTTCCTTGGTCCGCCTTAGGTGACAGAAGAGCTGTCTGAATTTGTAGCAAAAAGGTTTTCATACTTCATCTCAATTTCCTGTTGTGGTTCCTGCATGTCAGTAGGTAACAGGCTATTCAGATGTCCCACGGCTCATCCAGGTGGAGCTCTATCTGCCGAGCCACCTGCTCTGCATCCCAACTCCCTTTGGAGGAGCATTCTGAATGCAAAGGTTCAGTTCCTGTCACTTGTGTCTATGTCACATTTACACAGATTCCTTGCTAAATTGGGAAAATTCTAAATGTAAGTCTTCAAAAAACTGTCCTAAGTAAACAAAATGCTCTTTTAACCTCATGTGGTTCTTTCTACAATGAAGGAGCAAGAGGACATAGAAGAAATTTGTAATATTTTTGAAAAGAAATTACTTTAATGAAATTTTGCCAAAAGTCAGTTAGAAAGATGCTCAGCATTGCACTGAAGCTGATAAATTACCAGCAAAATTACTCTTATGATTGTTTTAATGGAAGAACGTCTTTATTTTTCTTATTTTCTGAAAAGTAAAACAAATAAGAAAAAGTTAAAACTAAAGAATAATTAGAGGACAGAAAGTAATTGACTGTCTTAAAGTAGTCTTTAAATGTTCTTTCAATGTTTTGGTTTTTTCTTGTTGAGCCTTCTCAACTGAAGGATAGTGCCAGACTTTTAAAGGTTTGGAGACACCATTCTGTTGCTTCAGAAGTCATTCTTTCTCTTCAGCTTCCTAAGCAGCATCCCTGAAACCCTCAGTTCCACCTGCTCATTTGAGGGGCTGTGGTTATGAAGAACATTTTGGGGGGGAAAAAGCAAATGCATTAAAACTTTTACTAAACTACTTTTTTCTCTAAATCACGACAGACATCTAAAATTCTCTCAGAGAAATACATGTAGCAAGGCTGCTCTAGCGAATCCAAGCACAGCACACGTTTCAGGGAAGAAATACTTCAATATTGTTACATAATGAAAGAAAAGAGGACCACGCTGTCTGTTCACAGGGGGTGGAATATTGCACACAATAGCTGCCTTTCCCTACTCAAGTCATCCTTATTTAACTTCTTCCACCTTGACCTAGAAAATACATCAGTCATTTGCTATTTCTGCAATAAATGCTGATCTGTGCAAGCCTCTGCTGGCAGCTCTATCCAGCCCTTCCACTGCAACATTCTGCTGGCTGCCAATCTCTGAAACCCCTTGGTGTTGGGGAACAATAAGGGATCACTGACCTTTCCTTCCTCTCCAATGAATGGACTATTTTAAACCTAAGGCCACTGTAGAGATAACACAAACCAAGGGATTGATGGCAGGTGCCATCAGTGCAGTGTTGTGCTCTTGTCATTAGAAGTTTCATGTGTGCAATATTTGTATTGCACAACCATCTCACAGCAAAGACAAACAAAATAATTATGCAGGCTTGTAAACTGACTTTAAGACAAAAAACTGATATTTTTATCATGGCAAACTTTGCATTTCTCATGTGGAAATTTCACTTCTCATAGTTTCTCGCAAAAACCTTGGTGCAAATTATTGTTGCCTCTTTATATGTTTTAAAAGGATTTTTCAGAAAGTGCAGAAAGAAATCTGTACAGTTTTTTCCATTTTAGGAATTTTCATTATTCATTATTTCTATTAACAATTTATTTAATTTTTTCTTTCAACTTGTACCTCATTTTTTCTTCTGGCTTCAAATTTCTTTTTTTCTTCTTTTTCTGGTGTCGATAACCTCACGTTAAAACCTAAACATCTTCAGTGATTATGTTTATGTAGCTCTGTGGAACTTTGTGAAAACAAAACCGATAGGAAAAAATCCCCTGGCTTAGATCCATAAACTCAGATATCAAAGCATTAAATTTCACTGATCACTTAAAAGAAAGCGTTAATTTCCATCACCTCTGCAGACTCCATTCCAATAAATAGATTTTAAGCACAAACCTAAACTGAGTTAGAAAGACATACACTAATGGACAGCAATAACTTATTTTCAAGCTTTCTGCTTTAGAAATGAAAAAAAAAATGTTAAGGCTGTATGAGATTTAATGTTCAGAAGCTGATTACACAAGAGCTACACTATGAGTGGGATGATGCAGTCACACAGAGACAAAGGAATGAAGCCTCCTCTCTCCACCACCTCTGGAGAGGACACAGGGTCTCTGCACTGACACTCACACTCTCCCCGCAGCAGAGGTGCAGTTAGTGAGGAGTGGCCAGGCAGACACTTCACACAAGGAAAGCTTTGATGTGAAGCAGTTGAAGATTTTGCAGCCCCAACCCCCAAACCAAAGATGATGCTATAATAAACTAGAACTCTTCATCCCAACTTTTTTCAAAGGTCAGTCAGGCCCGTCCATTTAAATTGTTTATACAGACATGTAACAGAGTATCAGAGCAATTCACAATCTGTAACACATATTTAGGAGGTGTTTAGAGTTTTTTATCAGTGGCTCCACAGGCACACAACTGCTCTTGCATTTCACTGGGAACTAGATGACAAACCTGTGGGGTTTTTTTTTCCTATTTCCATCACTGGTTAGTTATAAATCCAGCCTGAAGACCCCAGTATTGTAACAGGCTTCATCAACAAAGATTCAGCTGAAGGACATGAACCAACCTGCTAAAGTCAATATTGAGCATTATCAATTTAAGTTAAACCCAGCTAAAATTTTAATTTCTTTTTACTTTTGCCATAATTTATTTTAAAAATAATCAAGGGTGTGTTAAGAGGCAATACAATATTTATCCAGAATGACTGCAGTGAGTCTCTCAGTTGAAATGGCTTTACTCCCTGGAGCCAACAAACATTTCTTTTAATAGTAAATCAGCATCAGAAAGAGCCATTCCAGTGCCTTGCATTGTTATAGTTATTAAGTGTTTGCATCATAGGCTGTTTGTTATAAGAATAATAACAACCGTGTTTGTGATCATGAATTCTATGAAAGGAAAGACCAATCTCTGTCTCAGTGAGACCAAATAGGATTGAGCAGCACCTTAAAGGTCTCATTGTGTAAGCCTCACTGGATTTGCTTTCATCATATTATTTAAAAGAGAAGGGATTGCCCAAAGCAAGGGTAATCAAGACCTAAAGAGTGACTGCTTAAGCAGAATGACAGATGAATACAGCCACTGCAAAAAAAGAGAGAACACACCACTAAGGAAAAGATCATTTAAAAGAGGAAAGCAGAGAAAATATCTTCAAATGCCTTCTTTTTACAATTCTGTGATTACCAGAGATATTTCTTCGCTGAAATATGAGTGTTCATTAAGCTGAAGTTTGAGATAGTGAGGAAGAGGAATCAAAACTTAGTATTAGGAGAACAGATCCATTCCCTGGGCTGGATTTATCTTCTTCTCACCCTCTTTACTAAATAGGGAAAAGACACTGTATGGTTAGAAGCACAGAATAGTGGGTGAATATTTTGAACCTCTTTTCTGAACATGTATATGGTGGAAATTTTCCCAAGAATAATATAGAAACTACATAATGGTATATATAGATGTTCTGAGTGACAGCAATGATTAAAAAAAAAAATGGAATGTGAGATAATTTGGGGCCACTTTCAAGGAGATACACAGAGTTACCATAATGAAAAAAGTGATTGATTTGCATCAGGGGAAGAGATCAGATGGGGGAAGGTAAGACAGAGATGGAAGGGGAGAGGAAGGAGAAGAGAGGGGAGGAAAGGGAAGATAGATACAGAAATGTAAAATATTAATGTACTGATTCCACTGCACTCAGTGGCAGAATTCAAATCTCAGCATGACTGGTCAGGATACTGCACCAAATAAAGGCAATGTCTCATCAGCTCCAATGACATTCCTAAGATCCACTATCAAAATGCCAGTTTCAACAAGTACACTCCCATCCTAACCTGTTCCAAAGGATGGAATTGGAAAAATACCACATAGAAATTCATGCATTTAGGTCAAAACATTTGTTACTCCCATGACCCCAGTACTGAACTACCATCTGAAGTTTAAACACCATGTTAGTGCTGCCAAATATGCCTATGACAATGCAAAGAACCAAGTGATAGTCCCACAGACATAAATGATATGTAGCAATAGACATTATTACGTACCAAGAGAAGGGAAAAAAAGAATACACTCCCCCCCAAAATAAATAATGCAGCAAGTGTTTGGGGTTTTTTTTATTTTCCTTGTGGTTTAACACTTACTGAAACCTCTAAAATGGTGAATAATGTTTTTATTCAGCCATCTGACTAAATTTTCTTAAAGAATTATTGATTTCAGACTACAATCATACAAAACACAGCTACAGGCCTTGTCACATTTACACTATGGGAGTGTATATGGCTGCAGTAGGATGGAGTGTTTGGAAGGTGGCTGAAGAGTAACCCTAAAAGTGCTCTTTGGGAGCTTTGTTCAGTCTCTCACAGAGGTGTTGGAACTGAACATTGTCTGGCAGCTACCACAAACCTAAATGAGAGCACTTGTACAAGCTGGGTTCATCATATGTAGTAGAACACAGGGCAGTCTACAGCCCTCAGTCTGGGAACAACAAATAAAGGATGGGAACAGCTCATCCTCGTGTTTGCATTTCCTGTAGCACTTCACTGACTACTATGCTTTATCTAGCATTAAAGCTCAGCATAGTTTTACATCCCATTAGAGTGTCAGAACTTTAAAAAGTGGTCTTATTGTAATTAACAGAGATTTTAAAAGTTATTTTTTGTGATAGATCAGGAAAAAATGGTTATTGCAGCATCACACATTTATCTAGCTACTGGCTGACTATTGCAACATGTCAAAAAGGCTGCCAAAGGTAAACCTCTCTTACACTCAGAACAAATTGATTTACTGCCAGTTAATGTAAATATTTAATTATTGTTTTGGGTGTTGGTAAACAAAGAAGACAAATATTTGCCTAGGGAAAATACCAGGCTCAACTACATTACCTCACTCCAGACACCTCTCCTCCATCCCTCGTTATTGCTGTGGGTTACGCTCAGACCCACAGTGGAGGCAGTGCAGGCACCTGAGGCCACTGTACAGAGGTTTCTCTCTGCCATTCCTTGCTTCTCACTCATTTCCTACACTCTGCCTGGGTCCTCCTCAGGCTGCAGTCCCTTCAGTGAGAACCTACTCTGCTCTAGCTTATCCACAGGCCGCAGTCCCTTTGGGCTGTGCCTGCCCAGCGTGGGCTCACCCATGAGCCACAGTCCCCCTGGGGGCACGTGCCCTCCCAGCAACTGTTCCTCTGACCTCCTTGTTTGTCCCCTCTGTTCCCTCTTTCCTCACATTCTTCTGTCCTTTCTTGAGTGTGTTTCCACAGAGGTGCCACAAACTCCTTGAAATGGCTTGACTTTGGCAGCTGGTGTGTCCATTGGCAAGGGGGCAGGAGCAGCTGTGTCTGCCACAGGGCAGCCCCTGTACTCCTGCCACACAGGCCACTGAACCTTGTCCTTTACACCCAGCACAGAAGTCAGTAATTATTAGTCTGCTGCTGATCTGTAAAACCTAGAGAAAATAAAGACTTACCAGGAACTTTCCTCTTAAGAGGGGGAAAACATGTTTGAAAAATCAAAGGGGGATTTCTGAACCAATTGGTTATGAGTGCAAATGAAAAATAAAAGGAAAACACTTAGAGTCTTTCTCACTAGCTCATGCCACCAATATCCAGTCCAGGTGGGTATTTTTCAGAGCTTGGAATAGCACAAAAAAGGTAGCCCTGAGGTTAATGCCATTAACATAAAAAGGCTAACACTATCTTGCACAATCTGCCTTTTATTCTTTCCCATTTATTAAATCAGTGCAGCTGTAATTCCACTTAAAGATGATGCTTTAATGTATTTCACTATGTCAAAGAGGGTTCCATTCAAACCTCCTTTAATAAAAATGTTCTTAAAATCATTTGGGGTGTTTAGGAGACTGTTGGCCTCCTTTCTTTTCTATTTTCCTCTGCAACTCATGGATCACTAATGATGGCATTTTCACCAAGCAGCAGTGACATGCTAAATTAGTCTATATCCTTTTGGCAATTTAACAATGAGCATTAACTACTAAACTTTAGAACCAAACAATACCATTGATACAAAACTAGGAATTTTTCAAAGAAAGATAATTAGAAGAAAAAAAAAGAATATTTAATGTTGAGTTTTTTAATAAAATGGTGCAAAATTAAACATGTAAAACATGACAGGTGAAGAAGCCAAAAACACATACAATTTAGTAAAGTATAAAATGCAAACTGTTCGTTCCTATTTATCACTACAACAGGGAAATGTCAAGGAGTTTCAATGCTTAATGAGCCCATCAAGCTTAGTATGCACCAATTGTAACATTTTAGCTAATTGGCTACAACATTTTTGTCTTCAAAGCCCATCCTGTGTGGCCTCCTCCTCCTCTTATTCCCTTTCACCATGGCAGTGAAAACCCCTGAATATCTTGGGATGGACTAAATTACACCTTTTACAGTACATGGGTAGTTTGGGGTTAATTTTTGAAGGCAGTTCATACAAGATTTCAGATAGGATTTTTTGCTTTTGGCATATTTTGATAGACTAAAATGTGGTTAATATAAGCAATGGTGGAACAATAACCAGTTCAGCTTCACGAGGATGTTACTTCACCTTCTATACAACTTCACATTTAAGAAAAAATCCCCTGCTAAGCTATCCTTATATGACATAATAATAATAATAATGGCCCAATCTTCGCGAACGAAGATTTGGGAAGGGCTCTCCCCACGTGGGTGTGCCCTTCGAGCCTG
>JAWWEV010000022.1:7569055-7586233 GCA_035583235.1 Hafferia zeledoni | reverse complement strand
GGTCCCCTACTGAGACTCGAACTCGTGACCTTGGGAGTCAGAGACCGGAGTGCTCACCATTACGCCACGGGACCACCATATGACATACATTGCTGATATCAAATTTATAGTACACAAAAATAAATTACTGGCATTAACTAATATTCTTAGAGATTTTTAATCTGAGAACAAAGTCTGCTCATGGGAGCATGAGGGAGGATTAAGCCAGAAGTTATTTTGGTCACCTCTGTAGCTTTGTTGCACACACCCCACATGGCCTTGTGCTAGAAACAAGAGAATAGAGGTACAGGGACACAAACCATTTTTCACTGGGACTCCAGAATTAGTGTTTGCTACAGAATACATAGTCTAGAGTATATGCTACCTCATGAACATTCATTGCCTCGCAGACTGTTTCTCTTTCTTATGTAGTTATAAATGAAATGCAATGTAAATATCCCACCATCTTTTCAAGTTTTACATCATCCATTGAAGCCGACTTCATCTAACATTTAAAACAGATTCACAGCTGCCTGTGAATTTGGAGGTATCTGAAATTGCTGTGTTTGTTTTGGAAGCTACCAGAGTATCTTATGTAGATGAACATCTAGTCCAGGCATATGTCAGGCAATAACTTGTATAGGCTGATACACTGTGATATCCAGAAAAGTCAAACGCAGGTGAATTTCAAAGTGCACAGAATTATTTTGAAGATATTTGAGCCAAGGCAGACTTCTCACAGAAAAGCAAGGATGAGCCCAAGCCCAACTGGTAGTAAAAGAAACCATGGACGTGTCTTTCTAGATCATTGGTCTTTCAAGATCAGCAAATCAGCAGGCAACCTGTGTCCCAAATCTTGAATCTCCAAGATTTAGATGAAGTCAAGTAAGCACTTTTCTGGCTCTAATTTTTTTCCAAAAGATGTTAACTAACAACTTTAAAACTTCCCTTTAAGGTTATCTAGTAAATTTAAGATCACTCTTCTAAAGCAAAGCATTTCCTAAATAAAACAGAGACAACCCTCACCTAATGGGTGTCACACCCATCCATTTGTGGGCATGATAGGTGCAGGTGTGTTTTCTTCTTTTCAGTCTGGAATAATTACTGTTAGAAAACAAATGGTTGTGTACAGTAATCAGGTGAAAAAAACTGTTCTTTTAGAAATGCACTTAAGCATGTGTATAGATCCCATTAAAGCCCAGAGACTTGCACTATATTTAAACACTTCCTTGTATATTCATATTTTGAAGCATATAATGTATGTGAGTTACAGGATCAAGAAATGTAAACTGGATTTGTAAGTTGAGTTACTTTTTAAAAAATTATTTATTTATTTGTTATAATTCAAGTGCAAGCTCAGAGAACAATCTGATGATCTGTTATTTCTGAGATAATCTGTTGGGTAATTAAAACCCATTTTCTCACCTGAAGTCACATTGCTTTAAAAAAATTAAAAGTACATCATTAAGAAACCCCCATCCTCATAGAAACCATGCATTGGATTCTCTCTCTGCAGAATCTAATTACAAGAATCTCAAAAGTTCCTTTGAATTACCTTCCTATCAGTAGAGGTGGCAATGCTGAAAATTATCCATTCAGCACAAGCTTAAATTAAGACAGTAGGGAACATTTCATCCCCTCCCTCTAAATAATGCTGCCCCTTTAAATCCCAATAAATATGTTTTATTGCTATTAGACCTCAAAGATCAAAAATACCCCAATAAAACCCCTGCCCTGCTGAGTGATTGATCCACATTGCCATTGTCAGGAGGCAGCTGACACCAGCTGCCTTCATGCTTCATCCAGCTTGGCCATTAAACCTGCCTGGCTGCCCTCACTGAGTTCCTGTAACAGGGGCTCCAGCAAGACCTTGGAATGCTGACAGGCCTCACAATCATAACTATTCAATATAGTGTGCATAATTGTGTCAGCAGGGAGATAAAAGATTATTAGTATCACTGAACGAGTAAAAGGTACAGAGCTTTACTGAGTAACATTAGCACTTGAATGCTATATAGTAACAGTGCCTCTCATATCATCCCCATCGGGAAATGTTCCTTCAGCTCAGCAGCTGCTGAGCTTTACTTGGTTGCAGAATGCCAAGTGTTAAAAAAGGGGAAAAAAAATTGAACAAGTAGAAGTTGTAGAGAAGTGGTAGGAGGGAAACGAAACTGAGAAATATGTGCAGTTGATTAAGTGGCTGAAACCACCAGGTTTGTGTTATATATTGATTCTCACTTTTTCTTTTTTTTTATTTATTTGATTGATGACAATGGTGTTTCATGTCAACTCCAGCCACAATAATATTTTACAGCCATATTTGTGAGAGCTGAACTAAATGAGAACAATTGGATCAGAAGTCCCTCAGTCACATTTCTTTGATTTAGTGAAGCAGGAGCCTATCTTTATTGTGCTGTTGCTAAAACCATCAGTAATTAAAGCTGAGTGCTTAAATCTTTGAAGTTCATCAAATAACATGCCCAACATGCTTGTTTATTGCAGAGATGTGCTAAACCTTTAAGTCAACTAACCCAGCAAAAGCAGTCCTGGGAAGAACTGAAGAACCACAGGAAGTATTTGTTAGTTAGAATAATTTTAGAGGTAAATTATATCAATTTTCTTTAAAATACTATTCAGCAAATAGCTCCCAAATTGTTTGAGAAATGCGGAAACAATATGGGGTTTGCTGATGCTTCCCATGCTAATTTGAAGTATAACATTCAGAAAGTAACACCAATGAAAAAGAACAATGAGGTTCTGGTTTGGGAGGTGGGGGGAAACAAAACAAAACAAAACAAACAACAAAAAACCCAATCTGTCAATGATAACATACTTGTTGGTTCATTCCCATTCAGCAACACTACTGAGAAACGTATTGAAGTTTGAGAAGGGTCTTAAGAATAAACTTAAAACATTCATTGAACCAGGGTTCAAAATATTGCTTTTAAAAAGACAGCCCGTCACAATTCAAACCTTAATAGCTTCATGAACAAAGAGGTGATGAGCTGTGGCATTATTCTATTAATAGTTCTAATAACTGTGTTTTCCTTTAGAAAGCTATAAAACAATTGTTAGGGTTGGAAAAGACCTCTAAGCTCATCAAGTCCAACCAGTAGTTGCTCTTCCTCTTAAACTGTATAAAAACACATTAATTCCTGGAGTTATCTACCTGGGCCAATATTCAAGACCAAGCCTCTCTTTAACATGGGCTTGAGGAACAAAAATTTTGCTGTGCTTCAAAAATATTCTCCTTTCTCTATCACTTTCAGGGTAGTTGTGATGCTCATTCCTATTCCATTCTCTTTATACAATAAATATGTATTTCCATATATATTTGTTATCAGACTTATTTCTGTAAAACAACATAAGGCAGAATTTAACCACCTGTCAGAGACTTAAACTCTAGAGATTTGCAAATATTTTCCAGGAATGAGTGTGGAAGATGGAATTGAAAGCATTTAAATGGTAGATCTGCAGGGCTGACTATTGGTTATACACAATATTTGGACGCCAGAGTGAACATGCTGTAGACTTTCAGATGCTTCTAAAGAGAGAAATGACTGATCCAGGCACCAACTTACATGATGTGGATGCAAATGTTGTGCCTTGCTCTGTGTTACAGAGGACCAGGTATGACTTAGAAGTCACTGTGAATGTGTATTAAGTATGTAATGAAGTGGGTCCCTGTGCTGTCATGTAAATACTCAAAGAGACTAAGAAAAAAGACTTAAACAGTAGTCGCTGAAGCCAGTAAACCCTGCCTTTTAGCTGTTGTGTTTACACTGCCCTGGGCTCTGGCACAGGCTTAGCTGGTGTAAATTCAGGCCTCTGCTCTGCAGTGTGTTTCTCTGCAGAGAGACACACTTGGTGTGCTTGCATTTCTCCTCTCTATTTGTAAAATAGTGATACAGAAAAGACTCATATTATGGGGATGAATGTTGTCTTGATAGATAAATAACAATGTAGGTATCCCAGAGATCTATAAAAATCATTCTTCATCACTTCAGTGCAATAGCTCATAAAATGTAGCAACTATGTGGTCTTTTGGTCGTTTACTACAGTAAAAAAATTAAGAAACTCATTGTTAAAAGAAAGATGGATCTTAGTATGAGAGATTTAGAAACCTTATAGAAATGGGATGTGGAATTCAATTACAGACTTAATGCAATCAAGTGCTGCTAAGCCATGACTCACTGAACTGCTTTGAAATACCATGAGCTCATATTGTTATGATTGTTATCACTTTTAAACATTTCAGTTTAATCTTCATGTTTACCATTCAGGTTGCCCAAATAAGAGAGAAGTCACACCAAACATGTATTTAAGGATGTGAAGTACGTGATAATGCCGTTCATCATATTTGAAGATACCAATCACTTTTACCAGTTAAACAGAAGTTTCCAGTTTAAAACTAAAATTCAGTGGTTATAATTAGAAAGACATTCCACTGTGGTTGTTTTATCATACTAATGCCTTATATGCTGAGGCACATAAATATAATACCCTAGGGAAAATTAGTATATTATAAAATATTCTGTTTTATCTGGCAAAAAGGAGGAAAACAGTTGGGAGAAGGAAGCTTAGCATGACCAAGAACCACTTGCAGTCCCCAGTCAGTGTTGGGCTTTACTGTTCTCTACCCAGTGGCTGAGCAGTTGTTCAAGCACAAAACCCCAGTTTTCCCAGGCAGCACATTGGCCTTGCCCAGCTCAGCTTTCAGACATGGTCAGCACCTCACACCAGCACATGGGGTATGGAACCTGCACTTCTTTGTGAGGCAAATATTTCTTGCTCCGCTTCTGCTGTGTGGGTGCAACTCTTCAGTTAACCTGGTTCCAGATACAGACCTGTATCACCTTATCACCACCCTGGTGTACTTAGGTCTTAGTTCAAAACTTAATTCAAATCTACACAATTGTTCTCATTAGCTCTGGCAGACTTTAGCTTAGGCCTTTGATAAGCATTTCTAGGAGGTACCCCATTCCCTCACTTGGTTTACAAATAGATCCCATTTTGTTATGATGTTAGTGCTGTGCAATGAACAAATAAGATGTAGGCTGAATATTTTGCATTTTGAGGTATCCATAGGGAAGGATAATCCTGTTCATGCTTCTCAGGTATTTTACCAGCTATGCTGATATAGCATAATTAAAATTAAGTATCATAAAAATCCTAATGCAACCACTAAAAATTTGTCATCCTATTTTTAATTCAGATAGTTTGAATTCAAAAGTATCTAACTTAAATCCAGTCTGGCAAACTGTAGTGTTACAAACCTGAAATACAAACATGATTATCACAAATCACCAGCCAGTGATTTGAGCACCTTTACCTACTTTATCTACATACCTGATGTGTACTTGCCTACCTTTAATTGCAGGGGATTCCTCTCTTTTTAAGAGGGTTTATAATGAACCCCTGATATCAGGATACAGATTATTGTGACATCTACAGTGCAGTCAGGAATCTGCTGTACTGCAGGATGGAAAGAAACTGCCTGAATGCTGAGCTGTTCTCTTCTAGAGTCTTAACCACTGCGTATGACTTCACTGACAGCAGAAGAGTCCTTCATTTCTTGTACAAGTTGAGGTGTGTAGGCACCATCCTTTCCTCAGAGGAGACAGGTCTAAGTCCTGGGTTTATGTAATATGATAAGTAAAGCCAAGTGCATCTCCTGTGCAGTTCTACTGAAACCATCATAAACTTTCAATATATACAAGTATATCACATAGAGACCACCTTTCTTAAATTCTGTCACAAAGATGCCACATGAAGCAAGAGCTCTGGCCACTGCTGTTTTAAAAAGGCCCTGTTTTGGTATCGATATATTTAATAAAAAAACAGTATTTCAATATTAGTAAATAGTTCATAAGCAGTCACTATAAAGCTAAAAATGTGCCAGGTACATCCTAGAAAACTCCTATCAAATTATGTATTCAAACACCTGAAAAGCCAAGAAAGAACTACACCCTGTAATCAGAATCTGTACAGGCAGCATGACACTGAAAACATGCTAATCAAATGCTCATCTCTCCATAATGCAAAAGGATGGTTCCACCCATTTCAGGGCCTCATATCACTTGAGGGCTTTTTTGCAAAGATTGTTCTTTGCATGATCAGTCTTCCAAGACCTTCACATTACTGAAAAACGTAGATATTATTTATGTTTAATATTCACTTTTCCATACAAATGTAATGATCCTCATCTTCGTGCCTCTCATTTAAAACACTTTGCAAACATAAAGCTGCAGAGCTAGAAAGCTGAAAAAAGAGTCCCAAAATTACCAGGGCAAATTAGTGTATGTTTATATCAAACATGCTGACACATTTGGGAAAATAAAGTGGCCATATTTATTCACATTGCTGTCCTCTCCTCTATCACCTGTCAGAACTACACTGTAAATAGACTGGCTCACTAAGGGTGTCTCAAATCCAAAGAAATGTTTAAAGAATATGAAAAATGGAACAGAAAGTGAAGAAGATGGATAGTCAACAAGACATTTTTCAAAAGTATGAATGATCAACAGAAACAAATTTTCCATAGATTTTTTTTCTTTTTACTCTAAAGAAAATGAGTAAATAGTTTAAATACATAAGAATTATCTAAATTCTTCATAATAGAGTAACTTTTTGCAACTTTTTTTTAACTATAAAAACTTAGTAGTAATCAGGAGAAAAGAAAGCTTGCTCAAGCATCATTCTAATATCCTTCATCCAGCAATTATTAAATCATCTGTATTTTTGCCAAAACAATTTATTTATATTGTTTTATTTTAACAACACCCATAGCGTTCAATACTTTACTAATATAGACTAAGCCAAGTACAAGTACAAAAGAAGTTATACAAAGAAAAAAATTAGGTAGAGGAAGAAATTATCAGTATAACATTTTACCTTCTACAAACATTATTCACTTCAAATGAGGAATCTGGATGGCTCCACTGAAGACACTGACAATAGTGATACATGTAAATGTTTGTAACACTGGAGACAAAATGACTTGACTGCTGCATAGCACACGCTGCAAGTTCTGGTTAGATTTCTGTGGTTGATAGATTGCTACTAATTTTTATCAGGGTTATAAAATTATATCATCATATTCAATTCTTTGTTTTACTAGGCAAAATAAAAATACACCGTAAAATATGTCCCAGCACCAACAACTTTATTTTAGTAACAAATGAGAGCTATGGGATTGATTTCCTGAAATGCCCAGGAAATCTTTGAAACAAACCACTATTTTTAGAGACACTCATCTGGATCTAACTCCTGTACAGCTGTCAGAAGCTGCTGAACAGAAACCCTACAGGAGTGCTCTGGGAAGGCTGCAAAAGGGCTGTGAGTGTTCTATGGAAGCAACCCCAGTTTAATCAATGATAGTCTGACTATTAGAGAGCTCCAAACTGAGCAGTGTTTGTCTGAACTCTCCTGTTGAGTCTCTTGACTAACTGAAGCAACTTACATTTTGTCCAACTGGATATAAGCAAAAATAGCTTTAAGGGAGAAAGGACAAAGAACCAAATACTTTTGAGCTAAGGTCGTCATAAACAGCCATCCTTGAGAGGAACTAAGATGAACTCTGTCTACTTTATTGTTACAAATAAATTGAAGCACCAAATAGGAGTAAGACTTTACGTAGCATGTGGACTGTGCTGGTGGAGCAGGTTGGGAAATGTTTCTGCTTATCCTATCACATATTATAATGCAGGGGGAGATGGAAAATTTACCTATTAGATTCTTAAATGTAAATGAATTTTTTACTTGTCAAAATTGTACCAAAAACCCAATGGAAAGAACAGACTATTCTTTTGAAAAGTAAACAAAGAAACAAGACAGCTTTGATTTGAAATGAAAGCAAACAGCTGTGAAAGGATAGGCTTTCATTATTTTGGAGACCTTGGCATTGTTGCAGATACATTCATGAATTAATCATTGAAAAACCTAAACTCAAAAAATCTTGCATTTTCCCATGCAAACAATCTCTAAAGAGTACTGAAAATGGTTATTAAACTACAGTTCTTGAAACTCCTTGCATCAGGAATCTGTTTCACACACAGCTAAGGGAAAGGTTAGTGTGACATTAAAGTTCCTGTGATCTTGCAAAACCAAAGAAAGGTGTGAGTAGACACTGGCAGTGTGTCACCATGTATTAACAGTACTAAATTCTGCTAACAGAACTACTATACAGAGAGTAAACAGCAGGACTTTTGGAATGCCATGCAGCTTTTAAATTATTAGCACTAATTAGCCAAATCAAAAAAAGATCAGGAAACACATTAGAAGTGAAGACAAGTCTACCTGTATTGCTGTGTCAAAATTCCATTCCCAAACAACCAATTAGTAAAGACAACCTTTCAGCCCAATAAGCCATATGTAAAGTGGGACGGCTTCATTACAGTGGCTCCCTAATTAAAATGTAAAGGCTGCTGATCATTGCATAATTAAACAACATGTCATGTGGTTTCATCTGGCAATTGCAAGCAGCTAGGCCTGAAATCATTAATGACTAAGATGTCGCCTAAATGAGTCCAGAGACTGTAGAAGTACATTCTGTCAGAATGGAGAGCATCCTATGGTCATTATGGAGATAATATCCTCCAAAGGGACTGCTCTGGAGAAATGTTGAAGTTCTTTCTCTCAAAATGACTTTGACTTTTTTATATCCAGTTTTCTTACTAATTAGCCCAAAAGAAAAAGGCTAGCAGGGCTAATTAACTTCCAGCTACTGTAATCTAAATATGAAGCTGAAGAAACAAAGATTTTTCCCTGTGGATATCCTCAAAGTTTTCCATAAGTTAAAGCTCTGCTACTGAGAAAATATATTTTGGGTAACCTTACGCCTCGATTGAGAATCCTTACATGGCTTCTCACTTTTCAGAATGCCCAAGGAGCACCTGCAGCAACAGTTCTCTGTGTCCAGGAAACCACAGACTGTCCATTCAGTGATGAGACACAGAAATACTGAGAACCAAACAGTGAATTTGCAGTGCTATGAATTTACTGAGAACTTTGAGCATGGAAATTGTTTTGCAAAATAATAATGCCAGTTACAAGAGAAGCATATTTTGAGAAAATATACACACTTCCCAACCAATACTTCAGGACTTTAGAAGTGTAATGGACAAAGTAACAACAGTTCAAGTTCCTTTGGAAAGAAGAGTAGAAAGGATCTTTTATAAGCAGCCAGAAACAGCATCTGTTCCACATCCCAATCAAAACTTTACAGCTCATCTTCAGCTATTCTTGTATCTCCCCTGTGTATCCTTCACACACACCTTTACTGCAATAGGGAATTCAGGTGCTTTCTTTTGGTCACTTTGATGCTAAATCTCATTCAAGGGCTTTGCCATTTGAAAATAAATAACACTGGAATTAACTGAACTCGAACGAACACAACTTGGCAGAAAATTAAGAAGTTGCTAGTGCTTGCCAGATTTACAGATTTATAGATAACAAAACTAAATAAATTTAGGTGAGAAAGAATTTTTTTAAATACAGCAACAATAAATATCTGAAAATAGCAAATCCAAAATTGGGGGTGAGCATTTGATAAATGCAGTGCATGTTTTATTTCTCAGGTCATAATACCTATTTTAGGTTGTCAATCTCTTATCAAGGCCTGGTGAACTGATTAAGGATGAGTTGAAGATCTTTGCTTGAATTTCACTTTTATTTCTTTCTCTTATATGTACAGTATGTACATTTTTCTTGTTCCAAAAAAAAAACTCAGAGACTAGTCACAGAGTAAACCACCAAGATGAACACTAAAAGTGAGAGAGTCAACCGTGAAAAAATTATCTCTTCACAAACTTTGTAGCAGAAACCCATTTTATTTCCAGCATTTTTACTGCTCTCTGTCTCTTTAGAAATTCTGTGGACTTACACAGATATAAAACAGATCCAACTAAAATAATTCAACTTCGACCAGTGTGAAGTATGTGAGAAAGATGAGAAATTGGCCAAGTGCTTCTTACTGACTATCAGGACTGTACTTCACATAAGCAATTTGACTCAAAAAATGCAAACAAAAGCTATTTCCATTCTAATGAAATGATGCATTTCCTTTCTGAGGTTTCTGAGTTTCTTGCAGTTTAAATTTGATGTTGTTTCTATGGCTTACTGTTATGATTGTTTTGATTATTCCTCTTCATTTCTGATCTAATAATTGCAACCAACCTGTAGCATGTAAATTACCCTCAGTATTTCTTCTGCTGTCTCTAACATACAGTGCATTTTGCTCTGGACAGACACAGACCTGTCCTCTTGGAGCTTGTGGAGAATAGTTATCAGCTGTGTGGGAGGCAGAGTACAGTGACAGAGCACATGGGAGGGACAGAGGGGAACACACAGTGAGAAATTGCACAGCAATTGCTGCGGTTCCAGGTAACAAATAACTGGTCTGTGAGCTCAACAAGCCACCAGATGTGCTCAGTTTGTAACAGACGTCTCCGATTATCCTATCACTGTCAGTCTCAGAGCACAGCCAGAGTCTGACTTAAATAGTTTGACTCAGTTTTGAACTCCTTAAGACATTCCCAAAATCAATATAGCAGCCATTATTTATAAGATGGAGTTAAATTCCAGACTAGTAGAACAAATTTGCACTTAATTTTAGCTTTTAGAATATGATTAGATATGCTTTTTCTTCTTTATACTATTCACTTTTTTCACCACAGTTCACACTGAACAGTCTGAGAGCTGCCAGCATTCAATGCAACCCTGGCAGACAAGCCTGTCCTTCCCTTGTTCCATGCAAATACTCTCTAAGTTTTGAATGCATCAATCATGCCACTGCTAATTATGCCACAAATGGATTTTAAAATAAATAAATATAAATCCATGATGAACAGATAGATGGTCTTTTCTGTATAAAGCATTAATTGCAGTAAACCATCTGATTTCTTATGCTTATTAAATGTACCTGGATGAAGTTCTTCCTTCATTCACCTGCAACACCTTGACATGTTTACATGCACTGCACATCCCTGATGTGGATCAGCTATGGGACACTGCATTTCATGATACAAATACACTCCTTTTCCTACTCTCATTAAACTGCAACAGGGCAATGCCATTTACTGAACTTTAGTAAGGAAAAGGCAGCAGCCCTTCTTTTCCTGTGACAACAGCAGTGACCTCAGCACTCACCAGGCTGGGAGACTTCAGCTGGCACATGAAATCACTAAGCTGACTGAGAAGGGGCCATCTCAGACACATCACTCAAAGCAGGAACCAACTACTTGAGGTTCCAAAACAACCCAGAATGGCAGATGTGTTTCTGTATCTTTATTCTGAATGTCAAAAGTTTGTTTTCTTGTTCTTTGTTCTTTTTCCCATGATACAGTGGAAAACTGAAATTCTGGTATCTGATAATATAAATTTTGGGTCTAATACACAGCTTTCTGGAGAGACAAGGAAGTTAGTCTATTGTACTTCTTTATGGACAGAGTGTCCCAAAGAACTACAACAAGGTACTTTACTGACAGCACAGTGAGTGCAGAAAAATGTGGCAGCCAGAAAGCTCTCAGCAAAACCTCAGAAATATTCATGGGCAATAGGACTTCTTTTATTGAGAAGATTTGCTGCCCAGGAACTCAGGGTTTATTTCTGTTCTTTTTCACAAGAAAGGACCCAACACAAGTTTTTCTTCCTCAAGATAAGGATCCTCTTAGATTCTTCACATCAGATGTGTTAACTGGTTTCAGTTAGAAGACACAGCATATCACACCACCTAACAGAATACTACACATAGAAGGCTGACAAAATTGTGATGAAAACAGTACTAAAATACAGGGATTCTGGAGAAACAGCACTACCTACACAGTTTTGCTGATCTCTTCTGGAGTCTGGAAAAACCCACACCATATAACCCTGTTGATGTTACTATAGATGATAAAATTCTCAGTGCAAACTCAATTTGCACCAGTCAGTCAAATGGGGAGTGTATGTCCACCAAGGTATTTATGTAGGTACACATCTGTTGCTGGGGTTTGTTACCTCACAGCTTTGATACAAGAAACACTGGAATGTAACTGGTAGAACTGAAATAACAGTATTGACAGTCACACTGGAAATATTCATTCAAACTCTAGCACAGTTCTTCAGGAGACAAAATATAGCCACAAATCTCTGGAAGTGTGAATGGTTTGGTCCTGTATCTTCCCTGGAAATATCAAGATCCACAAAGTTGTGTTCTCAGAGATGTGTACTTAGCCGCAGTTTCACGAGGAATTAGGATCATGAGCTTGTTTTACCCAGCCCACAGCAGTGGTGATTCCGAAGACCAGCTTTATCCCATCTGCTCACATTCCCCTGTCTTCCATTACCAATTCATCCACAGATCACTCAAATTACTGCTTTTTTTATCTGAAGTGACTCCTCTTTATTGTCTGAGCAATTGAGTGTTGCAATCAGAGGCACTTCAACTGTCAGCACCAACCAGGTTCTTGAACACACAGACATTACTTTTGTAGTGTAGGCTGGAAATGCTAGAGAATTACATGGTTTAACACGTAAAATGTTCAACATTAGTATGTAATGGTATCAACAGCACTTGGAGCAGGATCCTCCAAGGGCCACAAACAGGACTCTGGGATCTAAGGGGAGCCTTCTGTAATGTCAGTACAGCTGAACCATCACTTGTTTTTTAGCTGGAACTGTGTCTGCACTTCAGCTCCACCCAACCTTAATTACTTGGTGTACCCCACGGCTGCAAACTGAGGCAGCTTCAAAATGAGGGTGGCTTGTATTAACTGTATTTTAATTATTGTCTTTTGCACCATAACAGTAATAATGATTCTGTTAATCAAGAGGAATGAATTTTCTTTCACAGAGGTCAGTAATAAGTCTGTTTTGGACTTTTACAGGAACAAAAAAAAAAATATATATATATATATATGCCTCCTTAAAAATTACAAACATCCATGGAAATCAGGAATCAGAGGTCTGTAAACACAAGCTGCACTCAGATTTTCAACTATCTCCTGTCTGGTAACTACTATTTAGCAAATCAATAAATAAAAGCTATTTATTCATTCTGATCTGCAGAATTCAACCTCGCGTGCAGGATTACAGTTAAAAGCTGGAAATAGGCACTGTGCTAATTCTTTCAGGTTTTATTTTCAACATCTTTTT
Source organism: Hafferia zeledoni (assembly GCA_035583235.1). NCBI lineage: Eukaryota > Metazoa > Chordata > Aves > Passeriformes > Thamnophilidae > Hafferia > Hafferia zeledoni. The sequence continues at coordinate 7,573,120 of JAWWEV010000022.1, read as the reverse complement.
CACACATTTAAATTCTCCAGTGCACCTAAGGACATTCCTATGACTTTTTTGACTCCAACAGAAGAACTGTAAACACATCCCATTCTTTAGCCAGATGAAACCTGTCAAACTTGAGGTCAAATTCATCCCAGCCATCTCAGCAAGTAAAATAATTCCTAAATATCAATTTGAAGTTTTTGCAGCCAAAAAAGACAAATCAAACAGACCTTCATAATGTCATGAAAGTACAGAAGAAGGATTACAAGAACCTTTGAGGTCCAGAAGCCTTTAAACAGTTTGTTTGCTATAAAGCATGACAACACCAGGAGTGTTGGGAGAGGATTCTGCCGGTCACTCTTCAAACATTCTGCACCAGAGAAGACCAGAACAGACTTTGCTGTGCTCAATTCAGTGCTCTGTGTAAAGCAAACAGTAGTTTAACTGAACTTTCTAACTTCCTTTACAAGAAAGGGAAAAAATTTGTTTGAAGGAGGAAAAATTTTTTGGTTATTTGTGGGGGTTGTTAAAAATATCTGCCCTGTTTGCACCTCTTGATCCTGCTATGCAGCACTAGCACCGTGTTTCCACCCCTATGTGTAATGCTGTGTGCTGGACTTGGGCCTGATCTTGATGGAATTACAGGTTAGATGGCAGTGCCACTCAGAAATGGCTACTCTGACGTGCTACAGTTTAATAAAAATTAAAGACAGAAAATTAACTAATCCAAGGTTAAATATGTCAACCAAAAATGAAAGAAGGTAAAGGAAGAAACACTGGAGATGATTATTTAAAAAGGACTGGGTTTATACTACAATCCTGACTATGCTGCTAACCTGTATATATGAGAAGGTTCCCTCCACAAACTACAGCACTCCTGTTCTCCTAATAATACATTCAGAGGGCTCTGCACAACACTCAGTAATAAAAAACTTTCTCTTATGGAAAATAACTGCTGAACAATGACATCCACTGATACTGGAGCCTGTTACACATCTTATTAGAAACCCCCTATTCTCTCCCATGTTCATATCCCTGTAGTATCCTGCAGAGTAACTTCAGTGCATCTAAGAAAGGGTAAAAGCTTTGGGTTAATAATTCATTATGAGTAGTCTACATTCTCATGCAGTGTGTATCCAGGTGTTATTATGCTTAATATAAATTCAAAATGTCAGCTTAAAAAAAAAAAAAGGAAGCATTTCTGCTTTTGTTTTAAGTGTGAACCCTGGAATAATTTATTCATGGTACCACAATAAACTGTCAACTATCTTGACAACTAAAAATGAAGTGTTCTGTACTCCTTGGAAATTCCCAGAAATATTTTTTTGTGTTACAAAAAGGATAGAAAGAAAAGACAACACATTGAAACCCATGGCCAGACTCCACATGCACAGAACTTCATTCAGATGCCACTGCATTCAGATCTGTAGAGCCCTTAAGTCATAACAACCTATCAGAAAAAAATCACCTGAAGTGATCTCAGCATATTTAAAAATGTTCAACTGTCGTTTTGGAGCAGTAATTCAAGTATTTAAACTCAGAAAAAAAGTCTTGATGGAAAATACAAGGGAAAAAATCATGTTAGTGGAAGAGAAACTGCCTTAATTGGGTAGTTAAGAGTATTTGATAGGATTATAAAAAGGCAAAACTGTCAGAATGCAATTTTTCTATTGGCCACTGGCCAAAGCAGTGCAGGTTTTAGAGGAAAGAATAAACCCTCACAATTATACAGCATCTCCCACACAAGATAATTTCAAAACAATTTTCAGTCTTTCACTTCTATTTGCGTGAGAGGAAATTTTCATTCACTTTATAGTTTCCCATTGAATTTCTTCATCATTGAAGTCTCTGCCTATAAAAGGGAATATGCCCCAATGAAAAGCCACAGATAACAGCAGCACCAACACAGACCTCTCATGTGGACAAGCAAACGCCCTAATTGCACCAGTTCATTCTGTATGAATCATTCCACTCCTGCAAAGTATCTGCACCAGAAGCTGTACCAGTTCAGGTCCCCCAGTGACAGCTGCAGCTGGAGCAAATGTCCACCCCAGCAAAGCCTTGGAAGGATTCGAGCTAACAGGTCAGCAGCAGCTCCCTGCTGTAAGACTTTGATTCATCTTCAGCTACCAAAGTGCTTCTCTTCTCCACATGAGCCACAACTTCCTTGTTCCCCCAACTTTAGCCCATGATTTTTAAAGGCTAACCACTCTTTTGACCTAAAAAACCCTGTTCTAAGTAAGGAGAAACTCCCCAGGACAGGAAGATAGAATGAAGATTCCATTCAGCACTGTTGGGATTATTTTCAAAAAGAAAAAAAAAACCTGCATTACTTGATGTGAATCCTGAAGAGCTGTCAGAATTACTATCCACCCAATAGAAAGAGATTTCTACTTAGTAAAATGGAAAGTCTCATGACAGACCTTCATGTCTGCTGCTCCTGACAAGTAAGGAAGTTTGGGTTTTTTTTTTTCAAATACAGGTGGCAAACTTATTTCTAAGTATTCTTTGATTACAACTTCTATATGAAAATGGCATAAGGGAACACATGAGAAAAATTAGCTTTTATACTCATATATCAAAGCTCAGAGTTACATTTCACTTGACCATGGCTTTTAAATGGTTACTGATAGTTTGTTCATTTGTTGGTTTATATTATATATAAACACACAGTATAATGTATATTATATATTGCATACTTAATATATGTTATTGTGGTATATATAGTTAAATACTAGTTATATTATCTATGTATGTATTATACATCTATATGTCTTATCCACAGCAGACATCACATGTCATGCAGACAGTTTGTTCATTTTTGTCTCAACCTTTTCCATTTGATCAAACAAAGAAAATTAATAAAGAGACTTCAAACTAAAATTTTTATAGTATCTGCCATTAGTTACAATACATTTTGAGAAAGGACATGAGAGATGAAAGTCCAGCAAAGAAAACGTAGGAGTAATATCTTCAGATCAGTATTTTTCTCTCCATTCCCTTCCCTCCTCCTACCAATATGACTTTCTCGATTGACCTGGGGAAGATACATTGACAGCAAAGGAAGTGGCAACTGTGTTAGAACCATTTCTGTTGCATCCATAGGGACAATTTCTTTCAAGCAGATGAAATCACAGAATCAAAAAATGGTTTAGGTTAAAAAGACCTCTAAGATCAGTGAGTCCAACCATTAATCCAACACTGACAAGTCCACAACTAGACCATGTTCTCAAGTGCCATATTCTCATGTCTTTTAAATAGCTCTGAGGATGGTGACTCCACTACTTCCCTGGGTAGCCTGTTTCACATCTCAACAACCCTCTTAGTGAAGAGTTTTTTACTAATATCCAACCTAAACCTCCCCTGGTACAACTTGAGGCTGATTCCTCTTGTCTATCACTTGTCACTTGGAAGAAAAGGCCCAACTCTACCCTCACTAAAACCTCCTTTCAGGCAGTTGTAGAGAGACAGAAAAAGAGCACCTCCTCTTCTCCAGATTGAGCCCCCCCAGCTGCTCCTCACAGGATTTGTGCTCCAGACCCTTCCCCAGCTCTGTTCCCTTCTCTGGACCAGCTCCAGCCCCTCAATGTCCCTCCTGACCTGAGGGGCCCAGAACTGGGCACGGCATTCAAGGTGTGGCCTCACCAGTGCCCAGCACAGGGGACAGTCCCTGCCCTGGTGCTGCTGCCACAGGTCAGGGTGGCATTGGCCTCCTTGGCCACCTGGGCACACGCGGGTTAATGTCCACCAACACCCCCAGGTCCTTCTCCCCCGGCAGCTTTCCAGCCACTCTGCCCTCAGCCTGTGGCACTGCGTGGGGTTCTTTTGGCCAAAGTTTAGGACCCAGAACTCGGTCTTGAACTTCATATCACTGGCCTTGGCTCATCAAACCAGCCTATCCAGATCCTTCTGTAAAACCTTCCTACCCTCCAGCAGATCAACACTCCTGCTCAACTTGATGTCATCTGCAAACTGTCTGGAGGTGCACTCAGACCCCTCGTCCAGATCATCAATAAAGATTAAACAGGACTGGCCCCAGAACTGAGCACTGGGGAACCACTTGTGACTGGGCTTAACTCCATCCACCGC
>JAWWEV010000022.1:7550922-7568955 GCA_035583235.1 Hafferia zeledoni | reverse complement strand
ATAAAGATTAAACAGGACTGGCCCCAGAACTGAGCACTGGGGAACCACTTGTGACTGGGCTTAACTCCATCCACCGCCATCCTCTCGGCTTGGCCACCCAGTCAGGGTTTTACCCAGCAAAGAGTGTGCCATGCAAGCCATGAGCAGCCAGTTTCTCCAGGAGAATGTTGTGGAGAATCATGTCAAAGGCTTTACTACAGTCCAGCTGGACACATCCACACCTTTCCTCTATCCAGTAAGTGGGTCACCTTGTCACAGAAGGAGATTGGGTCAGTCAAGCAGGAACTGCCCTTCAGAAACTCATGGTGACTGGGCCTGATCCCCTGGTGGTCCTGCATGTGTCATGGGATGGCACTCAAGATGATTTGCTCATGGCATTCAGAAGAAATATCTGCCTTGTGAAGAGTCCCGGGATTTTGTTCTATATTGTTTTATCATAACTGCACATTAAATATTAATAACTGCAAATATGACAGATAAAAAGACCTCTTGACTTATCCTGAGGATGGTAGCAAATTAGGAACCATGACATTTTGCAGTTCATACCTCTCATCTGTGCCACTTCCAGGGGTAGGCTAATGCATTTAAGTGACACGTAATAGCCTTGCCTTTTTTATTCCTTATTGGACATTTTCAATTTCCAGATTGAAATTTCCAAACACAACAGTTCTGATAACATTATCTGATATCCTGAAATTCTAGGGAAAATAGTTGCTGCACAAAAAGAGATCATCTCTTTATGTTCATGAGTGAAATACACATGCTCATGGCATACAGAAATGTTTCTATCTTTTCAATTTTCAAATCTTCATATGAATTCCAATAACTGATCAATATCCAAAGTAACAGTTTACAGTCCTTGGCTGAAGAATTTATCTTTGCCTCAAGGGGCAGTTACCACCCCTTGGTGCTGTAACCCTGTGAGGAAGATTACCAATCTTAGAATTTGGTATCTATTGCAAATATTTTATGTGGTGTGTTACAGTATGAATAATAGCTTAGTACAATGCATTCTATCAGCTCACCAACAACCACAACACCCTTCATTTTTTCACACAGCTTTTATGTTCTCCAATATAGCAGCCCAGCATATTAAAAAATAAATTAATCTTTTCTTAATGTCACATCTGACATTTGAAAATAAAAAAGAGCACTTCCTTTCTTCTTTCTTTTTTTTCTTGTCACTGGAACAATTTCTTCCTCCTTAATTCAGGTTTAAGCACATTCTACCCCACATAGCTGTAGTGTATGAAACTGGCATCAATGATTGTATCTTCAGCTCTTACTATTACATGTTCATTACCTAAAATAATTAAAACTTAAGGGAAATTACAAAGTGTATCTGTGAAAGGCAGGCTGCAGGAAGATTTTCAAAATTACCTTTCTAAAGCTGTGATGAATCTAATTACACTGACAATCCATCATTGTCCATTGTGTGTCAGGAGAAGCAGCTGCTACTGTTGCATTCTCAATCTCCTCCCCACCCTCACCTGTGAGCAGCCAGCAGGAGCCAAACCAACCCACCGACCGCTCTTTTGTTGTGGGCGAGCTGAGCCAACAGACAACTCGTGCTGAACTAACTGGCGAAGCCTCAAATACCAGCACATACTACAGGCAGTAGCAGCCTCTTTAGTTGGCAAACAATCACTCTTCAAGTTAGGAGCAGGATTGAAGCTGCCATCAAATTAGCCCTTGGTGTTATGAAGACCAAATACAGTGATCATGGGCTGTCCTGCTATGCAGATGATGTAACTACACACGTATTTTCTATAAAAACATTTGTGGGGAGGGCCTATAATGGTCTGAGTTTCTACAATTACCTGGTTTAACTTTCTTTTTGCATTTGAAAACATAAAATCCATGCTGAAAAATGTATTTTAGAATCTCAGTGAACATTAATGCTCCTCCAAAATAGCATTAGATAACTTTTATTTCTATTTAAGTTTTTCTGCCTTTTGACTTCCACATGCTGCATATATACTGACAAATATTTTGATGTGATTGTTGCTGTGATAAAAACAGATCCTAGTATAAAAATATTAAGATGAGAGAAAGAAAGACTCAAGTGTTCTGGTCTCAGTTGGGGCCATGAGCCTGGATCATTCTACCTGAATAATCTTACCTAAACCAAATCATTCATTAAATTAGCATTTACCTCACACCCCACCCAAACACATTTAATGAATCAGCACTTTCTCAACACGGGCAAAAAGATGAAGAACTCCTAGAACACACAATTAACAGTATATTCATTTTCTTGCATTAAGAGCATGGAGAGTAATAAACTTGCTATGAACTTGTTCTGCAATTACAAACAAAAAAGCAACACAAACATTTACTGTGTTTTTTCAAACCATGTTTTTTTATAAAAAAACAGTTAAAATTGTTTCACTTACAATTTAAAAAGTGAGATTTTATCAATAACAGCTACATATACATTGTCAGTGAATGGCAGTGGCTACAGAAAATTTATTTACATGCTGCTAGTTGTATAATCATCTTTAAATTGTCTTGAAAATTAATTTTAAAATGCTTTCCTGATCTCAGTTACTTAGCAAGTGAATATTATGAATATGAATAGCTTGCTTGCTCTGTTTACACATTTCATAAAGTTTCTATGCATTTAGACATTCCAGAATTTATATTTACTGGTTTGAAATTTATGTGAAGGACTAAAGACTCTATGAATTACAAAAATCAACTTACACATCAAACAAACAAAAAATGTTGCACTGTTTAAAAGCCATAGTCTGAGGATAAAGAACTAAGCTCAGACAACAGTAAATTAGATTTATGTCTTGCATGTAAAGATCACTGATATCAAATGCTCACTTGTCTCAATTTATCTTAAGCAGAAGTGAGGGCAATGGCACTTATGAAGAGTCTAGAAATAATAAATTACATTTTATTGCATGAAGTCAAAGGTTAAACTTATTATTGCTCACCATAGGCCAACCTTAACCTCAGAATTAATGCCATAAACAAAAAAAAATTCCATTTGCACTCATAATGCTCCAGGTTAATGTCTCTGAAGAATTACAAAAGGGAAATGATGCCCTCTACTGCTCCCAGAAAACGTTTCTGTATAAACACGGCACTTTGGTTCAAAGGGAAATTATCATGTAAACCCAATGAACATGTATTTTCAAACTAACCAGTGCTCATTAGCATGACATGTGCCAAGGAAAATTTATTCCTTCTTTGGCTTTTAATTAAAACATATGAAGGGCCTTTCCTTGTAGAGGAAACTCTCAGGAACAAACAGCTCGAGTGAAGAGAGAATTTCAGGAGTTTCTTAGAAGTTTTGCATTTCAGTGAATAAAGCATGAAGATTTAATCCAATATTTTTTCTTGATGTATTTCCGATTACACCAAACTTCAAATAATAACTTTTATGTAGTAATGATATTTTTCAAATAGCAGTACTGACAGGATGGAGTTTGCTGTCAACCAGCGATCTGACACAATTCACAGCAGCCAACAAAGCCCACACAGGGCCTGGGAGCTGTGGGAGACACAGCTCAGTTCAGTTCTGGTGTCACACACACTCTTATAATGGATTTCTGGATGGGCAGGTAAAGTGACAACATTATTGCCTGAAACACTTTTCAGGCAAAGAGAACTCAGATACTGAAGAGCCTTTCCCAGTGTCATATTTGTTCTGCTTTTAAGCCCAAATACTCTCAGTGATATCAATACTGTTAACTCCTGATTTCCTCCAGTGTAAGTGAAAAATAACCCCCAAATTCTTAAAGGTGTTTGGACATATTGAACCTCTCTATGTCAAAGTAAACTCCGTAAATATATATGTAAACTTACGTAAGTACACATTGGGTACATTGTTGCCATTGGCCTGACCTTCAGCACTCTTATGGCAATTGTCAAACACAACTAATCTCAAAATCGCTCTCACCTGTCTTTGTTCAAGGCTTGCAGAGTGAAATGGCTGCAGTTCACAAGTGCTGATGGCACAAAAATAAACAACATTAAACCGGCAAAGTTAATGAGCTGACATGACTAGGCTTTCTTACTACAAAGTTCTATTTACCACAAATTCTACCCTGTGTTCTGATGTTATTTAGACAATATTTCTATGACCTTAGACTGGCCATTTTCAGCTCAAAGCACAGTGAAACACGGATAGAAGAGAAGCAGCTTTTACCTGGTTCTTACGAGGACACTCCTGCAGTGAAGTCTGAGAAATGAAAAACCTCCTCATTCATTGTCAGAGCATAAGAAATTGAAAATGCAGCACCTGTATTTCAGGAAACATTTGGTTAGAACAATTTCTGCTCATTTATGAGAACTTTACAACTCATCAACCATAGGAAAATCATGTTCGTGATGGTTCACCCTTTAAATATTAACCAAATCCAAGACATGCTCAGTAAGGTAGTTTAACAAAATATAAATTCTATTCAGACTTGTAGGATTATGTGTCATATACAAATGTGTCATGTTTCATTAAGAGCATATTTTCAAATAAGTTCAGAAATCAGATTCCATGCCAGTTTATTTTACTTTTTGTTGTTGTTGTTGTTCACAATTTGGCCCTCACAGTGTTAACCTGAGTAACACTAAATCAAGAGTTTGCAACACAATCACCCTCTTCCAGTCCTCACCTGAGAGAGATCTCTATGGATAATCAGACTTAGAGGTATATACATATTTAAATAAATATAAAATGTTTTAAGTCAAAGGAGATGATTTTAAGTCATTCAATAATAGACATTGTCCAGGAAGAGAATTCTAATAATTACATTCTATTTCCAAGGCAAAACTGCATTTAACTCTGCTCAAGTACAGCTCAAAGGCAATTGAACATAATCCTGACTCATACATATTTCTACATGTATTATAAAAGTGGTTTTTGTTTTAGCATTTAGTAGTCTGAAGATGACTGGAGACTGACAGAACTTCAGTATGAAAAAGTGGATAACATGACTGACAGAAGTTTTAAAAATTTAATCAGTCATATAAAGCAAGTTACCTCCAAGCTATTTTACCGAGATTTTGATGTAGGACTCTCCATAATAAGACCAAATGTAGAGCTTATTTCTACTACTTGCAGTGGAATAGGTTGAAACAGGATGGTATCTCCTGAAAGTGTTTTACTATTTTCCTACCAATCACATAAAGGAAGGCATTCATTTCTGTAAATATGCTTTCTAAATGTGAAAGGGTTAAAGCAATTTCCAGAGGTCTCTGTCTAGGAAAAGCCCTCCACTGATATTTGCTCTGAGGCTGCAGCAAAATACACTGGAATCAAATGGAAATGCATCACTGTGCTTTATGTAAAGAGTCAGCTTCATTTGCTTCTTTCAGCACTATTAGACAAGCCCAGTATGGCCAGTTGGTTTAAATAAAATTGTATTGAAATTGTTGGAAATATTCTGATTTGCAACAGCTGATGATTAATCCCACTGATTTTAGCAAGATTAGATATTAGACCTTATTCTCACAGAAAGCCTAATTTTCAACTGCAGTATTTTCATATAGTTTTCTCAAGGGAGGATCAGTTACAGTGTAAATACATCAGAAACATTTTCACACACTTTGTGTAAAAGTCCATGTATGTACTGAAAGTCTGGTCCAGCTTACTGTCCATACACAAAAGTTTAAAACACATAGCGTATTCAGAGGGAAAAGAATACTCTTTCAGTGAAGAAAAAGTATTGTTCTGTACAAGAAAATATAAACCAAATATTACCACTCTTTTCTGGACATTAAAATAATACTAAAATTTAGGACCAGATTCCAGAAAACCTTACCAAAGAAGATAAATAATCAGTTCAGCAGTCTAAATTAAGTCAATGGGATCATACATACAGATTAATATTAATTTCTATTGGTCTTAACCTTGTAACAGCCAAATTTTGTGTGAGCTCTCTGCAAACTGACATCCTTCACACATGGAAGTCTTTACACCTATTCCAATCCCGCTTTGCACAAGTATAAATAGCAAAACAAGCAGCAGGTCACCTACAATGAGGTTTTTAAAGCATTAAAAAGCCATTGCAAGCACATCTTCAAAGCCAACTGCATCCCTTGTACCTCTCAACTATCGGTGCCACTTCCCCCCAACTCTTTGAAACTGTACTAAACCTCCCAGAAAGACAGAGATCAGTTACTTTAAAGAGCTTTATAAAGCCCCTGGTTACAAGATTAGCAAGAACAGTGCCTTAATTTTTGCAGCTGCAGAAACTTTGATGAGGTACCCTGGTTTTAAACTAACTTATGGGGAGCCCCTGAGCACGGCTGTCCTGCAGCATTTCAGCTGAGCTGAGCTCTGCATTGCTCAGACAGCTGTGGGGGGGTGACACCCCTTCAAATGCCACTTGTCCTTCCTGCAAGTGATTCAGTAGCTCTCCATCCCCTCTCACAATAGAGATTATGCTCTTAGGTTGTCATTTGTTTTGTCAGTCACTCAAGTGAAGCTGCAATGTTTAAATACACGGCAGTCACTCAGTGTGGAACCTTTAAAATACTACAGCTAAATATTTACATTTTTTAAAACCCACAAAACTGTGTCCTGGAACATTTCCCAGGCTAAATAACAGTCTTTGCCAATACACCTGCAGCTTTTTGTAACTAATTAAGAAACTTGAGCAAACACAATCAAAAAGCCTCAAAAAACAGATGCAGAGTCCATTACTTGAAAAATATTATCCACTCTCAAACAACTGATGCATATGTAATTGCAACTTTATTGCCTTTTTTCCCTTTATAAAGATTCCGTTATTTACAACAGACTCTTCTGAAAGAAATTTGGAAATAAAAAAGTAATTAATTCGAAAATTATTGGACCCAATAAGTTTCTTTAATAGAAACTACTAATTACAGAATCCATACCTTGGATTATTTTCAAAAACTTTGCCTCTTAATACTAAAGTTGATTATCTATGAGGTCATTAAGATGTCACCATTGCAATAAATTCTCCAAAAGGGAAACCTTCTTAATCACAGGTGTCATTGGGGCCTAAAGCAGAAATAAATTATGTGTCACTGAATAACTGGGAACTTGAATAAGATCTAGAAGTTGGTCCATATAAAGCACTGTGAATTATTTTATTTCAAACCATTTTTGGCTTTTTGCTCTGTAGTTCTGTAAACAACAACAACAACAACAATAAAATGGTAGTTAAAGCATATACCAAAATTTCCTAATGAGAATTTGAGGCTGTCTTAAGTTTCACGGGTATATTATGTACAATATTTAAGAGTTCTAGTTACATATATTTATATATAGTTCTTTCTGAAATATGTAGAATTTATTTGAGGTATCACTTTAAAAAAATATGCTACTATTTGTGCTATGACTACAAATTAAGGCCTCAGCTACTCATATGCAAGCAGGATATTTTCTATACCCTGGTATTTTAGGTCCCCATCCTGCAAATAATGAACAAAGATTTAAGTTTATGCGTGAAAATAACCCCACAATATTAATAATGAGGATCAGAGCACCATCTGTAACATGCACCATCATAAACTGCACAGCTCATTTACCCAACACAGATCTGAGAGACAATTCTAAAATTGGGTTCCCATGTTGTTTCCACCAAAATAGCTCCTATTTCAAGTCTGCAGCTCAAGCCCAAACAATCCAGGAAGGCCCAGCCTCATAAAATAATTTACACAACCTATTTTCAATTGCAGAAATTTGAATATAAAGCAAGAAGTTGCACAAGGCATCTGAAGCAAGCTGGTGTAAAACATGAAAGGCAAAGCTCCTATTTACACATCACCATCATGGTGTTTCTCCAACAGGAATATAAATTTTGAACTTGGCAACAACTCACTCACAGTCAGGGCAATCTGCAATTTACCCCTCTGGTGTGCCAAGTAGGAATTTAAGAGCAGGCATTGGGTGTAGCAATGCCTTTGACTGTTACCAGCTGAACATTGCACTTTTCCTTCTCTAAGATAAAATTACAAGATACAACCAAAGATTCAGGAAAGTGAAATTTCCCCTCCAACCAAAGAGGGCCTATCACTTTGGATATTTTACTGTGAAAAGCCCACAGGATGGAAAAATAAAAAAAATCATTCTTCCATGACAAATCCACTTTGTAAGCAGCCTATTATAAAAAGTCTGGTGTTCTCAACCTGGCTCATGTTTAGGTTTTTTACACCTCAATATGGGCCTGTGACAAGAGGCTTGAAATTCTTGCAATTTCTCCTAAGTATGAGGAAGATCAAATTCAGGCTGCAGTAAAAAAAAAAAAAAATTTTCTAGTCTGTGTCACAACAATGCAGGGAGGAAGTTCCAATTTGTTTTAATAATTATCCCATTGTTGTAAATGATAGTTGAATAAGCTTTATCAAGAATATATATAGAATTACACAGATTACAATAAATCCAACAGAGACCATGTTTTACAACATACAACGTGGCAAAACAGGCAACAAGACAGTACCCCCAGCACCAAGCATTGCCCAATTCATTTAGAAATCAGTAAGCCTTCATTTAGCTGAGATATTCCAAAAAGCTCTGTTAACGTGGTAGGCAGAATTTTCTTTCAGCTTTTTAAAGATACTTTGTGTCCCAAAATGCTGGTAATTGCATTTTTATTATGAAGTTCCTTGCTTACAATTTCATTGTAAGCAATAACAACTAAAAGCAGCAGTGGCTGCAGTGGCTGCATTTCAACAGCGGATGGCACCAATCACCTCAGAAACTGCCTTGCTAAATGTTGGATTGCGTTCTTACAGGTGAACCTCGCAGGATAATTTGATGGGAATGCAAAATTCAAGTGTCTAAACAAGAAAAAGTCTTCAGGAAAGTACTCCAGGGAAGCACCTTTCCTGAATGTGAGACCTGAGCTGTGCAGAAAGGGTGTTTGTGTGTAAATGCAGTGTGTGCACAGCTGCAAATTCTTACATTTTACCATGCCACAAACAATTATGTTTGGTTCAAAGATATAACACTTCAAATTCAGATAGGAAAAGACATATAGCAAAACCTGGATGTAAACATTTAGTGTGATTTTCTGATGTGCCAAGAGCTGCAAACTCTCATTTAGTTCAAGAGTTCCAATCAATGACAAAAGTGGCTTTATAAAAATGGTATTTTGTATTTTTGTATTAATACTTTCCTGGTGTAACATGAAGGTAGATTAAAAGAAAATATATTCATTTAAATGTGGAATAATAAAATATTTGTCCTCTCAGAGTCTGTATTTAATGAACAGCTACCAATATGTACCTTCACAGAGCATCCCTGTGGGGAGCAGAGGGGAGGCCGCTGTGGCTGCCCAGTCTCGGGAGGGGTGTGTGGGTATCAAAGGAGGGTGTGGATATCCAAAGGAGGGGGTGAGGATATTCAAAGAAGGGGGTGAGGATACTCAAAGGAGGGGGGGTGTGGATATCCAAAGGAGGGGGGGTGTGGATATCCAAAGGAGGGGGGGTGGATATTCAAACGGGGAGTGTGGATATCCAAAGGAGGGTGCCGGGAGCACGGCCCAGGCCCCGCCCGCTGGGGCACACACTGAGGCACAGGAAGCTTCGCCTGAACGCGAGGAAAAACATCTTCACTGTGCACTGACCACGCACCGGACTGCGCACAGAGACGTGAATCTCCCGCACTGGAGACATTCCAGAGCCATCTGGCCGTATCCCTGCACCAAGTGCTCTGGGATGGCCGTGCGCGGGCAGAGAGGCTCGGCCGGGGGACTCGCTATGGGCCGGGCTGGGCTGAGCCGGCATCCTGCGGGAATGGCTGTGTGGTCATCCCTGCGGGGGCGCGGCCATCCATGTGGGGCGCGGCCATCCATGTGGGGCGTGGCCATCCATGTGGGGCGTGGCCATCCATGTGGGGCGTGGCCATCCATGTGGGGCGTGGCCATCCATGCGGGCGTGGCCATCCAGAGGGCGTGGTCATCCCGGGCGGGGCGGGGCCATGCCAGCTGTGGGCGGGGCGCTGTCATCGCCCTTTTCAAAAATGGCGGCGCTGACGCAGGGATCCCGGCGCGGCCTCGTCGCGGGGCGATGACGCAGCGGCCGGAGCGAAGGGTGCGGTGATTCCCGGTGTTGCCATTGCCGCTCCCGGTGTTGCCGCTCCCGGTGTTGCCGTTCCAGAGCGATGGGATCCCGGCCGGCCCCTCGCTGATGGCGGCGCGCCGAGCACCGCGCGGCCCAGCGCCCGCGCCCAGGGTGGACGAGTTCACGGTCCCCGCCGAGAAGAACCGGCTCCTGGAGCGCAGCCGGGGCCGCATCCAGGGCTTGTTCGCGGTGCAGCTGGCGGTGCTGGGCGCGCAGGGGAACTGGCAGCCCGCGAGGCCGCCGCCCGCCAATGCCCGCATCTGGGTGCAGCTGTCGGGGGCCGGCCGGGCCGTGAGCAGCGCCAAGGTAGGGGCAGTGCGGGCCGGGCCGCGGGCACAGCGGAGGGACACGGAGCGCCCCGGGAGGGACACGGAGCGCCCCGGGAGGGACACGGAGCGCCCCGGGAGGCAGCGGGGCGGCCCCGGGGCGGCTGTGCCCGGTGCCGGCGCGTCCCGGCCCTGCTGGCACAGGGGATGGGGCGGAGCAGCCCCGCCGCGGAGCTCGGGGTGAGGCGCTGCTGCTGTCGGGGCGCTCCGCGGAGAGTGTTCGAAAGCGACATTAGGATGTTTCGCTTTTCCTCCCAGAGTCAAGAAACTCCTGGCAGCTGTTGGGGCGTTGCCGTGCTGTGCCTCGCAGCCCCCGCTCCCGCTGCGGCGCTCAGGGGCTCCTTGCCAGGCTCTCGCTCCCAGCACCCGGTGTCTGTCCGGGCTGAGGCTGTCGGGCCGCCCCCGGTCCCCGCTGGAGCGTTTCTCTGGGCCGGACACCGGGGGCGGTGAGCGCTGCGTGTCCCGGCCCGGGACAGCGCCTGCTCCCAGGTGTTCTCCCTCACACGCGTTAAATGCCGTGTACGCCGAGCCTTGGGGGGGAGTTTCTCAGCGGTAATGCTGAAATCAGCCCTACTCATAGTGAACCTGGCGAGTGGGGCTGTTTGAGTCATGTGATGAGAATTTGGTGTGAGCACTGGTTAGGCTGAAGGCGTCTTTCAGACCCAAAATCTCGGATTGTGGGCGTTTGCCCGTCTGTTTAAATACATTGGGAAGTTACAGGGGTCCTCAGCGTGTATGTTGTGACTTGGCAGTCTGCTTCCAAAAACTTGATCCCTTAACTGTGCGATGCATAAGACTCGTAAGGAAAATACTATAAATGTTGAGGGGGCTGAATTATTTGACTCTAAAGTTTACTCTAAACCAATTTGCTTGGACTCAAACTCCAGAAAGTTACAGGTAGCTGTTCTTCTCCAGGCATCTGCAGTACAGCTTCCTTTTTTCCCAGGAAACTAAAGCATGAAATAAATAGCACAAGACTAAAGTTTTCTAATTGCTGCTTTTCTTAACAGCATTCAAAATGTTTCCTACTCCTAATACTGAAAGAGTATCAGAAATTTGGCTTCACTTGCATGTAGAGCAGTTTTCAGATACTGTAGCATTTATTGACTGGAAAGTAGTCAGCTGCACATCTTTTTTTTGTCTCCGTTTAAAAGATTTGGTGATAACAATTTGTGTTTTAATTCATCCATCACATGCAATGGATTCATTCTTCAGTGATACTTAGTAGAAGAAAACAAAGTTACCAGAAGTTGAGTATCCCTTTTCCCTCTGATATTGTTACCCTGTTGCTCTGCAGTCATCTGATGACTAAGGCATGGGAGGTAATGCTGTGGGTTTGCTGCAGAAATAGTTTGTGTCAACGTGCCTCGATACCTGTGTGATGATGTAACTTAAGCTCAAGGAAGTGGCGTTATGTTATTCATTACCTTCCACTGGCTTTCAGTTCTATTTAAAAGGAGTTTAGTTTTTGAGAGTAAAGATAGATAATAAAATGTGGTACTTGGGAGTCTGCAAATGCAGTGACTCAGCTGAGAAACTGGTTTTGCTACATTATAGAATTTTAAGCACAGACAGTTTGGGAACAATAACGCTACCTGAAATAATAACAACTATATTGACACTGTATTGACAGAGTTCTGAACTCTGGACACATTTAAAGCAAGGTAGTATAGTGAATTTACCTGCAGTAACTTATAGGTGGCAGAAATAGCAGTGGGGATTTTAAAATTTTTTCTAATCTGTGTAAAACTTGAACTTCAGGAACACAGAACTATCTGGAGCCTGGAGTTTTCTCAGTTGCTTGTCATTAACAGAAATATAGGAGAGCTACTGCTGGGATAAGCCTTAGGAAATGTTCTTTAGAAACTGGTTTTAGAAGTTCAGGTTTATGGACTAGGTAGAGTTCTCTAGTGGAAGGCATTTGCTCATGAAGCATATGTTTTCTTTGATGAAAGAATGAGGATGGGAAAGTAAGTGTCTTTTGACTCATCTTTTAAACTATTTGAGCTATAACTAAAGTACTCTGTTACTCTTAGTAAATTTATTTACAAACAATAGGATATAAAAGAAAGACTTCTATGAGATCTACTTAAAAATAATTTCAGTTAACTGTATTTTATTTCTATTACCTGATTTACTGGCAGTATTTACTTTCTCACATTTCTGATGCTAAGTTTGCTTTGTTTGCTAATGTACTTGTCCATTACTGACCTAATAAAAACTAACAGAATATATTAGCTTTTCACAGCTATTCATTCTGCTCCCTCTCTTCTTTTAGGAATATATCAAGGGACTGTGTGAACCTGAACTGGAAGAAAAGGAGCACTACCCAAAGGACATGCACTGCATCTTTGTTGGGGCACAGAGCCTGTTCCTCAACAGTCTTATTCAGGATACCTGTGCTGATGTGACAGTGCTGGAAATGGGATTGCTCGTTATTAAGGGGAGTGCAGAAGGTGTTGTTATGGCTCAAAGTCACGTTCAGCAGTTCGTGAAGCTTTTTGAGAATAATGAAAGCTTATTAAGTGACAAGGAATCAGAGATTAAAAAGCAATTCAGGCAACTTGTGGAAGCACATGCAGATAAGTATATAATGGATTTACTGATTTTGCCTAGTGCCCTAAAAAGAGAACTCCTGACTCTCACCCAGACTGACTCCTGTGAAGTGAAGAGCGATGTCATAGATCTTACAGGTTCTGGAAACCCAGCAGAGCCTGCACAGAACAGTGCTGCCAAAGCAGTGGCTGCAAACAGGGATGGAAGGACAGGGCGTGAGGAAGCAAGGAACAATGCTGGCACACCTGTCACTGAGCTTACAAAGAGAATGGACACCGTGTTTTCTGATGCTCCTGAAACAAGTTTTGTTCCCATAAATGAGCCTCTCTTAGAGGCAGTGACAGTTAAAGAAAGACAGTCATGTAAGAGAAGATCTTCTGATGAGGAGGAAAGGCTCCCTAAAAAGCCATTCTCTTTGGAAAATGATCAGCAAGTGAAATCTTCACAAAATAATCATTCAGACAGTGATGCAGTTATTTCTCTGATTTCGGATAACTGCAATGAATCAGATGATCCTGCTTATTGCCTTAAGGAAGGGGATGATATCAGTGAGGAAATGGAATATAAGATTCTTGTGAACTTTTTCAGAACAATGGGGTATTCCCAAAATATTGTAGAAAAAGTAATTGGTATCCTAGGGCAATCTGTGGAACCATTAATATTGCTGGAAGAAATTGAAAAGGAAAATTTAAAGTTTCAAAAAGAATGCGAACAGTCATCTCAAAAGCTTAGAACTGTCACTCATCCTTTAGGAAATAGTGCAAATAATTCACAAAAGTTAGAAAACAAGGATATTTCTAGGAAAAGTCCACTTAAATCCAGTCATACTTCACAGGAGACAAAAAATGAATATCACAAAGTAAGAGGTGCACCAGAAACACAAGTTAATGCAGAAGATAAAATGCATACATTGGTATGCAAACCTGCTTCCCCTTCCAGCAAAAATTCAACTATATGCAGTAAAGAGAGAGACTTTTACTGCCCTGGTAAGAATCTTAGTTCAAGGCCAAGCCAAACAGAAAGTGATGGCAGTGTAACTTTGAGCACTTCACGGGCTGGAGCTCCAAAAGGTGTTGACTTTATAGCCAGAGGGAGCACAGATGTGCAGCACATTTCAACTCAAACTGCAGCTCAACAGAAATCTGCAGGGCCCTTGGCTGTACAGAACAGCCATCCTGTCTCTGAGGACAGACTGGGACACTGCAGCTCTGCTCAAGCAAGGCCTCTCTGCCAACGCCCTTCCCAAACCCCAAACTGTGTAAATTCAGTCCCAGATCACCCATCCTCTTCCCAAATACATCCTTCAGATCATGACAGAGACACACTGGGGCCACAGAGGCATCATCCTGATCCTTCAGTTACTGGAGTTCAGAGGTTTTTGGACTCTCTGAAGAAGCCATACCGACTGGAGTTGAAAAATGAACCCGGGAAACCGTATTTAAAGCATATCATTATTGATGGAAGCAATGTTGCAATTTCGTGAGTATTGTTACTTTCGGTTATGTCTTTGTTGACAGTTGAGTGAACGTTCAAATGCAGTGGGGGCTGAGAGGCTGCAGCAGCACGTGGCAAGTTTCTGCTGGCTGGGTTTTGGTGAGCAACAGTCCCTGTACACTGCAAGGTTTTTCAGCACCTGGTAATGGCTGCATTGGTAAGTTTTGGTAAAGCTTCATAATGACAAATGAAGTGAGATTGACAGTAGCAATCTGCATTTCCAACACAGCAGTTTTGTTTAGTGACAGCATTCATTTTTGTGACTGCCTTGTTTGGAGTTATTATTCTCTGTTGAGGTACTGTGCATAGAAGGAAATCCAGAAGTTTTTAGCAGCTGAACTATGTGGCATTCAGTACACAAATCCAGCTAGAACAGTGTGCCTGTGGGATATTCTATAGCAAAACAATTCTTTCAGGATCTTTTGGTTTAAAAAAACTACATAGTCTGCAATTGAACAAATGCAATAAGTGGTTTAAGTAGAATAAGTAATTCTTGACTTTGACTTAAAAATTGGTTGGTGGTTGTAGTACTCTGGAAAATACTTTATATAAAGCCTTTTATCTCTTCTGCTCTTGTAGAAATTTGGGGATTTGCAAAAACGGGATATTTGGATTTGTAAAAAATAGTCTGAAAACTGTAACAGAATAGGCAGGGCATGAAAGCTAAAACTAGATATACTTTAGAAGTAGATGAGATCTTTTTGAATAGTAAGATGTTTCAAGATGAAAAGTGAATTAATTCCTTACTAATCAGTGGTCCCATCTGAAGCCTGAATGTTGCCATTCATAGTAACCTGCTATAAGTGGTCAGTGTTCAGCTCAGAGTGACAGAAGTGATCTCAGGGCTTCATTGCAAGCAAAATTATGTGTGAAGGTAAATTTGCTTTGCATGCACATAGCAAAGGGGTTAAATTATTGTCAACTTAAGTGTTTGGGGGTTTTATTTACTCTCATGTCTTGTAATTTTAAAGTGGAGACTGTCATCTAGGAGTAATATTTTTCCTTTAGAATCACTGCACATTCGTGCTTGGGTCCTGCTGTTTGGTTGCATGCCCACATTTACAGAAAGTATTGCCCTGCCCTCCATGACTCCTGCAGAGCAGGGACCACGTGTGTGTGTGCACACCCCTCATCTCCTGTTCCCCCATACCTGAAAGAAGGTGTGCAAACAATCCAGACTGTTACAGGGTTGTTGGGTAATTTTAGCAGATTGGCTGACAGGGCACCATGCAAGCAAACCATATGAAAAGGACACAGTGAATGAAAAGATCAAGGAATTCCTTTCATTCACTGTCATGAAGGGGTTTTCCAGTGTTGCAAATATTTTCCAAGTACGTATTTTAATGTTTCTGTTGTAGACAACTTTGGAGGGCATTGGAGTTGCAATTTTTTTGCTTGTTTGTTACAACTAACTGGAATGTCAAAAGTCAATTAGAATGTATCTATCTCTCTAAAATTTTGTGCTTCACTTAGTTCATTTTAACATTTTTCTCATCAAAACTATCCTTAAATTGGTTGCTGTTCTCTAGTCAGGAACAGACTTTGATTTGTTCTTTTTATGCTGAGCAATTTTGGCAAGCAGGTTTTGTGTTTGTTCTGGGGCTTTTTTGCAGTTTTGGAATATGGGCAATGACAAATGCAGTGTTTCCTTCTAATAAGGAAGTGGAAGTTTTTTTAGAATAAACTGACTGTTCTGCTCCATTTGTCACTGTAACAGTAAGTAAGAGTAAACTTACTATGAGATCTTGCTTTTTCAGATTTTGGGATGGTTTTTGTGTATTCAGAGTTCCTCTGCTGAACATGCATAAACCCATCCAGGCACAGAAATCAGTTTTCATTCTGCAAACATGCAGCCAGAGCCAGACTGGAGAACTTGAAGCAAAACATCAGTAATTCTGAGAAAGTTCATCTGTATCCCCAGGCAAAGTGGAAGAAAATTAGGCCACTTAAGTGATTCTTAAACACTGAAACTATTTTAACATATGGATTTTAATCTTGGATATTGGAAATAGCAAAGGGTCACATACTGGCTATATTATCTTGTTTGTAGTTGTAACTAATTCTTGAATAGGATCTTTTCTAAGAGTAGACCAGAGTACTCCCAGTGCTTCCATGAATTCTGTAGGAATGAGAAAATAGGCTCTTAGGCTGAGAAAAATGTATCAGACTGGTTAAGATACATAATGTCATCTGCTTTCAGCTATTAGATGAAAGAGGATTCCCAAAAGAATGGGTTTAAATGCTGTTTAGGAAAAGTAAACTTTTCAAGGAAAAAGAATTATGTAACATAAGAAAATAATGTCAAAGTCTGTCTTAAAATTAATGTTTTGGACAACTGACAGCTGAAAGTGTTGCCCAGAAGTTACATAAACACAGAAGTGCATGTGCACAGAGTTGTGTTAATGGGGGAAAGAAGCTGAGTGGATGATTCTGGTTTCACGTATAGATAAAGATGTCCTTAGATACTGTTCCTATGTGGTTGTGAAGGATCTGCTCTAACTCCTAAACATCTCACCAAAATTCATGGAATAGCAAAACTGCCTCAATTGTTAGGCATAATAAATGCTTTTAACTCCCATTTCTTTGTAATACATATAAATTTCCCTCCAGAACAAAAATAATACATTCTGTGGTTTCTGTGAAGTGCTGGTAGAAATGTTCATATAATTTTAGCAGACCAGGGATTCAATCTCAACTTCTTCCCTGTGTGTACAGTGCTAACCTGATGGTTTCTATTTTGATATACCTTGATATTTGCTGATTAGTTCCATAAACTACCAGATGGTACCATGAAATTCCTAGATGTATTCAGAAATATTTCTGCTGCTCTTTTAAATCATATATGAAAATATCACTTTGCTTGTTTTCGTGACAGGTCCCTTATGTATTTGTATGTGTTCCTGCTAGATCACTGTTTTTCCCCATTTAGAACAAAACAGACATTTTTAAAAATTATGAGCTTCAAATACAGTTTAAGTACCAAGGACCTACTAATACAGAAATGGTTGCAGTTAGTCCAGGAAGTCTCTGTAATGCAGACAAGGCACTGAAAGTAAATCTAAGTAACCTCTGTTTATGAGAAGGAATGTTGGAAGATTTCTTAATGTGTAACCTCTTACTAAGCAATCATGAATTGAAGAAGGTGCTGATCATCCTTATGAGTGGGTTTCACTGGGTTCAGAGTCCAGAATTTGTCCCTCAGGACTGGCAGCAGTGGAGAATTGAGATTGTCTGTCATTTTATAGTCTTGCTAAATGTAAAGGGAATGCCTGTCATGATCCCTAAGTCTTGACACTGCTTTAATTCAATACAGTATTTTGCTACAGTAAGTAGTTTTTAAGCAAACATTTCCTCCTTGTTCAGATGAACAGCAGGCACTCAGCAATAGGACAAGGGGGCACAGCTCAAGCTCTGCCAGGGGAAGTTTAAGTTGGAGATCAGAAAAAAAGTCTTTCCAGAGAGAGTGCTCAGGCATTGGAATGGGCTGCCCAGAGAGGGGGTGGGTTCCCCATCCCTGGAGGTTTTTAAAGTGAGACTGGCCATGGCACTGAGTGCCATGATCTGGTAAAGGGACTGGAGTTGGACCAAGGGTTGGACTTGATGATCTTGGAGG
>JAWWEV010000022.1:7530401-7550822 GCA_035583235.1 Hafferia zeledoni | reverse complement strand
AAGGGACTGGAGTTGGACCAAGGGTTGGACTTGATGATCTTGGAGGTCTTTTCCAACCCAATCGATTCTATGATTCTGTAATTAAAATATGGTGAATAAACATCTGCTTATCTCTGGCTGTGAGACTACTGATGGCAATGGTCTCCTGACTTTTTTTGACTGAGTAAAACAATCTGAGTATTCATCCCAATATATGTGTATTTACCAACTATAGATGTGCCTACTGGAGGTCTCATATTTCCTTCATGCATCAAGAGGGTTGCTTTGCACACCAGCTGGGTGCACACACCCCATGCCAGAGCAGGGCAATAACTGAGTGCTGTTGACATACAGTCCCTCAAAAAAGGTTATGTAACACCTTCCCTCCAGATGAAACCTGCTTATGAAATGGAAAGGACAGATCTGCCTCAGAGTAGCAGAGCATTGAGATATTTAAGTAATCAATGCATGGAAGCCTGTTGGTTTTATTATGTAGGTATTCTGCAGCTTCTTTCTGGTTAAATAAAGCCTCATTATTTTCTTGCATCTTAGAAAGTGAAGAATTGTTTGCAATTTTGCTTTGAGTTTTTTTCAGTTTTACTGTTCAGTACCTTGAGGTTATGGACAACAACTGCTTCCATGCCTGTGCTGGGTTGGGGTTCTTTTGACCTCTGAATGTTATGGGGTTTGTTTGGTTGGGGGTTTTTAATGGGGCTGGGTATTATTGCATTACCCACATGCTTAGACTGTCTATTCACAGACTATTCTGAGTTGGAAGGGACCCACAAGGATCATCAAGTCCAACTCTTAAGTCAATGGCCCACACACGGGATTGAACCCATGACTTTGGCATTATTACAACCAAGTTTTAACCAACTGAGCTGATCTCACTAATGCTGTATGGATTTCTGAGTCATGTCTTAAGTCTAGAAAACTTCAGGAAGCTGTAGAACTTTGCCTTTTGATATGTGCAGGACATTGCTATGTTGTTAGCTGTACTTTCAGTGTGTTTGTGGAATGAAAGAAAGCCCAGAGTTTACCTTAGCTGCTAACAAGTATTTTTAAAATTTGCCTCTTTTCATATGCTAAAAACAGGCCTTTTAGGGCAGATGGAAATATCCACATAGTTGTTGAGTAATTTTAAATTAGATTTTATTAAAACATGGAAGAAACTGAGAATGAAGAATAATTGGGTGGAATTATATCTTGCTAGAATTGCTTGTAAATGACATGTACTTGTGGTGGTGGATCCCCTGCCCTGCTCCCCCTCATCCTTGGGTGTCTGTGGTCTCAAAAGCTCCTGATAAGCCTTGGCCAAACCCAGTGAAGTGTCCTTTGACCTTATCAGCTGGGCCATGAGGCACTCCCTGGTCCTTCCAGGAGCTCTTACATGGTAGAGGTGGAACAATCAGGAACATCAGCTGCTCAGCCAAGGTGGGAAACAAGGATAAGCAATTATCCTTGGAAGCCTTGGTAAACCATTTACCTGGATCGGGCATGAGTGGATGGGCACTGTTGTTACTGGGCTTTGGGAGGAAAGCCCAGTAGTTACCATGACCCAGAGTTGGGTTATGGCCAGGGTGGAAACTCACTGATGGCCGAAGTCAGTCATCCTGTGGCCCTGTGAACAGTGGGCCTGAGTGAGGCCCCTTGGGCTCTCCCTGTGCATGGGACACCACCCAGAGCTCCCAAATCCTCAGGGCTGTGATACTCAAAGGGCTGACGCTGACAGGGAGGCTCCCACACACCTCTCCACACTTCCGGAGGTGCAGCCCTGGCCTCTTGGGAAGCACAAGGGGGTGTGGTGTGAGCATTTCACTGAACCTGAGGGGGATTTTTCATAGTACCTTTAAGCACAGAGAAATAGGAGCACACACTGCTGTACCTGTGAGTGTGTGAATTGATTATGGTGTGAATGTTACCACCTCAAACCTCTAGTTAAGTCACTGCGGAATTGCTTTGTCAATGCTAAAGTACTCAATGGTAAAGTGCTGCTAATCCCTTTTGCACCCTTATCTTTGCATCCCTATCCTTCTGCCCTCACCCTCTTTTGCATTCCCAGCTTTGGTGTAAATCATTCCAAGTTGCTTCTAATTCGATCTTCCTTTGTGTGCTTTCATCTGTGGAGTAAGTAACGAACTTACTTTTCACAAGTTCACAAGAGTGTCCACCAAACTCCTCAAGTCATGTTTTCACAGATTCACGTTAACCCCTGCTTTTGCCAGTACCTTGGATGGAGTTTCTTTAAGCAGCCAAACCTGCAACAGGACTTTAGTTACAAAACCACTGTGAAAACATTACATGTCCCAGAAGGCAACCTGCTGTTTGCTGCTTTGCTGGTGATCATTTCTTGTTTAGCCTTTGTAGGGTCTTCGTAGGTTTTAAAAGAATTGGGACAGCCAAAACTATCATTTACAGTGGCAGCCGGGGAGAAGATGCAGCCTGTGAGAGGGATGTTCTTCAAAAGGCCACCTTGCTGTGGTTACTTGCTGTCCCTTCACATGTTTATCTAACTCACAGAAAGTATTTCATATTTCTGTTTGTTTAGCAGCAGCATATTTATTAATACTATATCTTACCTCAATTCTCCCTGTTGTTTGATCAGGTTATATTGCTTTTATTTGCTTTTTTTTTTTAAGTTGTAACAGGGTGGGACTTTGTGACCATTCAGGACAAATGAAGAGCTGCTTTTCTAAGCCTCTTTAACATTTCAGCCCCAGTACCCTGCGTAGTTCAGCCACCTTAAAGCTTTAAAAGAGGAGAATGGAGAAGCAGAGAAGGCATAAATTTTGACATGAGTGTCAAGACCTCTGCATTTCTTCAAGTCCAGTTGAGAACCATTAATTCATTGAAATATTTAACAGTGTTTTCCAGTTTGTTGAATAGGATGCCTAACTTAGAGTAGGGGGATGATGTTTGTTTTTAACCTTATAACCTGGAAGGTTTACAAGGCATAACTCTTCTGTGACAATTACATTCCTTTATTTGACTGCTCTTGACACCAAGAATGCTTAACTTTATTAGGGCAAGTGTAGTGCAATATTGTTTTCCCCCTCTGGAAACTCTTGTTAGTAAGTCAGATTTTTTTCCTTTTGTGTTTCAAATGTAGCTTACTTATTTTACTGCCTTTCTACATCAAGAACTCCTCTCCAAATTTAATCCTTAATAGGATTAAATTAATTTTAAAAAGAATTTACAAAGTTGGAAAAGTATAAATGAATGTTATTAAAGACTGAGTTTCACTGTAAAATATTTCCATGGAAATCTGCTTGGAAGGTTAAACTGGGCTTTAAAGATTCTGTTCAGACTAGCAGGGCTTACCATTGGGTTTATGATATGCAATTGCACATTAACTGTGAGACTGGTTTAAAATACAAATACCACTTGCTTATTTGTTGTTCCAAGAACTTGCCAGTGACTTCACATTAACTTAAAACATAGACTGGGCACTATTTTGCTTTGTCTGCTCATGCCACCTGTGCTCAGTCAGTGTGTCTTTTCTAGCAAAGCATATCTCTGTTTTGGCTAAGTGTGGGAAAAGTTTGAGTGAAAACTGGATTTATATAAAGTGTCAGTAGGTGTGTTTTGAAGGAATTTAGTCTAAAGATATTTTTATTCTATCTTCTGTGCTTTATTTTAAAATTCTTTTCCCATTATTCCACAGAACCTCATTTCCCAGAGTCTGGTTATAGTTAATTGCTAAAGGAGGCTTTTGTGCTGTGTATTAAATAGGCATGTAGGATCATGGAGAATTCCAGCTGGAAAGGACCTTGCAAGGTTATCAACTCAAATCTTTGTATCCCTCCTATTAGGCAGTTACTCCATATTATATAATGGAATATACAATATATATTCCATATTTCTGGAAAGTCACTTAAGTGACTTGCAAAAACAGATTTATAATGACCATTGTAGATGTTTAAATGGAGGAAAAAACACAAAAATTGTTTTGAAAACCTTTCTTCAAAGAAATTTTACTATTTTGCTTCAAAACAATAGCTTGGACTGTTGAAATGAAGGGAGAGGAGGCCTTAATACCTTGAATTATCAGAGAACTTTGCAGATGTAATCCTTGGTCTCATAATTTGAACCAAAGGTGTTCTGTTTTGTAGTAGGACTGTATTTGGAATTACCACAGTAGTGGATTATTATATATAAAATAATACATATAATAATATATATATGCACATACTTGTATGTCAGAAACCATGACTGTTGGCCTCTTTTTTAAAAGTTACTTTTTAAATTTTTTTTATTTTTAATTTTTTTCTGTTTCCCCCGATACTGCTGTGCCCAAGAAACTGAAAGGAGACGGAGTTATGAAGTTGCAAAGCAACGTTGTCTATTCTCTTGCTGAGGATCTCTTTCCATTTGTAGGATTCCTCATCCATAACATCCTTTTCTTTTGATGAGGCTTTATGTGTAACTTCCAGCTTCACTTTGCAAGGCTTTGTTCATTGTCTTTGTATTCATAGTAGTGAAACCCGAGTGAATTGAATCTCCCTTCTCTTTCTCTCATCCCAGTCACGGTCTAAGGAAGTTCTTCTCCTGTCGAGGAATTGCAATTGCTGTTGACTACTTTTGGAAACGTGGCCACAGAAATATAACAGTGTTTGTGCCACAGTGGAGAACCAGACGTGACCCTTTCATTACAGGTGAGGGAAATGTTTTCTTGACAAAAACAGACTGTAACTATTTCTTGCAATACTTCATTGGAGAATGAATGGAGAAGGATCAGTCCATAACCCATTAAGCACGAGCAGTCTGGCTGCTCAGCAGGACTAATTGGCTTTCCATGTGAGTGGAGACACTGAAATGCTGTTTAGGCAAACTGCTGTGTCATAAGTGAAAAAGGCCTTTTTAGTTTGGTTTTTGTTTGCTCCTTAATTTCTAGTTTTGACTTCTTTTTCCCCATTTTTATGTATTAGCAGTTCTTCAGTTATCAACGTCATTTCTGTAGATTATTGTACAAAAATAGCCCATCTCTGCTAATTATATCTCAGACTAATTGTCAAATCATGTTTTAACAGAGCAGGATTTCTTAACACAGCTCCAGGATGTTGGAATATTGTCTTTAACCCCTGCAAGGATGGTTTTAGGAGCAAGAATTGCTTCTCATGATGACAGGTACAGAATGTACATAGTTTTAAAGTCTTTTTAAATGTCTGACTAATGGTTCTGTTGGCAAGTTCTGCAACTTCTCTAGACAGACCCCGTTAATCCAATTAGACAGAGCTATGCATCCAACTTAAGACTCAGCTCTACATCTGTTATATTATTTTTACTGTTGCAGAAACACTTCTGTGTATTCAGAAAGTCATGGAAAATGGCAAATTTTCATTGCAATTTAAAAAAAAGTCCATTTCAAATGTCATCACTTGTATTGAGGAAGCAATTAATCTTTCAGTAATGCTTTTATGCTTTCCTGTTCATCAGTCTATCTCTAAATTGCCTTTTATGTTTGGGGCATAAATCAGCTACTGCTTAGGTAAAATTTAGCTCCATTTTTCTCTTGATGCATCAAGACATTGTTGTGTATTTGGAGCAGTGTATTTGTAACTGTAAATTCCAAGTTAATTTGAGCACCAAACAAGAACTTCAAAACATGGGGATCATCTTTCAGTGAACAAGACAACAGTACAGCTTTAGGAGTTTGTGATGTGGGAGTTTCCCAGTGCTTCCTATTGCCAGATTTTCCCAGTCTTGAGACACAGTGAAAAGCTTGTGCTGCCTGAGTTATATGAGGGGACTTTTTTCCACAACCAGTTTTCCTAATTCTCCATGGATCCACAGCTTGGAGCTTTGAAATTGTGTTGCAGATCACTACAGTTTGCTGGATTTTGGTTTCTTCTTTCCTAGCAGTAACCATTCATACTTTATTTTTTTTGACTACAAAATTGTCAAGTTCTTGTGACATAGGCATGTCTATTTTTGTTAGATTGCACAAACCTGATTTCAAAACTTTGGTATGGAAAAGTTATAGAGGGTGTGTTTAATTTATCTTCCATGTTAAAGTACAGCTACTGGGATTTATTAACTATTAATATTGTAACAAAAAAAAGTGCCAGGCACTTAAGTTGGAGTTGTTTACAAACTAATCTTTTATATACACCCAGCCCTTCATATAAAATGTTTGGGTACAGTATTTAGTTGGAATTACTGGGGAAATAAGTGTTGTGATAACATATGGGCACTTTTGTTAGAAGTGTCCACTTTTCTTCCCATCTTGCTGCTAAAATAGTTTCTAATTGCAAAAAAACTTGTTTTCGGAGAGGTTGGGGGTTGATTAATAAATCAGTAGTTACATTTTATCATAATTTATTATTAACATGTAACAGTGTCTTGCAGAACATAGACCTTAAGGCTTAGAAAAAAAGTATGTGGAAATGAGTGTGTTGGAATGTGTAATAAATTCTGTACTGCTCCATAAAGCAAGCCAGTCACCTCTACAAATATTTAGATCATGGGGTTTGGGGCATTTTGCTTGTATGTGAGTTGTTTTGGTTCTTTTTATGGGGAAGAAAAACTCCCAGAAAGACTCTGCTGCACTAAATAAATGCTTGCTACTCAAAACATTGTTAAAGGTGGGTCAAAACAGTCATTTCCTGGTAATCAAAGTCCTTGTTT
This sequence comes from Hafferia zeledoni, assembly GCA_035583235.1. Lineage (NCBI taxonomy): Eukaryota > Metazoa > Chordata > Aves > Passeriformes > Thamnophilidae > Hafferia > Hafferia zeledoni. The sequence goes on along the minus strand of JAWWEV010000022.1, from coordinate 7,544,216 downwards.
TCATGCAAATAGATTACTTTTGGATGATGAAATGTTTAGGATTTTAGATCTTTGGAGCGTTTTCAGCAAAGCAAACTGTCTTAATGATCTTTGAAAATATTCTTACAGGTTTTTATTACACCTTGCTGACAGAACTGGAGGTGTTATTGTGACTAATGATAACTTCAGAGAATTTGTGACAGAGTCATTTGCCTGGAGAGAAATTATTCAAAAAAGGTAATTATAGAATTTCTTTGACATCTTAAAAGGCTGTCTGTCCTTCCAGTTGTGGTAGGTACTCTACCTTCATGTTGTTTGGGGTTTTTTATTTTTAATTAATCTGTTACACAATTTTGCTGGATCCCAAGAAGTCTGTGTGTCACTGTGTTGATTCATGGCCTTGTAATCATGTGTTGAGTAGTCTAATGTCACTATTATTCATATATTTTCTGATATATGTCTGTTAATTGCTCACATAACTGAAAGTTTGGTGTAACAGCTCAACTGTACCACTTTCAGTGGTGGATCCTGTTAGAGCACACACTTTGCAGTCCACTTGCACAGTCTTTCTTGTTTAAAACTTCATTTTTTTTGGTGACATTATAGCTGATGAGCACAGAGTGTCACTTCTGAGGTTTCAGAGTCAATCACTCTTTATTCAAGTACCACAGATTGGCATAGCTAAGCACAACAAGCACTTGCAGCATATCCATGTGGCCATTTCCCTGCAAATGTTGAGTGTGCTTTGGGTTTAGCTATCAAATATCCCTGCTTCAGGTTGAGGAGTCTGTTTCTTCGGTGCAACTTTTTTCTTTCTTTTTTTTCTTTCTTTTTTTTTCCCTTAGTTTGTTGGGTTTGGGGGTTTGGTTTTTTTTCCCTTTCAGTTAAATCGAGTCACTTCACTGTTAAGGTATAATCATGTTACTAAAATTTCCCACTAATCTGATGGTCTCACTGATACTTTCTGAGGGTACATCTGCTACGGTGACTGGGGTCTGTATAGGTTTAATGAAATAAGTCATTAAAAACTGCCCTGGGTTCTCGCAGTTTAACTGGGAGAATGTGGAGTTGATCCTGCTAATCATGTGGGTATTTGCACTGTTTATTGAGTGAATTCTCCCCAAGTCAGGTTCTGTTCTACAGAACTGTAGCAAGAATACTTGGCACATCGTCTCGAGTCTGTGGTTTTCTAAGAGCTTGTGTTAACATCTGCTATTAGTTTTACTTCTGGGGAAATTCCCCTGCACCAGATTCTCTTCTTTCAGACAGAGTTTAGTTGAACTGTTTTTTCAATACAGATTTCCCCCTGTCCCAAAGTGATTCCAGAAAAAAAAGCTTTGTGTCTTAACTGTAAACAGCTAATTCTATGTCTGCTGGTTTTGTGGCTTTCTGCATTTTAGCTACGTGATTGCAGATCTTTACTAGGAAGGGAAGTTCGGATAAAATGTGCTGTAATCACCTAGAAAATTCCACCCTGGTCTTGTTGCAAAAAATTGCATTGTAAAAATGTTGCCAGGGGAAAAAAAACAACCAAAACAAAACAAAAAGCCGGCTCTGTGTTGTGCAGTGTAAGGGAAAGAGTTCTCAGCTCCCGTTGGATTGGCAGTGAATGCTGGTTGTGTCTCAAATGGGTTTACTAATTAATCTTCTGTGATTCCTGATGTGGTGGCATAAAGTGCCTCTTCCAAGGCAGTTTGTCCCGGGCTACAAAGGTGAAGGACAAGGGTGGCTACCGTGTTATTTAACAATATTGATGGAACTCTCTTGCAGGTTGCTCCAGTACACAAAGTTGTGCTACCTTGTTATTTAATAATACTGATGGAACTCTCTTGCAGGTTACTCCAGTACACTTTTGCTGGTGACATATTTATGGTTCCTGACGATCCTTTGGGAAGAAATGGACCCAGATTAGATGAATTCCTTCGAAGTGAAGGCTGTTCTAGGTATAAGCATTGCTTTCACTTTTGTTTCAGACAGTTACAGTTTCACATTTGGAATAAACTTTACCTGGTTCACTCAGACACTGTAGAAGCACAGTGAAATTAAGCTAGAACATTGTAGGATATCGTAGCTTAACAAAAAATATGTTTTTCCTGCTCAGAAACCGCTGGTGACATTTGTGACTAATCAAGATGTCGCTCATAGAAGTAAGACAAGAACTTCCTTTGAGATTTGCTGGTGGTGGTTTTCATGCAGAGGTGTGTTAACAGCACACCCAGGTGCCAGTCATTTGGGTATATGGTAGTCAGACCTCCTGCTAATGACACCGATGTTATCTCAAACACCTTGGTTGGTCACTTACAGTGGGACAAGGTGCTATAAACACTCTACACTCTTTTTTTTTTTTTTTGTCATGGGAGTGACAGTTCACCTCGGGTTGAGGGTACAGGACTGCTCTTAAAACAACTTCTGAGGCTCCTGAGACATTGTTGCTAAATGCATTTGTATTTAAGTAATAATTGTGAATCTTAATGAAAGTATATTTTTCCTTTAAGATTAACATACTTTTAAATGTGCATATATTCAAACTATAAATTTGCTTTGCATTAACTACCAAGACTTTGAAGATTATTTTGCTCTTTTGCACAAGAAAATAATCTGCTCTTCTTTCACCAGTTTACAAATTATAAATGGTAATAATCTGAGGAGTATGGAGAGAGCTTTTAAAAACAAGTGAGGTGATTAAAAATTGGCAATAGAAAAGGTAAGCTATACTTAAGGATTAATACAAAGAACGAGCAAGAATCTCATCGAATGGAAACGTTTGAGGAAAGTGAAATATGGATGTACCAGTAGGTCACAAGCTGATTTGAAAATAAGTGTGTTGACATTAAAAAGCAAGTCCAGTTCTAGAACTCCAGTAGGAAATGCTAAGAAAGTATTCAAGCTCTATTACAAAACCCTTATGAGATGTCATTTGGAACACTGTGTTTTACCTGTCTGTGTCTAAGAAAATCAAAATGAAACCAGAGTGTGTTGTGAGGGGTGAGTGTAATGATTGTAGGAATGGAGAGAGACTCCTTTGAGAAGAGTGCAGAAGAGCTTGAGTTCTTATTTGTGCACTTGGAACTGGAACTAGGCTTTGGGGTTTGTTTGGTTTTCAGTTGGGGGTTTGTTTGGGGGGGTGCCAGGTGAGACAGAAAAGCTGCCAGTGTAAAGAGTTAATTTTGTGCCTTCCCTGAGTCTTTTCTACATGAGTTAAATGATGCAGAAAGCATAAATGGCACCAGGAATAAGATCCGAAACTAGGAGGATCTTAAGCAATTAGAGAACCTTTCCACGTGAGCAGTGGGTGGTGTCATAACCCAAAGGCTTTTAAAATAGAGCTCTGTCATTTAGATACTGTTTCCGTGGTGGTAGGAAACTAATCTGTAACATGAGTTCCAGTTCACATTTCTGTTACCAGTTGTGGCATCTGAAGTAGACTGGGCTTTAAATTTTGTACTGCTGGCAGTTTGTAGAGTAGCAATAACTTTTCAAAGTCTGAAATAAAAGGTCAATAAATAAGGAAGAGTATTCAAATGCTGACATTGCTAAAAAAGGCCTTGGTCTACATACGAGCTGAGCACAGCTCACAGTCAAGAGCAAAAATAGATGAGGAATAGCCCTGTGGGGCATCTGGAAACCCCTTTGGTCTGTCAGTATTTTCACATGGTCTGAGTCAGTGTACGTGTATCTTTTTATCTACACCTTTATAAAATAAGCTTAGACTGTTAGTGTATTCTGTCAAATAAAGTACTCACAGTGTATTGAGGTGATACTGATGTTGTTAGTTGTGCCAGATTCAGATTGAGAACTGTTCAACCTACTGTTTTGTCTGACTTTGAAAGAATGCTTGTCCCTTGGTTCCATCAGTGAAGTGTGTCAAATACGTTTCTCTTGTACAGAGACAGCTACAGCTACCATCTGCTTTAGCTTAATTTAATTAAAAGTTGTGTTTTGTTTCACAGGGATTTTTGGTCAGCACGAGAGACTTTTCAGAGCAGTGGACAAAGTTTTCCTGAGACACCTTTCTTCACCCCCAGAGCCCCCAGCAGCAGTCGACAGCCCGAAGGCAGAGCACATGATGGTTGCTCATCACCGTGGCTTCCCATGGAAGAAAAGCAGGCTTATCCACCACAGAGATCCGACTCAGAAACTGTACAGCTGAGAGAAGCCCTGATAAAAATCTTTCCTGATTACGATCAGAGACAGAAGATTGATCAAATTCTAGCAGCTCATCCATTCATGAGGGATCTTAATGCACTGTCTGCCATGGTGCTTGACTGAACATTGTACAGAGCTTTTATATCACAACTCATCTGACTAACAAATATCAACGTGAAGAAGAATTTTGCTCTGTTGTTACTTTGTGAATATTCAAAACTTAATTTTATTTGTATAAAGATATTTTTGTGTATGTTCTCTTGCTAATAGTTGCAAGGTTTTAGTAAATTAAAAACTGCTGCTACTACAGATTAGTAGTAATATTTTCTATGAAAAAACCCCAAAACTTCTCTTTCATTTGAGTTGCTTATTGAAGCAGTAGCAGTACTCATTTAGAGCCCCTTTCCAGGAGGGAGGAATGTGCCGAGCCCCGGGTGGGGCGGCGCGCGGGGTGCGCTGCTCAGCGCTGCCACCAGGTGGCGGCAGCGGGCCCGGCACTGCCCGGGAACGGCGCTGGGAGCGCTCGGGGTGCCGGACGGAAAGACGGAACGCAAGGCAGGAGCAGGAAGGGTGTTACGGGCAAAACTGCGTTACTTGAATCACTTAGGGACACTGAGAAGCCTTTTGATACCTCGAGCAGCCAAGAAACTTTTTATATGAGTAAATCTTGGTGCCTGCAGAGCGAAATCCAAGAAAATCCGTTTGTATGCTCATTCAGGCTGGGAAATGCTATGCTGAGTTAGAAGAGAAAGCATAAATTCACAGCTCTCACCAGCAGAAGATATTTTGAATGCTTTAAAAGAGCTGTGATACCTACCTTGGTTTCTGAGTCAGAAATTCTCTTGACCATCAGTACTCTTCCAGAATAGTTTTAATATCTTTAACAATTGCACTGATGCCTGTTCTAAATCTGAATGTTGTGATGTTAACAGAATGTGATGCTGTTTATATAGACATGACATGTTTGTGCAGAGCCCATACACTGCAGTTAGCATTCAGCTCCATCCCTTTAAATCTGTTCTGGGATCCATCCCAAAAGTAACGTGATAAAAAAGGAACACAGTTTATGAAAGCTGACCAATAGGACCACTTTCAAGAGCAGAGCAAAGTGAAGGTTACTGTGTGTCTGTGTCTCTACACACTTATATCTGTTATATCTTCCCTCTGACCAGTTTCTGGTGCTAAGTAAAATTAGTAAAATTGAATTGGACCATAAAGAAAATGTGGGCTAGAAGAGCCCATGTTAAACTTCTGACGTACTGAGCCTTATCTCCAGTTCTCTGCGGTCTGAAATCAGTCTTTGTTTAAATGCAAAAGAGCTGAAATACACGGAAAAAAAGGGTGTTGAGAGTCTGTTGTGTTGCATGGCCCTTTCACGTGTCTTGAGAAGTCAGAAGGTTAAGTCTTACTCTTCCCTTGAGCAACCTGAAAGAGAATTGCAACAAGTAAAAAAAGAAAAGTTTTAGGAACAGTTATTATACCATCTCAAAAATGTTTTTAAAATGTTTCTGCATCCAAACAGACGCATCTTAATTATTTTTTATTCTGTATAAATGAATGGGGAATTCATTATGCAGGTGGGCAGAGCCATTCTGAACATCACATTTTCCCAAGTGTTTCACAATCCCCAAGTTTCACCTTGCATGCCTGGAGCCTGTGCATGTCTGAACATGCTCCTTGGAGAACTTCTCTTCTTTTGCTTATGTACATCCTGGTTGCATGTGTGGCCAATTTTTAGGTGCTAGTGTGGGGATATACATATATTGTAATCTTTATTTCATAGAATATGCTGAGTTGGAAGGGACCCATCAGGATCATGGAGTCGAACTCCGGCCCTGTGCAGGACTCTCTAAGAATCTCATCCTGTGGCTGAGAGTGTGGTCCAAATGCTCCTTGAGCTCTGTCAGCCTTGGTGCTGTGCCCATGGGGAGCCTGTTCAGTGCCCAATCAGCCTCTGGGGGAAGAACAGCCTTTTCCAGATACCCAACCTAAACCTCCCTGACTCAGCTTCAGGCTGTTCCCTCAGGTCCTGTCCCTGGTCACAAGAGTGGAGATATCGGTACTCTTTCTTCTCTATTTCTTTTGTAGAGTCTGTTTCTGAAGTGCTTACTTTGTCCTATTCAGCCTTCTGTTGCTGAAACAACACAACTAGAAGCAGTGTTTTGAGTGGAAAATAACAGGAACCTTCCCTTCTGCGTGAGTGATGTGGCATTTCCCTCTCCCTCCCTTTAAAGGGGTAAAGTCCGGAGACTTTATCTCTGATTCCTGGTGTGAGGCTGACTTCGAGATTTCTGTGACAAATACAGTTTTCTGTTGAAGGGAGCTTTTTGTCTTAAGTTTTAAGAGTATGTAATGTAAATAATTTTATTCCAGTTGTAAACAAGTGAAGCTCCGGTGAGTCCCAGTACTCAGTGCCAGTGCTGCTGTTTTTCCTTTCTGTTTCAGTGCCATATTAGGGGAGCTTGTGTTTTGGAAGAGCATTTCTGAACTGCCTTTTCAACAGCAGAGAAAGTGCCTGTGAAAGTTCCATGACAAACAGTGACTCATACAGTGTCTTTCTAATGCTGGCAGTGTTGCCTTGTGTTTTGCAAGCTTGCAGGCTCTGTTTGATATGAATGCCTTTCTTGCTAGAATTTTGTGTAGCTGCATCCAGTGCTATTTTTAGACCTGGGCCTGATTTATGTCCTGGATGGCTCTGTTTTATTGGGAAGCTTGTAGCTCTGCTATAATTCATGGACAGGACCTGTTATTTTCATAAATACAGTTTTGAATAAGAATGACTTTGCAGATTCAAGCTTGATCTGCTGTGAGAAGCAGTGAAGTTATTATGAGGTATTCTGGTATTTGGAGGAGTCTGGTTATATAAGTAGGTGTGTCTCTGATGTGTTTGGTTTCTGGGTTTGATCACAGAAGGGAAACTCGGGTGCCTCACAACAGTGCAACTCACTGTGTTCAGAGTCTCCTTAGTGCCCCGACACCCACTGGGTGAGCTCAGTTCTGTACGTGCACACTGCTGTGCTCAAGCAGATGGGATAGGCATGGAATTTTAAAAAACAGATGGATTTTAGAGTTGTACATTTTTCACCTATGTGTCTATGCATTCATGTTTAGGATGTGGTTCCATGGTACTACTGAAACTGCAGCTGTATATGACAAATCAAGTTTTGCTGTCTGCCTTATGGATAGGTAAAGTCTGTCACGTTGCATTATATAATTTTAAATGGCTAATTCAAATTAAGCCTTTTTTTAAGAAGATACTGGGTTTCAATGCATTGGGTCCCCTTTTCAGTCTCCACTGGAGTATTTTTAACTGTTTCAGGAATGGTACTTTCAATGTACATAAGAGAACTAAAATATTATGTATTTTTAATAAAAAATCCCAGAAACTACAGTCCAAAGACTGATATCAGAGTTCTGCTGAGTATACCAAGAGAGTTTTATTTTCTTATCATTTGTCACTAAATGTAGGAATAATTGTGATTGAAATCCAAAGTAATGTATAATTTTTTCCCCTGGCTGTTGAATGAGCATGCAAAGTATTGAGTCTTAGGATTGTAACTAAGATAAAACTGCTGAGCAAAATATTAAGAGGCTATTCATAAAAAAAAATACAAGGCTGGCTTGCAGGTGCTTTATACAGAAACACAGGCACACATCCTTCTTAAAAAGAATATTAAAGGTGAGTCCGGACTGTGAGCGTTTCAGTTCTTCAATTTTATGTAATTGTTTCGATGGTCACAGAGAGGTTTTAGTGCTTCTGGAAAGAAATAGCAGCGCTGACATAGCAGTGTGACAGCAGAGGGTGCCACGGGCTCGCTGTGCCTCCCCCAGCCCCGCTGCGGCGATGGGAGCGCGGGGATGTCCGAGCACGGACCGTGTTCCTCATACACACCTCACTCCTGGGTCTTAATTTCTCTTTTTAGTGTTTTATTCTACCCTTACAGCTCTGTGTGAGGTTTTATTTGTTTCCTGGCTCAGGTGCTGTTCCTTTGTTTGCTAATGGTTGGGGTTGATACGCAAATGAATTTGGTAGTGATGTATTTACCTTCAAAATGAGTTCTTTGAATTCAAACTTGCAGCCAGAAGTCTGTTGTTTGAACAGTTCTGGTTGCCAAAAGTTATGATATCAGCGCAAGAGAAATTGGATTTTTTAAAAAATAAATCAGATAAATTCGGAGATTGAGAGGCATTCCATCAAAAATCAGAGAAGACATCGCAGAGACTCAACAGCACGACAGCAGAGCGGGCTGCCTAAAGCCTGGGGAGGAGCAAACGGGACCGAGAGCAGAGGCAGGGAGGGACCAGCCCCCTGACTGGGACACGGACTGGGGGCCACAGGACTAAGATAGCCCAGTCAGTGTCAGGGAGGGACCAACCCCCTGACTGGGACATGGACTGGGGGCCACAGGACTCAGGTATGAGCCCAGTCAGTGTCAGGGAGGGACCAGCGCCCTGGCTGGGACACGGACTGGGGGCCACAGGACTAAGCCCAGTCAGTGTCAAGGAGGGACCAGCCCCCTGACTGGGACGACTGGGGGCCACAGGACTCAGGTACGAGCCCAGTCAGTGTCAGGGAGGGACCAGCCCCCTCACTGGAACAGGGACTGGGGGCCACAGGACTGAGATATGGGCCCAGTCAGTGTCAGGGAGGGACCAGCCACTCACTGGGGCGGGGACTGGGGGCACACAGGACTAAGACGTGAGCCCAGTCACTGTGACCCTGTTATGTGAGGGGCATCACTGCACCTTGAATCCACTGTACCCAACCAAAGGGGTTTTGCAAAGACAGAAGGAAATTGGGAATATCTAAAAGGCAGACCATGAAGGTCTGGCAATATTTTCTGCGAGGAGGAGAAGATGCATTGTGGTTTATAAACACTTTGTGTGGGAGGTCTTTGCAGCAGAGGGCCTTGAATTAAGAGGCACATCAGAGTCCTTTGCCAGATCTCCCACTGGCAGAACACCAAGATTATGGATAAGGACATTCCTGACATTCTGAAGGGAAGGGGCATTAAAATAGTAATATTTGACATTCACTGGGAACAAATTAATGTTTTCTGTCACATATGTAGCTCCCCAATAATTCTTTACATTAGGAAAACTGAATTTGTCATATTTTAACTTTTACCAAACTTTTATTTTCTTGGCATTTGTGCCTACCAGCTGTTAGCACCTAATCTAAAGAGAAATTTCCTGGGCTGAATGTAACTTGCTGTGGAACATGTAACATCAACATGCAGCTTCACAATGTTCAAACTTATTTCCCTTCCAGATTTGAGCCAGAAACAGACCTTTGAATAAATGGATAAGGAGATAGCACTAGAAATGAAATGGTTTAAGACAATGCCAGCAAGATCATGAAATTAATTTTGCAGAGTCTCTACCGATTCAGTGTGTTCGCATGTTCTTTTTTATTTAAACCATTTCAATACATTAATTTGGATTAAAAATTATTTAGGGCTCTGATTAATAAGCGATATATGTCGTAGTGGCCTAAAATGTTACTGTGAGTGTTTGCAGGAGGTTCCCTCCAGCTGCCCTTGCTCCTGCTTGATGCTGTGCTGGTTTCCCAGTTGTCACAGCTGGCATATAGGTTTAAACTGGTGCAGGTCATGAGCCTGAGCCCTCAGTTCTTTGCTGTCAACAAAAATGCAGAGAAGATAAAGACATAGTAGCTAGATTGTTATCCTTTGTTTTATAGCATCCATCAAAGCCCTACTTTGTAAATGGAAATCAAATTAAGCTTTCCAGTATTACAGCAGCTATGAGTCTTCCAAATGATGATGGATTGAAATAATTCATGCAAAAGCCCAGGATATCTCATCTATCCCATCTGGTAGGTTTAGTCTCAGGGCCTTTCAGGGACATTATTCAAATGTTTCTGGTAGGAGGTGAATGTAATTGCTGCTTGAGAAGCTATTTGGGAGAGGAGGTTATGATTTCTTTTAATACAATATTTAATTATATACAAATAATAAAGCAGCTTAAATAAGTTTGTAATGTTCCCGTAAAAATGTTGTAACCCTTCATTTCTTTCCTCACCAACAGGCTCTTGCTTGTCTTTTGTTACTGCACTCCTGGCGAGTGGTGTGTAGCAAAAAGGATGCATTGGGAGTCTGCCCCAAACTGTGAGAATCTGCCCCAAACTGTGAGTATCTGCCCCACAGGTGGGACAAGAGGAGTGTTAGCAGAGACACCAATGGTTGGTCAGTGCTGTAGTGGCAGAGACAAAACAGAACCTGGTTCGTTTTTCCCCCCTCTAAGGTACATGTGACACCACCTTGTTACTAGGACTGCTGTTCAGTTCTGGTGGTTCTGGATTAAATCCCAGCGTAGCACTCATGTGTTCTCTTCCTCCTGTCAGACAAAGGGGGGGCTGTACTTTGAAAAAATCTTGTTAGGATTATATCTCTAATGCTGTAAACATAGAGAAGAGGAATTCAGCTGAATTAAAGAGAGCAGGCTGGTATGCAGGGAGTTCCTTGTTTGGTATCAAACAAACAGCAGAGATTGTGTGCTGTTCTAGCTAGAAAGGCCTTTCCAGTGCAAAGGATGACATCCTGTCACAGCAAAGTGAATAGTCCTACACCCTGCCACAAAGTGGGGTTTTTTTCTAAGTATGAAAAATTGAAGTTATAAACGTTTATTTCCGGTTTCTTGCTGGGTGAAACAAGCACGAATCTGTCCATTAGAATCTTGTCTCAGACTCTCTTGTGTTAGTGAACGCAGACATGGAGAGAAGGTCTGATCAGATATCAGTGAGCACAAGGGAGGGGAATACAGCAGCATTCAGCAGAACCCTCTGAAACACTCTGTGTGTGTATGGAGCCAATTCTATTCCATGAGTAAAAATTTGAGAGTATATTTGAAAACTGTGGTTATATTTCAGAAAAGATTGTGTTTGTGAATTCTAACAATTTATTTAACTACCATAGAGAATGCTGCTGTCTCACTCTGCACAGGCTGTGGAAAGGGCTGGGTATTGAATCATATCTTACTGTACAAGACAAGTTCAACAGGCTTAAAATTTGACATTTTCTAATATTTGATCTGAGTTAATGGCCTTCCTGAGAATTGTCTGTTCTACTAATTGATATGACACTCCATGGTACTGAACAGTCTTAGAAATAGGGGCACATTTTCTGGTGTGTGTATCTCAGAAGAAAAAGGCCTTATACATATGTGTATATGTATGTGTGTGGATAGATATATATTTATATACTGTGTGGTTCTCATGTGGTGCACCCATTGGCTTTAAGGGTGTGTGAAGGTCTGTGCCAGGACCTGTCATTATGCAGCTCATCAGGGCAACATTTGCAAAAAGGTAAAACTGCTTCCAAGACATTCCTGCCAAGATGGGAAAAACAGCAGGGAGGATTTTATCACCTCTCAGTAGAGCTGTGGGGAGAAAACAGGGCACAAGCCACTGTGATGGGCTGCAACCTCCTGTGTGCTCCCTTTCAACCAGGTTGCTCCCTGAACCTTTCTGCAAGCATCCTATTGAAGATGTCTGTGCTACCCCTCGGCCCCTGAAGGGAGCTCTGCTCTGACAGGGTAATGTAGCTCACAGGGGACACAACATGTGCTGGGGTGATTGGGAACTGGTAACACCTGACTGGCCCACCTGAATTAAGGTTCTGCTGTGCCATCTGATCTGCAAATTCAGAGTAAAAGATAGACCATGTTATGAAGAGACTCTTTCTAAACAGAAAATTTGAAGAATGAGGAGGCTGATAGAGGTATGTAAAGAGTTTGATGGCTGTTTTTTCATGTAAGGTTTGAGGGTGTTTTTTCACCTCTAATTTCCTAGTTATCTTGTAGTTCTGATTGTTGTTTTTAATCAGTTTCTTGTTTTAGCAATTTATGAAGTTATGGCTTTAGTGTAAGCCTATGATGTTTTGGGTTTGATTCTAGTGCATTGATGAGTGACTGGGGGTGGGAAAGAAATTAAACCAGTGCTGAAAAATTAGAATTCTGTGCTTGAAAAACATATGACCAACTCTTATTTGTAAGGACAGTTTTTAACGAGACATTTTTGTATGCCTGTGCAATTCCATTTTCATGTTGGCCGTACTCATCTTGCTGCATGTTAAATAGTGAGGTATGTCATAATGTTTTAGTGAAAAAAAAAGATAAATGTAGCTATTTATGGTTTATTTATAAATAAGCTAGCAGGTTAGACCTGTTATTCCATTATGTTGGGTTCATTTCCCATGACAACTCTGATTCAGAGTAGAATTAATTTAAAAGTAAAAATAGCTACTGAAAGTCTTGCTATGATTCTCACTGGTATCCTCAGGTGCCTCTATACCATTTGAGCTAGTTACACGTAATATTTCTCTCCAAGATGTACCAACCCTGATATAAATTAATGCACTTACTTGGCTGAACTTTTGCCTGTGCACATTTTTCCCAAAGACTGAAAAAGACTAAAATCAAGGAGCCCCTAAAACTGTTGCTTTATAAAAGAAAAAAAAAAAAAAGCTTTTTGTAGGTAGAAATCCATTTAAAGGTGCTGTGGAACAAAATATTTTCAGACTAACAATACTTCTTGAGATATAGAGAGGATTATTCACCTGTCAACTCTAGAGAATTATTCTGAAGGACATACTGTTTACTTACATTGATGGGTAAAGAAGTTAAAGTGCAAAAGAGTCAGGGGGTTTGTCAAAAGGGGTCTGCTTGGGTGATTTGGAAACCCTGTAGTTTGAAATGGTAATAAATAAAATTCTAGGGAAAAAATCCTGTACATAAAGTTCAGTTTGTACTGTTGGGGCTATTTACCTTCATCTCATGCCACTCCCCTGCCTTGGGCAGGGACTGCTCCCACTGGAATAAGCTGTTGGGAATTCCCAATGCAAAGCTTGCGAGGACCAGGGTGTCTGCACCCAGGGAAGGAGCATCCTGGTGGTTTGGTGTCCTGACAGAGCTGTTAATCTGCCCAGCCTGGCATTGGGAACTAAGCTCCTTACACGGGCTTGTCTCCTCAGGAATTCCCCTCTGCTTAACCACTGATAAAGAGATGATGCTCCATTTAACCAGAAAGGCTTCTCTGCCAGCTGCCTCTGTATTCATTAGCACGGTTTCTATAACATAAGAATAATTTATAGTACAATGCCATATCTGATTACAGAAGCATTTTGTGATATTCTCTGTTTCCTGTGAATTGTTTAATATGAAGCAGCCATGCAGAAATGCTTGGATGTGTGAAGTTAGTGAGGCATTTAATTAAGTTGCAAGACCCAATGCGCTTGCAAATGGAATATTGAACATACCACTTATTTAATTCATGAAACAAAATTGGTCGTGGATTTGAAGAGGAAAAGACTTGCAGACGAGTCCTTCTGAATTGTAGAGGCATCATAACTAGGCTGTAGTTTGGGCTTAATTTGTAACTGCCCTAATTTGGGGGGTTATATTTTAACTAGTTTAATAAAGCAAATCCACTCCTGACTCTGCTTCAAATGGATGAAAAATAAGTAAATATCTTTCTTTCCCTTTGAAATGAAAATCTAATTCTTTTTAAAAAAAGAAAACACAATACTTACTGTGGGGTTTCTCTTTGAGTGGGGGTGTCTTGCTTTCTGGTGGGAGGTGCCTTTTGGAGGGGTAGGCTTGGGATTTTTTTTTTTTTTGGGGGAGGAGGTGAAGGATGTCTGACAGTTCCCCGGGTGACACGGTAGATTTCCT
>JAWWEV010000022.1:7496528-7529471 GCA_035583235.1 Hafferia zeledoni | reverse complement strand
TTTATTTTTGTTGTTGATTTGCCCATCTGCTGATGTTGGTTTTGTCATTTGTTTACTTCAAGTTAATGTTTCTTTGAGAGGGAAAGAGATTTTTTGAGGGACTCTATTAGTTATTCCTATTGCCTACAAAGGTGCCATCTGTGGGTTTTGAGTTCACACAAACTGAGTTAATCTGGGGCTCTCATAAAGGGCATATGGTCTTGGAAGGAGCATATGGTGTGGAAGGAGACATTCCTTGTAGTGCTCCAGAACCATCCTGGTGGGTTTTTCTGTGGGGAAAACTGAGATGTTCCCTGGGCAAGACTGCAGAGATACCTGGGGAGCCAGTATAACATCTCATTATTTGAGCCAGGATGCTCACCTCCCATTGTAACCTATTCACTGAAACTGTTTTCCCTCCAAAAATAGCTCAGAAATTAAAGAAAAACCCTGGCACAAAGACAGTCTTTGGAAATAATCCATATGCAAGTGAAGTTGCTATTTGGGAAGCTTATAGCCATGTGAATTTCACTAACAATGTCTATTAAATACTACAAAATTTTATTTGAATATCATAGATCCTCTTTCCACATGCCATTCTCCTGACCTTTAATAGGACTACATGTTTGTTTGGAATTTGTGGAATTGAGGAAGTCATCTAAAGATCTAAATTTCAACATCAAAATTCTTGTTTCCATGAATATCACAGTATCATGTCTATACAGCTCCTCTTTTCAAAATGGCAAAGCCAGCATCTCGTATGTTTAGTCCTCTTGTTTTGCTTTTTTTTCAGTATGTTTTTACTAGACCTTCTCAGTATTCATGTTCCTTACATTCTCTGTAGTGAATGCTTTGTGAAGCCTAAGCATGTTTGATGGAAGATCTTAACTTGCTTTTATTGTCCCTGTTTTTCCATTCAGTTAACAGTTAGTGCAAGATAGGGCTCAGTTTTTCTTACTAAGGCAATAGAAACCCAGGTTAATTTACAAGCAGAGGTTAATTTGAGTTAAAGACCTCAGGACATCGCCTAGTCCAGACTTACTGAAAGCAGGGTCAGCTACAAGATCAGGCTGCTCAGCACCTTATCCTGTTGGGTCTTGAAAACCTCCATGAGCTGAGACCAGGCAACTTGTTCCACTGCTTGGCTGTGCTCAGGATCAACAGGTTATTTTTTTTTCCTTGCATACATGTGACCCTCTCTTGATTCAAGCTGTCTTTACCTCTGATCCTTCCACCCTACATCACTGTGAGGGGCCTGCTCTGTGTGCTTGACAACCTCCTTGTAGGCACTGGGGAGCTGCTGTCCAGTCTCTGCAAAGACTTTCCTTCTCCTGTTAGTGGAGCAAAACTTAGGTTGAGAAATCTGATGTGTTTCTGTGCAGAAACAATTAAGCCACAGCAGTTTTTAGTAGGATCATCTTTTCATGTTGATTTAATGTACATACATTAGTTGGTAGATGCAGTTGCAGACACAACAGATCTATTTTGTGGGAAGGAAATAATCTTCCTTTGCAGCATTTCAGTTTGATTTGGCATTTTCAGAAAGGCCAGGACATGTAAAACAGGGAAATCACACACAGAGGAAACCTGTGTGTCAGTGTACAAGCCTCAACACACACCCCAGTTTTGGCAACAGAAAATCCTGCCAATGGAAAGGAGCTGGATACCTAAGCAGAACAAATCAACAGGAAATAGCCCATGGAAAGGTTTCCAACCAAAAGCCATTGGGGGGGTTTAGCACAGTGAGAATAAATTTCACAGATTATATGCTTGTTTAGTCATCAAGGTAAATCTGGGTAAGACAAGATCTGCTTAACGGTAACACAATTAGCAAATGGTATGGAATTGTTTAATGTTCCATGTATTAACATTCTGCTTTTAACTTTTTGAGACATTCTTTGCCTGTCTAAGTGCACTGCATTTGGTAATTAACTCCATCTGCTGAAAGTCTGGTCTGGCAGTTTAATAATATAATGAGTTGGTTTATTAAAAAATTGTGCCTGAATGTGCTACTGTTGGTTGAAACAAAGAGAATTTAAGGCAAATTTATCTTGGAAATATCCTTATTTTGCTGGTGGTGTCAACAAATCTTTACCTGTTATAACTACAGTTTTTCACATTTGAGGTTTATAGGAAATGTTATGCCATGCATTTCATTATGCAAAATATTAAATTTAACAGAATAATATTTATCACATTGGCCTTATTATGCAGATTGTGTTAAGAAATGTAAAGAAATCTGCTGAGAGCCTGAGAGGGCTTGAATTTTGCAGGTTTGAAACTGCAAGAGAAATAAAAAACTGCTCATAACTAACTTCACATCTTCTTGGTGGATTGTGTTTGAATCCGGTAGAGATCCTTGTATTCTATTTGTTAGACCTTATTCCATAAGTGATTCTCTACTGCTGCATTCTTAATGAACATGGAGAAGAAAAGGATGTGATATTTATATTCATTAGATCCATATGTTGTAAGTCAGTTTGGGGTATATATTTCTATTGTTTGTGTAAGTGCTATCATTGACGTACATCCTGAGGCAAAATGATGCCTTGATGTAACAACTTAATTATTCCTATGGAATACCAAGCAAATTTCTGACTTGTTTTTTAACTCTGGCTTCTTCATTGCACATAATTAATTGTAAATAAGTGATATCTTTTTAAATACTTAATGTTTGCTGTTGAAAGGATGGCTGTGTCTGGTTCTCCAGAAGCCACTGACACTCTGCTGTGTTCATAATTAGTCCCCAGGCTGTTATGCAGTTGGTAAATACAGTTATATTGCACTTCCATGGAGTTTACAGCCAAGCAGCCAGGAGACTGCACAGCCTGCCATGGGGATGACAGGCAATTGTAGTTCACCCAGTAATTTGGCTGATTGTCCTGGGGTTCAGCTCTTTGCTTCTGGGAGATTAAGTACTGCAGATGGAGATTTAGGAGAGACCATGCTATTAAGGCCCATCTAATGATGAGTAAATGGATAGGTGAGAGACTCTTCTGCCACCCACACAGATAAAAATGTTTATCAAAAACAGTGGAACTTCACTGTAGGAAATACTGAGTTTTTCATGCACACAATTCTGTTTGTCAGCAGAACTGAAAAGCTTTACTGAGGTTTGTTAAGCTCCTGTCCCCTGTGTCACTCTTGGGGTCTCTGTGCATAATTTCCAGAATATTCTTATAGTTGAAGGGAAGCTGTCTTTCCAAATGTCAAGTGTTATGTTTCTATTTGACATTCTTGTTCAAAAATGCACAAAAATCTGTGGTAAAGAACTCCTGAAATAATAAAACTATTAATGTGTGTATTCCAGACTCTTTTTATTGCACAGTTGCACAAAGAGCTGCATTGTGTTAGTTACAATGACCCTCAGGTCTTCCTGTGAATTGCTGCTTTTCAGGATGGCTTCCACCTTAACCACATGTTTTTGTGTCCTTCCTTCCTAGATATATTGTAATATAGTCAGTGATATTAATATTCAACATGACCATCAAACCATGTGTTTAACGTCCTTTATGTAACTTGACATCCTATGTAATTACTGACAGTAAATATTTTGCACAACTGTTTATTGCCCATACGAGTATAAATTACATGATCATCTGGTAACCTGCAGATGTTGGTCATTATGTTTCAAATTCTATTGCCAACCCACTTTTAGTCCTTTTAGTATCGTCCCTGCTCCAAACAGAATGTTCATATATATATCTTTATATATAGATAGATATAAATACATAGATAGATATCTCATGTATATATGCAGGATAAGTTATAGTTGCCCTAAATGCTGATCTTTTCCCCTATAAATTACACAGATTATTTGTCATGGTCTACTCTTTATAACTGGAGCAAGAGCTGACCATTTGTCAGGGTTTTGTGAAGATTGGTGGTGCTTGCCACAAGATAAGTGGTAGCTGGTGGCAAACACACAGAATTCTCACCAATTCTACCTCTTACCTGCTCTTGGGTAGATTCATCATAGTTTTAAGCTCCTAATTCAAACTGCTCCTTAATTGCTTAAGCTTCAGAAAGGTATATTTGCAATCACCTATTCATATATTTTTAATAATAAATAACTA
Source organism: Hafferia zeledoni (assembly GCA_035583235.1). Taxonomy (NCBI): domain Eukaryota; kingdom Metazoa; phylum Chordata; class Aves; order Passeriformes; family Thamnophilidae; genus Hafferia; species Hafferia zeledoni. The sequence goes on along the minus strand of JAWWEV010000022.1, from coordinate 7,525,416 downwards.
AATCTTGGGGAGTTGACCTGACTGTAGCCATTAAGCAAATCCTGTCTGTAAGTAGATACAGTTGTAACTTCTTTTGTTTCACTGAAAGTGTCTGAATGGAAAGTAAACTCTGCCTGTGTAATTGAGCTCATGGAGATAATTAGGCTGAAAATGACATTACAGATTAAAACCAGGGTCCATGGGTTGCTTATTTATGATGTAGCCTGACTGTTCTCTGTCTGTATGTACCTGCCCTGATGTCTTTTTGTTTTCTGGGAATAGGATGCTTTTTATTAAAAATGAGTAATTTATGTTACACTAGGACATGATCTCTATTGACTTCTTTAAAATCATACAAAGAGTACATTTGGATATCCTTTGCTTCAGAAGATACATTTCTCTTCTTTAAAGTATAATCCTCAGCATCAGCTACCACAATGGGTCATAAATATGCAGCTTACTCAGACCACTACAGTTCATTGAAAATTCTGGCTATAAATACATTTCTGGTAACTGAATATTCAGATATACCCAATGGAATTTTCACAACTGCCTAATTGGCTCCTTCCCATTGATTTCAAGGGAAAACAAGTGCTTTTGGAACACTACCCTTCTGCCAGGAGTTTTTCATTAATTGAAAACAGGTTATATATTATGAGTGCATTTTAGTTTGATTACTCTAAGTGTCTCCATAATGTCAAGGCAATATTTATTTGGCTTGAGAGAGTTAAAAGGGATTGCACAACTTGACTAATTTACTGTTTTAAGGGATGCCTGGCTAAGGGTGTGTTGTTTGGCACAAGTTCAAATGTAGTAACTAATTAGAAAACAATGTGAGGGCCAAGGTGATGGCTGAAAAGGCCTTAGTTTGCTGAGCTCCATCAAGCATTACTTAATTTTGTCAGTGTTTAAAGAGCCTTTTAGAATACCACAGGAACATGTATGGCCAAAGTGGTCTTTCCAGGGAATTTTAGCATCTCAAAGCAAAGCAGATGGGTTTTTAAGCAATTTGGAAGAAATGAGAGTAGTCAGCTTAATAAAGTAGAAAAGGGGAATTCTCTGTGTGCCCAAGGTAAGATCATCAGGCTCTGACTAATGCTTATTGATTTATTAGAAAAATTAATTTTGAAGGGAAAACGTTACCTACTCAGAGCTGGTTTGCATTGTAGACACTCAGAAATGACAGTTCTTGTAGCCACCTTGTGCCTTCTGTATCACATGTAATATTGCTCCTTTCAATGTTCCTCATTTGCATTTGGTTATCTGGTTGTTTATTATAAAGTCCAATTGAGCCACAGCCAGGACTGCTGAGTGACTCTTGAAGGTATCTGGGGTGGGTTGCTCAATCCCTTGTGTTGTGCAGTGTGATTCAAGGCAGAGAGGGGTTTGTGCTGACTGTGAACTTCATCACTTAATGTTATGAATCACAGCTAAGGAATCCCAGAACCCAAAACCTCAGAAGGCCTTTTTTCAAGTGCTTCCTGTCAGTGCACATGTCTTTGATGGCTGGATCTGGATTAAAAACTGCAGCGTTGCTTTGCTTTTTACCCTGAATTGCTTACAGAGACCTGGAAATATTGGGCTACATTTTTTTTCACAGTGTCTAATTTTTTCAAGTCAAATGTGGCACCCAGTGGTGTGAGAATGGCAAGTAAATGTTTCTTTTGCATGACTGCAGCTGCTTTCTTCAGAGATGATGTGATTTTTTGGCTATACTTTAGTCTTTTTTTGTAAAGAAAATGCAACTTGGGTCTTTTTCAGGTGTTTCAGTTCTGCTGAGTGCTTTGCAGGAAAATAACTGACAAAACTGTGTCTCTTCAGACTAACCCCAGCCTGGGGTCTGAGTGACACCTCCAGTCATCCTTTCCAAGCTGAGTGAGACCGAAAGGACAAAGGAAGGGAAAACAAGGAACAGGGGGAAGTGCTTATAAGCTACAATATTCATATGAGTCCTTGGTGTGGTTTTGGTTGCAGAAAATGTAATCCCCTGACCAGACTTGCCCACTGGGCTCTAAACACTCAGATAGGCTTTGGATCTTTCTTTTCCCCTTTTGCCTTTGACTGGAAGGAAAAGCAACAGTGCAGTGTCCTGCGTGTTAAATCAGTGCATAGACCTGTAAAGAAGGTGCCAATATGTGTGCAGAAGGCTTTAGGAATGCAGTGCCAACAAATGAGGAAGAATAACATAACTCCTGAGATTGGCTCAGTTGGTTATAACTTGGTTGTAATAATGCCAAGGTCATGGGTTCAATCCCCTGTATGGGCCACTGACTTGAGAGTTGGACTCGATGATCCTTGTGGGTCCCTTCCAACTCAGAATAGTCTGTGATTCCTGATCAAGGCAGAGCAGGTGTACATGGGAAATGGAGGTTGGGCTGTTTCCTCAGCCATGTTTTTCTGTGCAAAGCTGGCAAAAGTTTGGCATGCCCTGGAACTGAAAGCTACAGTCCAAAACGAATAGAATAGTACAGCAAAAAAATGTGGGAACTGAATGTAGAAGGTGTGTCTTGATCTGTAGGGAAGCATGACATTTTTAATGTCTGTATAAACCAGCTCTTGTATTCTTTTTGTAGTGGTTTCAGTTGTTCAGGCTGAGATCAGGAGGTTTTGTCCCACACTTGAGGAATTTAAATATTTGGTTTTCTTTAGTGCATTCCATTGCAGAGCATCTTGTTTTGCTTTTGCCTCTCCCACTTCCTTTCAGAATTGTCCGAGCAGCCTCCAGGCTTGTTCAGCATTTCAAAGGGGCAATCTGAGCGCTGGTTCAGGGGTGTCAACAGCAGACACTCTGCCCAGTGTCACTCTTTTGTGAGTTGGTTCTTTGTTTACACTGTGAAATGAGAAGGGGGGGAGGAAAATCAAATTGTGCACAATAGTTTCCAGTAAATGCCAAGGGACAGCAAATGCCTTGTTTATGGCCTGGGCAAGGCTGGTAACTTGCTGGATTTCCATGGAGGCTCCTCCATAAAGGAGCGGGCTCAGATCTCCCTTGGAGCTGGTTATGCAATGGCTGGGGCAGGGTTTGGCTTCTGGAGCAGCAGCCCTTGCATAACAGGGTTTATAATCCAGCACTCCCTGCCCAGCCTGAAAGGACCTTTTTCATGAGGCATTTCCTACAACAAAAAACTGCTTCCAGATTCCTACACAATTACTGAAATAATGGTACTCTGACTCTTAAAAAAAAAAAAATCTTATACAAGAGATTTTTGGCCTCATCTTTCTGTTTATAGGCACTTTTTAAAAAAATAATGAATCATTTATAAGCTCTCTTTTTTTTTCTCATACCATGAAGGCTACTTTGTCTTTTCTTAGCAGAATTCTTGTTGATACAACACTGAAGAAATTGAATTACACCAACTAAGCATTTCTTGGAGGCCTTAATGCAAAATAGGCTGGTTTCTGAGAGTTTTATTTTTTTACTTGACCTATATATGAAAGCACAGGTGACCAAACCTGCATCTAGAAGGTTCAGTCTGTGTACCTGGGGGAGGAAGGTGTGAATAACAGGGTGACATAAATGCCACAAAGCTGCTGTCTGTGGAGATGGCTGCAGTGGTTACTTAAGGACACTGGGATGGGGATGGCTCGTTCTTTATTGCAGCCTGGGGGCACACATTCTTCTTGCTCTAACAAGAAACTTCCAGCTATTATTCTTCCACTCCCTTCATAACATAGGCTGCCCATCTCCAGATGTTTGATTATTCTGTGCATGTTTCTGCCCTCACAGCAATGTGTGCATCTCCCTGTTGGTGTGGTTGAACATTCCAGAGCAGCCTACGGGTGGTGTTTGTGCAGTCCAGGTCCTACACTGTGCAAATTCCCATGGAGGCTCCTTAGGGACAACGTGAGGATTCATGCAGCATAAACTGGCATAAATGTTCATATTACTATTTTATCTTCCAATTTATAGAACAAAAGTCAGAAAGGTAGGAAAAACGTGTAGATGTAGTCTCTGTGGGAACTGGAAGTAGGCAATTCAATAATCCTTCTGTCCTGTCACTGAACTGCCCAGCAAGAAAAATGTTCCCAGCTTGTTACAAGTTTTGGGGGTTCTCTGGGTACTCATAAATTAGGAGTTGGTGACTTGGAAAGAGCTGAAGTTATGTATGCATCTCTCATCACTGTCAGCTGTAATTGCAGATGATTGGTCTTTCTGAAAATAACTTTGGTGGCAAAGAGGTGACAGTGCTATTTCAGAAGGCAGCAATCAGAATGAGTTACAGGAGGTCCCATGCAGTCTGTTATTATCATGTCTGCAGCAGTCATTATTTGCTTTCCTTGTAGGAAAGGAGAAACTAAGAAATGTGTTTATTTAGATATTATTACTTTAAGGTTTTGGATGCTAAGAATTCTAACCCTAACTGCTGAAGTCCTCCTTCCCAGAAGGAGCAGTATGGACAGCAGAACTGAAAGCTCCACAACTGTTGCACAAATATGAGTTGTCATATATTTATGAGGTTTTAACCCTCTCTTTTCGAAAATTGGACTCTGCCAAGGGAAGGGTTTTACTGGAAAATATTCACTGGCAGGGAAATTTGTTTTCCAAGTCTTGCTTTCTGCATTGTGCCTTTGCTGGCACGAGAATTTAACCATCACCTCTACTGCTTCCTCACACAAACTGTGCAGCACTTTTGGACTCCTTCCCCAATATCTGGATTATACCTAATGAGGTGGTAATCTGTGGGACTGCTGTTTTTATCTTGTGGGTTCTCTGACACTCAGGGAAATGATTATTGGATCAATCACAGTATCATAATAATTTAATTTATGTCACTTGGATTCACTAAGTGTTGGGGTTTGATTTGGATGTGGAGGGACAAATTATTGTCTTTCAGAATCAACTTCTTTCAAGTCCTGAGGGGGTTGGCAAAAATAACACTAAACCTCCATCAGGAATTGTTCAGATTCATATTTTGACAACGCAAAAGTTTGGTTGTAGTAAACAAAATCTGAGATATGGGATGGGTAAATTGAAGTAAAATCTCAGATTATTTTGGATTTTATTACTGAAAGGCATTCTTAATATAAGCTGAATCTAAATCAGGAGGTATGTTTAAGGTTACTAATAACAGTTAAATCTTTTATGAGAAACTGCACATTTTTAATTTGTGGTTACCTAAAAGGCAGAACATGTATCACTGCACACAGTCTGGCTGATCTCCACCAAGCAGCCCCGGAGTTTCATCTGTGAGAAACTGGAGCCCAGTCAAACATGCTGTTTATGCAATCTATGTTATTTAATGACCTACTAACTCTAGAGTTATTTGATCTTTGACAGTTCAGGGTGGGGATGGGAGGTAAAGTTGCATCCTCACTGGCAAAACCCACTTGAATTTCAGAGTTTTGAAGGGAAAGAAGTGTAGGGTCAAGTCTGCTGTACAGCAACACATTCACTAAATTATGTATGATTGCTAATCCAGTTCTTACAGTAAAAACAACTAAAGTCATGTGGATTCAATGTTAAACTCAGTCTTTCATGTTCTGAAAGTCTGCAGTGACTAATAAGGAAAGCAAAACCTAGTTCTGAAATTTTGAGTTGCCAGATATGTTTCCATGGACAAGACTCACTGAACAAAAGAATTCTCACTTTTACTCCTTTAGGAGCCCTCAGCTCTGTCTGGCTCTTTAAGAATAAGATGAAAAACTTCAGCTCATCTCTCCTTGAAACTGTTCCACTGAGCTGAGGAGCAAGTCCAGGACAGAATGTGTGCAGCTCTGGGATTATCTTAAAACTGTGAATTAAACTAGAAGCACATTATTAATCTTAGAATATTTATATGCTGTACTAGCATTTTTTTATAGACATCAATGTTGATGACTGCAAAGTTAGAGTTTGGGTTTTTCCCTTAGCTATGGAGGGAAAGTCTCTGTGTGGACTGAATAAAATATATCTGTAAGAGTAATGTTAATGTAGAACAGCTACACCCATACAATGAGCTCACACCAACTCAACATCTGCCCAGCTGTGCCACGTCTGTGCTGGAGATCTGTGTCAGTGCAGCCCCCTGAGCTTACACCCCTCCTCTTCTGCACCTAAGATGTATTACTGCTGTATAAACCAGTCAAAAGTATAAAGTATGTTTATTAAAAAATCATTATATCCTCACTTTACATTCATCATGGTATGCAGTGGATGCTTTGAATGAAGGTTATTTGCAACAAACAAAATTTGTCTTATCAGATTATCTAGTTATGTAGCAATCTGGGATAATTCATGGCAAGCAGAAAAGCCATATAATGGTACATATAATGGGGAAAGTTTTCTGTTTATTGGAAAAAAATCAAATTAGCAGCTTCAGAAATAGCCCTGAGTCAGACAGCTAGCTCTATTATTATGTTACTTGGAAGCTAATGTATTATGAACAAGTGCCAAATATTTCTGTGTAATGCAGAGGAGATTAAATGGAAGCTTCTATTTTTGAGATCCGCTTTGTGGTGTCCATGTAATCAACAGAAAGCCCCAGATAACAAGCAGTACACAGATAGCCCTGCTAATTATTAATAATTATGTAAATGGTTATAATCTGAGAATTGTACTTATCTGGGGGATTAATACATACAAATCAACAGGAAAGTTTTGAAAATGAGTTTACAAGAAGTCAGTTAGCATTTTACTTTTAGAAGGTGATGTGGGAGCACAACTCACTATGTAGTTTTGTTTCAAGTCACATTCCCAATGTGAGGAAGGAGAAAACTCCCTGACAGGGCTGACCTGCAGAAGTGGGTCAGGTTTGGGATCTGCTTAAGTAACTTGCAGGGTACTTCGTTGTCAGAGATGACAAAAGCTGGGAGTTTCTAACACATTTCTGAGCAATCCTTGGCTATCTCAGTGTGGGATTATATTTTGTGGCCTTTCTTTGCTGGGGAGGTCATTGTGTAGGGCCATGGCTGGACATGGAAAGAGTTTCTCCAGTTAATGCATTGCAGTGGCAGCTCCAGAACTATTGTTGGTGCAAATACTCTTATTTCTGAGACCAATGCCAACATTGATTTCAAAGATCTCTCTGTTCTGCCAAAGTTCAGATCTAGTTAACTCTCTGCATAGCATTGTCAGTAAGGGGGTTAAACTGATTTGCTTTATTTTGAAATAGGGTTTGCTACGCAGTTCTTATTGTTTAGAAATGTTCAGGACTGAACAGAAGTGCCTAGGATGTGTTTCATAGGAATGGGCCTATTTAAAAATTGTTCTCCAGAGCAAGTAGATGGCCTAGTTTTGAGGGAGAAAAAGCTGCAGCAAGTATTGACTCACTCAAAATTGACCTCCTATCTTTCTAATTCTGTGCTTGTGGAGCCAGGGCATGGAAGACATCAGAGAATTTATGCTTCTAGCATGGACTTAGAGGCTCTGATTACATTTGTGTTTTCTGAATAGTTATCAGTTTAGGGCGTATAAAAAATGTTGCTGAATTTACAGGTGATTAGCTAAGATTTTCTGAGTAGCAGTAGTTATTGGTGTGCGATTTTAAAGTGCCCATTGGAGGCTCCAGAGAAGTTGCTGAACTGAGTGTTAGCATTTCACCTCCACTTCTGTAGACGAGGATCCAACTCTGCAATGCCCTGTAAGGAAAATCCGAAGGGATTGTTGTGGCCATGGAGGAGGCAATAATTAAGGCCCTGGGAGAAGGAAGGGAAGGGTTCATTCCCAGTGTCCCAGCGGAGCAGCAAGCGTGGCAGCACATCGCTGATTTGAAGAGAACCCTAAAGGCAATTACTGCTGCTCATTAAAGGGATTAAAAACACCTTCTCCAGTACTGAGAACCTTTTCTGTGACGGCTCTGCAGGCTTTCTGAAAGTGGTTGAACAAGAAACCAGGTTGTGTTTGGGTTTTCTTTTGTAAGAGTACTATTTAAAAAGCACCCTACTCCTAAATCAGAAACAAACTGTCATTTCAATAGGTGTTTGTTACAAATTTTGAAGAAGTAAAATGCACAGAGACACCTTGTTCCCCCTGGCTTTCAAATGTTTCCAAGTTATTTAAAAAAACTACTTGAGAGCCTAAGCAAGTTCAATTAGGAAGCCTTTGAAAAAGTTTTTGCAAAATGTATTAAATTCACTGGGATTTTTTTCCCCCTTAGGCTACCAAATAAGTTATTCTTCACAAAAGAACATTTTTCATACATAAAGATGGTTCTTTATGGATTAAATCCAAAAACTTTCACTTGGGCAAATTCAGTTTTGGTTTTAATGATGAAGTAGCTTCAGTTTAGCTTTTTAAGTTTTGAAATTCAAAGTACAACTTATCATATGATGTAACAGCAGATACAAGATGATAATTATGCTATTTCTAAGTATTTTGATTTTAATAGCTGAAAGTTTAGGGCTTTTTCCTTCTACCACACAATCTTGATATTAGACATTCATTTTCCCTCAATATGCATTTATGTATTTGTGCAATCACTACCTCATTTGGATGAAACTTAAAAATTGCATCATTCTGTCTCTGAATTTCTGTAAAGGCCAATATTCATTTGCATTTAACTCTCAAATTGTTACCAAATGGTTGGATAAAGTTTATTAACAATCTGTTCATGAGTAGGAAATAATCCTGTGATCACTGTGGTGAGATTCTGGTGTGTTTGTAGCATGTGCCAGAATTTATCCACAGCAGCCTCCTGGGAGCTGTGATGTGATAGGAACAGAACTTGCCTTAAAGGAGCAATTTTGGGTTAACATGAGTTAACCCAAAATTAATGCTCTGAGAAGTGGTAACAGGCAGAAGAGGAGGATCTGAGGTAAGGCAGAGGTCACTGAAATGAAAAATTAATGCACAAGAACTTTTTTATACCCATTTCAAGTGCTTAGTTTAGGCAAGTAGGGTGTTAATTATTGGTCAAAGCTTAGGAGGGTTTTTGGTTCCTCTCTAAATGTAGGAGCTCTCCAGGGGGTGTTTCTAGAGCTGTTCTCTTGAATGAGTCGTCATTTCTGTTCATGAGGCTTTATGTACAAAGGACCACTAACAAAGATGCATATTCTGAATATGAGGCTTTTTCTATACCTACCTGTTCCTCCTTTGTTTGGGGTTTGGGAGAAGTTCCATTGCCTGTGTCTCCCAGGAAGCCCCACACTCATCCCAGCACATCTGTACGAGGCTGTGCTGATCCTCTTAGACTCTGATCCCTGACACTTCCCTGGTCACTGGAATTCTCCAGGGAGTTCCAAATGGTGACGCAATCCCTTGGCTGCCTGGTTACCTCAGCATAGTGACTTGGCCTCATCACTCCTGTCCCTGAGGCAGCTCCTGAGCTCTCAGGCCAAGAAGGACCATCTGGGATAACTTTGCAGATAAGTCCCAGTGGTTTTCTTATAGACTTGTATCGACCTTAAAGCACCATTTTTGTTTAGGCTGTGGAGCCTTGGGCAGAGATATTTGCATCTGAACTTGTTGCTTCCTCTTCTTTTTAACATATTTCATTATTTTAAGCCCAAGCTGCTCATGATGTTGAATCCTCCCTTGTGGCAGCTCTGCTCTTCCCAACAGGAAGTTTGCCTCTTGTGTGGTTGTTATTTACCACATAATTTCCTTCTCAAGAGGACTGTACTCACTAAACATCATCTCTGGATGTGTCTTCTGTCATCAGAGCTGTGCTTGAATTGTTCATTATCGTGTGTCTGACTCCTGTCATCTCTCACTGATGGGGCTGTTCAGGCTCTTTCCAAGCCAAGCTCAGAGCTCCAGATCTTGCAGCAGCCACACTCAGGGAAATGTGGATTTCTCCAGTGGTAATGCTCGCCTAAATAGTGTTGCTTTACATGGATTAAATTTACATAACACATTGTCTTCCAAGGTTTTTTCATTAATTTGGTGACAAGGCACAGTAGTTAATAAATCAAACCACAGCCACGCTGAAGATGCAGTTTCAGCCTCTGAAGTGCAAAAACAACAGCTGTGATTCCATGGGACAATGTAGATCACAAAGTCCTGGATAAAGGTTTTTTTCATTGAAGTGGTTCTGCCTTAGAAACATTATTCCAGGGCAGATTAAACCCAGGCACTGAACATCTTCGGGAACTTCTGCAAATCATCTTCATGGAAAACATCTTCTTACAGTTGGAAGTACATCTGGATATCGGATTCAGCCCAACAAAAACAGGCAGCACCAAATAATTATTTCGAGTTGGAATGTCTTGGTTGGAGGGAAAAACCAAAATGTTTACCAAAAAGCAGAGGAGAGGATTCATCCACAATAATCATTTAACTCTTTATTAAATTTAAGAAAAGGAACTTAGAAAATGGATATAAGAAGGATAACTGTTCTTAACTACTATATGTATACATATAACTGTAAACAGACGAGAGCAAACTACTTCTCCAGCACCAAAGGTAAAACAAAACAAAAGAGAACAACCCCAAAACAGTAGATTCCTCCTAGATCAGTTATATTTATGGAGAGTGTCAATGTCACACCTTGGCTTGCTGTGAAGTGATTTCTCAGTCTTTTCCCAGCGAGGCAGAGATAAAGGATGAACTCACGTGGACACTCTTTCACTCTCTCTCTTTGTCCTCAGTTGCAAACGAAGAAGGAAAGCTGGGGATGAAGGAAATGGTGATAATTTCCAGGAATCTCCTTGCAGTCTAAATCTGTCCCCAGGACGAGGGAAAAAAGGTCTGCAGTGTCCTGAAAGCAGCTATGTCTCTCTTCTCTTCTCTCTCTCTCTGAAGCTCAGGGTGCCCAGAGATGGAGAGGGAAAAGCAAAGAGCAGAGCCAGCTAAAAAAGAGCTCACTAGCAAGCAATGGCTCTTTTTCTGCTACTACCCAAAGAAAATTCCCCCAAAAGTCAAACCAGCACACAGGGAACAAAAAAAGAAAAAACTTCTCCCCACCCCCAGGTGCTGGGGTTCTGTTTTCTCACCCCTCCCATCCATTAAGCTTGAAACTAAAAGTCATCAACTATCTTTTGTTTAACTCCTGAGACTCCAAGCCTAAACCCTTTGTCTTGATATGGTGAGAAAAATTCTCTGAGGGGGCTCCTCCCAAACACCACCTTCCTGTGGTTGAACCTTTAAAAGGAAAAAACTGTATTTTTAAAGTAAAGGTGTCTCAAACATTTGAGGTCTCAAGAAAGAGACATGACAAAGCGGGGGTTTTATGGAACATGCTTTGGATTTCACTAATTGGAATGCAGGAAGCATTCAGACACCATAGGGTAGGTGAAAGCAGGGCAGGTGTGAGCACAGGTCCAAGCAAATCTCAGCTGTTCAGTGGCACCCAGACCTGGCCCAGCAAAGATTGCAAACCATTGTGGAAATCAGAACTTGGAGTTTTACAGCCAAATCAATCTGATATTCCTGATTTTTATCTATGCTTAAGGGTCCTAGTGGTAGTGCTGACTTTCTGGTGCTATCTGCATTTTGTATTTAATTTGTGTGAAAGTGTATCCCAAATCAGCCCTCTCCTTTTTGATGGATTCTTTGCTTTCTTTCCCTGGTTTCTGTGTGGTAATGAAAACACTGGTAGATGGTCTGACCTCCAGATATTTTCCTTAGTGACAGCTGCAAAGTACACTCTCCAAGAAGGACTAGGCAAAACAACAACCCCAAAAGAGCTCTGGCTAAAAGGAATGTAGAAGTTTAGAGCTACAACCGTGTTTTCAAATACAATCTAAGTAGAAGACTACCAACTGTTGCTTTTTTTTGTGTGAAGTAAATTTCCATTGCAGCAGGAGGATGTCTGGGCTGACTGAAAATTTCCAGATATATAAAAGAAAATATAGACTACAGGGGGTATTTTCTAAAAGAGAAATAAAAAGAAGATAGAGAGAAATGGAAGATAATGAACAGAGAAACGTTTTTAGATTCCTTTTTTCTACCCAGGGGACCAAGAGCCTCTGAAGTGGTTAGGAATTTTGTTTACTGTCTGTTCCTCATAGATTAATTAAAATTACTGCATCATTTACTGTTCTTGTTTTGTTTACAGGCTGCAAGTGCTTACCTACACTGAGAAGCTAAAATAGTGAGCACTCATTTCTTGGCTCCCTCAGGATTAAAGGTATCATGAATTAATGGTTAGAATAAGATATTTTGGTCTAAAAAGGTTAAGATCTTTTTCCTACCAAAGCACCTGCATAAATACAGACAAATCCAGAATCAACAGAAGCTACAAATGTTCTATGATGTGACTCAGCAAAAGCACAGATTGCAGATCCATATGTGAATGTTTAAATTCCAATCAGTTTTGTCTTTCATATAGATGAATGTCATGACTATTAAAGTCAGAAATTGCTTTCCCCTTTTACTATTTATTATGTATTTTCAGTTCAGTCCTGAGTACCTGTAAAAATTTGTAAAAAAATGTGAAAGTGCAGGGATGTGTGTGCTATTGTTCCATTACTTTTACTCTGTAGCACTTGTAACCCATAAATACAGTCAGTCTCTGACTCCTTTGCAGCTCTCAGCCATTATCTAAGTTCCACAGTGAAACATTTTGAAGATGCTATAAATAATTATCTGGAACTAAACATGAAGGAAGATTAATTAAACTCTGAGGTCTGGCATGGATACCTCGTGCTCTGAGCACCCTTCTCTTGATTGCATTGCAGTGGGAAACTATTGAGAAAAAGAAATGGTAGGACAGATCCTGTCACTTCATTTTAAAGATCTGGCATTGGAAACAAGATGTGATAATTGGGAAGCAAGCAATGGCTGCAATGGAAAGGGAGTGGCACTGCCTGTCTCTAATACAGTTTTGCACCAGGTCTAAAATAACCAGAAGCTTCCATTGGGAACCTGAGTGCATAACCTCCTTAAACTAATGGACTGGGCTTCTCCAGGGAGCAGAGGGGCCTGGAAGGAGTGCACTGTAATCCAATTCTTATGGATTTGTGTCCTGCAGTTATCTCAGAATACCTTCCTGGAAACTACTGCTTTTCTGTCAGCTAGGGAGTATCATGAGTCTGGCTTCCAAATAAATGTAGGCCTAAAGCTTGTTCTCCAAATGGTATAAATATGGAATATTCTGAGTGACACCACCTAGCTATGTAGAGGAAATAAGAATCCTGTCACATCCCTTCCATATCAAACACTGGACTTTTCTTTTTTTTTTTTTTTAATTGGCATGCTCCCTATCTCATTTCAGTGACTGATGTGAAATTCAAGTAGAAGAGAAGGCAGCAGCCCTGTGTGCATCTCTGGGTGAGCAGGTTGCTCAGCCTGTTCCCCTGGGAGAGCTCTGAGAGGAGCCCTTGGGAGCAAACCAGAAAGCAGGACTAGAAAGTCTCCTCCTTGCATCATTGCCTGTTTTAGTGTGCAAAGGAGATTGAGGAATTTGGATTCCTGACGTAGTTTGAGGTTGTAAAACTCATCTAATCCCTTTTGCTGCCCTTGACACCAGATAGGGCTGGGAAGGGCTTCACCATCTGTGTTTGTGTTGGCCTGGGCTGTGCATGGCTCTGGGTTGGGCCCACACGTTTGCTCTGGGAATGGCACTCGGGAGTCTCAGCTGATGCATTTTTGCATGTTCCTTTGTCTCTCCACATGACAAATGCACTGTAAGCTTTTAACAAGTCCCACATATTTCCATGCCTTCTTTTAGGGAAGTATAAAACAGGATGGTAAAACTCTCCAGTGCATCTGATGTCGTTGAGCATTCTTTGAACTTGGTAATTCCTCACAGCATTTATGTATAAAGATGCTCTAGAAATGTCTGTGCCTTACATAGAATTTTAGCTTTTCTACCTATATATTGCATTTTAACAGACATGTAATGTAAACAGTTTTCCTGGTTACAGAAATGCTTTCTCTTGAAGTCTCTGGGACATGTTTCTACTTGTGCTACAGCACATTTTACCACTCTTATGTGGTAAATCAGAAAGCTAAAGGTTCCTTGCATGCAACAGGGTTGTAACAGCTGGGACAGAGAAGGGGGGTGAGCTTTGTGAGAGACAGGTTTTGGGGAAGAGATAAATTGGTGCCTGGAGTCTCAGTGATAAAGGAGCCTTCTGGCTAAACACCCAGTGGCACTTCAGGAGGAGATTCTGCATTTGAGAGCAGTGGGATCCTGGATCTGCAAGGAAGGGAACCTGGCCTGTGTTTGGACCAGGGTGGATACGAGTTGGTAAGTGCATTCAAGAAATTGAAATAAACCCCATAAGAATATTTAATATACCTTTTTAATTATCAAAACACTTTTTAGTACCAAAATGCATAAGGTCACTTTTGGGATGTTGTGAGTTCCCAATAAGGTAAATTAGGTTAAACTACTCAAGAAGGAAGGTGAAACCCAAGTGAGACTCCCACACTACCTCGCTTGAACATATTGAAAATTAATACTAGTTTCTTGACCTGCTGTTGAGTCCTCACAGGTCAACTTCACACTGATTTCTATGAAATCTAGAATTAGATTTCTCTGTGTACAAACTGCAGACACAAATAAATTCTGTTTGTGTAGACAGTGTCAAGTAACTTTCCCAAGAAATGTAAAGATGAAATGTCTTTCCAGGAATTTCCTATTACATTGTAGCTCTCCTATGAATTCAGTCTTCAAGAACTGGTACACTATTGAATAATGGTCTGTTGTTATGGGGAGAAAATGGGCAATTGGAGCAGTTTTAAAGAGTAAATACAACTTTTCTTTTATGTCCAGTTTCCCTCTCAGAGATACCAGACTTGTGTTAGAAAAATAAAACTACAACTAACTTCGGTTTATGGAAGGGGGGGAAAGGAAAAACAAAATTGGAACCATATGTTTAGAACTAAGTTATTACTGCTTTCACAAATGGTTTGTTGTACAGCTTTTTCAGAATTATCCCAGATAAGTATTTTGTTGATGACAACCTGGAATTAAAGTAGGATAATACACCCTGCATTATTAAAAAAACTAAAGTAAAATAAACAAAAGTATCTTTCTGGCTAAAGGTTAGTTGTCACCTTAAAGAATTTTTAGTTTAGGTTATTAAAGCACTCAATAATGATTGGCTGCCCTTGGGAGACATTTGTAATATTTTATTCCATGTAAACATATGGATTCAATTTAGTCAAAGAACATTGTGAGTGAAAGTTGGCCCCTCTCCAGGGCACTGCAATAGGTGTCTGGAGGTTTGAATACTTTGTTTGCACCACTCTTAGGAGATAAAATTTACCATCAATCCAACTAATTGAGACCCAGTAGGTGTCCTTTAATACTAAGTATCTTAAGAAAAAATTGAAAATTAAATTCCAGTTCACATGCAGATTGCTGCTGCAATGTCATAGTCATAGGGCTTGTAAGGGCAGTGTACAAAAGCTTGTCAGGAATCACTTTGCAAAGATATGGCAGTAAAATAATTTCTAATCATAGTAGTGGCAGTTTTCACTCTGAATTTAGTTTTATTGTTTGCCATTTGATGTCATAACAGAAATAGGATAAGGTGCTTTGCAGGCCTTTCACAAATGTCCAATTTATTTCCTTCATGAGTAAATGAATTTGGACCTTTATGACCAAATCAAAGAAGTACCAAGCATCTCCCTTTGAGGTATTAAATAGCACATGGAACAGCAACACTGTCAGGAATCCATGAATAAAACTCCCCTGATAATCACAATGTTTATGTTTTTGTCTATGAGCATTAGTACCCATGAAGATCATCAATATTGTTGATTAGTTAGTGAACAAATCTAATTCCTAAGCTATAGCTGTAATTTCAAAGTGATGGGCCTTCTTGATTGAATTCAAGTTGCATGGTCAAGCCATATTCATTCTGCAATTTATAAACCCCATGGGAAGCTGTTCCCGTATGTAAGAAAAGCCTTTGGGGGTGAGGTGGGGGAGGTCTGACTGAACATCTGCTGCAGCCTCTGTTAAACCTTCTGGCTTTGGGCACAAATCACTGCAGCCAATTCCTTGCAATATCATGGTATTTTGAGCCAAGGAAATCACATAATTGCATTTCAATTTGTGAAATTATGATATACCAATATCTTGCCGATTATAAGGATTAACTCTGTAAAGTTTTCCAGTTGTGGGAGGTGTTACCTGGGGTTTGGTTAAACACTGTCACATCCTTGCAAGGTTCGTGCTCTGCAGCTGCTGTGACTCGGACACAGCAGAGAGGCACAAATCTCACATGCTCCATCCTTCTTCCCCTGGTTTCTGGGACTCCCTTTTGGGGCATGAATCAACTGCCAAAACACAAATGTCCATTGCCATTGTGAGGATCTAAGATATCTCATCTCTGGCTTCCCATTCACAAGGCACAAATATCCTTTATGTTCTCTGGTATATCTAAATAAAATTTTTAAGTAACTTGAAGCAGTATATGTTTCACAACCCTTCTAAATATTACATGCTAGAGGTGTGGTCCTAAGACCCTGTATCTGAACTTCTTCAGAAGGCCAGAGGGATCCTTTGAAGCCAGCTGGTGCATCAGGCCAACTTCTGGCACACTTGCTCAGATGTGCTCTCCTCTTTCACTTCAGAAGTTCCAACATTAGGGGGTACTGTACATTATTTATCAACTGGCAAGAAAGGCACAATATAAAAATGCTCAGGAATCAAACAGTAGATATTGGTGCAAAGGGCTCTATATTAGGGCTTTTACAGTATCTTTAGAAGTTGTATGATAGAGCAACATGGGCATGCAGAACGTGGATGCAATGCCCATTCCATGTGCATCCACTATAGGAATATCCCTTGTCATGGATCTTATGAGGGCTTTTCCTTGTGATTTTTGTCTACAAAAATAATCAGTCCAGATTTTTGAAGCATAGAAATACATTCACTTTTTGACTGTCCCTCTGCAATTTTCCATGGCTTGATAGAAAACACAGCCATCAAAGCCTGAGGAAAGGTTGTTCTTGGCCTCCTTCCCAGTTTGTACTAGGTGAAGGTCCACGAGATTGTGGAATCCAGATCCCTGGGGGGGATGTGGGTGCATACATGGACTATATAAACCATCATAAATCACTTATTTCAAACATAGTTGGTCCTTTTTCTTGGCATCTAAATGATTGAGATTGTGCAGTATTTATTTTGTCTCTTCCTAAATGTTGTATTGAAAAGGAACAGATTCTTCCCTGCCCATTTCCTCTTATGAATTCATTTCAGTATTTTTATTTCTAAGCCTTTTTCAGGTTATTCAGAGGTATAATGAACTTATTTTCCAAAGTGGTGTAGCCCTTTTTTCACTAATTTTCCCATGATATTGTGTAAGAGCTCCATCAATTGTATTGATCAGCATCCACAGCAAAAGTCTGAAATACTACATGTGCCACTAACATTTTCTACCCTTAACTTTTGGGAAATAAAATGAGAATGTGAACAAGCACCAAAGATGAGCTGAAGAAAACAACAGCAGCTGCTGCACTCAGTGAGGTTTGAGTATGATGGCGGTGCCTCAGTAAAACAAACCCCCCAATGGTATTGCTGAGAAATACAATCAAGAGAGCTGGTTGTTCTCAAACCAATACACATCATGGTGGAAGTTACAACCTTTCTGATTGTTTCCTTATGTACAAATGAAAAAAGAATAACTGGACAGAGATTCTTTGCACGTCAGGTCACTTCCAGCTATAGTCTCACTTCCCTATATTTTGTTGGGTACTTGAATTCCTCAGCTCAGGGGATTGCCTCAGTTATGCAAGTACTTGTTATGGAAAGGCAACACTTGTGTTTACACTGCCCTGACTTCCAGCAAAGGTCAGATGCTTCTATTCAAGCTGTGGATTTTCATGCAAGGAGTTTGCAGGACGTCTCCAGCTCTTGTCACTGTTAACTAGTAGCTTTAGTTCTCTGCCAGGGGCTGAAAGTCTTCCCCATTTGAGCTTAAACTCTGTGCAGAATCATGGAAAACAAACATAAAAATTTTGTTGCCTACAGACAGAGTAAGGAGTGAGTTGGATTAGTTCTCACTTCCTTCTCACTGCACCAGCCACTGTCATTTTCAGGATTTATAGAACTTCCTGATTCCAGCACTCCCTCCCTGACAGTGAATAAAACAGCATTTAGCACATGATCTCTGAATATCTCAGTGTCTAATTTTAAATATGTTTTTCGCTGCCATCTTTGTGTCTCTGTTTTTGCAGTAGCTTAAATGAGGTCAAAGCTTTTTGTGCCTACAATGCAGGCTAATGCGTCTGAGTAATCTAGACATCAATTTAACATGGGATTTAGGGGGGTCTTCAGTCCCCATTTTGCCTGCAGGCGTCCATGGGTTGAAAAACCCCCAACAACAACAAAACAAACCCCCAGAACTGATTGAAAGCTGTCTTTTGGCTGAGTGCACATTTCAGCAGGCTCCTGAGTTATTCATGGGATGTGACTGGGCTCTGCTGGAGCTGTGGAGACCCTGAGTGCTGCAGGAAAGCAGCTGGGGAAAATGGGAGGCTCTGCTGGTCTGAGGCACACACCGGTGCTGGGCAGGTGCAGGTTCTGGAGGGCTCTGGGCAGTGTTTCTTGGGAGGAGGCACTGCCTGTTCCAGCACAATTCCCCTGTGAGGCTGGGGCTGCCTCTGCTCCAGCCCTTGGCATGTGCCCTGATGGAGCTCTGCTTTGCCAGGTTTGCTGGAGCCACAGAAAGTTGGGTTCATTTGGCTTTTGTCAATATTAACCCACAGAAGGCTGATGTTTGCATCACCTTTCTTTCTGAAGCACAGAATCCTTGATTATCCTCATGTATTTTTGAGGTGATGCAATCCCAGTGCTGCTGTTTTCCTATATATGAATAGCACTTTGATAAAAAAAAAAAATCATTGTTTCTTTAAGTGGGTTAAGGTATCACTTTAAGATCTTTGCAAGATCTCTCTGTTTGGAGGTTTAAATTTAGAAACATGTGCTGTCATTAGAAGAAAAAAATGTTGCTTTTCATCTGCTTTCCCTCTGGCTCCCAGGAGTCAGTCTCGATGCAGCAGACACTGCATTGCCATTTCCTTTTTAAATCTAGGACAGCAAAGCTGTGACACTTTTCAAAGTCCCAGTGTCCTTGTTAATATTTCTTTGTGCTGTGAGTGAAGGTAAAGCTTACGCAGGAAGTGTCCTAGTTTCCAGTTCCTAATTCCAGCAGAAAAACTTTAGAAAACAGAAGTTTGACAGTTTCTTGTATTGATATATATATTAAATCATATATATTGTAGTGTGGAAAAGGTTTGTGCAAGATGGAGGAGATAAATGTAAAAGTATGAGAGTTTATGATCCACTCATAAAATATTCTACTGCTGCTTTTGAAAGAATTTCAGATCTTTACAATTATTTAACTGAGCTGCATCTGTCTGGTACAGGAGAACTAAAAACTTCTTAATGGCTCTCTAGTACCAGAAAGACATTTTTGTATTAGAGTTCTTCAGCACAATCCACTAAGATAACATGGTACAAAAGGAGAGGCTGAGAGAACTTGGTTGGTTGAGCCTGGAGAGAAGGTAAAGGGGAAACTTTGCTGCTGTCCACATCTGTTTAATGGAAGGTACAGAAAAGATAGAGGGTGATTTCCCAAGGACTGCAGAGCTATTGGATGAGAGACTAAGCATGTAAACTGGAACACAGTAAACTTCAGTTGCGTAGGAAGAGAAATGTGTTCACTGTGAGGATGATCAAACAGTGGACCAGATGACAGAGAAGTTGTGGGATCTTTGTCCTTGGAGAACTGGACAGGACAAAGCCCTGTTCCACCAGATCCAATTGCACCTGCCTGGAGCAGGGCACTGGGCCTGAGCTGTTCTGTGTTTCTCTGACTGAGCAAAGCTGCTACACTTGATGCTGGTTTTGCCACAAGAATAGAGTTTCATATGAAAGCTTAATTATTTTTATAGTTTCCCTGAAGATGGGGGCTCCAGATGTACCAGCTCTGGTCACACTTCCTTGTCCTCTCCCTTCTTCTCTGTACTTGTGCAGCTTTCATAGAAAGTGGGCAAATAATGCAGGAACAATTGCCAGGCTAATACCATAATGCTTTTGCAAAGGGTTTGCCCTGGGCAGCAGAGCGTGTTAAAACCCTATTTGTGTGTGACTTTTGGTCCATGGTGAGGAACAGTGGGGTCATCAGTGACAGTGGTTTGAATTCAGCAGAGGAAAGCCCCAATGAGATTTGAGTTCTGAACCACTAACGACAGGAATGTGTGCCTCACACAGAAATTCCTCCTTTCAGCTGTTTCACATCACCCAATGAAAACTGCTCAGAAGTATAAATGTGCACATACACACTTCTTTCATTAATGCAATCTGAACAATGTTTTTAACTGCAGCAGCAGGGACTTAGTTAAAAAAAAAAAGTGAATATAAGGGAAATAAGATTCTACATTCCGATCCCTGTGCTCCTGGTTTTATCCACTGTCCAGTCAAACTCAGTTGCTTCCAATGCTGCTGTGAGAAGCAAAGCTGTGATACTGATAGTCCTTCCCCATTCACTGTAGTATGTTTGCAATTCATGCTAGAGGGAAAAAACTTTTGCAAGAGTCCATGCCATTACAGCTATTGCTTTCTGAAATGAAAGATTAATGGCTCTTTCTTCCTATAAATCACTCCTTTTAATTCTTCTCTGGTAAAACAATTTTCTCCACCTTTTCTACCACTTGGTGGTAGGGAAAGTTTAGGACAGTAACAGTACCTGTTTAAGCCTTCTGGAGAATCAGCAAATCCTACCAATGTTTGTTAGAAGAAAACTGAGTGGCTCTTGGAAGAATGTTTGTTTATGCACAGCAGGGACATTTTCCCCATGGGACAAATACTGTTTTCCTACATGTTCACTGACCTTGGTGGGACTGCAAGTGTGCTACTGAATTCCTCAGGAGATGATTTTATTGTGTATTGATGTAATCCATGTGGGCTCTGTATATAAAAGGCTGGATCCCAATACCTGTACTGTGATGATACTCTGTCCTTGTCCATGGAAGTTAGGAAGTCAGAATGAGGGTAGAAATAGAAGTAGGAGAAGCAAAGGGTCATCATTTCAGGGTATAGAAGCTATGTAGAAAATGGCAGTAGTATTTAAAATGAGAGCTGAAGAAACATATCCCTTTGAGGGGATAGTACCTACATGGCATGCTGCAGGTTTTTGGGTTTTAAAACTAACATCTGTCAGAGTACTGGCAGTGGGGAAAAAGACATGGAACTAATCAGGCAGTCTTGGGGGGTTTGTGTTTCTTTAGTACACTTTCAAAACAGAGATGAAAACACCACTGAGTTCCACAAACCAAATGCCCCTCCATGCAATCCTGGTAAATCAGCAGAGTTGCATCATGATCTAGTCCTCCCTGCAATCTGGACTGCATGGCATGGAGTTCAAGGTGCTCATGTATCAGGGGAATAGATATGTCACCCTTGGAAGGTACTGGCATGTGGGCTGGTTTGCTTCAGGGTCACAAGTTGACATGGAACACTATTTGGAAGGCCTTCCTTGGGAAACTCCCTCCTGAATGTGTGAGTTCAAGAGGAAATACGAATAAATGTGTATACTAGAGAGGAACATAGTCTGCAGCTCTGCAAAGTAAGAAATAAAGGGAGATCATAAATTCCACCATCTTTTAACCAATTTCTTTCTTGGGATCAGGCAAACCAATGGTAGGGAGTTCTGCTGTGTGTGACCTTTCCCTGACATATGAACTGGAATTGCACCTTCCTGTGCAAACCCCTGTCCCTGTGCCCCTCTGTAGCATTGCTGTGCCAGTGGGCTTTGACCCACCCATGCTCTACATACTGACCTTCTTCACAAGCTGACTATAAAGAAATTAAAGCAGCCTGTGTATTTCTCTCTGCTGGCCCCTCACATGGGTGAAGACGAGCTCAGGTTCTGTGAGGGGACTGCAGTGCCAGCAGGGCAGGAACACTTGGCAGCAACTGAAGCACAGTTGCCTTATGCATTCCATGATAAATTAAAGGTATTCTGACAACATCTGGAGGTCCTCTTAGGAGCTCCTAGAATCTCTGAAAAATAAATCTAAGTAAACTCCAGGCTTTAAACTTCCTCTGCAATGGACTGGAGAGGTGCAGTGTGTTAAAGATAGCAGACATTTCATGGTTCTCATTTTTACTCCGTGTGTGTCATATTATACAGCTGTCTGCAGTTGGGGCAGTGAGCAGAGTATATTGGGGGTATTTTCTTAAGAAGCACTTTATGTTAACATGCTTGACCTCATCACTAGCTTATAGCTCATACTGTTTTCATAGTCGCTAGAAAGCATTTAATATGCAGATCAATAAACATCAGTCCTCTTTTTAACTCCTGACTCACAATACAATGTTTTGATGGTGGAATAACCTGGATTAGTATCTTATATTTATATTTACTCTGCTTGTCTTTGCAGTTAAATGAGTTTTATGGGTTTGTGCTCTCTCTCAGCTGCTGCTCAGGTTGTCAGCTCTCACACCACTATCCAGTTTCTACCCAAGTGATGGTGGTGGAGTTTTTCTTACTGTATTTGTGACAGTGAGTGATCAGATGCCACAAGTGCTTAAATTCCAATCAACTCCAGAGGCTGGACGTGATTGATGTCACTGCTCACAGGGTGAATGTTTGTTGGTAATCGTGTTTTCTCCTCATACCAGCTAAATATGTGATATAAACACAGTTGTACTAAGTGTGGAAGTACAGCTAATATAACTTGCAAATTACTATATAATATAAGAACTCAGCCCTTCTTTCTTAATGGATTTAGCCTTGCCAGGGCTAAATCTTCACTAATGATGTAATCTTTGCTAATGAGGCTTCAAAAATATCTGGCCAAATAGTGCAAGATCTTATATAAATAATAGGTAATAATCTGAGGTAGCTAAGGGTTCATTCTGGTGTGGCAGAGGCTTGATGGAGTGCTGACAAATGGGTAGCAAAAATGCAGATGATGTTTCCAGAAAATGTGAAGTGGTGACATAGTTTTCTGTTATGGATTTGACTCAGAAGATTGGAACTTGACTTCTGGCCTTCATATCCAACACTTGTTGGCAGCATATCACTGTGTAAATAAACCTATTTAGATCTTTTATTATGGTTAGTTCCCCAGATGATGTCAAAGTACACGAAATACATGTTAAAATTAAATTACCTTTTATCTTAATCATTTTTATTGTTATTATTGAAATATTCTTCAGTCTGATATGTAAAATGAAGAAAAATGCTTTTGATACTTACATTTAGTTTCAACAAACACTTGTACTTTCTGTGGGAAACAATGGGCAAGGTTATCCGTCTCCTAACATAGCTGAATCTCCGTGCGATGCTGTGAGAGGAGGTGTTCCTGCACAGCACACTGGAACCTCTCCTGGCTTACACCTTGAACCCTGGACACTCCTGCCCCCTCCCAGAATACTGGCAAAGTACTGGAGAAGTACAAGTTGTACTTTGGGGGAAAATCAGAATTATGAGAAGTGATTCAGAGGTTTTGATGAGAAATGGGCAGAGAGAGTTCACGTGCAGGCATTTTTTGTACTATGAATTATAATACAAACACTGACAATCTTATAAATTTCCACTATAGAGCAATATATTAATTACAGGATGTGAGGCTGTTCACTTATCACTTGAGTAGTGACAGAAGGACAGAGAGAGGAGGATGATTATAACAAATCAATGCAGAGAGTTAAAATAAGAGGATAGCAAGTACTAAAATGCTCACAAAGTCTCTGTCATGATAGATGCTGCTCCCACGTTCCCTTGAAGCTTAACAGGGTATGCCTTTTGTTCCTGTACGTGCAAACTTGGACTTACATTTAAAGATTTATGTTGCAGCCATCGTGTGTGGGAGGAATTGTGAGTATGACAAACATGTTCTTTGAAATATAACCCAAGGAGTTACTAATTTGTGTTGTGAGCTGCTCTATTGTTCCACAATGTAGCCAGAAAACTGTGGATCTGTTAAACTGGAGAACAGTTTTCAACAGAGTGGGAATTGGTTACATTTACCATAATCTCACCTTCCTGTGTGAGATGTATGAAAACATTCCCTGCATCCCTTGTGATTAATCTAAAATGTGCAGTATATTTTACCTCTCTAATAATTAAATTATTTCAGATCTTCCTGTGGATGAAATTAGATTGTGGTCACTGGAAAGGAGAGTGCATTTAGGTTATATGGAGTCCAAAACCTTATTATTTAATAATTTGTAAGTACTTCAGTTGTGTTTTTAAGAGTATTACTTTCCTGTTTAAATTACACTCCAGGTAAGAGGTGCAGATGCTGTCACTGCTCTGTGTTTCACAAGTGCTGACTCTAATGCAGATTTGCATCACCTTGAACAGAGATCTCAGACCACACAGACACTCTCTTACTCTATCCTGGACCATGTCTTGCCCTAGCTTAGAAAGTTCCTTCTGACTTGGGAGATTCCCATGCACTATTCTCCAAACTTGCCTGCAAAATCTCCAGATAAAGATTAGTCAGGTAAAGTGAAGACCTGGATGTTGAAGGTGAGTTTGAATTCCTGCTGAATGTGTCAGTGGTCATTTCTGTTTCTTTACAAGTTAACCCTGTTTCCCTTTTGTCTTAGTCAGGCCTTTCAGTAAAACAGAGAAGAAAAGAGAAGAAAAGTATGATGGATTATGCAGTAACTGAGGGAGTTAATTCCTAGCCACTTGAATGTATGGCTTTAAGACATATTATTCCCCTTCTTATTCTTTACATCATTTCTGTAGAGAATTAAGGGTATGTGCACAGCTTATAAATTAAATTGCAGGTAGCAATCTCTTTCCAGTTGAGAGATTCAAAGACTTGAGCAATTAGTCTGCCTGTTGGGCTCAAATCACCAAAGCTATGGAGATCCTAACACAGGCTTTGGTAGAAATTCTCCTGAAAATGGAAAAGGTTTAAAGCAGTTATCTTACTCAGGTTTTACTACAGGAATATAATACAATAGAACTTTTCCTGAGGACTATCTACAAGTACCAGGGGAGTTCCCTGAAGATCTGATGCCTGACAAATTGCACCTGTGTTGATGGAAAACCAACAGGGTTAATCCCCAAAACTACTGCAGAAAATTGTAAAACAGCTTAACACTTCCAGATCTCTTCTACCAACTATGGAAACATATGGGAGGTGTTTCATTAATTATAGCTCAGAATGTTGGCAGATACTTACAGAAGAATGATGACAGCAGTTTCCATTCTCTCCATGAAACTGTAAGCAGCAGGCAGAGTATCCATACAGTTTATTTTGTACCAATGCACCATCATCAGAGGGACAAAAATATTAATTTTAAGCGCATTGTATTCATTAGTCAGGAGAGCCATTTGGCTACAGCTCAGCTCTTCATGCTTGGCCCCCAGGGCATAATCTGGTTTATGGGTAGTAAAGGGCTGTGCTCCCACAGCACAAACAGGGGACAGACCTTTCCTGCCACTCACAGTTCTTCTATCATGGGAATCTCAGGGCCTTTTACAGGCTGGAATCAGCCCAGTGTAAGTTCATGTGCGTAACTCTGTTCAAGCAGAAGCAGATGAAGATGTGCTTCTTTGGAAGATGAAACACAGCCCAGACTTCCAGTAAATGGGGAAGGTCTCACACAGTTTCTCCATGAGGCCAGAGATACAACAGAAAAAATAACTGATCTTTTCCAAACCAGACAGAGATCTTCTGGCCAAAATGATCTCTCCTAATGAAGCTCTTTCATACACCAACCATGAAAATTACTCCTTACAGCCAGCAGAGGAATACAGTGAAAGGCAGCAGATGCTCTCCCCTGACTCTGGATATAAAGTAACAAAAAACTGGTAGGACCTGGAGAAACAGAAGCCTTGTCTGACATAAAAACAGTGCAGAAACCCCAGTAAGGTTTCTCTGTAAGTAATGTTAGATGGCTGATGGGGGCACCTCATGAAAAATGGAATGTGTGTAAGTGAATCTGTGTGTAAGCCAGCGGCGATACCAGGGGATTCTTCTGCTTAAACTTTTAGCTGGCAAATGGGAAATGTTTTCAAAAACTACATTGAGGATTGATTCTCAGTACTGTAACTCAGTACTTCTCAACAAATACAGTAGGCCACCCGAAAAGAAAAGAAAAAGAAAGCCAAAGAATGCCATATTTTAAGATTCTGTATCTGCTTCATAGTAAATGAACATACTCTGGTACTAAACAAAGGATAAATAATCAGGATGTCAACATACTGTACTACTTCCTATATTGCTTGGGGGGTTTTGTCTTGCCACTTTCTTTTGTCTGTGTTCTCTTTTCTCTCTCCATCTTCTACAAAAATGTGTCTGGGACAAGAAGTGTCCTTCTAACTTTATATCCATTGGATAATTGGCAATCTGAAGCCCTGGCATCTGATTAGGATACCCAGGCATGGTGCATTTAATAAACAAAGCATTACCTGTGTAATTTAGGCTGGTGCAGAGCTGGAATTGCCACTGTTAAGACTGTGTAAAGGGATCTGTGATCAAAGACATCTGAAAATCCAATTACACATCTTTTCCTAACACACTTTTGTGTCCTGTAATTTGCAGAGGGCACTTGCAGTTTGTATATAGATAACCCTAAACTGGGTCTCCCATCACAAAACCTGTGCGTGGGCTGAGTTTAACCCTTTACCCAGGGATCTTGCTTGCAGGTAACTTGGGATATCAGAAGTAATGTCCCTCAGCATTCTGATGTGCTGCTTGTTCAGGAGAATTGCTCCATGAATTACAGCCAGGAAGAGCTGGATTTCTCATAGTCCTCTTGTATGTACTGCAAGGATAGAGTGTCATGTCAGTCTTGTTTTTATGCACACATGGAGACAAAAATGGCAATTTGGGAAGTGCAGTGGCTATTCCATCTCCCCCCACAACACACAGAATCTGCTAATGGGAATAGAGACACAGGATTTCAGGTCCCATTTTGCTTTTCTAGTTAATTGTCTGAATTTAGAGTACCCTAGAATATGGAAGATTGGTAATGCTTGTATTAAACAAGTGCAAAAGGAGATGTATCAGAGTATTCCCAGGTCATGCTTGTCTAGGTGAATCTCTGTAGACTGCAAACATAGTGTAATGCATAGTTTATGTTGTAGATAATAGAGTCCTTTTGATGTAGGAAATAACATCTGTCAGATCTCCAAAAGAGCAAATGATTTTTTTTTTAAATTACCCTTGTAACTTGTCTGTATGAGTAATAACATGTATTTACAGCCCTTGGTCTAAGTCAGTCTCTGCTGGTGAACAAAAACCCCATGCATACAGCAACTAATCCGAAAGGCAGAGAAAGCAGCATTTCTTAGCCCACTGGCTGGAATTTCTTACCTATATAGTGTTTTAGCTGTCTTAAGTCAGATCACAATATTTACATCTTGATGTCATTGCAACTGCAAAAAACATCAGACACTGGGAATGGCTTAGAAAAGAGCCTCACTCAGACTGAGAACTGGTTGCTTTTTTCCCCATTGGCACAAGAGATTGTAATCAATATCCTCTCTGCTAATTTGTATTGATAATGTGTAGAGATTTATCTCCCTTCTAGGATATGGTCTTGTCACCATTCTCTTTGAGGTAAGTGGGTTTTGGAGACAGTATTTTAAATATGGGGACAATATTTGCAGTCTTGGTACAGATTAGGCACATGGAAGCTTAGGCTGCTGAGACCATGCAGCAGAACTGACACAGACATCCCCCCACCACCCAGGCTCTCTTTGTGTTGGTTGCAGTTTATACAGTATAAAATCATGCTGGAAAAAGTTTTGCATGGTAAGAAGGGGTTTGTTATGGTTTCATTAAGCACCATGTTATAACAAAGTTACAGAACTAGCAAGCTACAAAGATAAATGAAATTTAAAATAGTTTGTGAGGATTTATGATAAGCATGTACACAGTTCAAAAGGCCTCTGGCACTAATAAGGCCCAGTGTCTCTCCTCTAACTAGATTAAATTCATTTCCATTAGAATTCAGCAGATGGAGTAGCCATGGGTCGTTTTTCATTCCCAAGGGGGACTTTCTCCTTGATAGAAAATCCAGAAACCCTTTTGGTTTTCAATATCTAATTGATAGACAGCAATCAGGAAGGTGGCAATAAAACTCAGAGGTTTTGCTAAACACCACTTTAAAATGGAGGAAGAAGTTAAAGTGGACATGGATTAAAGTAGTTTCTTAATGGACTTCACAACTAAGGAGAAAAAATGAGATATACAACTCTGAAAAACACAATGCACAATTCGAAAAATTGAACCTGAATAGTGGAATAAAACAATTTAAGAGGAATCAGTCTGTAAAAGGAAGCTAAATTGTCCAAAAATTGGAAATGAGGAGGGATGGCAGATTTAGTAGTTGGAATCAAGAAGTTCTTTCCTGTCTTCCAGGAATATGCTGAAATTTATCTCTGCCTCAAAAAACCCTCCACAACAAACCCCCAAAACTTTGGATGCAGCACTGTAGGAACTCTACAGTCAACAAAGAGAAGAAATTTGAGAGGGTGAAATAGTTGGATTTTCTGAATGAACTCTAATTCCTTGCTAAAAGCAGTTTTAGAGCTGCTTTGATGTGCAGCTGGAGAAGATTCTGCTTTGGTCAGTTCCCAGATAGGTCACATCCCAGGACTTCCCATTGTAATGCACTTCTAAGGACTATTTGTTGTAAGCTGATGGATGAAATTTATTGATTGTGAAAATTATTGTCTGTCACTCGAAGACTAAAGGGACAAACATGTTTGTTGAAATTATTGGAGTCACTTTGTTTGAGATTTGTCCCTGAATAGTGAAGTTTAGAAACCATACAGAGATGATTGATTTTATTGCTGTACAGTAGATTTCCCTACTGTCTCAATGTGTAGGATACCCAACAACAAGAATAGTTCTGCAACAAGAAATTCCCATGTTCTGGAGCTTAAATTCTTCTGAACAAATGTTTTTTTTCCATTAGCACTCCTAAGGAAGTGTGTGTTGCAATAACATGTTAAGAAGTTGGTGAGGCCACACCTTGAGTGTTGTGTTCAGTTCTGGGCCCCTCAGTTCAGGAAAGATATTGAGGGGCTGGAGCTTGGTCTCTTCTCCCAGGCACTCAGCAATAGGACAAGGGGGCACGATGGGCTCAAGCTCTGCCAGCGGAAATTGAAG
>JAWWEV010000022.1:7474479-7487969 GCA_035583235.1 Hafferia zeledoni | reverse complement strand
GCGGCCGCGGCGGGGCCTGCGGGCCCGAGCCGTGCGCGGGGCCATTGTGTGCGGGCGGAGGCGCCGGGCCGGGCCTGCCCCTGCGCCGTGTGGGCCCGGCCCGGCCCCGCCGCCCTTTGTGCTCGGGCAGCGCGGCGGGCTCGGGGGGCGGCCAGCCTCGGGACGGGCCCGGTATGGGGACTGCTCGCAGCCCCGTCGTGACAGGGCCCGGCAGCGCGGCTGCTTTTACCTAATCCGGAGACGGCAAAGAGGGAGGGAGGGAGAGCCGTGCTCGTCCCACGGGCTCCCATGCGGAATGAAATGCCTGGAGAAGCCCTCCGTGCTTTCCCTTTCTCCACGGTTCTAAAAGGACGGGATACAACAGCGTTTGTAATGAAAGCAAACCATCCTGAGTATTTCTTCATTAAGTTTCTGTTTCCCGTGGTGAGCTGGTGATACTTTTATTATAAGCTCATGTTCATACACGATATTTCTTTAATATTCTCTCCGCAATCTATATTTCAGCCAGTCTGGGTGAATATTGCCTTTCCTCTGAAATAAGCCTTTTACTCATGTGCTACATAAATAGATAAAGTGATTTAATTTGTTTAACGTGGCAGATGAGTGTCTGTTAGGAAGCCCGTGGCTAATTGGACTGGGTCATGAAGGACATGGGATATTCCACGTGCGGGGCATGGTTTGGGTTGTCTGTTTATCTCCCTTCTAAACTCTGGGGCTGGCACGGTACATTCCAGAGGGGGAGGGAAAATGGAAGATACTCTTCTCAACCCTGATTTATTCGAGCTGCTCTGCAAGACGATTTGAGTTAGTGGGACACAGGTAGACTAATACTGAACTAGGCGTTTGTTGCAGAAAATAACTTCGGGGAGTATACCTAAAGCATAGATCTATTAGTTCTACTTGTATCAATTGTTCTGTTCTGTAACACTGATGTAAAAATCGAGTGCTAGAAATTATACCTACGTTAATTTCAATGGAAACTAATGTTCTTAAATACCTTAGCACTTCTCTCAGTAGTGAAAAGTTATGTAGGAAAGCACAAGGATAAGGCTCCATCCATCAGTGATACAGTTCTAGGAATCTGTTGTGACCCAAGAATTCTGCAGCTGGTGAAATGATGGGCATTTTTTACTTGAAAGTGCACGTTGTGTTAAAGTATCTTAACCATTAATGTGTCCTATCTGTTGATAAGATTTTAGTACCATAGTCTAATTAGACTGTACTAGAGGAGTTAGCTCAGAAATTCAGTGGCTCCAGCTTAGTAGGTGTGAACTAAGGAAAGTAAATACTTTAAATAACATGAGTACTTTTTATAGTTAGGTTTGAGTAGAGATGCTGCTGTTTGCTTAGTGTGAACTGAGAAAGAAATCCTGCTGTGATGTCAGACAGCTGCCTCGGATGGGGAAGAGGGGAGAGCCATCAGCATGTCCATGTGAGAAGCAACTCTTTGGTTTGAAAATTCAGAGAAATCAGGTAGGACAGTTTTATGAACTTTGGTCTTCAGGTGAAACAATCTAGAAGACTGCTATGAGAAACATGATGTTCTTAATTTTAAGTTAGAATCACTTTGCTTTATTTTTCTGCTGTAATAGTGCTTGTGGTCTTGTAACTGTCAGCTTTAAGAGTTGGATTGTAGATTATCAGGGTGTTCTGTGCTTTAGTGATTGTCTCATTTTCAGGAGCTGAGCTGACCCAGAGTAGTCAGGGTGAATCAGTGGTGTCTGACGTTCTGGACACACAGAGGGAGCTCAGTCCTGCAGCTGTGGTGCCTGTACCCAGCCCGAGTGCTCGCTGTGTCTGGCTGCTGCCCGCAGTTCCCTGGATCCCTGGGGGTGCAGCAGAAAGCAGCAAAGTGAGGGTGCTGGCAGGCTGCAGTTCATCCCAGCCATCACGTGGTGCCTGAACCTTGGGGTCTCATCTCTCAGGTTTACACTCTTAAGCGTCATGAGCATTGTGGATGCAGGAGATTTTTTTTTGTTGCTTTGATTTTTGAAGGGAAATCACCATTAAGAGAAGTGAAAACTAGTAGTGATTAAAAGAACGTAGTAGGAGATACGCCTTTTGACTTTAACAAAAATACACAACAGCTGGAGACATACAATTACCTTAGAGAATGTTTTCTTTCATTAATAAGAAAATTTGTCATAAGCAGTTTACTCTTTTTCAAAATGTATGTACCATTTGTTTCTTAAATGTTCAATGTCATGATAGAAATGCTACTTTGGTGTGTCTTCTGTGTAGAGCATCACAGCATGGACTAGAAATTGAGAGGGATTCATAAATACTGAGTTGTTACCATGAGCTGTTACTTCAGGCTTACCTGAGTTTTTCGTATTAGCACCATGGCATGTAGCAAAAATCTTCCCAAGTCATTGCCTTGGGGCTGTTGGATACCGTGCCATGGTGTGTTGAGCTGTTGGCACTGTGAGGTAGGGAAGGAAGACAAAGCCCAGCATTGATGCTCCATTGATACTCTTTAAGTTTTATGCCACTATGGAGATACATTCCAGTTATGATCCAAACTGTTTCTGCAGTGCCTGGGACAACTGCTCTAAATATATACCTGTTTGAGTGAATGTAAAAAATGGTGACTCTCTGTGTTATCATAGGAGTAATGAGAGATTTGGTTACTAATTCCACAGTACTTTAATCAGATAAAGTGCTGGATAATTACAGCTAACCAAATGGTCCACTTCTGATTTTGAATTGTTTGTAGAAGCTAAATAGGAGAACTGAGGTTGGCTGTTTTCAGTGAGGAAGTAAAATATTATTTAAATGTTAAAGCCTGTATTTGTCCTTTTGCATCTGGAAATTAATTTTATAAAATTACCATGGATATTCCAGGGAAACTGATGTAAAAGAGCAACAAATTGTTCTACAGACAGTTGTGGACTATTCCTTTTTCGGTTTGAGTTATCCAGAAACATGTTTGTATCTTTTGTTGTAACAATTGATGACCTTGCTGAGAGATGAAGAAAACCAGGGAGAGTGTAGTGATAACTTCTGCTGCTTAAAAAATTAGTCATCAGCTCCTTAAAAGTGAAACAGAAGTTCTTTGAACTGTGGTTTGTGTGGCTGGCGTGGTTTAACCCTGGCTAGCAACTAAGTGCCATGCAGCCACTCTCACTTCCTCACCTGGGGGATCCAGGAGAGACTTGGAAAAGTGAAAAACACTTGTGGATTGAGATCAAGGCAGTTCAACAGGTAAGGGCAAAGCTAAACAAGGGATTCATTCACCACTGTCTGTGGACATCTCCAGGAAGGCAGGGCTCCATCTTGAGTAATGGCTGCTTGGGAACACTCTGAGTGTCCTGCCCTTCCTCCTCCTTCCCCCCAGCTTGTTGTGCTGAGTGTGATGCCAGATGGTCTGGAATGTCCCTGTGGTCAGTCGGGGTCACCTGTCCCGCTGTGTCCCCTCCCAGTGTGCTCTGCCCCCCCAGCCTCCCCCGGGGCTGTGTGAGGGGCAGGAGAGGCCTCGAGGCTGTGCAGGCTCAGCCCGGCAGTAACAGAAACATCTCTGTGTTTGTCAGCTCTGCTTCCAGCACAGCCCCAAAGCACAGCCCCACACCAGCCACTGCACAGAAAATTAACTACCCCAACCGAAACAGCACAGTGGCAGGAAATCTTTACATTAAATATTTTAAGGTTCTTTTCTGCAGTTCTTGCAGGTAGTACTAAATGGAGGAAAAAATAATTTAGTCTTTGAGGAAAGACCACAGTTGCTTTTCCAGGGTTTTTTTCCATGCTGTCAAGGAGGAAATACGTGGTCAGATGAAATATGTCAAAGGAAAACTCTATATGAAGGAAAATTGTGTGTTAAATTTTGTTCATGTAAGGATTGTACAAAAGTTTTAACTTTTTTAGGAGTTTTTTAGTTTTTTAAAGAGTATTTGGAACCAATTTAGGGTTATACTAGAGGAAGGAAAGCTTGGAAATAAATTGCATAAAAATTGCTAGAACTGGTGTCTAGCTTAGACATGTGTATGTGTTAAAAGGCCTGTGTTTGTTGTTTCTGTTTGCTCTGTGTTACAGATCTTTCATGAAGGAAAAGTTCTGTGTCTTTATATTTTGCAAGGGTGTGACAACTGAAGTGTGAAGTTTGTAAGTTCTGTCTTGTACATCTCGGTCCACGTTGCTCCGTGCTGACCTGATGTAGGTGTTAGTTTGAAATGGGGCTTAAAACTTATTCTTTTCCTATGATTTTTTTGAAAGCATTTCTAAAATATGTGGTTAGTTGCTGTTAACACAAGAGTGTTAGGAAAGAAGAAACAATAGAAGATGTAGCCCTGCAGTGTGGGGGTGACAGTGTGTGTGTGGACCTCTTACGGTCTGAGGTGATTGATGAAAGCATCCTTAAGGACCGGAGAGCCACCTGTAGAATGTGGATACCTTGTAGCCATGTGTGTGAGGGGGACTACTGACCAACAGTGTGCTGGCGTGTTGGATACAGGAGGAGATAAAAGTGAAGCTGTTACTGAAGTCCTTTGTCTTTAGTGAGCCCTCTGATCACACTGCAGCCTGAGTGTCTCTGCCTCCTCTGACCGCTGCAAAGCTGATCTGCATTACCCAACAAAGGGTAACCCCAGTACTGCACAGGCGGTGGGACAGTTCTGCAGTAGGTTAAGGCAGTTTCTGTTGGGCTGCCAGTGCTCACTTGCAGTGTTGCTGCACCAGTGGGAGTGTGAAAGGGGCAGCTGTAGCCCCAGGTTTCCTTGAGACCTCCCTGCCTGTGAGGAGCAGGTGCCTGGTCCGGGTCTCTGCGCAGAGCGCTGGGAACTGAGGCCCAGCACCGCCTCAGGAGCGGGGGGTGCTCGGGATCGGGGGAGGTGTGCTTGGGATCGGGGGGGGGGTGTGCTCGGGGTCGGGGGGGGTGTGCTCGGGGTCAGTGAAGTGCAGACTCAGAGCTGACAAAGAGTGGCCGTGCCCTCCTGTGCCACTTGGACTTGGTGTCTTCCTGGAGTGCCCGTGCTCAGCTGGGTGTGCAAGCAACACTGACCTTGAACACCTTAAAAATAAAGCAAGCCAGCGGGTGAGGAGCAGGCAGCAAACCGTTCCTGCTGGTGGCATCCTGTGCTTGTCTGGTGTGGAATTGGGGGGGTTCCACTCTGGCATGCTCTGTGCCTGTACCTGGTGTCGGGGCCTGTACCTGGTGGGGTGTTCTTTGGGCTATGGATAAACCATTTTCTTCACTGGTTTGTAATGGTATCTGAAAGCTCTTAAGAAAAACTGTAACTGAGCAGTTCTTAAAAGTGCTATTAAAATATTTAAGAACCTTTAGAACATGTAATGTTGCTACTTTTAGACATAATGGCTGTAACTCCCAGTATCAACTTAGATAGTCCCTAATCCTGTCCTCAGTTCTGTAAAAATGGACTCTGATTTTTTTTTTTTGAAAACTATTTCCTTTTTTTTTTTACCAGACATAGGTCTGCTACGGTTTCAAATTTTAATCTTCTTAAATTACCTAATGTTTTGAAAATGATGTGTGACCTGTGCTTTGATACACATTTGTGTGTTGACAGAACCCCACTTTAACGTGTAAAAGATAAACTTCTTGTGTAACTAAAGCTAGTTTTTAAATTCATGTAAAGTTGTTCACTTTTGCCTTCCTGTGAGCCTTAAGTTTTTCTCCTTTTCATCTTCTTATGGGCATGTGCAGTTGTTTTCTTGTAAAAGCTGTGAAAATGCTCTGCTCAGCTCATACTTTGGTTTCTGAATGCCTGTTTATTTTGAAATATATATGCACAAAGATTTTTATAAAAATCTTTAGAGTCACAAAATTACTTTAATTCACAGTTTTCCCTCTTTTTCGTGCATGAAGGCATCAGCTGAGGGTTAATTTGTGTGGGGTTCATCCCTGCATGGCCAATATCTGTGATCACACAGGTCTGGCAAGGCTGTAATTTGGAGACTGGTTGCACAGGTGTGACTGGGGCATCATTTGGCTGGCAGATGTTGCTGGTGTGCTACAAAATCTTAGTCTGGCTTTGTGCTAGGTCAGGTGTAATTACTAGAAAGGAAATTTTACAAATAAAAAGTATGCATTCCATAATAGAAGTTGAGATGGACATTCTTCTAAAACAGTGTCTATAAAGCAGTAATTTTAAGAGCACTTTTATGCATATTAAAACCAGCTGCTGCCTTAAACGGTTTTATTTTAAAATCAGGTGTTCTGGTTAAGCAGAAGTTGTTCCTCCTTGTACAGTTCCCGTTCTTCCGTGGATGTGCAGGTGCTCACCCACTGATGGGGTTGGGCGTGGGGAAAAAGGGTGTTTCATGGAGGCTGGGGCAGACTTAGGGTTGTCTTGTGAAACTTCACAGTTCTTATTTCCCAATTTTGGAGTGCTGGCTCTCCCAGCCTGTTGTATTTTTGTAATACTCCTGTAAAAGAAAAAGGCTAAAAAGTACTGAAGTTTGCAGTTGTGTTTTACATAGTGAGTCATTGCTGGGATTTGAGGTTTGAGGTTCAGCACTGCAACATAGACTCAAGTTTTGTTTTCAGCTGCGTAACAGAAGAGAGGACAATCTTTAGCAGAGAAAAGCAGTGATAGGTCTTGAATTTGGAGAGTGCAGATAAAGAGAACATAAAGTAGCAGAAAGATACATCTACTCCTGTCATTTCCAAACCTTTTATAATATCTTATGTTTTAATTTCTGATGCAGACTCAGGTCTGACTTCACAGTGATTGTGACTAAATTTTAATTTTGGGTGCCATGAAGCATTTCCCAAGCAATACAAATAAGTGAAATAGTGAGTGCATTTTACTTGGCATTTGGGATGTACCTGATCAGAATTTAATGGCAATAAAAGAACATGTAATTCTCTTGCCTAAGAGCTTTTTTTCTGCTGAGTTTGAATTGCTTGAGGATCTGGATACTTGGAGCTTCTCAAAGAAAGCTGAGGGTTTTTTTTTTTTTCTGTAATAGAAAGATCCCTGTAAAGAAAGGTTACTTTATTTACTTTTACAAAATCAGAGGGCCTTCAGATTAGATACAGCAGAAGTGAGAAGGGTTTGCCAGTGTCTCCCCAGTTTGTCTCTTTGATGTACAGTTATCCATATGTGAGCAGGAGTTTGAGAGTAAACAGTGATTGAAGTCTTATGATTGCAGGCTATAAAAACTGAGATGTTAAATAATTTAGGGTGTAGTGATATTTAGTTATTACTACTCTGCAGTAAATTTGAATGGGGTCTAACAGGATTAATTTGGTATCCTTATCGAGTTATTTCACTGCCTTTTGCATTAATGTCTGAGACTCACAGCTCTTTGTGGGAGTTTGAAACCTGCAAGGAGCAGGGAAGTGCCTGCCCGTGGTGACTCAGACACTTGTGACAGAGCAGGAACTAACCCCAGGTCTCCCCTGCCACAAACTTCTGCTTTTTACCACTAATGGTGGGTTTGGTTGGGGGTTTTTGAAGGTTTCAAGGAATGCTCAGTGTTTTCCTGTGCCACGGTGCTGTGTGAGGGCAGCAGTGCCACCCAGTGCTGGGGGCCGTGCTCAGGGTGGGCACTGCCTGGGAGGGAGGGAGGGAGCTCTTTATTTATATTTGTGAGATAAAAGTGCCTTTCAGGCCTGAGGGTTTGATGAGGAGCTGTAGAACTGCTGCTCTCAGCAGTGGGATCTGCCTGGGCTACAGATCGGTCAGTTTGAGAATTTGAGTTGTAATAAGGACTTTAAAAAATACTTCTTATTGTGGCAGTTGAATCCTCGTGCAGGAGTGTTACAGAAACAGCTGATTCCGAGGGGATGAGTGGGGAAAAGCTGAGCCACATGAAACAGTGTTGGTTGTAATGGATGTGGCCATGT
Organism: Hafferia zeledoni; assembly: GCA_035583235.1. Classification (NCBI taxonomy): domain Eukaryota; kingdom Metazoa; phylum Chordata; class Aves; order Passeriformes; family Thamnophilidae; genus Hafferia; species Hafferia zeledoni. The sequence goes on along the minus strand of JAWWEV010000022.1, from coordinate 7,480,162 downwards.
GTGCTTCAAAGAGTGGATCCTGGAAACACAAGACATGCAGAAGGTGGGAATTTAAAGAAATGTGCTGAAAAGTGTGGAACCGTCAGAAATGAGAAAGTCTGACTGTAATTTTGTACTTTTTTTACTAAGATCTTATATTTCTTAAATGTAAATAACTGTGTTCTGTTTTCTACCTGTGGCCCATCTTAGATTTCCACAGCTTTGCTTTTGAATTAGTATGCATAGTAGGAAAAAATCTTACTTCTAAAATGTAGAAATGTCTATTTTAAAAATACAGAATTGGATCCTTCACATTTAACATGTTGTGTGCTTTATTCTCTTTGTAGTGCATATCTGTAATAAAAGAAATACCTTATCTTTATCAGACATACTTCTAAACATTCTCTCTTCTGAAGATTAAATTAATTTTAAAAAAACACTTGTAAAAAACTCAGAACAACTGGAGATTCTTTGTGGGTTAGTAGTAGAGTTGTGAAAAATGAATGATTTCTGAGGAGTTAAAGGTTGGGCTTCCCATGTCACTGCTCTGTGTTCTACAGTGCTGGGTGTATTTACATGTGGATTCCATATCTGACATTCCTTGGGGCACCAAGGTCTGTGCTCTGGAATTGGTGTCTCTTCTCCAAGCCCTCCCCTCCATCTTTGCTCTCTGGAGTTGGGGTTGCCTTTCCTTGCAGGGCTCCACTGTCCCAGGGAATACAGAACAAAGGAAGGATCACAAGAATAAAACATTATTTAAAATGGAAATATGTATGAACCTGAGCCATGAACAAGGTGGAGGGATCTTTATACAAATAGTCAATGTATGTCATCCTGTCCTGACTCTTCCTACAAGTGGCTTTTTGTGTCATGGTCAGTCTCTCTTTGTAGGCCTCCTTGCTCAGGTGGGTTATTTTGATGCTCTGCTCCCTGGTACTGTTAACTTATGCAGGGAAGTTATTTAGCATAAAATAAGTCTTGAATTTGAATTGGAATAGTTATCACAGAAAGACTGTAGGTGAAGGCACATCAAAGTGCATGTGCTTGGTTTAGTTAAGCCCTCTGAGTTCGGTAGGTGCTTCCGTGCCACACCCTGTTCCCGTGTCTGCCCCAGGAGCGGTGATGCAACATTGCCTGGCAGTTACAGCATGCAGGGAAGAGCACAGGGTTAGCAGAACCAGACTGAGGGAAGAAACAGCCCCCAAAGTGTCACACGTGGTAGGATTTGCTGTCAGTGTTTACAGCCGGGTTTGAGGGGTTTTTCCTTCCCTTTTTTCCTTTTTTTTTTTTTTTTTTTTTAAAGTTCTTGGTAAAGTGCAATTGTACACAGAGCCCATCTATCGTACCTTACAGAGCAATGAAGTGCTTCCTGTTTAGTTACTTCTGAATGGCAACATGTGTTAGAGCATGAAAAATAACTTGCTTTTTTCTCTGGTTACTGATTCACTTTGTACCTGATCCTCCTGGGTGCCTCTTACTTTGGATTGCAGCATTGCATGCGTGGAACTTCTTAAAAGGTACCTGTCTCGCAGTGATTGTGGAAATTACTGGGCTGGATTGTTGTTGGAAGATGGTCCTGATGCAGCTCCATTCAATGTGCTCTGTACTCAGTGAAAGGAAACCAGACATTAATAAAAAATAAAAACTGTTTTCCCTGTCATGTATTGTTTGCATAGAGATACCTGTATATTCCTATGAAGTTTGTCTGTTTTCTAAGTGTCTGTGGTTTCTGCCATCTTTATTTGGAGACGTACTTGTGCTTTATGTCTGAGAGCTTTCCCGTGGCCACACCATGGCAGGCGGCACCAGGCATGCTCTGTGAGCCTGGTGTGGGACAGCTCCTGGAGTGAGCCCAGCCCGTGGTTCTTGGGGCTGTGGGTGCCGTGTGGGGGTTCTTGGGGCTGTGGGTGCCGTGTGGGGCTGCTGGAGGGGCAGCTGTGCTGGGTCAGGGGGGCTCTGGCCATTGCCTGACTGGCACTGGGGACACAGAGTGGGGAACAGGGGGCAGAGAAGGTTTTTGCCACAGGGCACTGCCAGGTCCCTGCAAGGTGTGCAGGACACAGCCCCAGCAGGGTTTTCCTCTGCCCATCCTCACACCTCTGTGGGATGAGAGATCTGCCAGTGTCACAGCAGGACAAGTTACTGTCGCGTTTGTAAAAACAAAATACATGATTTAAGTCCAGTTTGGAAGTGGTGCATGATCTTTTTAATGCAAGTGTTTGGGTTTGATTTGCACTAAAGAATGGGAGTTTTTCTCTGTATTTTTTAACAGTGTATAGTTTCACTAGCTAGTTTGAGACTTAACTTCCATTTATTACACTAATTTACCAAATATCAATAATTTTTGATATTGTTGCTTATGCCAGTTTATTTAATGTATTGCTGAATTTTCTTTCTCTCACAATGGCATTTGGTAAATTTATTTTACTATAGCTTGAATTTTCATGAATTTCCTTGATAGTTCCCTTAGGAACAAACTCAGATTTTGGCTATTGATCAGACATTTTTAGTTTTCATTCTGAATGAAATTTGAGGTTTTCTCAGGTAGTTTGTTCCTCAGCTTGTCCTTTGCAAAGCTGGGGTACCAGAGCAGTGTGGTCTCCAGTATTCCAGGCTGAGTTGGATGTTGAAACTGTTTGGCTACAGGTTATTCACTTTTTATAAAGGACCGAGTTCTTTGTTACATTTAAAAACGAACATTTGAGTCATCGTTGCTGTGTGCCAGGTGGGTTTTATGTAGCTGTGTGTGTCTTCTATAGGACACTGTTCCTTAGTTTTACATTATAAAGTTGTTGGAAAGAAAATGTTTAATAGCTAGAAAAAACCCACCTCCTGGGTTAATGTTTAATAATCTGGCATATCTGTGCAGGATAAATAGTGTTGGTGAGGAAGGAGAAGTCAAACAGCACCAGCCAAACTCAGGGGTTTGTGTTGGGTTGGAAACAGGTCACTGTCGTTTGGTGGGTGTAATAACAGTCCTTGTGTTTACGTAGTGCTGTTGGTGTGTGCACCTGCCACGTCATGTGTGCTGAATGTGGGGAGGGCCTGGATTGTCCACCAGCAGTGACTGCGCTGGGGATGGTGTGTGTGGTGAGCATCAGGAACACTGGGCTGGTGGGTCACTGCAGAGCAGCCACAAAGGCAGTAACTGATTCCATGATCGTAGAAACCCATTGGGATTTCTTTGCCTGATGGTTGGAAAGCAGGCGAGGTAGGATGGTGTGCAAGGAAAAGAGATACCTACAATTTCAGGCAAACTGGGTCACTGCAGGGTAGTTGTGTAGGAAAAGGAGATGAATTGGACAGATGATGTTTGGGAAAAGGAAATCATCATGAGACTTGCCTCAGGTTTGTATATGTATATTGGGCTTATTTCATAATATTCTGTTAGATTGGATTGAACTGGGTTTTGCTTATTGTGCAGGAAAAAGAAACCCTGAGGTGTCTGAAATAACAACATAGGTAAGGGCACTAAAGAAAACAGTGTCTGGAAGGGTTGAAAAAATTCATAATTCATTATTGTGTTATACAGCTGATTAATAATTTATTTCATGAACTGCCTTATAAAAGTGTTGAAGTAGGCCAGGAGGTGAAGGGGCCGAGTATGGGCAGGGAGGCACCTCCTCAGTGTCCGGGGGAGGCACCTGCTCAGTGTCCGGGGGAGGCACCTCCTCAGTGTCCGGGGGAGGCACCTCCTCAGTGTCCGGGGGCTCGGCTGCAGGAGCTGACTGTGCCAGGCCCTTGGGATTGAACATCTCCCAGGAGCTGTGAGGGATGAACCCATGGACTTCAACATGGAAAAACCTTGGGCCCTAAAATGTTTTTTAAATTAAATAGAAAAGTAAAAATACTAGTTTATTTTGAAGTATTTGCAAGGTTTTCTCTGCTGGATCTGTGCACGATACACTGTGTGTTGGATGTGTTCTGATTGCTGAAGTGTGGGTGTGGTGGTGCTGAGGACAATACACGTTCTTGTCAACAGAGTTTGATCAGACTTCTTTCCCTTCTGTTTTGCTGTGTGTTGATAATCATGAGTGCAAGATGGGACAGAGGAAAGGTGGATTCCTTGGACAGTTCCTTTCAGAAATAGTGCATGTAGCAGAAGAGCGGGCTTTTCCACAGTGCTACAGACGATGTCCTCAGCAGGTTAAGACTTCTCATAATTGAGCAACTATGGCACAAAACTATGGTATCCAATGGTTTTTTATATTGAATTAACCTAATGCTACTTAATCCTCTTTTAAGTTCAGATTTGCACCTGTTTAATGGGTATTTTGAATGGTTCGTTTAGCTTTTGTATTTTGACATTCTTGCTTGTATTGTATCTCCAAAAGAAGGAACCTGTCAGTGTTTTTCACAGCTTCAAACACTGTCGTGTTCTCATTTCCATTGCTCTGTCAACAGGGTATTGTGTTTGAAAAAGTCTCATTTTCAAATATGATTGTACAGTTGAAAAAGGTGAAAGATTTTCTGTTTGTTGGTGGCTGTAATGCATTAGGAGTGCACTCTGAATGGAAGTCCCTGAATTCAGTCAGTTGAGAAATGTCACAGAAAAAATAGTGTATTGCATCACATACAGACATTGTGATAAATCATTGTGTCACTTCTAGTTGTGATGAGAGGGGGTTTTGCCCCTTCCAGCCATGAAGATGACTATACAGAACTTTGGGGGGGTTTTCCTAAAACTAATACTCAGTTACCCTCTCAAAAGCAAATTAAAATGTTATACTCAAGTCCAATCTATTTGATATGGCTGAAGGTATAAGAGAAGATCTGCTATTTGATATCAGAGAAGTGGATGGTATTGAGCTGAGTTTCTCAGAGGTGCCCTGTATTCCAGGGAAACGCAGGAGATGTGATTTCTAGAATGTGTCTGGAGGTAACACCTTGGAAAGGTGAGAAGATGAAAGGGTATCAGTCTAGTCCTGTTGTTAATTCCTTGGCTTGTCAGGTGCAGCATCTTTGTGAACTGCTCTCCATGTGCCTGTGCCTCAGCAGAGCTTTCTAAAGAGTGGATTGGTTGTGTCTTCCCCTTGTCCCAGTATTTGTGCTGCCTGTGCAGGGTTCCAAAGGCTTTGTCCCCTCGGGCACTGCACACCCTGACACGGTAACCTGTCCGTGGGGCTGCTCTGGGCCGGCTCTGTGCTGCAGGACAGAGCCCAGGGCGTGTTCCACACTCTTCAGAACGTGCTCTTAGTTTCTCAAAAGCCGTTTCTGTGCAGGTTTTCTTCAGGTTTTCTGTTCTGTTTGGAAACTTTTTTGACTGTGCTTGGTGGGATGATGGATATTGCAGGTTTGGGGGTGAGGCTGAAGGAAGACTTGTATCACATTGGTAGTTTTTGTTTATGGTAATTGGGCATTATTTGCATGTATTCGAGCGCAGGTACAAGTCTTCCTTGAACAGAACTTGGATTTCAAATAGTAAGAAAGCATTTTTAAAGGTCATTTTCTTTACTCAGATACTGTAGCCTTACTTTTTATGTGACCAAAACAAATGACTGCAGTGTGTTGTTCTGTTGCCTCCACTGCAGCTTGTAATTCCATGATCTTGTCATTGTTACATCAGTTTCCCAAGAGGTTTAAGCTCTTCTGAGCCCAGTGTTGCATCATGCAAGCGTGTTGACTTGGTTTTCAACTCCTTATCCTTAAACTGTTCCAATTTTTTAAGAGTCCATGTGACTATTTAAATATCCTGCATTATTCT
>JAWWEV010000022.1:7428492-7474451 GCA_035583235.1 Hafferia zeledoni | reverse complement strand
CCGGAGCGGGCGCAGCGGGGCCGGGCGGGGCCGGGCCGTGGAGGGGGGCGGGGGGGCCCGAGGCCGCGAGCTGCGGGGATCGGCGGGGGCAGCGCCCGGGCCGCGCACACACGATGAGCCGCCCCGCGCCACATGACGGGCAGAGCCGCCGCCAGCGGGCCCTGCTCCTGGAAGGGCGTCTGGGCTGCCTGCCTGCCGGGGAATAGAGCCTGCAAGGGGAAAGGTAGCGGCGTGCGGGGCGGGACCGCGGGGTGCGAGGATGGGGGGCAGCCGCGGGGTCGTGTCCCTCGGGAGGTCTCGACAGCCCCTGCGTGGCACCTTCCCCAGAACGCTGTCGGGAACCCTTTTGTCAACAGGTCGGCGCGTTCTGATGTCATCAGGAACAGTTCTTCTTGATTTAGAATTAGGAAATCTTAAAATACATGTTCCCGTTTTAATTCTTGGGGTTTTTTCGAATATATACAAATTTTTGGATAGTTTAAGGAAATAATACTCTTGAAAATTACACCTAGTATACCTTAGTTTGTCACTGTTGCTTAGAGACCTACTCCCAGTGTATGCAAACAAAGATAGCACAATAGCAACTACTGCATGTAAAGAGTAAGGAGTTTGTAGCCAAAAATATATTTAAACTGTATTTCCAGTTCTATAGGTGTTCTTCCTTGGTTTGTAATTGCATGGATTTCATAGTTTGGTGGCTTAAATGTCAAAAGTTTTACTTGTGATTAACTTGTAGTTTTTAAGATAGCCATAAAAAATTAACTTCTCTGACTCTTCCCTCATGATGTATTATTCATCTCTGTGTTAACAAGAGTGATGAAAATGTAGGCTTTGGACAGGTTCAGGCTTGGTAAATTACAGTTTATAGCTTTATCCAGTTTCTTCCTTGCATGCTAATAATCCCCGTGGTCTGGTTCACATGTTCCTGCTCATTTTCCTTCCCTGCTCGTGTGAGGTCCTGGGCTGTGGAGGGTGCGTGTGGAGGTTGGTCACACAGTGATACCCCACAGTCCTGCTCTCCAGCACTTCCATGCCTTGGAAAGTTCAGGTGGGAAGCGCATCTGTGCGTAAGGTCTTTCGCAAAGTTTGCAAGTTGCTTAATTTAACAGTTGCATGGGCTGTGAGAGGTGTAATTAAAGACACCCGAGCTCACCCAGCTCGTCAGACTGCCCAGGGAGCTGGTCTGGCTCAGTGGTTTTCCGCGGCGTTATCTGAGGGTTGCTGGGGATCCCTGGATCGGGACGTACGGGGTCAGGCAGAGTGAGCACACACAGCCTTCTGAAACGTGTGTTCGTGATGTCTGGGGGGAAGCGCTTCCAGAATTCCACATACGAATGTGCTTTTGATTCCCGAGCGAACAGCGTGATCACAGCTGGTTCTCCCGTGTGTGTGCAGTCCCTCTGTGTGTGGTTTGTTCCAGAGCAGGGCAGGGCCACGGGCTCCCACCCGCGGGTGCTGGGGAGGCGGCAGCAGGGCCTTGCTGGGTGAATCTCCTCGCTGGGGCAGCATCCCTTCCCTGGGCATCCCTTCCCTGGAACACATTCCTGATTCGTCACAGGCATCCTGAACTTTTCATCTGAGCTGGAGTGCCTCACAGTAGGAAAATACAGCCAAAGACATGCACATTCTTGTCATATCTCTACAGTATCAATTAAGGCCCTGCACTGAAAACCACTGCCTGGGTTTTCTTTTTCCTGAAGATGGTAATTGGATATTTCTAGACCTGAGATGAAGGAACAGAGTTTGGAGAGGTGAGAAGATGCTGTTATTGGGCTTGTGAGACTCATAAAATCAGTGAGTGACTATCAAGTCTTAGACACTCATGTTTTTCTAGCTCTTGACTGAGAAGAGCTGTACAGGAATTTTGAATTGCTTGTCTATGATGACTTTTTGAATGGCAAGGGATGGTAATTTTGCCTTGTGCCCTGACCAGTGCGTGTCTTGCAAGAGCATGCACAGTGTGCTGCTCTGAGCTCTCTGGTCCAAGTATGAGTAAGTTTGTGGGTGAAATGATGCTAAATATGGGAAGCTTGCCTATTGCCTAATATTCCCATGTCAAATAGCAAGGAGATTAAAGACGAGGTTTATTTTGAGAGCTTTATATGTACGTGACAGATACAGAGCTGATGTACTCACAGAGAGGCACTTGGAGTGGCTGAGTATTGTACTGTGGAACAGAGGCCAATTTTGGATAGCATTTTACTTAACTGTCCTTAACCTACAAAGGTAATGTTTGTTTTTTTCACTAGTAATTCCTTTTGGACAAGAAGGAGGAGAGTTAGAGGTACAGGAAACAGTGTAGCCCCCATAACTTGGTAACAAACAGGGTACTTGCAGCACATCTGGGAGTGCTCAGGCAGGCGCTTGGTCGGGCAGCTGTCAGACCTTTGTCTGGGGACACAGAACAGAAGGTCAGTGGGAGCTCAGTGAACACAAAGCTTCATCAACAGGGCCTTGTCAAGGGGCTGCAACAGTTTGAGTTATTTACATGGTAAAATTAACTCACAAATTTGATCTTTTCCATTTCATGTCTTATTTGGGAAAATCAAGAAAGTAATTCTTTTTCTTTTCTGGTTTCCTCACAAATGGTTCAGGTCAGGAAGCTGAAGCAGTGGATGTGCTTTACAGTTTGTGGGCCTCAGTAACAGAGTAATGAAAATGAAGTGTCACTGTCCTGTCCTGAGAAAAAAGCAGGGTGGCAATTGTCTGAGCTTGTTTTGTCTTGCTACTGTTTTTCATCTTTAAAAAAAATCATACAGTAAACATGATTACTGAGGTCATGTCCAGATCATTTTTTTCGTTAAAAATGCCCAGTTTCTCACACACAGCAGCTTAAAATTCAGCCTAGGATTGTTCCATAGTTCTCTGAGTTGTTACATGCAAGTGATCTGGGTGAAGCATTTCATAACCTTAAGAAGACCAAACCAACAAACTTTTTACTTTCAGTGTATCTTTACTCATCTCCCTTGCACATTCCAGGAGATAAATTCCACAGCAGAGCAGTCAGCAGAACTTCTTCACTTGTTCAGTTTCCATGTCATGCAGGTGTCTGAGTCAAATGTTCACAGCTGATCTACATGTCACATATCCACAGCTTGTATTGCATGGGGGTTTTTGCTTTTGTTTGTATCTATTTTCTGTTGAAGCTTTATTGTAAATCAAGCAATACTGTGTGCAGAGGACAGTGTGTTTGGATGCTAATTGTGTGTTGTGTCCTGTGTTGCAGACATGAGCCGTCAGACTGCCACAGCTCTCCCCACGGGTACCTCCAAGTGCACGCCCTCGCAGCGGGTGCCTGCGCTGACGGGCACCACCGCCTCCAACAATGACCTGGCCAGCCTCTTCGAGTGCCCCGTGTGCTTTGACTATGTGCTGCCCCCCATCCTGCAGTGCCAGAGTGGCCACCTGGTTTGTAGCAACTGTCGCCCCAAACTCACGTGCTGCCCCACCTGCCGCGGCCCGCTGGGCTCCATCCGTAACCTGGCCATGGAGAAGGTTGCCAACTCTGTACTATTCCCATGTAAATACGCCTCTTCGGGATGCGAGATAACTTTGCCACACACGGAAAAAGCAGACCACGAGGAGCTTTGTGAGTTTAGGCCTTATTCCTGCCCGTGTCCCGGTGCTTCCTGTAAATGGCAGGGCTCCCTGGATGCTGTAATGCCCCACCTGATGCACCAACACAAGTCCATCACAACACTGCAGGGAGAAGATATAGTGTTCCTGGCTACGGACATTAATCTTCCTGGTGCTGTTGACTGGGTTATGATGCAGTCTTGTTTTGGCTTCCATTTCATGTTAGTGTTGGAGAAACAGGAGAAGTACGATGGTCACCAGCAGTTCTTTGCAATTGTACAGCTGATAGGAACACGCAAGCAAGCAGAAAACTTTGCCTACCGACTGGAGCTAAACGGCCATAGGCGGCGATTGACTTGGGAAGCAACTCCTCGGTCCATCCACGAGGGAATTGCAACAGCCATTATGAATAGTGACTGCCTAGTCTTTGACACCAGCATTGCACAGCTCTTTGCAGAAAACGGCAATTTAGGCATCAACGTAACTATATCCATGTGCTGAAATGGCAATCAAACCTCTTCAGGCCAGTGTTCAAACCGTTGCATTTAATTTAGCAGAAGGTAGGGTAACCATCTGACTGTCAGACAAATTCCTTGGTAGATGGAGGGTAGGCATAAATGAAGGTAAATAAAAGGAAAGGCAGTTAAATTACAGGAAGCAGTTGCATGTAGTAACTAATATATTTAAAATAAGTCAACAGTAAACCACTGAAAATATATATACACCCAAAATGGGCATCTTTTGTATTAAGAATTGATTCTACAGGAAATGTTGTAAAATAATTCTAAAAACTTGTTTGTAGATTGATTGTACTGTTGAAAAGGATACTGTTTCGTGTTTTTGTTTGTGTTTTTTTCCTCCCCTTTGACTGACAAGCCATGTTGAGCGGTCTGGTCTGGCCGCTGCTTCCCCTCCTCCTCCCACCCCCCTTTGTAAGTCACTACATAGTATTGCTGCTGTTTGTGTATATTTTTTGTGTATTTGCTAATTTTTATTAACTTCTAGTTTTTCATTAAATAAATATGACTTTCTTTTCTGTAATTCAGGTTTTTCTCTTTTTTGTATCTTTTAAAAATTAATTACAGGTGTCATCTTTTGATATGCATAATTGCTATGGTAAAACTTCTATTTCTGTATGTTTGGTAAATTTTGTCTCTTTCCAGTAGTCAGTTCATTGGTGATACTGTTCTTAATTGAGCTATTTGTGAATGTACTGAACTCGAAAGGAGTGCTTATGTTCAAAGATGTGTCAGGACAGACAGCTCCTTTAAAAACAGGTCTAGATGTTGTTGTACTTTGAGTTACCTTCTAACAAAAAGGAACAATTATTAAGAATTTTCCGAATTAAAAAAGATAATAATTCACATTTCAGATTTAGAGATGCTTAGAGACTTGAATGCATCCTTGTATTTGTTGGTTTGCAGTACAAAGAAGGTCTTGTATTACACAGTATTTGTAATTATAAAAGCAGGCCATTTGTTTAAAAAAAAAAAAGGCAGTCAGAGTGAGATGTTTTCAGTCTTTTTATATTTGTCATTAAAAGAATACCTGGCATATTAAAAAAACACAACCAACTTCTGCTTTTTGCTTTAGCTCAAAGTTTGACACATTGATGCCCTTGCTCAGTTTCTTGTCTTCATGTCTTTTGGTTGTTACTAAAGCAACTGTCTGGAAGTGATTTTGGTGACACAGCACAGGACAGTGCAGATGAATCTCTTGCAGGTGGGACTCTCCAGCCCTAAAGGCTCTGCAGGATGTTGGGCTGTTTGCAGACTGCCTGTATGTGAGAACCTTAACCACGAATGTACGTGGCATTCCCGTCACTGAACAGAGACAGACAGAAACCAGAAAAGCTGCTTCATCTCAAGCTGTTTGGAAAAAATCTTTGTCTAATCTTCTAGTCTAGCAGGCATCTGTTGGGGAGGTAGTCTGGCTATTAACTACTTTTGTAACACATTAAAATAGTTTATTTACTGTGCACTGTCTTAACTTTGTTATCAGAAGTTGTTATTATTTTGATGCATGATGAGGTAAGTAGTTCTACAGGTAAGGAACATAAAATCCATCAGGTTGGATTATTAAAATACTACAGAGATAGTTGGCTTCATGTAGTAAAAGTTTCACTTCTAAAATTTGATACTGTTTGAACTGTGCACAGATGTAATTGAAAACATGTACTGGGTCCTTGTGGCAGTAGATAAAGAGCTTCCAAAAGTGCTGCAATCTCGCATTTCTTTCCATTTGAATATACAACTGTTTGCAGTTCTCTAAATTCAGTAATTATTCTCACCTAATTAAGCTTGTCTATACTTACCTCCATTTTGTCTTCTGGTCTTTGACAGAATTTTGGCCAAGCCCTTCCCCTCGGTGATGCCTGGCCGAGGTCCTGCCCCCTGGGCTGGTGCCAGCCCTGGCTTTGCCAAGGGAGGGAGCGCAGAGCCCGCGTGTCCCTGGGGGGCTGTGCAGGCCCAGGGGCTGTAAGGCTGGCACTGCTGGGGTTGTGTCACCGAGAGATCTGTGACACTCAAACCTTGCTGTGCTGATCTGCAGCGATTTTATCCAGGCTGGGATGGGCTGAAGGGCAGGACTGTCCTTCTGCAGGGCACTCCAGAATGGGCTTGCAGTGAGCTCTGGGAGCTGGCTGTGTGGGCAGGCAGGTTGGTTCATGTTCTACAATGGCAAATGTTATAGCAGAACTACTGTATGCTGACTTACTGTAATGTAAACTAGTACCATTTGGTGTTAAATAAATCTGTATGAAATGCTCAATGTCCATCATCAGATGGAGTGATTAAAGAAATTACTCTTAGGCCCAGATCCTCAAAGTATCAGCAGCCTAATTCAGTGATCTCCTCTAAAGAGTGTGAGGGTCTGGTAAGTCAACTACACTGTTATATATGAAAAAAGAAAACATACTAGAAATCTGTACAGTTTACTACCTTATCTAAAATAAATGGTGTATTAAAGCCTGGCATTGTCTTAACATTAGCTATTTATTTTAGAAAGTGCTGTTTTACTTTGCTGTATTGGGGAAAGAGTATTCAAATTTGTCTCTAAAGGATGGAACACAGTAGACCTTGCATTTGTCTGCTTGCACTACCTCTGTGGTTTTCATTGCCCTTTAAAAAGAAAGCCTTAAAATGTTTGACAAATGTGGATGTAAATACTCTGGTTCTGTTGTGACAGTTCCTGCTAGTTCTTGTTTGCAGTAGTGCTTTAAAATTAAAGCAGGTGAACAGTTTTGTATTGCTGCCTGTCCTGTTGTTTTATCCAGAATCTTTCCAAAGCTACTGCGATTAAAGCAGGAATTGCACTCGTGGGATATTTACTATCTGTACCAATTCAGTGTGGATGGAGGAGGAGCAGCCACTGCTTTTTCATTGTAGTCTCTGATAATTAGCTATTTTAGGGTATTTTTCTGAGGGACACCTGTAATATCAGGTCCATTTAAGTGTCGGTGCCAAAGCAGAATCCCCAGTGCACTGAAATTCCTTCAGAAGGGATTTACTGCTCTGGCTCTGCTGCTGCAGGGAGGGTTGTTATCACCTGCTCAGTGAAAGCAAAAGAAAAGGCACCCAAGTCTCTCTGTAGTTCTGATACCCTGGATAATGCCCAAGTTTTGTTTTGAAAGAAAAAATCTCAACCTTGTCAGCTCTGCCAGCAGGAACAGGAAACAGGCAGTAAATGCCAGGCATTATCTTCAGAGGGTGTTAAGCCCCACAGCCTTCAGGTGAAGTCCACGTGGACAAGACTTGGGAATGGGAGTGGTGTGTCAGGCAGAAAGCCATTGCTTAACTTCTCTGGGGAGCAAATCCCTGTTTTGCTGTGGTGGAAACTTTTTTTAGAGTCCTTACAATTTTTTTAAAAAATGCAGGTTTGCCTTCCACATGTCTGAAGAGACTGTGCTGGAAGTCTGTGCGTGTCTGTGCTCTCACCAGTGCAAATAGTGCAGGATTGTTACTTGCTCTGGGTCAGTTTGGGTAAGGATTTTTCCCTTCTGGTTTGATGAGAAGCAAAGCGGCAGCACTGTCGTGACCACACTGGCCTGGGGTTGTACCCAGGGTGTGGTTTATCTGCACTTCCAGCCTGCAAGTTTATTGTAAGGCTGAACATGTTTGTGAGACTGTGGTGCCCATGGTCTTGGAACTTGGCTGGTGAATAAGGCAGACTCTTAAAATAGTGACGCAGAAGGGGATTTTATTTTTATCATTATACTAGATTAAGTCTTGTGTAAAATCTTTTGTAAAACAGGTGCAGAAATTCCCACCGGGTTCATTACTATCAGTGCCATTATGTTCCAGGTAAATCAGCATTTCTTATCTATGGAAACGAAAGCAAAGCAAACTATTCCTTTTGATTCAGAGGCTGCTGCAGAACAGGCTGTTGTCACTGGTACAGTGTCCTGAGCACACTGGAGTTTGTTTCAGAACCAACGAACAAGGGAGAATGTAACAAGATGCGGGGTTTGCTCAGGGTTGACTCTGGTACAGACAATGCCAAAGGCCCAGATCACACATTTAAATGTAGTTTTCCCTGAGGTTCAAGAGAAGAGCAGAGACAAAGCTATCGACTGAGAGGGGAGACTGACAGACTTCTTGAACCTTAAATTATTCACAGTGTGCAGTACTGAATGCACTTTAATGATTCACTATTTTCTTGGCATTAATTGGATCTAATTTCCACAGGCAGCCCAGAATCAAGTCTGTCTGTATTGGTGAGAACAAAGGACACGTGCTTTGTCCCTCCAAAACGTTACCAGGCTTTTTCATGAAGGCTTTGAGTTTGCTCCACCCTGTGCTGCTGGAAGGACACAGGAACTTGTGGTGTTACTGCCCTTCTTACACAGCAATTCCTGCATTTCAGTTCTTCTGGCATTGCTTCCTGTGTCTAGGTTTGAAAAACGATGTCTGCAGTGACCTTGCTACAAACTAGAACCAAGTGCTGAAAGAACTAACAATTCAGACCACAGTGTTTCTGTCCAAATCCCTTAAGCTTGTTTTTTTGGATTCCAAACCCCTTATTTTTCCCCTGATGTTCTTTTGCATATTATTATTATGAATATTATTTTTGAAATAGGTAACCTCTCATGCTGAATCAGTTGGCTTTTTGTCCCAAGTGCACCTCTGAGCCTCTCCTGCTGCCTTTGTTGCACATACAGCTCTCCCAGGGACTCCCTCTTTGTGGGTGTGCCCTCCTGTCTCAGGGTGGGAGCGGCTGCTGCCGGTCCATACAGAGGTTCCAGATATGCTAAGGAATTCCTTCTCAACAGCTTTAATTTTCTCCCACTTGACTCTTACCAGGAAATGAGTATTTTTTCAAGATTCTTTGCCGATCAAAAGCAGCAAAAGCCCTTAAGCGCGTTTCCAGGTTGATCTGCTGTGGTAACATTGGCCTTTTGATTGCATTTACACCCACATTTACACAATCCAGTTACCTCGTGGTTACCCCTGACCACGCAGAGCTGACAGAGCAAGAGCCGCACACTCAGCCAGCAGCAGTGCCAGCCTGGCTGCCTACAGTTTGCTATTCAGGTGCTCCAGCCTGGGTTTCACTGCAAACCCGCCCTCGAAGGCGGCGTTGAGGACGTCGTCGAGGCCGGCGGCGAGCACGAACTGCAGCTCCTGCCGCACCGGCGCCGAGATCTCCTCCAGGTCCTTCTCGTTGCGCTGGGGAATGATCACTCTCTTCAGGCCAGCCCGGTGTGCCGCCAGCACTTTGTCTTTGATTCCCCCAACCTGGGCACGAGAAGAAATACATATCTAATAAAGTAATTATTGTAACATCACATCAAGAGTTAAATTTTGATTTAACTCCTGATGAAGGTTCTGCCTCCCTTAGTCATTTAAGAAAGCAATTAAAATGCAGCCACATTTGTAGCTCATTATGTGCTTAATGAGGGAAATATGCTAATATGCTATAGTATTCTTTCTGTGACAGTGAATAACCAGGGGAAAATTAATCGAGGAGTGCAGGTACAGGAGCATCAATACTGGAAGAGTCATTACTTTCCAGGAATTGTTTCTAACAAAGGTGGCCTTCACTCCACTTTTTTAATAATGGTGTGCTGAAATCCTACATTAGAACAGAAGGCTTTTCAGGGAAATGCAGAGTTAGATTTAAAGGGGAAAAAGTCCTAAGGAAGCACCGTCACACAATCAGTAACTGAAGGTGAGCAACAGAAAATGCACAGACAGGCAAACCGGTGCTCTAGACTGGAGAGACACTTTGTGCTACAGACACTGCTCCACTGAGCCCCTGGCTGAGCTGGTAATGAGATGTAAAAGGGGGGGTTAAATTAGTTTTGCTTACAATCACAGCTGTAGCATCTTCTCCCAAACCATTTTTTAATCCTAATTAAAAACCGTCTTACAGAAAAACTTGTAATTCCACAGTGCTTTAGAGGAGAGCAAAGCTTTGTTTTAGAGCACACAGGGCAAAACTCAGGCTGCTGTAATACATGGCAGGAGTGGCCATAATCCCAAAGTGATCCCACTGGCCTGGAGGTGCTGCACACTCGACACACATTTGGGGCAGCTGCTCTGAGGAGTTAAGAGACTGACAACAGCAAGATCCCAGACAACACTCAGGAAGAGGGTGAAGCCTTTCCAGGCACCCGATGTTTCCCCCACCCTCACCAGCAGGCAGTGTGGTCAGCCCCTGGTGCAGCACAGACAGCCTGTGTGCCCCTGAGCCACCTCCTTCCCAGTGAACACAGAGCTCACCAGAGCCCCAACCACAGCCCCCCTGCCGGGCCCCACTGCCCCACAGCCCCCCTGCCGGGCCCGCTGCCCCACAGCCCCCCTGCTGGGCCCCGCTGCCCCACAGCCCCCCCTGCCGGGCCCCACAGCCCCCTTGCCGGGCCCCGCTGCCCCACAGCACACCCCACAGATCTCCTCAGCCATCTCACCGTGGCACCTCTGCCCCAGAGCACACCCCAGAGATCCCCCTCTGACACCTCACCAGGGCACCTCTGCCTTACTCTCCTCTGCAGGGAACAACATCCTATCTCTGTTTCCCAACGTCATCCTCCTCCTCTCCAGCATTTGGTATGAGATGGTAACTCCTGTGTCTGCTTAGTCACTTGTGCCAGGCTGCACTGACACTTCCAGCTGTATTTTTTTTGAAAACCTTCCTCTGCCCTCATGTGTTATTTTCCTATAAAGCTTCATGGACACACTGGCTGAACTGTATACAAAGAACAACATTTAAAAGAATCTAAAAACACGTGTATGGAGGATGGTTTCAGGAATCATCTATACAGTTACTGGGAGAGCTTTAAGAAAGAACTTTTCAAAGAAACCAGAGATAATTCTGCAGTAACAGTTTGAGGGAGCACATTTAGCCATTGCAAGACACTCTGGAACCATCTAGAATTTTAAGATTTCTAGGTTTCCTTTCTAAGTAGACATTTTAATGTGTTTCTGGCTTTATCTTGAAGAGCAAAGCAGAGGGGAGTGGGACAGTGCTGCAGCAGGCTGCCTTCCACTGGCCTCTGCAACTGCACCACAAGAGACTGGATTGCTGCTAGGGAATGATCCAGCAAGGTTC
Organism: Hafferia zeledoni; assembly: GCA_035583235.1. Lineage (NCBI taxonomy): Eukaryota > Metazoa > Chordata > Aves > Passeriformes > Thamnophilidae > Hafferia > Hafferia zeledoni. The sequence continues at coordinate 7,463,327 of JAWWEV010000022.1, read as the reverse complement.
TACTTCTGTCAGTGGCTACAAACAGATTTCATCTCCAGAACAGCGAGAATTAACACAACTTAGCTCTTTTCTCAAATGATGCTTACTGGAAGAACAAGGCCTCTTAGTGTAATTTCTCCTGTCATGGCTACATCTGAGCACACCAGCCGCCCACTGAAGAGTGAAGCAAGACAGGTTACTATGGTAACACCAGCAGATGGTCCATCTTTTGTGACAGCTCCAGCTGGGAAGTGCAGATGGATGTCAGTGTTGTCAAGGAGATCAAAACTTCCAGAAGCTTAAGGAAAAAAAGAATGGTTTCAATGTTAAAAATCTAAATCCATTTTGTTCCCAGTCTTTATTCTAAAAGCCCACCAAGAACTCAAAGCCATGGCACTATATTTTAACAGGAGGCTGAAAAAACCCAACATAATATTGCAGACACCCTAGAAAAACACAACAAAAAGAAAACCCAATGAGCTTTCCTACATTCAGATTCCTAGAAAAAAACCTGTAACACATTAACCAATAAGCTCAGAATTTCAATCACAGTCACTCCATTCAGGTTTTTAACCTATCTAAACTTCCACAGATAATGACAGATACTGGACAATTATTGGCAAGTTCAGCAGATGATGCTGAAAAGCACATTTCCACAACTCCTGGGAGGTTCATATAAAAAAAGAGTTAAAGTGTTCTTGTCCAGAGTCCTATTGCACTGCAGTTCAACAGCTGCCACACAAACCCAACATTATCAAAATATTAAGACTAAAAAAAACTCTTTTAACAGAATCTGTGTCCTAATTTTAGATGAAAAACTACAGACTTCTATACTTTATGGAAGTACTGCTGGAAAGCTGGAGTGTAAAAGTGAGTGAGAGGCAGTGTCTGCCACAGCTCAGGGGAAGCCCTGTGGCACTGGGGCTGCTGCAGGGACACTGCCACAGGACAGCCTGCAGTGCCAGCTCTGACCTGCCCACACTGCCCTGTGTGCCAACACCCCAGCCTGGCAGCAATCAGGAAGGAACCACACAAAGGAACTCTGGAGCTCTTTCACCTTCACTGCAGCACTGATGGCTGCCAACTCTGTTCTGGCAACACTTAATACATCCCACAGGGAGTGTGGGAGCTGCCCCGTTCCCCAGCGGTGCTGGGATCTGCTGAATGACCACACCCACCCACTGGTGCAGAGCCAGCCCCGCCAGCCACGCCCCACGCACCGTTGGTGAGCTGGTACCTCCTGGCGTTGCTCCTCAGCCAGCTGATGGCCAGGTGTGCCGACTCCTTCATGACGTCCCCCAGCTGCCCCGTCAGGGTGAGCTGCCCCTCGCCCTCCATACGACTCGCCTCCACAAACATGATCTCCCCGCCCAGAGGCGTCCAGGCCAGCCCTATGGCCACCCCAGGCTGGCTCAGCCGCTCCGACACCTGAGGGAAACACGGCAAGAGGCTCAGGAAACAGCCATAAAAAATCCACTGCAAAAGCAATCTGACAGTTGTCCTCAAAAACAGCTGTACCCATTAAAACACAAAGGTTAAGCCAAGGGTCTGATCTCTGATTTTTTTATTTTATCACCCAAAAGAGCAGTAATTCTGTGTGTGACACTAATTACAGAACAGCAGCTGGATGTGGCACCTCAGCTTAAGGCAATGGCAAACATCTGGGTGTATCATTCTTGAAACCTTCCCCAACCCCAAAGCACAGTAAGAATCTTTCTCTTCAAAGGACTTCACATATTTAGTCAATCCTGACTGAATGTTTACATGAGTTAATCCATCTGCTAGAGGTGTATTTGCCCTGGCTGTTACTCCTGTGAAACAGCCAGTTTTGCTCCCCAGTGCTACCTCAAAGCCTTTCTAAAGGTGGTTGCACTGCCCAGACTGGGGTCAGCCAACAAACACACTGATGTTGTTCACTGGAAACACTTACAACAATTTACAATAATGGGAACATGAAAGTGCTGGCAGCCAGCAGGAAAGAGGATGGTAAATCTGCCAGACTCCATTAGGAATTCCAAGCAGTTAAGCAAGCTCTGCCCCACACAGGAGACAAAGAGCCAAGGAGCAGAGCCCAGTGAGGCACCCCTGGACCCATCTGACAGCCAGCAAAGTCAGTAACTACACCCGTACCATGCTCAAGCAAAGGAAGCCACACAGCCCTTCTCCTGTGGCTCTTGGTTATCTGCATTTGCAGCATCATCATGCCATTTGCTTTTATTAGCATAATTTAGCTAAAATGGCTGTTTCTTTTTCTAGCATTTAAGAAAATTGTCCATAATAGTGTTTCAGTTTTATGGTATCAAAATACTTCATCAAGCATTTTCATTTTTGCTAACATTAGTTTCTATATTCATTCCCTGAATTTTATTAGTTCGAGCTATTTACTCTGATTATCTCAGTAACTGATTAGTAACTCAGGTTAACCAAGTCAGTTCCTCTTGGTCATACTGAAATCCAGCAACACTGGAGCATCCTCCTTTGAGACAATCATGTGTTCTGGCAACCCATTGTGCTTTCAGACATTTCAGATGTAAAGAACAAAATCAGCTGCCCAAACCCTCTCCCACTCCAGAGTAGCCATGAATAAGGTTTGTTGTTTTGGGGGGTTTGTTTCAGTTTTTTCGGACTGGACTCTGCATCAATTCAAATCAGTTTGCAGGCTCAGTCCAGTGTTTGAGAGTTCAGCAGAAAACAGCAAACGTGACAACAGTTCAGAACCCAAATGGTTCTAAAGACACATCACTTATCTCAGCACAAATTCCCTCCTCTGTCCTCAGACCAGACAGGAACCTCCTCCAAAGTTCTCTGGTAATTTGAGATCTGGTAAGAGAGACTAGATGGGTAGTGGGTGTTAATCAGAGGCCAAGCAACTCTCCTGCTGTCCTACCAGGGACTGCACTACCTCTACTGTGACCTCACCTGGGGCCTGTTGACAGGCAAAGTTGTGGAAAAAGCCCTGGCAGTTTTGGTATCTGCCTGCAGAAAAGATCCCTGAACATCCCTGAGCACACACAACACTGAGATGAAGTATGTCATACTCCATTAAACACCTGTGAAGTGTTACAGGGAGCTCCACAAAACTCTGTCACTCCTGGCACCTCTGAGTAATTTCTTCTCACCAAAAGGCAGATGAATTTAAATTAGAAGAAATCCTTTCTCACACTTTTTAAACAACTTCAGTTAAAAATGGCCATTAGCATCAGCTGGCCATGTCTGTCAGATGATGAAGATGATGTTAGAGACTCCAAGTCTTGGGTTTTGAGAAGTTTAGTAGATAAGAGACCAACCTAGATTTCAGCTGTCTGGACACTGCAGAATTAAACTCCTGAATTCAGCACAGTCATTCATTTCACATTTAAGGTTATTCCAAGGTAAAGAATAAGAGACATTGTCTGCAGTTTTGGAGTTACTTTGTAAGGAAGGGACAAAAAGCTGTTAAATCTCTGATCCACAATGGCACCATGAGAACCAGTTCAGTCACTTGCTGGCCTTGAGCATCTTTGTTATCCTTCCACAGGTTCTCCCAGCCTGACTGTACAAACCTTTTTTCCAATCTACTCTTCTGATGCATTCCCTGGCACATCACTGCTGGCAAAGCACGTGAACAGCAGCTTCCCTCTGAGGGAGGAGGATTTCCCAGAAATACCACCACGAGACTGACAGTTCTGCAATAAAAATGCATATCTCAACCTGTCCTTTGTCCAGGCTTTGCTTCTGAAAGATAATCTAATTTGTTCCTTCATTAGAACTGTGCATGTCCCGGGGAGCAGAGCCATTATTTTATGGCATCTGCACTTTCTTTTCCTAGAATAGGCAATTTCACTGACCTACACCTTCTGTCCCTTCAACTTCACTCACATTATGAGGATATAAACTAATCCTGACAGGCCTTCCTGTGGTGCCAGTGATGTTTTGTTACCTGAGAAAAAAAAAAAAATCCAAGCCAAAATTATAAATAGTTCATTATGAACACACTGGATGTGTTATAAATCCTTTCCCCCCAAAGCGTGCTGTGCTGAAACATTCCATTACATCTTTCACACTTTAAACTGTCAAGATTATTCTTTCAAAGCCTCACTATGTGATTTATCCCAGCATTTCTGTAGGGCGACACATAAGATTATTTACTTGTGATAAATTAATTAATCCTACAAGTAAGAGCTGAATATTCTGTCGTGTCTTTCTGCTGGGAGAGCCCTGCAGAAAACAGACAAGCAACGCACTGGAAAGGGGAAGGATTGATCCCTTGTGCTCAGCCACTCCCTGAGGGACAGCAGAGCAATTCAGTTGTGTGTCTGCAGTTCCACTTGCTCAGCCTCACCCAGGGACTGGCACAGGGGCTCTGTCTCAGACTGAGACACGGCAACAGGCCGGGCAAAGGGGGGCCTGAAGGCCAGATATGGAGAGGAAACAACCCTGCAGGCTCCACACCAGGAAACCCCCAGCAGCAGCAGCAGCCGCCGCCACCAGGCTGTGAGGCTGCCAGAGCTGTGCTCTTGGGTGGAAACCATCTTGGGGGGACTTGAGAAAATGCAAAGGAGTAATAGGTTAGTTGGGAAAATTCCTTAAGGCAGTTATGTGGCTATCACACAAAGTGTGTACTGAAAAATATTTACTCATTAATAACTACAGCAAATAGTACATGAAAATGAATCCTGAGCTGCTCAGGGAACTGATCCGTGTGGATTCATCTCTAATGCTATTTATGCACTAAATTTTCCTTCTAAATACAGAAATGTTAAAAAAAAAAACACTTTGATACAGAGGTCACAAGGTTTAATCAGCCTTATTTCAGCTTATACAGCTCAGAAAATCCATGAAGGCTTCTCTCCATATTCATGGCAACTGTTCATGCAAAAAAACCAACCAAACAAACCCAAACCAAACCAACAAACAACCCTCTCTGCACTTGTGTATTTGTTTATTTGGAATTAAGAACCACACTTCAATAATTTGACTTGCACTACATAATCCTGTAGAAAAAGGACAAAATAGCAGAAATTATTTGCCAACACATTACCAAGTTTAAATAAATAATCAAGTCTGGAAACAAGATCAAAACTAGGCCGAATGTTCAAGAAAAGTCACATATTAACATATTTCTTGGCCTACAATCTAATTTTTAAATTTGTGTGATTTTATTGTTGGGTATCTTGGCTTCTGAGAAAAGAAGGAATGTAAGTAGCTTACAATTAAGTCATTTGCCTAAAGAGCAAACTCTTCTAATTTCCCAAAGTAAAGAGAAACAAATCAGAACACGAATGACCAGTGTGAATAAACTCAGCCAAGAGAGCCATCGGGCACTGGCCTATTGGTCACTTGATCACCCTCACCTCCCATAGCACCAGCCTTCACTGTTCCCTCATCATCCTCCACCACAATCAATCTCTCCTTTCAACTTGTTCCCTCATTTCTGTCTCTCCCTTAAGAATCTCTTCCATGATAAAACCTTCGTATCCAAATCCCTCAGTTCAGTTGTAAAAACTGACTCCTGCCATAACAATCATTCACTTTCTCCTGCCTTCCCTGCAGACCGTGTCTCCTTGTTCTCCACATCCCACTGGAGCCTGGGCCTCTGATCCAGGAGAAAGCAATTCTAAGAGGAAGTTTGTCTTCTCTGGAAGTTTACCCTTCAGTTCTATTTTCTCCATAACTTACTGCTCTACTGACCATTTCTCCAGGATTTCTCCAGTGTTTCACCAACAACACGTTTCCTGTCACAGGCTCTGGACAGCACTGACACCTCCCCTGGGCCTGAGCTAAGGCAGAGTAACTGCAGTGGGAATGGTGAGAAGAGAATCCCAGCCTAACAAACTCCTTGGACTGATGGCATTTCCATAGAAAGGAGCAAAACACAGATGGGGGAAAGAAAAAATTCTGAAATATCCCCACTGAGGAACAGAGCTGGAGGTGCCTGACTGATCATAAAACACTTTAATAGCTAAGAGTCACACTAACCTAAAGAATGTCTGAGAACTTCTGGTGCAAACTGAAGTGGCTTTAACACCAGAAATGTGACAGGCTTTAGGAGGGATGTGGGACAGTCAGCACAGCTGCTGCAGAGACAGGATTCCTGGGCTCTACTTTTGGCTTCTTTCCCAAGACCACCAAACATCCCCCAAACAAAAGCAAAGTTGTTATAAACTGAAAAAACGTCACCACATTCTTAAGCACAGCCCCAGACATCTTTGCATTATGTTATTTATGCACCCTGAATTAAAAGAAAACGAAACCTTCTGCAGGTGAAAACACATTTGCTGGAATACAAAGGAAAACAATTCTGTTACTAACACATTTTTAAGAAGTTAATATTGTAAAAACTCAATCAATACCAGTAAAATACACAACTAGTCAAACCAGCCAGAAACAAGAATCAAGCAGAAACAAATGAGGATGTTACCTCCATTTCATACATGGGTGGCCCCAGGATATCTTTTAAAGCATGGAAATCAATTAAAATTGGCATTTCAGGTGGCAGAGCCAGGTCAGCTGTGTCACTGATGGATTCTGGTTTTGCATCTTCTGTGATATGCTCCTTGCAATCTAAGAGAAGAAAATCTGATTTAGGATTTTCAAGTCTTTCTAAACAGAGGGATTTTAAAAAATGACAGAGAAAAGTAAAATATTCAAAGAAATGCTCAGATAATTCAGGAAAATGTGCTTAAACCATCTTTCATAAAAATCTTGTTAAGTTAGAGATAATATGGCACCAAATTTAATTATTAAGCCTAAATATGTTCTAACTGTTCATCAAAGAAAATATTTAAAATCTAGAGCACTGACAGAGATGCAACTCCTCTGCTTAAAGTAATTCAAACAGCAAAACTCATTAAGTTCATTTAGGACTTTGCACTTTTCATCAGATTTCTGCATAGGATCAGTATGTCATAGAATGGTTTGGGCAGCAAGGGACATTAAAGACCATCCCAATCCCCTGCCATGGGCAGGGACGCCTGGGCTTTGGTCTTGTCTTTGTTGAATGAGACATTCCTAAGGCGTCCTGACCAAAGAAGCAGCAAAACACTCCTCAAAGGTGAGGCATTTTCAGAAACACCTCCAGGACTGATGTGCTGTTCAGGAAGGGCTACAGACCCCTTACAAACATGTAGCCAGGCACTTCTGAATGCAATCACCCACTCAAGTGTCATCTAGAAGGGACCACAGAATTAAACAACAGTTTGGTTTCAGAAATGGGCCCTTCCCTCCCTTCAGTCACAGCAGGATTGTATTTCTTACCTATACAAGTGTCTTCTTAGCAGAACTGCCTTAACATTTCTGTTTTCTGTACAGAAGTGAACTGCAGTGGGAACCATGGAAAAGCCAAGCCTGAGAGCAGCCTGGTCTCCCCCCAGCCTGCACAGCTGGGTGTGTGCAGGACTGACCCCAGAGCTCCAACAGCCTTTGCAGGAGCCACTGGGTACAGAGGGAGAGGCCAGCAGGGAGTCATTCCCCCACGGAATCTGATCCAGATGCTAAAGGCTCATTACCATTTTCCCAAGAGCCCTAAGCAATATTTTAGTGAAACAGAGATGAAAAATACTCAGATAATCCAGATGTTTCTAAGGTTCTGTGGCAGTTTCCCAGCAGTGCCTCCCTGCCATAGAGAAAAGCCTCCTGCACATGCACAGAGAGAAGATCTTTCCTCCCACCCCAAACACCCAGCCCTGACACACACTGAAAGCACACTCTGCATCACACAGAAATGTATACTGAGCTTCAAGAGTCCTGCACCACATTTTTATGGGTTGCTTGCTTCCTTTGATTTCTTTTCAGTTTCAGTTTGAAAAGAAAATTACAGTTTCTTCCTTCTTCAAAGGAATTAACTGTCTCCCTTTACATATTAATGCATGCAAAGTAATTGAAAATCCAGGGGTTTCAACAATTACAGAAAACAGAACTCACTGGTCTAATCTATTTCTTATAACATTAGAGGTGTTGAGTGCTGCAAGTCAGTCTCAGGATGGATGACCCAGAATGTCTCCTTTCACCAGATACAAACTGAGCTGTTATTAATCCTTTTCACAGATGATCTGGGGGCAGTGCAGCTCAATAAAGCCTCGATACAGCCTGAAGGGAAACCACCTACACCACTATTGCCCCAACAGCAGCGTTCACTCAGGGCTGAATGTCAGAGTTATTACCCAACAGCCACTGATATTTCCACTGAACAACTGATTTCCCCCTGCACAAATCCCATTCCTGTACTGCACACACTGCCTGAGTCACATGGCCCTTCTGCTGTTACAGCAGGTCTCTGTATTTTTGTTAAACTACTATTTTTGTACATAATAAAGTCAAAGACATAAGCACTAACAAGTCTAGGAAACACAACCCTGCATATGCTGTTCTTGCAACTCAGACTGCAATTTCAACACTACAGATGTTCAAATCCTGAGTAATTTGATATGCAATTCATAATTCAAAACAAAATTGAGTTTAAAACCCGCTGCTTTTGTTCTCTACCAAGACTGTACTGTTTAACAAGCACAATTACCCTTATTTCACCCAGCTCCACGTATGCAGCTGAAGACAGAGACTGCCCATAAACAAAGCAGTGGGGCATCTGAGGCCACCTGCCCTAAAAATGAATCAGAAACTCTGAGTTTATCTAATTAGTAGATCCCATTTTATAATCTGAAACAATAACAAACTCCAGACTTCTACAAATATTAACCTAAATTCTTACATTATCTACTTTTCTGTAGAAGCATACAGTGATATCCCAAAATACAACATTTTCTTTGAAGGAAAAACCATCATTTTATCATCTTTAAACAAGTGCTGACTATGAAGAATCTTTATAGACACAAGCAATTAAGATTTCCATTAACAATGACAAATGCATGTTCCCTATCTATGAACAGCCATAAACCACAGTACGAGTTAAATGACACATTTATCTAAAATAAGACAGTTAAATTCAAGTTTCCAGAAACAGAACCAGCTTAATTATATTATATTTTGAGGTAAGTTGGAAAAATAAGCTAAAAAGTCAAAGCATTGCCCTTAACAGCTCCAAACAGCACTACAGGAACCACCTGCTGATCTGCTATGACATGACTGCTCCAAACAAAAGCACTTGTGGTAACTGAGCTGTTTTAACATCTAAAAATGGTAAAAACTAAACATAAACAGCAACAAACCAACACAGAGTCTTCCCCAAGGAAAAAAAGAAAGTCCAAAAACCAACAAACCAAAAAAAGAAAATTATTGTCAAATTTTCCAAGCAGAATCTGCAGCTCCTCAAAGATCACAACCACATCCCCCAGGAATCTGCCTTTGCAAGTTCCCAAAATAAAACAGTCCCACAGGTAAATGCTGGATGTGTAAGAAAATGCACTTCTAAGAAAACACTGACAATGAACTACCAGGAATTCCAAGGCACAAAGAGATAAAAATTTAAGTCTGCCACTTTGGTCTACAGATGTAATTGAAATCAGAGAACACAGGAACCTAAAACTTCCTCCACAGGTAGCAATTCCTCATCTCCTCATAAAAGATATTTAAATGAAGCACTAGCAACATTCAAGTCTCAAGCCCAAAGGTTTCTAGCCATACTTACTGACCAAGATAGACAACAGTAGCAACAGCCTAATATTTTGGAGCTGTTTTTAACATAGCACATCCTGATTTGCTGAATTGCTCTGCAGAGAAATAGGAAAGACCATCAGAATGACCAAAAAGGTTTCAAGCTTGTGGGCAAGGAAAGGGAAAATAACATGCTCTTTCTTTCTTTCTTGTCTGACTCACCAGCAGGAGCTTCAGCACACAACAGACAGACCCAGGGTTCTGTTACCCCTCCAAATTAACCAACTCCCCCAAACTGCACTCAGGTAGGGAAGGGTGGGATTGCTCTTGCTCACAATGGTCCACATTCAAACCCAGCCCTAACACTGAACTGCGTCCCAAAAGCAACATTCCCCTGTCTGACTTAAATCTTACCACATGTTTGGGAAGCACAACTTCCACAAGATTTTCTTTAGGAAAGGAATAAACACCTTCCTGGTTCTCCAATCCTACTAAAACCTACCTATATGCCTAAATTTAATGGTATGTGTATTTCTCCCCATGGAATCAGAAAAGGTCTTTTTCCATGAAATAATTACACTCCTCCAACTGTGATCTCCAATAACAATGTGCACTTGAAGCACTTGCATTCGGGTGTTCATACAGGAATGTTTAGATAAATTAACATGGAAAAAACCAGTTTGTGCCCAGCTTCTCATAACATTTGTGCCTTTTTGACCTACAACAGAAAAGTCATCCCAAGCAATTTTTGGAAAGAGCCCTTGCTGCAGGGAGCAGAGCTGGGCTCAGGCTGGAGCACCTGCCCTCACAGCCCCGTGTGACTGATGATCACCACGTCTCACAGACTGGTTTCTCAGGGCTGCAGGAGATCTTGTGCTGTTGAGGGGCTGAGCTTTGGGTAGAACATAAAACAGGCCACTTTCTGCAAGAGCAGTGGTGTCAGCCCAGCTGTATCAGGGCCCTCACACATGTCAAAAACAAGCAACTCCCCTCAAAATGCACAACAGTGTTTTGTGACTAAATGCACTATGCCCAAGTTGAGAGAGGGAAAGTAAAGATTTCATGTGTCAGTTCACACTGATCACAAGTCAAACTCACATTTAAACTCAAAACCAGGTGTTGTTTCATCCACAGGGAGTAGAACAAACTACACTGTATTACTGTGTTAAAGCCTTGGTTTCAAAATAAACAGAATCCTCATTTAATGACTTTTAGTTATTAAATATTACCTGTCCTAAATCTCCTTTCAGGTCTGAATTAGACAAATAATTTTTCACTCTGTGTTTCATCTGCTGTGTCACGATATGATGCCTTAGTGCACAGTTGCTGCATTGTATTCTCACGGCAGCTGCACCAAAATAGGAAGGAGAGTTTCACATATTTTTGTGACTCCTAGAATCTCTTCTACTGTCAGAAGACTGGAGGAGTGTCTCATAAATCTTAGATAGTGTTTCAGTGAAATATCAGATGGCATTACTGTACACAAGGATGGCTCCCTGGAGAGGCTGAAAAATGACTCCATTTGCCTCTGCTGAAGTTCACGGTACAAACCCAAGGACTGACACAAACCAACACTGTCAACTTCCTCACACAGCTCAGGAGGCAAAGGAGCAGGAAGGCAAAGGCAAAGCTCCCAGTGTGCTTCAGTCATGCATTTTGGGAAGTGCCAAACACAGCTTGATGAGCATCAGGCCTGCTATGGCAGGTACCCTCTGTTTTTAGAGCCCGTTACCAAACGGTGTCACAGGCCTGATCTCTACAAAGCCTGAAAACAGGTGCTCCACTTCCAGTGAATAATCTGACTTAATCAGTGTGGCAATGGAAATGTTGTGATTCTACTGCCTAATGCCTTTTGAGCTTTACTCCAACCCACAAGGCACTCAGGTGACTAAACACAAAGGCACCATGTTCCTACCTGGATATGCTACGACTCAGATACAAAACATGCTTTAGAACACAAGGCCAGCCTGTGGCTTCTCTCTCCCAGTCACAGCTCAAGATGTATCAATGCACTACTGGAGATTCTCAATCCCACACCAGTAACTGACAAATGTGTAAAGCAAAAATCAATTATAGGTCTTTCTATACAGACAAAGAAAAAAAACTGAAGAAACGGCTCTAAATGAAACTATTAAGAGACAACAACTTGATTAACTATTCTTCTAGAGTCATTCATTAGATGAAATAAAAATTATATGAAATAAAAATTCATCTTCATGATGCACAACTGCATAAATGTCCACTAATCAACAGGAGAAAAATGCCAAAGAAATAAATTTAGGCTAAAAATCCCATTATTTGCATCTACTTGCAACTCTTTGGAGATATTTACACGCTTTGTTTTGAATACTTGGTTGTTTCCAACAGATAAATGAAAACTAAACAAAAATATTTTTAAAAAGGGTCCTACTCCCAGCAAGTGACACAGTCTGCTAAAAATACAGCAGGGCCTAAGCACAAAATAAACCAGACTCTGCAGACTGCTCCATTCTATACAAGTCTTCATAATACCAAGTTTAACCACAGAGCCACCTGTCCCTCAGACTCCCTTTTATTCATACAGCTCTTTCTTATCGACAGTTCCCACTCCAGAAGTACAAAGGCAGCTCTTCACACCTCATTTCTTCTGGGCTAACTCCAAACTCTGCCAGCCAAGAGCACCAGCATTCTGCCCTCTTTTGAAGCCCTTAGCTTGCTGTTTTCATTGAGCTTTGGTAAACTGCAAGTCCAGTACTAATTTTAACAGTGTGTAATTTTAACAGTGTAAATACCCAAGTTGCAAGCATGGTGCTAATTTTAACATGGTAAATACCCCTCTTGCCTGGTTAGGAGATCTAATACAGTTCCTTTTTGTTATTTGCCTTAATAATAAAGTGTTTCTTCTCTTTTTAGTGCCATGAGTTGTGTTCTGAACATACTTTTCATTTATTTTATCAGAAGGCTTGAAGAGCAGAATGACATTTCTTTTTATTCAACAATTGCAACAGACCTTTGAAGCACATTTTAGACACAGCTGCCCTTCAATGCAAAGAAGTACTTTAAAAATACAACTTGTCAAAATTGCTATCAAAAAAATGCCAGTAGCAAAGACCCCTGATATTGCCTGGTGTTTGTGAGCCCGGGCACCACCCAAAGGCTCAGCCTCCGGGTTCAAGAGCAAGTCCAGCTACCCCAGAAGCACCAACACACTCAGTGTGTGCCTTCAGAAAAGTCCATCACACAGGAGAGAAGGGGCACATAATATAAATAGAAGCCATTAATAAATATGTCTTGAAGGCTCTTCCTTTTAATGTAGGTGGGGTGATTTAAACCACAGGATCATTCACACATTCACAGCCACTGCTATGCTGAGATTCACTGCCATTAAGGCAAATATTCAGAGAAAACTGAGCTGAATCCACTTAAGCAAACACAGCCAAATTCAATCTTCTGACATTGGAGCTTCCACAGACAGGGTGATCATCTTAGAAAACTCAACAAGGTAAAAAGAAGATGCAATTTTTAGATGGGAAATACTGAGCTAGAGAAAAAAGCCAAGGTAAAGCTGAAAGACCATCAAGAAACAGATTTTCAGAGGCAAATTACTAAGTTTTTACTGTGGGTAAAACTTCCCTTGAAATAACCTCTAATTAACACCACTGCTTGTACAAATACCGATTATACTGCCCTCCCTTGGCTTTACCCTCTGAAAGGGGTGGGCACCATTCAGACACACGTACACTGCCTTGTTTGAAAGGAACAGATAATGGGTCTCCTTATTTGTCTTCCTCTAACCCAGACCAGAACCATTCCTGCTGTACAGATGTCAGAACTTACAGGGTTTTTCCACATCAACTAAATTGGGAAGTATTTCACATCACACCAAGAGGGTTCTGTTTAGTATTTTCAGTCCTGGAGCAAAAGTAACCAGCCACTCTGCAGTTTTGGCTTTCCAGGGTCCTCTGACACACAGCTGTTCTCTGACAAACTGGCAGAATTCCTTGTCTGAAAGTGTCACCTGAACGCATTTCAGCCTTTAAAAAACAAACAAATGGAACACCCAACACTCTGCTTGCCAGATTTGAACAGACTAAGTGCTACCCACATTTCAGAAGTCCTTTCACGTCCCAGGCCTCCCTCACACTGAGCTCCTGCAGACACCCAGTGCTGCAAGGAGCACTCTGGAGCTCCAGCAGAAAACTGCTGTGTACAGGGACATCCTCCACCAGAAACTGGCTGGAACAAAACCACCACCATCTACCCTCTCCATGGGATCTTTCACCAGACACAGTTTGGATGTTCATTTTCATAAAAGAGAACACTCATGCAGGGATGAAAAAGGGAACAGTCACCAGTTGCTTGTTGCACATGAACTGGATTATGGGCCTGGCTTCTTCATTCCCCTCTTCTACCTCAAGACTAGAAGGAGCTCTGCCTTTACTGGTGTAGCAGTTACCTGGGTATTTTTACTGTTTGAGAATTTTTAGTTTTCATTCAGTCTTGTTGGGTGACTGGGAATGGTAAAACACTGTCTGTATACACAGGAAACAAGAACAGACTTACTGATGCTCAGAAGTTACCAAAGCTCCAAGAGATTTTAATTAAGTCTGGTCTTAAAAGGCATATAAAAAGACCTTCCAAACCTTTCTAATTTCAAAGTTCTTCAAGCAGACAATTATTTCAGAGCATAACAGGATTGAGTTCGGAGCCAGCAGAGCATGCACAGCACAGTTAAAGAACCTCTTTAAATAAAATAACTAAAGCCATGCTAAGTTTTTTATTAAAGAAAGTGAGAGACTTGCATTAAAAAGCAAAAATATACACAAATCATAATTGCATCCCTAAGATACGAAACAGATCCATTATACTTCTCAATTACCAACTCGGCAGACTGAAATCATGTCCCAAGCACCACTTGGGCCGTGCATAACAATAACGTCACACTGTCTGCAAAGCTTTTGAAAACAGCCCTTAAAGAAGCAGAAAAAAGGAGAAAAAGCTGCTAAATTAGTGACTATGTCAGAAGTTTCCTTTTTAATGAAACATGCACACATACACACCTTCTCCTTCCCCCACCTCAGCACGCTCTGGCTTTGTTTCTTTGTGCTGTCCCTCTGCCACTTTGACGGCCACAGCCCTGCAAATGGCTCCCAGCTTGCGGTCCAGGGCGCGCACTCCGGCCTCCCGCGTGTACCTGCACAGAGACAGCTGCCTTAGTGCTGCGTGGCCTTGGGAGAGAGCTCTGAGTGCAAACACATTTCTCAATAAAAGCACGTCCCAAAAAAACGAGACGTTGTCTTGGATTGAGCTGGCAAAATGCCAACTGCCCAACACAGAGTCAAAGCTTCCCCCCTTCTCCCACCGAGATAAGGGACAAAGGGGAAAAAACCTCCCTCAGAACAGGTTTAAACCTAAACTAATCATACATATTTGTGGGTTTTCTTTATGCCTTCTGATGCTGTGTGTTGTAGGAATTCTGCAATGATATGGTGATTCTCCTGGTCCTGGAGTTGTTACTCCATTAACCTAGGAGGAAGTGAGCTCCCTGTTCACCCCCAGCCACGTGGTCCCTGAGAGACCCAGTGAGGGACATGCAGAGACCACCAGTGAGGGAGTTTATTCAGGGGAACAGGTTTATATGGACTTTGGAGGGATACAAACTCACCAGTAAGGGACAAGGGGGGAATCTGGCTTTGGGCCAATAAGAGTAAGGGGATTTACATTCAATGGGAAAGGGTTTCAAGGAACACGAGGTCACAATCTTCCCCCAGCCCCCTGGCCTGGCAGGGTATTCCGGGAAGAAGAAACAGTGACACTGCAGTTTTTACATTCAGTACATTCAAACAACATTAAAAACATCAGTTCTTAAAGCATTGTCAGTAGCTGGTTGATTCTCTTCATCAGCCCATTTCTGGCAGGACATTCTCCATGCCATATATTGTGAATGCATTGCTACACATATTTATACAGAAAAGAGAAAAATAAAAAGAAACTACAATATAACACACAATTACACAAGTTAGATATAACAACAATTCTCCACCTCCCACCAAAAACAGATTCTATCACTCTAGATCTATAAGCACCCCAAAAGACACCCAGCAAAGAACAGAAAGAATAACAACAAAATGTTCCAACTTCTCTGAACTCAAACAAAATCCAAAGTAGTGGCAGCCACAGCCAGGCCCAGTTCAGGACAGCTGCACCATGTCCTGCCTCTACTGCAGACACGATGGAACTGAGAAAACTCCTCCTACCTATCTCAGGTTTGTGTCATCTGGTATGAAATATTTCTTTAGTTGCTTAAGTCAGGTGATACCTGTCCCTCCTAATCTACAATTCCCTGAGCCTGCTAATTTGAGGCCTAGCTAAAACTACCACAGATATGAAAGGCAGGGAAACCTCAGACCATTTGTTTTCATCCAAAGTCATTTGTTCTCATCCAAATCATTGTGGCTGCTGATAAAATTGTAGAGAAAGACAAACCACTGAGTGGGAAGAAGACATGACTAACCCTGGTGTCAAACCCTCATGAAATGCTAAACAATGCTCCAATAGCACTGAGGATAATAATTAAAAGGAAGAACTATTTTAAAATTTAACATATGTAGTTCACTGAAAGATGAGGAACTGACTGTAAAAGCACTTTTCTCTTATAGTCTACGAATGAAAAAGAGGCACCAGACAATAACATTAAATCAAGCATCCAAAATGGTCATAAAATACTTCAGTTCACTGAATCTTATACCTTTTCCAATGGAAATGAGCTAGTTTCAAGTTCAAAAAATGTTCTGATCAATATATTTGCTCTCATGTCCAACCAAAAAAAAAATAGTGCTAATTAATACAAGCTACTTTAAAAATGCACATTTTAATATTTTTAACCTAATTCCAAACTGTAAACAAATGTGGTCCATCAAGTCACACAGGGCAAAAAAAGGTAATTTCCATTTGTTTAATGAAAATGATAGAAATAGAACTTTGTCCTTTAAAATAAACGTTGTCTGCTGCCAAGGCTGTGGTTTCACACACGGCAGCAACACAGGGCTCAAGTGCTCCTGGTTATTCACAGGGCCTGGAGGGAACACAACCAGTTGTGGCCACACTTGGAGAGCAAGAGCAAGGAATTGCCTACAGAAGGGACAATGATTCACTTTACACAGCAGAGCAAAACAGAGCTGAGGAAAGAGCCATTCCAGAATTTGCCAACTGGTGAACTTGTGAAGCTATTAAGGACAATAGATCTTAAGACACGTTTTGTGTTGTCACTCTACAAATTGATTTACTAGTTGCAAAAAAAAAGAAGAAATTTAAACTGAAAGCAATGAACAGACTTACCTGGTAATTATGTCCAAGGTGGTTACCTGGGGAATCTGTATTTGCTGTGGAGTCAGGCCATGCTGTTCAAGCTGTTTAGGAATCAAGTGTCTATGTGCAATTTCAATTTTTTCTTCTTGTGTGTATCCTTCAAAGAAAAAGCATATTTATTAATTTTTGCTTATACACTACAATATAATCAAATTTCTTACCTTTTATAATTCTACCTGACTGAATTTACCAAAAAACCACTCCCAGCTATAATTTAAAAGGCTGTTGGTATGACCTTTTGTGGTTATTCATAACTTCATGTGAACAGGAGCAGAATTTTAGTGTTCCAAAGACCCCTTTCTTCACTGGAATCTTAAGAAGATGCATCAGCCAACAGATAATTAGAATACAAACAAATCAGTGAATGAAAGTATCATTACAGAATGTATCAGTGTATCACCACAGACCTGAACTGCATTTTCCTCAGTGCATGCTCAGTGTCACCCTCATGCCAGAGCCATCCTGCCTAATCTCTGTTAATGACTCTGTCCATGCACTCCAGATTCCTGGCAGGCTTTCTGTAAGGAACTGCCCTTCATTTCGGGAAAAACACCCCAAAACTGTGTAAGGATTTCCAACAGCCACTTCCATGAAAACACTGCAGGTTACCTGGCACTTGGATAACTTCCATTCTGTCCAGCAGAGCAGGTGGGATTGTGGCTGTAGTGTTGGCTGTAGCAATGAACAGGACTTGGGACAGGTCAAAGGCTACATTCAAGTAGTGATCAGTGAAACTGTGATTTTGTTCTGGATCCAAGACCTTGACAAGAGTGAACACAAAAGTGATGCCATTGCTCAATTAGAAGTAAATAAAATACGGGCATTTTTATTACATGCCACTGAATCTGTCAAATCTGACTTTACATTCACAATGTATGTTATGAGTACCACTAAAGCCTGGCCTTGCTTGGGTGAGTCTGAGTACATTTCACAGCACATGCAAAACACAGAGAAGTTGTTTCTGCATTAGTGGTGTCTCCCCTTTCCTAACTATGGCTGCAGCATCTCTCCAGCCATCCAGGACCTCCCATGAGCTGCATCTCCATGGCCTTGCACAGAGGGCAGAGAGTGGCCCATCAAGGACTCAGCAACCTTGGGAAAGCAGCCCATGGGGTCCCATGGAACAAGCAGAATTCTCTCAAGCAATCTCTGACTCCAATCCTCCTCTGCTGCTGGCAGCTCTTCCTACTCTAAGCACACCAACCTGTGAGACCTCCCTGTGAATACCAGCGGGAAGAACACAATTCCAGCCTCTTCTGCTGTCACTAAAGCACTTGCCTCACCCATTCAGCTTTGTCCAGCCTTTTACTGATGGAGGAGGACAAGTTCTTCTTATTGCCCACAACACCCCATGCAAGTCTTGACCTTTGTGAGCTCTGGCTTTCTAATGTGATCTTTACACTTTAATTTTTTCCCCCAAAAAATTAAAAGACAAAACTAAACAAGCACAGCAGAGTAACAACACATAGTCCAACCAACCTCAAAAATACACTGAACAAATGAACTACAGCTTAAATAACTGTGTTGTCTTCCCAGGACTGTTAGTACCACTTATGTGTGCCAGTGCAACCATGTGTGTATATTTAATCTATTACTTGAGTGAGCTGTTTTCCCCCATTAGGTGACAAATATTCAACATATATATGTGGATCACAAGGGTACCAAGATGTTGTTTTGTGTTTTTTAACAGTGCTACAAAAGGGAAGTTCATTGTATATAGCAATGAGCACTTGGCTTCTCTAACACCCCTGAACCACCTTCACTCCACAACTCCTTAAAATACTGCCACACTTTTCCTTCCCAAATGATGAATTATCAATGCTACACCAACATGAATAATTCTCACGTTACAAATAATGGGACCCCTATGCATCTCCTGAGAAATAGCACACCACTGTCAAAATAATTTATCTGCCTGCACCCAAATGAATGCATGGAACTTGAATTATAGACAAGAACAGTGCTGATAATGAAAAAAACCCCATGAAATTGAGCTTAGATGGTTATAAAAGAAACAAGTCTGAATTTTCATTACTCTTAAATTTTGTTCAGGCTTTGAAATGTGAAAAAAAATCTTTAGAACAGACTTATGATCAGAACAAGCTAGAAAAATACTGTTCTTACAGAATATCAAAATATCTTAAAAAACAGAATAAATTCTGATTTAATTTTGAAGTATTTCACAGATTTAAGAGCAATACTTGAAAACATATTGCAACTGTAAGAAAATACAAGTCAGATATTCCCCTTAACAGTAAAATCTTAAAACATACCAAAGCATATGCCCAAATTCTGAAACTAAGGCTGAACTCAGTGGCTGCCACTGTCCCATGGCTGTTAAGCCACTCAAAAGCTTTCCTTACCCTCTTCAACAAACAGCTGCTGGCATTTACTGCCTTCTGTACCAGTGAAGGCAAAGGCCTTGAAGTGCCTGACAGGCCAAGTACACTGATAATAATTCAGTTACCCCAAACAGCCTTCCCATCCAGCCCTAAAATCCAGGGAGACACAACAGCAGTGAATCCAAGCACAGCATCTCCACACTGTCTTCAAAGAAAGCAGATCTACACCAAATATTAAGTCTCCCATTCAAAGTCTACTTCTGTAATTTTTTCAAAACTGGTTTAAACAGCAAATCCTAATTCAGCTTAACCCCCCTTATTTTTTTTTTAACACTGATAACAATATTTCCACAGAATTCCAGTCTATTAGCTGAAGTATTTGCAATTACTTCCAAGCTGTTGAGAAACAATGTATTTTATCACATTTATGTACAGCTATGTTTCTCTTTCTCCTTCCACTCTGCAAGCAGAAATCCTTATGAATCTACCAAGTGCCAAGTCAGTGATTATAATATTGTTTACAAAGATACACAAAACACTGATGCTGTACTCATATCCAAACAATACTATCCAATGTAATACTGAAAAATGAAACTGTAAGCCAATGAACCTGTAATACAAACCAACTTGGGCTATATCTAAAACTGTGAATTATCTAAGATTTTTGATAATGATCAGAGTTTCTCTGGACTCATATTTCTTTGTCATGGTAACTATTTCCCAGAATAAGACATAAAATAAGCCTGTGCATTTAAAAAACATCTTGCAAAGCAAAGAGGACTGTTCTTCAGTTAGGTAGCTGTGCTAAAGCTCAAGTTGAAAACTTTTCAAAGATACTCAGCTAATACCAAAATATTAAGTACAGAAAGAACATTCAGTGCACAAAAGTTCTTGGCTAATTTATGGCCACAGCTCACATGCACACAAAGGCTTCTCTGTAACAGCTTTATGTTACCACAAAATCTAGAATAAGTTCCATGAACATTTAATTGCCTGGCTATGCTCCTGGTCTAATTCCCCTGCATACAAATAGTCACTATCAGGCACTTGGATCCATTTCTGTCTTCTTCTGTTTTTAACAGAGGTCATCTAAATTTAGACTAAAATATTCCCTTGTTAATGAACAGTAACTGGAAATAGGAAGACATTCAGTCTTGCTTAAGCAACAACTCTGCAGCAGCATTAGAACTAAACACATATCAGCAATTATAAAACATCAAGCTTTGCTCCCCAGCTCCCAAGGTTATGGCAATTTTCTCCTTGAATACATCCCATTGCAGACAGCGAGAGCTGAACACACCTGCACATTAGGGAAAAAAGGATGTGCCTTTTACACTTAATGATGGCACTCACCAAACAACAACCAGCAGCGTGGAAAACAAATGCACCAGTGAGGTGACCACCGACTGTTGTTTGCTTTCCTACATAACAGCCACCTCTGCTCCCTCCAGATGGACTTTCCAACAACACAAACCACAAAAAGCAGATGAAAATTAAGCTATTACGTCCAGACACGAGCTCTCCATTAGAAGAGGTAAAGCACCTGCTTCAGGATGTTTAGACAGCAGCAGAGGGATATACAGACCTCGCAGGGGAGCGGCCCAGACATGGTTAATAGAGCAATTACTTCTCCAGATGCAACTAATGGTCAATTAGCAACGGCTTACATAAAGATTGCAGCCCAGGCAGACAGCTGGAAGCAAACCTGATGAGCCTCAGCTGGAAAAATCCATGGCAGGAGCTGAACATCACTGAGAATGTGGTTTTAAAATATAGAAAACAGAAACATCTCAAAGCAGCAACAAAGTATCCAAAATTCACACCCAACTAACTAACAAAGAAAGAAATTTCATTTGCCCTCACCTGAGGTGATAAAAGAATACAATTGTTCTCTACTGCAGGACAGGGAATGAAACATAAATTAAAAGAAACAGCAGAGGTTGACACAATCAACAATATTAATGTACAGATCTATATTCATTAGTGGAACACTCTTTCCAAGAAATGCCAAATCACTGTGTCATTACTGTCTGGCAAACAACAGCCAGCCAACTAACAAAATTTGATTTTCAGGTATATTTATCCATGCATTGACCAGATTTAGGACAGCTGAGCTGCACCATCTAAAGGACAAATGACAGAAGAAATATTAGAAAACAGACACAGAGCTCATTACCATTAACAGAAAAGAGTAAATAAAATTCTACAAGAGAAAACTAGAATGAAAATGTATGTGAATATGTTACACTCTGCTGCTTGTTTTCCTTGCATTTTGAGGCTTTTCATGCACCCTAGAAAAGTGTACTATGCATTTGAGAAATACAGGCAAGGGAGGACAGCTGCTGTCATTCTTAAAAGCTGAGGAAGTGAAGCCACGACATTTTCTAGCACATTTAAACTATTACTAGCTCATGTTAACATGCAAAGATCAAAACAGAGCTCTCAAACCACAGCCTGCTCGTACACTGATTTCCAAAGAACTAGTTGGCCTTGTCAAAACAGTAATTTTACAGTCTAGCAGGAAGAAAATAATGACGTTTGTAGAATGTCAATTGCCATTCCATTTGCAGTGTCACACCAGCCAGATGAGCTCATGACACCTTCACTTAAGTAGCATTTTTCATATTTAAATCACTGCATTAAGCACTGTCAGTCAAAAGAGTTATTAGAACTACTCTGGAGGCAAATATCAGAACCACTTTGTTCCCCACTTACCAAGGTTACCACACCTTAAATCTGGTAACTGAGATGCTTCTGGGATTAGGCCCTAATTAACTTCAGTGAAAACAAGTCAGCTTAGCTCAACATATGTGGGAAAGTATTTTTCTCTAACCCACCCACTTTTGACTGAAACAGGTAAGGAACAATGACAGAAACACTTCAGCTGGAACAGTCACAGGATGGTCCCTACAGCCAGACAGAACAGAAAAGAGGCAGAGTGTGAAAATAGTGTAAGGAAATTCTTAATGTGCCCAATATCAAAACCATTAAGTGCTACATCTGCTCTGCAGTTCAGGAATTGTACTGGGATAGTGTCATATTCCAGAAAACAGAAGTCAGAAAGATGGTTCTGACAACTCATTGCTGCTTTCAGCTACACGATGACAAAGGAAGTTTGCAAGGCACAGGTCTCGATTCATCTTCATAATCACTCCAGTTTTAGCCTCCTGAAAACTTAACAACTAACCTGATTAGCAACATCTCAACACTTGATGGGATTTACAAAATACTACAACAATATCTCATTCACCAAAGTCCATAATTGGATCTCCTGGATTTTACTTTGTGTCTTTAAGCAAGGCAACTTTAAAACCTCTAAAACCTTTGTGATAAAATAATTGTACCATGTCCTTCCAAATTAGATACATTTAAATCTTAGTCCAAGTCCCAGAATTTCGGAAGAAACGCACTTGTGGAAGAACTGACTCTCAGGGAAAACTAACACTTACCACACCGTAACCAGGCAAGGAGTGGGATCTGTGACTTCAATGAAAAATTTAAGTTTAGAAATATAATGATGAAGACATGTCCTAAAAGAACACACAACTAGTCCATATTACACACTGGATAAAATGCTGAGCTCAAACATAAAAAGCTTCAAAAGCTTCAAATATATATTACAATTGTTCCAAGAAAGAAAGAAAGAGAAAACTTGAAAAAGTCAACTGCTCTCTGGCTGCTCTACAGTTCTTTCTTGCTAACAACATTTGGTTGTTAAAAATCTGTCTTCAAGTCCCCCAAGTAAGAAACACATAAGGCTTGAACAGTATTTAAATACACAGACCACGAAAAGTCCATCCTTGTGTTTAAGTGCAGCTCAGTGAGGGTTATGGTACCTTATTATTTAGCACACTTTGTAACAGCCTTTGCACTGTACCCGAGGAACTGACAGAAACCAAAAACGTCAGAACTCAGCAGCATTTGAGAAATACTTGAATGACAAAGCTGGCACTGCCAGGTTATCTTTTGTCCAGTCAATCTTCTGAGACCAGTATTTTAATTATTTTCTAAATACAAACCCCTCTTACCTCAAGCAGGGCTGCTGCAGGATCCCCCTGCAGGCTCTTGGCCAGTTTATCCACCTCATCCAGCAGGAACACAGGATTGTTCACCCCCACAGTCTTGAGCCCGTTGATGATCCTGCCAGGCATGCTGCCCACGTAGGTGCGCCTGGGGAGAGGGGGGAGCAGGGCTGAGAGTGTGCAGGGCAGGGGAGAGAGGGGGAACAGGGCTGGGTGTGTGTGTGCCAGGGCAGGGGAGAGAGGGGGGAACAGGGAAGAGGGCTGAGAGTGTGCCAGGCCAGGGGAGAGAGGAGAACAGGGCTGTGGCAGGGCAGGGCAGCAAAGCAGAGACAACTCACAGGGAAATACAACAAGCAGCACTGTAACAATCCTTGCTTTTTTTGTGAAAATTTTTGGAACTAGTTAATAAAAATATGGAATATACAACTGAACTAATACAAGCATTGTAGCAGCAGATGAAAATCTGAGTTCCATGGTGTACCAGTTGGTCTGGAAAGATAACCATATGCATCTAAGGATATCCAAAATTTACGGCTAGCAACCATTTTGCATATTCCAGTACAAGCATCTTTGTACTCTAAGCACAAGCAGAAGAGGATTTGGGAACCTCATTAATACCATTATTTTAATAATTAAAATACTGGGATTTTATCATCACAACAGAGTTCAAACAACATGTTACCTATCAGAGCAAAATTCCAATTATGCTGAACTATCAATGCCCTCATAATATCCAGCAAGCTTTAATACTCAGGAAAAAAATAATTGCATTTCCTATGTCATTTCAATATGAAACAAAAAGCTAAACAGTGCAATTTAACAAAAAAATTATGAGTTTGAATTTATTTAGCAAAACCAGGAAAAACTTTCTGCCAGAACACACACATGGAGCAACTGTTTTTTGCATGGACATATCCCCTGTTTGCTGCTTTGAACACAGCCTTTTCTGCTTGTGCCACAACTACTACTAATACTGTAATTAAGAGTACGAAATTCTGGTCACTCAAGAAGAAAGAGGTACATTAAGTGCTGAATTACAGTATCTATCTCATGAACCTCACAAAGCAGATAAGCAGAACAGGCCTGCTTTGCCATGTGATCTGTTTTACTACAGTCCAAAATAAACAGGATGACATTTACAAAGATGAAACCAAAAATACCATGGGAGTAATTTCAAAAGATACTAGAGACAACTTTAAATATAAAAAAAAAATAACAAAACCAGAACCCAAACCACAAAGGAATCGTCTAAGTTCCATGTAACATTTAACCACTGAGGAAACAAATTGTGGTTACTGTATTGAATTCTAGATTTGAGCAAAAAGAAAAGCTTTGAAGATCTTCTAAACAGCCAGAGAAGTTCAGTTTGCCTCTTACCACCTTCCTGAGGAGCTGCTAAAGCCTGAAGCAGCCAGCATGCAATGGTTTGTCACCTCCCTGCTTTCCTGTGCAGCAAGGAGGGGATTCCTCTCACAGAGGGTTGTGCTGTGTCACATCTATTACAGAGCAAGGCTCTGCATGGGGAGCTATTACAGCACCTCCTCCTGCACATGGACACCTTGCCAAAAGATGGAAGGATTCTATAAAATGCAATCACAAAATTACCAGACTGGAGCAGAGCTGAAGATCACAGAAATAAATCAGTTACCAGTGCAACCAATTTAATCACTGTAGCAATTTGGGCATTTCTTTGGGGTTTGGGTTTTTTTTCTTATGGCTTTTTTGTGGATTTTATTTTGTTTTGTTCGGTGGTGGTGGTTTTGTTCTTGTCTGCATTGTCTTTAACAAAAGGTACTCACTGCACTAGAGAGTAATTTTGTAAGAGACAATGCAGCCCAACCTTTGCTAATATTCTGTTTATGCCAGTAATAGGATAACATAATTAGGTAAACATTAAACATTCTTTTTGCTTGCTTGGTACATTATTCTCAAGTGCATGTTTAAAGACATTACACATTTTTAATGCATGTTTCTGTTTTTATATAACCAGAGTTCTACCTGATCATTTTAAATTCTATAAAATTTTGAACTATCTTGTGTCCCATTTGGTTTCAAGAAACAGATTTAGTTTATAAACTAAGTGAAGACAAACAGGTGTAACAGTCTAAATCTATGATAAATCTTCATTTATTAGAGAGGGACCAAGACCTATTATAACATTAAACAAAGACTGACAATCTCCAAGGGTGTATGTCCTTGGTAAGACAGGCCCTGCAGGTATTTACACATAAACCCACAAGAACATATTAAAATTACAAGCAGATATGGCCATTTAGCTCTCTGGATATTACCTTTTGCCTTGTGAGCTGTGAAACAGAACACTGCAGTTTGTGAACACCAGCCACCAAATACGATGTTAGTCTTTATTTCATTATTTTTGCTAGGGTTGAAAGGAAAAGCAATATTCTACATGAGTGTTTTTGATGATATAATGCAGCTTTGCTCATCTTTTGATGCAGTTTCTTTCCATGCATCAGGCCTGGAAGGACAGTCAGCTGCTTCTCACTCAAACAGAAAGCACAGAACGTTTCCTCCTTATCTCACTTCCGTAGCAACACTTCAAAAAAACCCCTAAGAGCTCATGCCACAAAACTTCTGTAATTTAGTAGACTCTTTACTTATTAAGTCAGTGAAACATTAAACAAAACACTAGAGTTGTACAGCATGTCATTAGGAACTATATAACCTCGAAAAGGCAGAAAAACAGGTGGGAAATCCAACCTTCTTGGTTCTCCCAGTGTAAACTGGGAATGTGCAGGAACTGGAACCCTCAGAGCAGTGTCAGTGTTACTGACAGAAACATGACTCACTGTCTTCATGCTGATCTAAGGACAAACAGTTTTACATCATTTTTAACTGCAGAGGTAGAAAAGGATTACAAAGTTAGTGCCACCAAAGAGGCTATTTCTGCACTTGGCTACACAACAAGGTCACAGCTAACTGTGTTTGCAAGGCCAGAGGTTGTGCCTGCCCAAGGGCATCAGGAATATCTCTGTGGTTTGTACTTGTACAGCAAAGCTGTTCCTCTCATGGCTGGAACTGCCTGAGGGTTGGTTTTTCCAGTGCAACAAGGCCCGTGCTGGTCCTTCTGCCAGCTGTGCTGGTGAGACACCAGGGCAGGGGAGGAATCACCTCTCCCCACACAGGGCAGCCTGAATAAATCCTCAGCAAAGGCCTAAGCCCAAGGTAAACTGTTCAAACTTCCAGAAACTGAAAAGCAATGGTAATGTGAGAAAGGGCTGCACACTTATCTCACCAGCACCACTATAAATAAATGGCACAATTACACCTTTCCTTTTCAAAAATAGAAAACCACATACACACACAAGAGACAGGCTCATACAGTTCCTGTATAACACAAAATATCAATTCTAAGGAGATTTTAAATGCAGTAAACTTGCAAAAAGAATTGTAAATCATCCTTCAGGGTTGTTTGTTTTGTTGTTGTGCTTTTTTTAATACAAGTAAACTACAAAAGTAAACCAGAAAAATTTAACATATGGTATAGATGAGGGGTAAATGCTGAAGGATGTCTGATAAAACAGTTCTGGTTTAGTACCAAGATGATGAGTTCATTTTGGGGAATACAGAACAGTAGTTGCTGCTCTTCACCCAGTCAAAAAAATTCACAACCCCAGCTGCAGGCACATGATCCCCACTGAAATGGCCAAACCTGGGCGTTTCCAACTGCCCCATCTCCACATCACGCGGCACAGCAGTTACTGAAACACAGGCCCCACCCTGCTGCTCTCCAACACAGCTGACTCTGCTCAGGCTCTCAGTCGGCATTTTGCACTTGCAACAGGAATAGGCAGCCCAAGTCAATGCTATTTCAGGCACTGTTTGCTTACAAGTCAAGCACAGTTCCTTTTTAATGTCCTAGTACATTTAGTACATGTTTTTCAGTGTTTAGTAGGTACATACAGTCTCATTCTTCTGCAACGTTAATGGAATCCTTAAGCCCTAAAGCCTAATAAGGAACTTGCAGAAGAAAAAGAATGTCTCCTAACATGTAATATTAGAAAATCAGCCTACCAAACAGTAAAACTCAGAACACAACAGCCTGTGTCTCCTCCACTTTTAGACCATCTCTAATTCCTCCCTCTGAGTGCCACCCCATGCACAATATGGATTCACTTGATTGGGAATAACTTCAAGGATTTAATTGTGCAAAAGGGCATTCCAGAGGCTGTAGTTCTAATCTGATTAAATCTTATTCTGAGCAGGAGAAAAAACTCTAAGCATAATGTCAAAAACAGTATGGAACAGTTGGGATTTTACCTACAAAATCTTGGAAGAGCAGTCAGTCACAAGGGATTCCTGGTACCACCTGCACTAAAGTTTGTTTTTAAACCATACACTTGTTTGTTGAAGAGTAACCCCACAATACTCCTGCTAATTCTAGATTATGTTTTCCTTTGCTGGTGAAAAATAAACTCTTCTATGAAATACTTTCCATCAGCTAATTTCAAATAATTTTTTAATCTGAAATTTATACTGGTTAGCCTCTAACATGCATTAATAATTTAATAATGCCCTCAAAAACGTGTGAAAGCCACAAACACCTGAAGTTAAATGTTTTTAAAGGCTCTATCACACGACTCTGTCTTTATTAGGTCTAAGCACAAGATGGAAAGTTTGACTTTGTTTCTAATGTCAAGTTGAAGAGGTAGTTTCCCTGTTCCAAAGGCTTCAGTCCTTTCTGCACTGGAAAAGCTGTTCCTGTTCCCAACGCTGAGTATTCCACAGCCTCTGGTGGCTTCAGCTCGAATAGCAACGTGCTGGTGAATAGTAAGTTGTTTTCAGTACCATAAGTAATCTGAAACATCAGAGTTCTCACTTACTGAACAGTGATTGCCAACAGTTTCTGAATCACAGGAGTGACAAGTAGTGAGGGAGGAGGGGGACAGAGTTGGGCTCTTTTCCACCAGTGTGTCAGTGGGTGGGTCAAAGGGCAGCTCTGCACACCGGGACAGCTCCAGTTCAAACAAAGGTGCCACAAACCCCAGGGGGCTGCTGGGTACATTGACCAAACCCACACGAGGAAAAAAACTTAGAGATGGTTCTTTCGAGCTACAAACACCAGGAAGTGTCAAACACGCTGGAAAACAACACTCCTGTGTATTTACCACAGCAATAAACACATTGCTCATCTTACCAAGGGTGCTGAACTAAAGGTCTACAAAACAACTCTGAATTTTCAAGTTGTCATTGTAGAAATTTCACTATTTTGTCACTTTTTCCTCTTTCATATTCTGGTCTAAGAAAATTCTCCCCAAATAACACCACTGGACACCAAAGAAAAACCAATAAATACCTACCATTGCTTCAAATAAGTAGAATTTTTCTGTATTAGCTGAACAATGAAAATAATCAATACATTCTGCAGAGAAAAAATTGCAATTAGGAAAGGAAGAAGCAGTTACCTGTGGCCTCGAATATCAGACTGATCACAGACTCCTCCTAAAGCAATTCTGTGGAATTCTCGACCCAAAGTCTTTGCAATTGATCTTCCAACACTAGTTTTACCAACCCCTGGGGGCCCCACAAAACACAGAATGGGCCCTTTGAGGTTGTTTTTAAGCTGTCGAACCGCTAAGTACTCCAAAACTCTCTTCTTCAACTTCTCCATAGCATAATGATCATTATCCAGAACAATCCGAGCTGCTCGGATTTCAAGGCGATCTGTCAGTGAAAACAGAAGAGAGATCAGCACACTGGCCTGTAAAAATGGTTACTAATCTTTCCTCACTCTCCATTCTTGCATTCTGTTTCTGTATTAATAGTATCAGCCTCACAACTTTTGAAAACTGGTACAAAGCAGACATGATAATCAGTTTTTCTATTGCACCTCAAGTTGTAATTATTAAAATTAACTACAATTGTGCTTTTCCATCCTTTTGTTCCTTACCAAACTTGCTTACCTTAACATATACCAGAACCTTTTTCAGGAAGATCAATGCTACAGAAATGTTCAGAAGCTTTTTTGTCCAACATATAGAAAGTATTGGATGCTCATTTCTTTGTTATTTTTGATACATGTTAGCACAAATTTTAAGAAATAACCCCTTCATTTTTCTGTGAAACTATTCCTAATACTTTTTAAATTCACATTCTTAAATGTGAATTACAGTTGAGCTACACAAGGTATTCAGTATAGATATCACTGAAGTCTAAAGGTCTACCTGGCTTAAATTAACATATTAATGATGTTTTTGCAAGACAGAACTAAGTACATGATGGTTACTTGTCCTAAAATGTCTATGCAAGAGACAATCACCAAAAATAGAAGGGTTTACCTTTTGTGCTCTTGTTCCATGGCAATTCTACCATCAATTCCAAGTAATTTCTTGTCAAAGCATATTCTGGCATTGACTGAGGCATCTTCTTTAACCTGGAAATATATGCTCTGAATTTGTAAGGGCAACCAGGAATTAACTGCAAAGTTAAGATTCTCCTGCACCACGAGATTGCTATTGAGCAAAACTGAGGTTTAAAATAATTTCCAAAACACAACCAACACAAACATGTATCAATTGACAAAGGTTTGTAAGATTTCTTTTGAAATATAAAATAAGAGAAGAAACCACCATTTTTACCTCTTTATTTCCTTAAGACAAACTTTAAGAGCTTGTTCTGACATGCTAGATGTTCTAATCTTTTTTTCCAGCATGACCACATCATCATGATCTTCTTCTTCCTCCTCATCTTCTGTAGTGTTTGCAACGTGGCTGATTCTTCTATTAGGACGAATAGCTACAACCTAAGAAGTGGAGAACAGAGCCAGAGAACAGCATCAGTCCTTGTTCTTTAAAGAAGGGCTGTACTTTGGCTTGGAATGTAAACCAGGGCATAAATACATGAGGTGCACAGAAAAATACTGAAGATTTTACTTGCATAAATAACTTAGCAAAGTGTTATTGGTACAACAACAGTTAAGAGTTCTTTACTGTAAGTACTCCCTAAGTGCATTTATCATATAGTCTAAACTAGCAAACAACAGAAAACAAGAACAAAACTGAAAGGAGCTATTTGTGATTTTTCAAGCACTGCAGCCCATCGTATAGGGCAAAATAAACCTAATCTTTACAAAATGGGTAAGTCTCTCTCACCCTTTTTCATTTCTCAATTACTTCCCATTGACTAACCTGCACAAGTGCAGTTGGATGCAGGAAAAGTCTAACCTGCCACACCTTACCAAGCTGCATTTTACAGTGCACGTTCTTCATCTGTGTGTCAAAAGCTGCCACTCACCTGCAATGCCACTGGTTAAAGATACACCTTTCACTGCACAGGCCAAAACTCAATGTGTGCTTACCATGCAAGTAAACTGGGCATCAGATACCTCTTTAGAGGAATCTGAGCATTTATTCAATGTCAGTAACTAAGTAAGTAAATAAATAAAGTAATAACGTCTAGGCAGTTTAAAACAAGCATTTTCTCTTTTAGGTATCTAAACAGCCAAAGTTGCCAGCTGGGTGTTCTCTGCACCTCCAGACTTACCATCAAATGTTATGACTATACATTAAAATTTTGCACAATTAAAATCATGCACATTCATAAGCCTGTTTAAAAAGTGCATCTTTTTACTAATTTAGGATGTTTAAGTATCCCAAATTTAAAGGTCCATACCCTTTTATCATCATCCTGTTTGGGCTTTCTTGTTTTCTGGAGCAGCTTCAGGCCTTCAATCTGTCTCACAAGCAACGGAATGGTCATCTTGAACCGCTCCTCCAGCCGAACGGCATCTAAAATCTGAGAGCAAGAGCTGTCAGGGGGCACCACGTTCACACCGAGGCATCGCCAGTCTGGGGGCAGGGAATGTGGAGGGGACAGTCACTGCCTTCTGACCAGAGCTACAGAGTAGATGGATTAGGGAAAAACGTTGCAAGAAAAGCAAAGAGAATACTGCACACAAAATCTGTCCTCAAGGGTCTGGACAGATGAACCACAAGCACTCTAAACTAGAAAAAAAGTCTTTTATCCTGCCTCTTTTTAAGTGTTACAATATTTCTGTTGCATTTTCTGCAGCAAACGTCTATCAATGTTCTATTTTTCAATTACTGAGCCTCAGGAAAGAGCAGGCCCTCTAAGAAAGTTAAATGACTTCCTTGGTTAACCCAGGGAAAAAAAGCCCTTATGCCTTAAGGTTTCTCTGTTGTGAAATTTTTATGTTTGTTTGTTTGTTTTTTTTAATTGTATACACCTTCCATTTTCTCATTGAATTGATATGTGAAAATGGGTAGAATTCTACTCCTCTGTATTTCCACAACTTCCAAGGGCTGCTCTTTTCTTTAGAAATTCAAATAAAAAGGGACACACTGAAGTTAATAACTAATGTACTTTCCTCCAGCAGGATATTCAGCTGTATTCACCTTCCCTTCACATTCCTGCATTAATTTCTATTTGTGGTGCTCTGAAAGAACCTGACACTTTCAATTCCAGGTGCAGCATTAGCAGTGACAAAGGGAACAAAACTTACAGACACAGCAAGCAAGAACAGAAATCAGACTAGTAAGAATCAAGCCATAAAGATCATTTTTGCATGAAGTTACACTGACACATGATGGACATTTAACCTGTGTACCAGTATTGAGTATGATCTGTCAGCTGTGACAGGTAAGCAAGGTTTCAACACAATTTGAAGAAAGATTTATCATCTTCAGCATGGGAAGGGGGAGTCTGTGCTGTATTTTTTGTTTAATAAAATGCACCATTTCCAAGGCCAACTAGATGAATTTGCCTGTTAGGTGAGTTCTGGCACATAAATAAATATTAACACTTTAAACAACAGCATAACTTTTTACAAGCACTCATGCCCAGCTGTAACACAAATACCTGCTGGAACATCATCACTGGACAGTAAGCAATTTCAAAATTATCTGAAAGTGACTGACCATAAAATAAGTTATCAAATAACTAACTGTCCTTAAAAAGCTGAAGAACATGATACCTGCAGCTTCTCTTGGTTGGATGTACGGATGATGGAAGTCAGTATATCTGGCAAAGCTTCTCTAGGCAGGTTGTCCAGAAGACGTCTCAGCTTTGCAACTGCAGGCACTGACATATCCAGCATCTCAACCAGCTGTAAGAAACACACCATGAACAACATTAATGGGGTTTTTTAAATTATCTGAGTATCTGACCTAAACAGGATTGTATCTTTCACTGTGAAGCACGTCTAGATAGTTTGCCAAAAAGCTACTGAAATAAATTCACAAAAAAAAAATTCACAGAAGAGGCACTAACTCAGCAAACAGCATCAAGACTTTGGGCTTTCTCCTTGTTTGAGAAGTTCAGAAATATCATTGCAGCATTTTTATTTCAATATCTACATCTCTAATTTCCCACACACACTCTGGTTAAAAACTTCCTCAGTTATCTTAACAGTCTCCTATACATTCCTTAAAGTCAAATTCACTATATCTAGTTTATACATACATCTGTTTATAATCAAGGTTTTGCCCTTTAATAATAAAAATATCCATTATATATATTTTCATACACATCTATAAAATTGTGGGGAAATTAATCAAAAGTATTCCTTTTACTGGACTGTGTATGGCTATATATAAAATACTAATTTATCATAGCACTAACACATGGAGTAAGACTCATCCTGCATTGGGCTGCACAGCCACCCTGGAATTTGACACAGAAACCTCAGCTATAACAAAAACACTTATTTTGTAGCAGAAACACTGAAACTTTACTAATCACTGAAAAAGATAAGAAATACAAAAACAGAAGGGCAGATAGGAAACAAATAAAGAGCCCAAATATATGTAAAAATACATAAAGATTACAACATATTACCTGCACTGCATACTTGTAGAACTGTTCTGACAGCTCTCCAAGCTCCTCCTCAGATTTATGCTGATTAGTGAACTGCTCAAGTCGATCCAACTGCTCCACTTCAGCAACGGGGTACGGCTTCTCCTTGAGCAGCTGCAGGATCTGGAACCGGCACAGGCCCGTGACCAGCAGCGTGTAATGAGGCTTGGGCCAGTTGCTGCCAACCACCTGGACTGCCAAGGCAGCAGTGCCAATCCTAAAACAGATCACATCCTTGTACTATTTGCCACCTTCCACCAAACATTCTGTGTGCCTCCTCAACAGAAGCAATCGAGCCACAAGGCTGCAAGACCCTTCTGGGTCACAGCTCCTTATCACAAAAGGCAACCAAGTTATACAATTTCCTTTGTAACACTGACTACAAAGCCAAACCCCGAAACCTGAAAATGAATGAATTAATTGAAAAACCAACTAAGATGCTGTAATACAGTCACACAATTTAGAAACCCATGTAATACCTTCATAATTAATGGACGCTGGTGTGGACAGGCAGCTGACAGTTCTGCCCAACCAGGCCCTGTGTTTGCAGGTCACATTTCCCAGTGAGACACTGCCCGCCTCGGGCTCAACAAACGTTTCACATCGCAGCGCCTCTTTACACACATTTAAAACAGAGTATTTCCTTACAAAACCTCACTAAGTCTGGATAAAGTTTGGAGTAAGAGTTACAGCACATCAGTTTTACTCGTACTTCACCCCACAGAAACACAATTCGTGTTCATTTCATGCGAACTAGGCCACTCTCCGTGTTACACACTGAGTGAAAAACGCCACTGTTACCAGCTGCGACAGCCCCGGCTTGCGTTCTTTGACCTTATTTCCCTCTCCTCCTTTAGTCTGCCTTTCCAACCTCTCCCTCCGGACGCCTCCCGCTCCGGCCCCGACACTTCGCACGCCGGGCCGGCGCAGGACGAGGTTTCCCCGAGGGGAGAAGCCCTTCCCACAGGGAGCCCCAACCCCCCGGGGGCCGAGGGGAGCCGGGCCGGGCCGCACCTGTGCAGGGAGGGCAGGTCGTCGCAGTCGGAGGTGGGGTCGCTGGTGTTGGGGATGACGCCGATGATGGTGCTGCGCAGCGAGGTGCCCTTCAGCAGCCGGCTGCGCACCAGCTGCATGTTGCGCGGGGAGTCCACGCTGGTGCGCATGGTGGAGCCGGGCAGCAGCACTCCCTCGTGGGTCAGCAGCAGCGGCAGCCGCGTCGGGATCTGGATGGCGCTGCCCGAAGCCATGGCCGCCCGCCACACTCACACCGCCGGAGACCCCTCACACCGCCCCCGGGACCGTCACACGGCCGGAACCCCTCACACCGCCCGGGACCTTCACACCGCCCCCGGGACCCCTCACACCGCCCGTGGCCCCTCACACGGCCCCGCCGCCATGCCCAGACCTCCCTGGCGCCGGCGCGGCCCCGCCCCGTACGGGCTCCGGCAGGGCCCGGCCGAGCGCCCCGTCCTGTCCCGTCCTGTCCTGGCCCGTCCCGTCTCGCCCCGCTCGGGCCGCTGCGGCCCCACGGGCTGCCCCGAGCCCCGCATCGCTCCCGGTGCTCCCGCCGGCGCTCCCGGGGCTTTTCGAGGCGTTTCTCCTTCCAGACGCCGAGCCCGGTGCGGTTCCCGGGTCGCTCCCCGCGGCCGCCGGCAGGGGTCAGGCTGGCACCGGCGATGGGAACAGAATCATAGAATGGATTGGGTTGGAAAAGACCTCCAGGATCATCAAGTCCAACCCTTGGTCCAACTCCAGTCCCTTTACCAGATCATGGCACTCAGTG
>JAWWEV010000022.1:7364491-7428215 GCA_035583235.1 Hafferia zeledoni | reverse complement strand
AAAAGGAAAGCTCTGCCCAAGATTTTGCCCAGTCATTAATATGGAAATTAGAAGGTGTTAACTATGAACTTAAGACTGCATAAATGGCTCATTTTATACAAACAAGTTAGGCTAGTTTTTGCCCAGTATGAGCTGGCTTGCCTCCAACGTTGTCAATAAATACCTTTGCTGCTAAAAAGACAAAAAGCTTCTTAGCAGTTATTTATTTTGAAGCATTGTTCACTATCAGAATTTTTTTCCATTGGTGAAATGAGGTGCAATATCAAAATTGCATAATGCAGTGAACCACGTTAGCCAATCTCTTGTTAATCACTGACTTGCACGGTTCGTGTTGAGCAAAGGTAATCCTGTACAGAGGGGAAACCACAGTAACAACAAACGGACAATTTGAAGTGCTGCAAAAGGACAGCTGCAATAAAACTCTTTGCTTAATCATGTGGTTTATTAACGCTTAATCTGTTGGCCTACTGGAAAGTGCAATTTGGAAATACCAACAATATATTTAAATGCAAGAAGTTATTACAGCTGAGACAAATATCTTCTAAACCAACTGCCTTGGTTAGCTCAGAAAGAGGCTGGAATTTAATATACTAGTGAACGTGACATTTATAAAACATTAATATAAAAGGGCACATAACAGGAATATGGAAAGCATTCTGTGACTTTCCAAATGTTAAATATAATTACTCTGTAATCATATGTTCAACACTCACAAATGTTTAAGCATCTTTAACTATATTTGTTTGGAAAGTGAACACAATCAGAACACAAAGGTTAAATATTTGCTCATCACATTTATTGATGAATTTTCTCAGTTTGAGTATTTTGATTAAAAAGAGAATCTACCAATCTCTTTGTGCTTATTCTCTGGACTACCATTTTTTCCTTCCCCCAGAGATGACTGGTCCCTGTGGTCATTAAAAATAGTTTCTTCATTCATTCTGGAGCTGTATCAAAAAATCTCAATGATTGCCCTAAGATTCCTTTTAAATTCTACTGAACAACCCTTGATACTCAGGGCTGTATTTTACTGTGTGTACTAAGTGTGCAACACAATAGGGTCACATCCTGATTGTGATGTCTAGATAGTACTTGGTCCCCCAAATTGTATTTTGCTTAAATAGAAACAGATCACGTTTGAGTAACAACCTTTCAGAATGTTTTTCTGGACTAGCAGAACATTTCATGATACATGGAGAAACAGTCCAGCAATAAGTATCAAGATGTGCCTCCAGCTCAGAGGATTTAAGATTAAAAGGCACAACTGCCACATGGTCTGACTGACACTCACCAGCAACTTCTGCATCAAGTCCATAGTTTGTGACTTACACTATACCTCAGAGTGTCCAGCCTTGGTTGAAGGAGTGACTAAACAGAAATCCACCCCATCTATGGCTATGCTGTTCAATAGTTGATTATGTGGTTAAAATTTGCACTTTGCTTATTTTGTAATTTCAGAGACTGGTTTCTGTTGTATTGAACAGATTGAACAGTTGCCTACTATAATGGCAACACAACCAATACTCCATCATCAAGTTACAGCTTAACTTTGAGCTCCTCTGTCAGTCCCATTTCTCAGTTTTCAAATAAAATCTCATCCTTCTCAAAATGTGGGTAGCCTGTAACTCATATTCCAGTACTTGTCTTGCAAATGTCATATAAAGGGAGTAATGCCTCCATTTAATATTCCCTTTTATGGAATCAAGTCTGGAGTTAGTTGGGGTGTAACACCACTCCTCTCAGCTCAAGTACTAATGCCTTGCTCTGGATGTAGCACGAGCCTGACTGATGGGGATGGGTGTCTGTGGTGTATGGTCCAGGACAGTGAATGCTGTAGCAGATGGTGTAGTGCACCTCTGATTCCTCTTTAATAAATTTGTGCCCTCCAGAGTCTCCTGCTTCCACTCTCTGAAGCTGGACTGACACAACTGGACCTCATAGAATTTGCATTGATAAAACTGATGAGCACTGGTTTAAATCCCAGTTCAACATGGCACAAACCCACCTCCTGCACATTCAGCTTGTAAGGAATCCTCTTCATTTCATGTCCTTCAGAGACTGACAGGATAGCAGTGCTCTTCCTGAGCTCACTGGCAAGGTCACACTTGTGAGACATGTTTCTTTGAAAAGTAGTGCAATTCACAGATTTATTTTATACCTGTAAAACTCATAACTTTTTCTTCTCCCCCCACCTCTACTCAATTTCTTCCATTTACGAAAACACAAGAGAGTTCAGCATTTCCAAAACCAAGACTAAGGTACCTCACAAAGAAGACCTGAGGTTAATATGCTGGAGATTAAAACTCAGTTCTCTTCTCCTAAGATGTGCATACACTTCTCTTCTGCCCTCTCACTGGCACTGTCTAAAGTTCTCAAGCCCTCTGCAGTTATGTTATAAAACAAGATACCCAATCTGTCAGCAGAGTTTCCTCCTTCTCATACTGCTTCTATTTTATTCTTGCAGATTGTTGATGCAGTGCCATTCTTTAGGAACTATTTCTGTCTGGTCTCAACTGCTATGTCAGTAAAAGAAAAAGAAGTTTGCCCATTTTCTTAACATAAATGGGCAAACTGTGTGAAAATGTAAGGGCTGCTCTTAACAAACACATTATCTGGCTCCCAACAAAACACAGATACTTGAAGGTGCTATGAAAAGATGCTTTGAATTGATTCAAGGTGTATTTCTATACATCAATTAATATGAGACATGCAATAAGGAATATACAAGACTGGTATAATATAAAGAATTTACTGTCAGGATTTGCAATGCATAGGATGATAAAACTTATGTTTTGCAGTCTTCTGAGATGAGAGATTACATGGGTGCATGATCAATCCCCTATGCACAGATGGACTACATAACTTGTCAGTTCATTAAATTATTTCCCTCAATACTATTTTCTCTACCCCAAGTGCTGAACGTATCTTGCTGCTTCCTGCCATCTTGGATTGCATCACCAATACCTCAAAAATCTTTAAAATAGCATAACTAGTAGGTTAGTTTATGTAAAACTATAGAAAGGATGTCATAATATAACTGAACTGCATTTTAAAGCACATGTGTTTTAATGTCTGCTTTTTCTACTCCCTGTAAGGTTGAAGTGGAAATTTAAAAATCTGGGGTTTAATGTAGGCTTAGTATTACATATCCTCAATCACCCTTTCTTCACACACAGAATCTGTTTTTTTCACATGCTGGTTGATTAAAAGGCTCCCAGTTGGTTATGTAAGCACAGCACATGAAACCCATGCCAGGAATTGCTGGCAACACGTTCCTGCCTGAAGAGTGCGAGACCTTTCTGAAATCTCTGAAGCTGCGTGTGGGATCCTCTCACAGCAATTGTAAAATGCATCTTGGAAGTGCTAACAGACCTCACCAGAGCAGCTGAACTTAAAAACTTAATCTTTTATTCAAAAGTCTCAGTTCCAAGAAAGGGAGTGGGGAGGAAATACACAGAAAAAGAAATTCAAACTTACTGCTCAGATTTGAAACTTGAGCTGGAATAACATGAGGCAGAGAGAGTTCTTGCCTGTCTCACACCACATGCAGACATACCCCCAAAATAGTAAGGATTCAGACAAACTTCTGAAGGACAGGAAATATCCATGGAAAATTCAAGAAATGCCATCAGTAGAGCTGTGCTGATTAACACTCAGATGAGGATACAGCTGAATGAATTGAAAGAGAATTTCACTCACACTTAGTTTTGCTGCACACACTGTCAGGCTACCTGGAATGTATCTTTTTTCTCCCTTTAATCTGCATACTGCCAAATCAGCCATTTTAGGGAATGCTAGTGAGAGATAAAAATATGTTTCCTTAGTAAAATGTAACTGAATGAAAGAGCTGAAAGGGCTACGTTTGAGGCTCATATATCTTTGGTATGGTTTTGTAAGCTTAGCCCATTTTTTTTTAACCTTACAAAGTGGAAAAATTTTGGCTTGTAACTAAGGGCAATAAATTTGCTCCTGAAACCAAGAACATTGTCACCAAATAAGAGAAACATAGAAAATAATGGTGTTACTGCCACGGTTTATTGAAGTAAATGTTCTCCCAAGTCAAACTGAATAATATTTGTAGTCAATATTTTAAAGAAGCAATAGTTTGAAGGAGCTGCAGAATCACATTTCTATGTTCCTCTTTCCAGAGGGAGCATTTTCTTTCCCATAGCTCAAATGGAATTTGCTGACTGCCCCCTAAAAGTGGCATGGAGATGTTCTGGAGTATTCCAGAGTTTGACCTGACAGGAACCACAGAGACCATGGGACAGAGCCCAGAATTATGGCATAGACATAACTGCAGTTAAATTTGGGGATGAACAGAGTTTTGCCTTTGCTTCTTAGCAACTGAATAGACTGCCTGGTCTGGATTTAGTCACTCTTCTCCATTTCCAACAGTTTCTCAGCACATCAACTGCACACTGCAAGTCAATCAACTCCAGACTGTTTTCCTACCTGACACCCTTTTCAAATCTGCAGGATAATCATTCCCTACATGAAGCATGACCTACTCTGCTTTCAGTTATTCAACCAAATTTTATCAACATTGTTCAATTTTTCAGAGGAAAAACCATTAAAAAATAAAGTTGAATATTAGCAGTTACCTTTCTCTGAATTAGCAGAGTAATTATTTCCACACTGGTCGTTCCTTGCTGTTCTCTGCCATTTGGCACAGTCTGTGCTATGCACACACCCAGCTCTTCACTGCCAGTTTTGATCACATTGCAAACTGAAGGGAGTCTTCAGCCAAAATATCCATAATTTCATGTTTTAAAATATTTTTAAGATGTGAAATATTACAAATATTGTTCTAGCAGCTGCATTGATTTAAAGCCACTAAGTAATCATAACTGTGTATTCCCTGAGAATGTTTCAGGAAATTATATACTAGAACCAATTTCCTTTCTAATATGGTTGTGTAACTTCAGGTCAGGTATCCACTGACCTCCTTATCTGAAATCCTGAAATCTCCATAGCAGAAACATATCATGTGACAACACTCCTTACTTTATGCTAATTCCTCT
Organism: Hafferia zeledoni; assembly: GCA_035583235.1. Taxonomy (NCBI): domain Eukaryota; kingdom Metazoa; phylum Chordata; class Aves; order Passeriformes; family Thamnophilidae; genus Hafferia; species Hafferia zeledoni. The sequence goes on along the minus strand of JAWWEV010000022.1, from coordinate 7,423,191 downwards.
AATGTACATTAATTAAGTTTAAACCACCCTGTTTTTCATAGAAATTATTGCATTAAATAAGCACAACAGCATCCACTGTTTTACATTTTTACCCAGTTGACCCTCTGGTAAAATATTATGATAGAATATATAAAACATGGCAGATATAAGTACATTTCTTTTTGCCCATTACCTCTTTATAAAGCTTCCATGTGTACAAACTTACTTTCAGTATCTATTATAAAAATTAAAAATGCTTATTGCTTTCAAAAATTCCTGGGAGTCTTGCCAAAAACTGCTGTAAATAAGGACATGTAGAAAAGAAAGACAGAACTATTAGACATTATCAAGTGTATATTAAATAGCTGAGAAGGTTTTGTGGTTTACAAATATGAGATTAACCAAGTCCCTGTGATGTGCATAATTTTCTTGAGCTTGACAGACATTGCAGCTTCATGATGAAGCATGAAAGATGCAGAACCATTGCCAGAACTGTGCTGAGTAAAGAGCCTTCCATTTAATTACCAGCTTCTCTGATAACAACCAAGACAGCAACTCACTTTACCAAATTTACTTCTATCTATAAATCGATCACCATTTGGGGATTAATTATTCAGGATAGGAAAAAAACCCACAATCCTGAATGAGTGCCAAAATGGACTACAAATCAGACAAGGGGAAAGCACCCCTGATGTCCCCACACCTCTGCATAAATCTTGGCATTTTACTTCACTTTGTTCTCCTCAGTCGTTTCCTTTTATGCCCCTTTTACCAGAGAGACAAACACTCTCCACTGATTTATCTGCTCACCTCTGGAAAACATCCATATTGATAAAGTGAAAACATGCAGTGCAGGCTCCTTTTCACATAAGCTATTTTCCCCTAAATTCTGGAAATGTAGAACAGCAGAAGGAAGAAGCTGCTTTTTTCATGCTTATTTATATGCTGTTTTAGAAAGGAGGAATATATTTTCCTGTCAATTGTGTTAGAGAAAGGCAGTTAGGTTCGATTCTGGCATGCAAGTATTAATGACAGCAATGGCTTTCTTCTTATTAATTATTCTAGGGCATATTAAATTGCTGTGCCCTTGCCCATCCCAGAGTAACGTGTGGCCACAGCTGTGAGAGGCAGCACAGAGAGAAGAGTCTCCCCCAGCACTGCCTGCTCTGCACCTGTCCCACACCAACTGCCTACTGATAACCTCTAGTTATCTTTCTTTTCATTTAGACACAAATTAATATCTCTTTTTGATACCTGACTGTTGGGTGTGGAGAGAAAGAGAGATTTTTGAGTTGAGAAAAAGGGGTTTTAGAATGGCAGATGAAGTTCTGGGGCCTGCTGACACCAGCAGGATTTCAGTTCTGTGAAAAGGACCAACACTTAGCAAAACAAGTAAGAAAAAAGGGTTTCAGGTCGGTTTGCTCATAAGAAAGGAATCTGAAGAGATAACTTTTCTCACAGCAAAAATGAACTTCTGCTGAAGAGTGTCATCCAATTAAAGCTGTGATGAGTTTTACAGACACTGTGGTTCAACATGTTGGATGGAGCTATGGGTGGGAATAAAGAAGGGATAGATTCTGTAATTAGAACTTAGCTTTTACCTGGCTTTTTCTCTCCATGGAGTTCTTGAATAAAACTGTCTTTGCGTGTGACACCTGTAAGCTGTGGCCTAATTAATCTTTTCTCGCCTTCAAGATTTACTACACACTCACACACTCACCCTCTTACAGCTGGGGGGTTTGCTGCTTGTTTGGGGTGTTTTGTTTCATTGTTTTTTGGGGTTTTTTTTTTCCCAAATGTGTACAATTTATGTTTGAATTTTTGAAAAGTAGTTTCCACATAGAAACATATGGAAAGCCTGACTGCTTTCCTCCAAATGCAGGGAGTATTCTGTTTTAACATAAATATTCATAATAATACCTATACCAGACTAATAAATGTTGTGCCTATGTAGTTGAATATAGTTTTAATATCAATCAGCATGTCCAACAGTAGGTGGCACATGTATTATTTGCTGTTAATTTCACCATCTTTCTTTCTCATTTAATTCCACAGTAGGTTTAAAATAATTTACAGTACAATTGTTTAAAAGCAAGGGGATAATTATTTTTAATTCTAAATTGCTACATTAAAAAGAACAGCAGAAACAGCAAGCAAGCTCTTCAGGAAATATTAGGCTATAGGAAGTTAACTGACAAAACATGGTGACAGCAGATACATTAAAAATGTATAATTTAAAAATTAACAGGAACTTACATGTTTTGATTCCTTTTAGCCTCATTGTTTGTTAGATCAGCTATTTCAAATAGGTAGCTGTGCAAGGCTGATGGTTACAACTACAATTTCAAGTGAAGTAGAATCTTCAGATCTGAACAAAAATGAGACCAGAAATAAAAAATTATAAAATCAGGTCCTATGAACACTTATATAGAGAAAAAAAAACCCACCAAACAACAGACTTTTCCTATTTCTTTTAAGATATATCTTTTGGGGGAAATTGAGGTCTCAAGGTAGGATATTCATTTTGATACCTGAAAGTCTCAGACCTGGTTCACCAAAAGAGAGCTCACATTAATTTATTGCATATTCAGTATCCTTCCTGTTTCATCAAGGGCTTTGTTCAAATTTGCCTGTGATGTGTAGTCCCTTCCATGAAAAATGAATGGTTTCAGACATTCAGACATGGATTTCTAAGTTTCAGGTACACTTTATCACTTTAAACTTGGAAGAAAAAGGCAAGAGGTAGAATTTCTTGTCAGACTCTTTGCTACTAAGGCTTCCAGGAACTGTGTGAGTTCCCTGTACTCTTCTTCTGAATGGTGGTTTAGTGAAAACAATCTAAGATAGGTTTCTTGAATGTTTGAAATTCAGTTGAATATTTGAAAATTAATAACAGTTCAAAATAAGCAGCATAAACAGGAAAAAGTACAGGCATTAATAATCTGACTTTTTCCATTCTGTCATGACATGTAGTAGTAAATTAGAGTCAATTTTGCCATAAAAATACCTACTCTTGAGACACAGGTTGTATGAAACATAGAATCACAGAGCAGTTTGGAAGGGTTTCCTGGAGACCATCTAGTCCAAAGCAGCAGCTCAGAGCAGGGTCAGCTGGAGAAGGGTGCAATGTCCATTTGGGGTCTGAATACCTCCAAGGATGGGGACTCTGCAGCCTCTCTATGCAAACTGTTCCAGTGTTCAGTCAACCTCCCAGGCTTCTTTTCTGGTTTCCTTCTGATCGAAAAGAATCTCTGTTTTTTAAGTTTTGCCCACTGTATCTGCTCTTTTTTACATGATATCTGCATCCTCCTATCACACCATAAAGGATTTATACATATTGATAACATCCCCCCAGGCCTTCTCTTTTGCAGCCTGAACAATATCAGCACCTCTCCTCACATGTCAGGTGCTCCAAACCTTGATAACCCTGAGTCCCTCTGTAGGCTCAGTGCATTCTGTCCATGCCTGGCTGGTACTGCTGAGCCGAGGACTGGGACATGGAACTCCACACACGCTCCCACCAGTGCCCAGCAGAGGGGAAGGGTCACCTCCCTTGCTCCAACTGCAGCTCTCCTACAGGGACCAGCCTTCCTAATAAACCCTTCCTACACCGTGAAACCAAGGGCAGGAAGATTAAGATCTCCGGAGTATTGAATGCTCTCCCTTCTCCCAGTTAGCAGCTATTTTTCCTTACTGAAATGATGAACAAAATATCTCTGCGGAAAGAACAGATTGACAGTTCTGAGAGGGTGGGAGCCTGAAGTTCCAAACAATTTAGAAGAAACAGGAATTTCAGAAGAAACAGGAATTTCTTCTGACCCAACTGGTTTACAGCTCAAATTCCCCCAGTATTCAACCTTTCATAGAAAAGGTACAGAAAATACTGTTACAGAAAACAGCAAGGAACATAGTTCATAGAATCATAGAATTTATTGGGTTGGAAAAGACCTCCGAGATCATCAAGTCCAACCCTTGGTCCAACTCCAGTCCCTTTACCAGATCATGGCACTCAGTGCCACGGCCAATCTCAATTTAAAAACTTCCAGGGATGGGAACCCACCCCCTCTCTGGGCAGGCCATTCCAATGCCTGTTTACTCTCTCTGCAAAGAATTTTTTTCTGATCTCCAACTTCAATTTCCCCTGTTGTAGTATTTCACTGATTTTTAAAACTTGTGAAGCTGTGTTTGAAGTTCCTGTTAATCCATGCTGTAAGTTTAGCTTTAGTGATGATTTAGTAAGAGAACAGAACCATCAACATACTGGCAATTTAATGGAACACCCAAGGCCAGGTGATACCTTCAGACCATCAGTTCTTTTTACATCACTAAACACAGTTTAGAGTAAGAGTTGTAAGCTCAGATAATACCCACTAGTCAATAAAATGGAGGATGTCCAGCAAAATTGTATTTTCCATTGTGAGAATTCCAGGAGTAGAAAGTATAACCAGGAAAGTATAGTCAGGTGGGGTTTTTTTTCCCTCCCAGTGATGATTAGGTTTAAAATACAACATTCCTTCACTATGGTCTAAAATCCTCAAAGACCAAGTTCCAGAGCCAGCAGCCTTTGAATGGGACCAAGTGTCAGCTTTGAGCAGTGTAATTCTTACATCTTGTGCTATAATGGCCCTTCCCCAAATGAGGAATTTACTGCAAAAATGTTATCAGTGGTTTCAATATAGCTCAACAAACCTATTTCAAGGAGGAAGATGAGGTGACTTGAGCATGAACACAGAGATCTAAAACACATTTTTGGCTGCTGGACCATTACCATAACAGTTATAAATGGCACAGCATTAGCTGGGGGATAATTTCTGGATATGTGCTCTCAGAGTCACCAACACTAGATCTGCTTCAATAAATATTTAATATTTTAATTTTTATTATGATTTACTACTTGATTTAATATTTAATTAACATAATTAATATTTATGAAGACTGGAAAGAGCTGTATTGTGCCTTGATCAAATATGCAGGTGATCTAAAACTCTGCAGAGGAAAAAGATGTGACTCTTGATGCAAGAGAATTATGGTGACAGAGAGGCAGTGGGAGCCAGACATGGAACAGGGGGATTTCTGCAGTGTTTGTAAATACAGGTGTGTGTACACTGAGGGGATGCTTTTAGGCATGATGAGGGTGCAGCAAAACACAGAAAGGTAACAGAGACAAGAAAGAACATCCTAACTTCTTCTATATGTTTTAAAGGCATACATATATACACGAAGAATATAGAATGGATTATATAAACATCACGTAATTCTAATCATGGAGTTATTAACATGCAGTGTTTTCATTAAACAGGCTCTTTCTGGTTTTGAAGCTTTTTCCCCACCCTCCTTCACTAGAATACAGCAATGATTATGGTAGGGGAGCCTTGACTAATGCTCTTAGTGAGCAACAGAATACTATAATAAGAAATAAAATGTAATAGCAGTGACAGGAACAAATGAATATTCAATAGTGAATGGGGAAGCATATGTGCTTGAAAAAATAAACATAAAAAGTGATAAAAACCATCACTTTTAAAAGTATGGCACATGGCTTGTAATGTTTCTACTTTATAACAATTATCTTTGTTTATGTTAATATTTTTGTCAGATATTTTAGTATTAAGCAAATGTTTTATCAAGACTTTTATGGCTTGATTACAGATGAAGATGGCTAAATTCACAACTGAATTTCAACAGGCAGCAATTTCATTAACTGATAAGTGTGGGCAAATAAGGAATGAGTTTTTAACATGCATTAAATTGATTACAAAGTACTTTGGGGAAATGGCCTTTGCAACAATTACCTAAGGCATAGAAAAGTGTGATTTCAAAGTAGTGAACACAGTTTTAATTGGGGGTTTTTCCAGTATCAGGAGTTCACAGAAACTGTATGAATTACTGTGGTTTCTGAAACATTTTATATAGAATGATCTCTATGCATTCCTCTTCTGAGTGGTCTCTCATGATAAGAGGCAAAGAGACCAAAATGTCAGAAATTCTCCCAAGAGAGCAGGACTTTTTTTGCTCCCTCCCAAGGGAACCAGTATTTTGTAGCAGATCTGGAGATTCATGCACTGCAGATTTCTTTCCACAGTTCTATTGCTCTGAATTTAGTTTTCTAAATCACCAGGGACTTTTTACAATCTTTTTACAATTTTGCTCCTAAGAAGAGCAAACTAAACAAAACCTGCAAAGGAGACCAAGCCAAAACACACCTCAGTTACAGTAATGCCTTCTCCATGTATGCTCCTCCCCAGCTTATGTTCCTAGGAATTTATTCACATCCAGCTCAATTGTTCCAAGCATGTAAACTAATTATTCTCATAATTCCAGCCATTCCAAAATCCAAACTCTGTCTTAAAAACCATGACACACAATGAAACGATGAACAGTCTCAAAATTACATGATTCTTCAGAGTCTTGTTGTTTTCTAACCCTGATCTCAGGGCATGCTAAAGGTCACATGGGACCAAAGATCTTTAATTTTTTTGGATCATTATTTTCTTTCTGATTTCCAGATACTTCAAAAAAACCCAAACCTGCTTCTTCTCCTTATTCTAGTCAGGTGATCAGCATAATAATAATTCTACTCATGCCCTCTTTGCTATTAAAGCTATGCAGACCTTTGTAAAAAACATGGGTGCTTCTTTAAGTCATGCATACTTAACTCAATTAATCTTTTCTCATAAATTATTCCCTTATTCTTCAAGTAATTTTTCATGCACTTTTCTAACTCTCTCCAGTCTCTCAAATAAGCTTCAATCTTGAAATGCTGATAGATAAGGAGCAACCGAGTCTTGTTGGAAATGTTGAATGGGCAACTATAGTGATATTGGCTTAAGAAAACTGGCAAAGGTAACAGTGTCTGTGAAAATGGGATGAAACAGGCAAATAATCAGCCTGATAAATCTGTACCCTGACTGTTAAGGCAAACTGGCCTATTACAGGAAAATATCCTGAGCATTGTATATCCTGAATGAAAGCTCATGGCAAGTCAATATCTTGTTGGGTTGTAAGTGCTCAAAATTTCCAGCACTGCTTCTTGTCTAAAATGTAAGCTAGAAAGTGCAACAATTTATTTCTTTTCATACAAAACCATAATTTAAGAATGAAAGAGAATACCACAGGTCTCACAGAATGAACCAACTGCAACTGTACAGAGCAAACACCAGAGCTGGATGAAGGACTCGATTTTAGTCACATATCTGAACAGTTCAAAGTATTGTTTCAGAGCACAGATACCACAATTAATAAAAACACATGAGATTTTATTCAGATGAGGAAAACTGAGAAAAAATCAAGTCTAACTTTCAGATACAATTATGCAGTTGATATGCAGTGATGCTGAAGGGGTTTTTGATTTTTCATTTTTATAGATTTTAGAAGTATTTGTAGCTGTAGCAAAGTAGATTTTCAGTATGCTGGTATTCTGGCAGCCTCAGTTCATTGTTTCTATATCCTAACCCCAGCCACAGATTAGTAGCTCAAATTCTTTTAGCTGTTCAGGCTCTCTTCAAGGCAGAAAAGCTGAAGATTACCAGAAAGGGCTGCAGAACAAGACCAAACATAAACCAACAACCTTGAGTCTAAGAACACTGGAGGAACTCCAAAAGCCCAAGGAAGAGGAGCTGATGAAGACAGAGGGTCTCAACGACCCCAGCCCCAAATCCTGGAGGATGGCACAGGGGTGGGACTGGGGCTGGACTGAGAAATGTGTAAAGTAATGATTGGGTGGGCAATATGATAAAAGCCATGGAAACCAGTGTTTGGGGTGCACAGAGATGTCATCATGTATTCCTAAAAGCCCTAAGCCTGGACATTAAAGAATGTACCTTTTTATCTCATCCCCCATTAACTTGGCTCAGAGTCCTGTTTTTGGGTTCTCTCACAGCATCACAGCCTGGAGTGAGGTATGGAAATTCCTCCTCAAGGAGATACAACTGAAGTAAGTATTACAATTAACACTGAAATACAAGGAACTATACTGCCTTTTAAGAAAAAAGGACAAAGAATAAAAAATAAAGACTAGATTTTTAAATTCTTATAATTGTTTAAGTGAAGAGAATCCAAAACTGTATTGTATAATCAATCTTATTATAGCATATTTATTAATACAGTCAATCCTAAGAACTGCTACCCAGAAGAAAAGGCTTTAAATACAGTGTCCTGCTTAGTGTCCCAGGATTGCTTGATCCATGCATGATTCTCAAACCTACTGCCCAGCAGCACATGTTCAGTGGCACCCATGTCAGTGCCAGCCATGATGCACTGTGGCCCATCAGACACCCTGCCATGCCCTGTGTGTGTATCTGGGTGTTCCCCTCAGCACAATCCTCCCTGTGCTCTCTTTGCCTTATGTTGGTGGGTTTGCCTCTAACAAACCAGGCAGTATCGACACCTTTGGAGGTAACACTGCTTGTAAAGAGCTCCAAGTTTTACCATCTTTACACTCTTGTCACTGGTTGCATCACAGCCCATCAGATGAGGAAATCAGGCTGGTAAAACAGTGCAATAAGGGAGGTTCCCTGGGTGTGTCCCCACCAGGCAGTGCTGGGTGGCAGCTGGGAGGGCGTGGGGTGCCCTTCTGCCCCTTCTGGGGGCACTGCCAGTCACTCACAGTCCCTGACCAAGGGCCATGTCCCAGCAGGGGTAACCTGAACTGAGTGAAGCTGTGCCATATTGCAGCTGCTGAGCATCTGCTGCTGGGTGTTTGAGTCAGTTATTTCCAAATGGTGAACTAACTACAGAATTTTGTCCCCTTTCTTTCTTTTTTTTTTGTTCTGATCATGCATTTAAGAGCAAACATTCCCAAATGTTTTGAAATTAGACATAATTTTTTTTAAAGTGACTAATCCCTGATCTGCATTAAGGGATTCAAAATGCAAATGAAAAATTATACTATGACTGATTAAACGAATCCAGCTACTCCAGAGGCTGCATTTCAAATTATATAGTTGTTCCTAATAATCAGAGCAAATGCTAATGTGATCAGTCACAAAAGTGATGCAATCAGAGCAAGTCACTTTGTTTCCCTTAAGATTTCATCCTTCTCTTTCAAAAAACTTGGAATAGGAATGACCCAGTTCCACATTGCAGAGGAGATATCTCTATGCCAGCCTATAATAGATCAGTTATTCTCTGATCTGACCTGTTCTGAGAAAGGTCTTTTTCTCTTCCTTGGCTAGAGAAATAACTGTCAGATGGATGCAATTAAACAAAAGTCCTATAAATTTGTATCCCTCTTGACTGAAGCTCATCTCCTAATTCCTTCAGGTGCATACTGTGGCTAAACAGTTGATAAGTGCAATTTTTATCTCAGATTTGGGAAAGACAGGATTAAAGTCTTCAGAAAGATTTGGGATCAGGTGCTGTACTGTAGCCATAAAATTCTTAAATTCAAGGGGCAGCTGAAATCATAAATAACCTTTGTACCCGTTTTTCTGTCTGTCCCTTTCAGCACCTGGTGATCACTGCTGAAAAGTGCTGAGTGAGCCATTTTGAAAACTGAAGGAAAGTTCATGTGATTCAGCTGAAGTAGAGCAAGAAAAAATATGAAGAATTTTAGTAAATATGCAGCACTTTGCCTGAGCAACAGCCAGAATGTTTTGAAGTTATTTTAAATGCAAGTTACTATTGTACACAAGGTTGCCTTCTGCCTTTTCTTTAGTCCTTCCTGTTAAAAATTTTAATTTCAATGATAACCTTAAATAAAAAAACTTCAACACAATACTGTTGGCAATGCCTCAGCTACAGGAGGTGAACAGAGGGATTTTCTTTCACTCGTGAATACTGTGGTATAAAATGTGTGCATGTATTTTCACAAAATAGGAACAATTCTTCAAACAATACATGCAAATAAGTATCAGAGGGACACCACTTTCCTTGTAGAAATAGAAAACACACAATAAACCTGAAGATTGCTGCAGGAGTACTAGGGTAGGAAGGAGGGATAACAGGTAAATGCAGAGTGTTGATGTTCTCAAGGGAAAAGAGATATTTTTGTGACAAATCCACTGTGAAGATCACTAACAAAATAACGTTGAAATTTAAAACTGATTTTTAACTTCACATTTAGTGCCTATGGAAACAAACAGAGCTTATGAATTCTCTCAGTCTCATCTCAAGAAATGACCAACCTGCATGGCTTACATTTGTTTCTTTGGATTTTGAGCATTTTTCATGGCCCCAGGGGCTGGAAACATGTTTGTTTGCAAAGAGCAAGTGCCTTTCAGGAAATAAAAGCAGTGGCCATAAAAAGCAATTAGCTGATGCATAAATATCCAAGTGCCCAACTGTTTGGAAAGGTAAAGCATTAAATAAAAAGAGCATTTTTGGCAAGCTAAGTGATTATCTTGGATCTACAAGGTAAAATAAGGACTCTGAATGAGAGCAAATATTTACCAGTTACATCACCTGTGTGTGTTCTGCCCACTCATCATCCCAGAACAGTTCAAGCCAAAGCTGAAGCCAACTCTCCACTGCCAGCTGCTTTCTTTTCAGCTGGTGTTGTGGCTCCACCCGATTGATTCCTCCTTTGCCCCCAGCACAGTCCTGGGTTCTGAAATTCCTGCAGCTCCACTGAGCAGGCAGCAGCACAGGGGATTCCAGGGCTCCCCCTCTCCCTTGGTAAAACCCCTGCAAGCCTTTGTATGAGACCAATATTATCTGAACATTCTGTTAATGACACAGGCTGTGGGATTGGGTTGCACTGTTTAAAGGCTGTGCTATGCAACTCCTGAATTAATTGTAGTTTGTGATTATTTGGTAATTATAGATAGATTTCTTCCTCATGAGCTTCTCCAGTCTACCTTTGAAACCAAATAAAGCACAGAAAATAAATTCCAAACATTTTCTGCCTATGGTGTGGAGAACCTTGGGCTCAGTTCGCTTTATCGTGGACATCCCAGTTACCACATTAGACACCAACCCCTCATTCCTTCCCATCCTCTTCATGTCCCTCTCATCTTTGCACATCTCTATTACATCATCCCATACCGATTTTCTTTAAAGTTTGAAGGTTCATTTCACAGATGACAAATCACTTTTTAATCTATAAAAATTTTGCCCTCCTAGTTCAATTCAGACAAAAAAAGGACAGGGGAAGGCAGAAAGGGAAATGGATTTATAACTATTTTTCTATGGAACAAAACTTGGGTTTTGCATTTCTTTGTATTGACATTTTGTTTTCTCAAAGATGAGAAGGGAAAAATCAATACATTTTTGTATGCAGACCTACTCATCATTCCCAGTAAGTACATATAATTTATTACGATTTGTTAGTCAGTCAATAACTGGAAGGAGCACTTGCCATACAGCAGCATTCAGCAAAAGCAGGGACTCTACCTGAATAAGTACATTTGACAGAACATTCCTGTGGAATAAATAACACAAAAGATCTTTTGGGTGGTTATTGAGCTAAAATATTCTTAATATTGGCTGACATTAGCACAAGAATGACCTCACCTAGTTCTACAAAGAATTTTGTATTGCAGCTCCCATGGACTAACATGCTCAAGAAGAGGAAAAACAAGAGTTCTCCTTTCATTCAGAATTCTCCTTTCATTCTGAACTGAGGATCACACTGAGTTACTCTTTGTTTCAGCCAAATATTCCTGCTTCAGCTTTACTGAAATGCAACGAATCCACTACGTAAAATGTATTTAAACATAAAAAAACCCAAACAAACAAACAAAAATAATAAACTCTGGGAAGTTTTCTAAACTGAAAGTGCAGATTGCTTTTTTTCTTTTCCTCTTCAAAAAGAAGTATTTTAGTAGAGAAAATAATTGAAAGGAATAATAAAAAAAGGAACAGTTTATAGTCTTAGTGAGGTTAAAGCAGCTAACATTGGGACCTCACTAGGATTTCAGACTTACCAAAATCTGGAACCCCTTGGCCAGTGTTAAGTGCATTGTCAGAAGGTCTCAGCAGCTGAACTGGGATATGGTGGGGACATTGCCAGGATATTTAAATAGAAGATGGAGGTTACTGGCAATTGCAGCCTACAATGATTGCAATTTTTTTGTTTGTTTTATACCTTTATCAGTAAAGTTTTATTCTGTTGATGAGTTTCAAAAAAAAAAAAAAATAAATAAAAAAGGAATAGAGACACACTGAAATTTTTATGTGTATAATACAAAGTTTTAGAGTTTCTCTTGGATTTCTGCCTAGTGTGTGTTGCTGACTTTTGAATGCCAGTTCTTTTTAAAAAATTCAGATTCTTTATGCAGGGTCCAGTTGTTCCTATTTATAAATACATAGAGCATCTTCTCTCAGTCATTAATTTAAAGTAGAGTCACTCACAGATGATGCATGAGGTGTAAACGTGCATGAATCTGGCCCTTTGGCATCCTTCTGATAAACGATATTCCCCTGGATATGAACTAAGGTGTGATGGCTTTATTTATATTTTATTTGGGCAGAATTTACCTTAATGTCACCAAGTGAAAAACAATTACAGTCTCCATTCCCATTTCTGAATTGAAAAAGTGTGGGGAACAGAAAACATGTACAAGAAAGATGGGGACAGACATTTTAGCACTGTCTGTTGCAACAGGACAGGGAGTGATGGTTTTAAACTCAGAGACAGCACATTCAGACTAAATTTCAGGAAGATTGTTTTTCCATACTGACTCATGAAACACTGGCACAGGTTGCCAGGGAGGTGGCAGATCCCCATACCTTGGAACATTCAAGGTCAGGTTGGACAGGGCTCTGAGCAACCTGATGTAGTTGAAGATGTCCCTGCTCTTTGCAGGGGGGTTGGACCAGGTGAGCTTTAAATGTCCCTTCCAACCCTGAACCACTCTGTGATTCTACATAACTTATGCTTAGGGAGCACATGAAACTAAATACCTTATTTCTGGAAGAACAGAGGGAGCAACAAGAGCCATCTGAGTCTGGTTCCAATAACAGGGAACTGAGACACACCTCTAAAAACTCAAGAGGATTATCCTCTGTGAGTAAATTTATATCACCTGTGAAAAAACTTCACACTGTTTAGTAGAGGAGATGCTAGAAATGTCCAAACTATCCAGAAAGCTAAACGAAAAGTCTGAAAAAAAAGTGGAGTTATATCAAATGGGAAGTGAAGTATTAAAGGAAGAGAGTGTGATTTGGGTAAAATGCAGGTTTTACATGGTGAAACTAAACACTATAAAAAGTTACTACAAATGTTCCATAACTCAATGCAATAAAAATATGGTGTCTATGTGATATGTACAAAATCTATAGATCCAAGGCTTTCTCTGCATAAAGTAGAAGAAAGTTTTACTACATGACATGTCCTAAAACTGCTTTATATACCAGTCCTCCTCAGACACATTTTCCAATTTAAAGAAAATAAAAATAAAAACAGTGTAGAAAATGTGCCATCTATTTCATCGCCCTGTCTCTGTCCACTCCATCACTGTATCAGTGAAGACTGGGGTCATGTTCTGTTTTATGTATTTTTTAAGTAAAACTACAACATTTTGGGTAACAAAAACTGTTGTGCTGGCCAGTACTTTGATCTATTAGTCCATGGAATCAGTGCAGTGACCATGATCATACTGAGCATCATTATTTTTATAAAGATGACATTAAAGTTTCCTTCTATGTTACCTGATAATTTAATTTAGGAGCTAAAGCAGCTGCCTTGTTCTTTCCAGTTACTAAAGAATACCTATTTAACGTCTATCTAGACTTCCTTACCAATTGAAGGAGAAAAGGACAAAACCTAAGTGAGATTTTCCTGTCCTGAGATAAAATACCTGAAACAGGAGCAGTCCTTTAGAAGTGCCTACACATTTGCACTGACTGTAAAGACAGCTTAGATACCAGGGCTGGGTGCAGACACCCACATTAGAGGGACCTGAAGCAGATTCCATGAATCTCAGCCTTTTACATCAGGTCTTCTATTATACTACAAAAAGTACCACCTCTAAAAACCTCTTACTCAGTTAAAATGCCTTAGACCCTCTGACCAGGTGTCTCAGTAAAGGTGCCCTTCTGTGTAACCCAAGTCCACAACAGCCCCTCTAATCTGCTTTAAGTTGCTATTATTCCTGTACAAGTCACAGAGCTCATGGAGACAGGAGGTTTTGCTATGAAATCATCAAATCCTTGGTATTCTGACTCTCATTCTGACTCTTTTTTTTTCTATTGCTTTACTTACAAAAACAACAGGCAGACTTTAAGACTTGAAGACATTTATTTTACTTTTCATAGCGTTATGTAGAAAAGGCAATTTATAAATGGTGATGTTCTAAAAGCTATAATCAAATTGTTTGCTGCTCCTGTAATTTTAATCCTAGCCAGGATTAAGGCCTTTTTTATGCATTTCTACATAAATTCTAGCTACAATAAAAGACAAAGTCTACTATCTGATTCTGTCTTTCCCATTATCCACAGAGCTTACAGAGCCCAATGAGTTTCTCTGATACAACTCCCACTGGCAGTCTAATGACCCTTTTTTTCTAATAATATGGCTGAATTGGATGTAAGCCTTCCATTTCATGCTGAGATTTCTTGCAGCAGTTCGAAGTCTTCTTTATTCTCATCAAAATAGCTCTTGTTTTTCCTTTTCTGCTAATTGCAGTTGCTACCAAGCTATTATTTTGGGGGGTGGGGTTATTCTGTTTAAGTGAGTTGATGTACTATTCTTTCAAGATATTTGAAGTGTTTTGAATTATCCTTTTTGTTTGAACTACATAAATTTACAGGGTATCCTTTTGATTTTTATCCTTAATCTCCAGTGCTGCAGATTCTTTTGTAAAGGCTTATCAGAAGCTGTGAACTGTAGAACCAGGTGTCTTAAATAGCAAGCACATTCAGCCTGGGAAGCTGTCAATTATTCCCTGCTCTTTTGTGTAAAGGGTTCTGGTTAAGCCGTTTTTTCTGAATGTAGTCGAGTCTCTTCATCTGTGCAGAGTGTCATTACAGGGGTACAGGTCCCTACTACTGCCTGTTCCCCTGGAGTGTTGCTGGGCCCAACAAAGACCCAGAACTAGGCCAGGGGAGAGGGGATGGCAAATGCAGTGGCTGAAATTCACTGCTGGGGCACAGGCCAGAAGTGCCAGCAATGCAGGAATTGAGAAAAATCAAAGGTGGATTCTCACATTCCACCTGCAGGGCACACAGGTGGCCAGTGGTGCAGGGTGTGTGCTTGGTCAGGTGTGCTGCTCTCCTTCAGCATCCTCCTCCCTTCTCAAAATACCTACTAAAGTATTTTCCTTACATGTTTTGTCACACTTCAGTATTCCCAAAACATCACTAATGAAAGGACACAAAATAATGTAAGATAAACTCTGCAAGGGTAAGGATCTTGCAGTATTTTGCTATTAATGCATTATGAATACTGAAACATGACAGGAGGTTCTGAATACAGAAAAGGTGTGAGTAACATTTTTCTGTGCTAAGACCTTCAGGGAGAAATGATACAGAAATAGCAAGTGCAGCCAGTTTCCAACTGACAAGTGACCTGAGATAACCTGCAGGGAGCCCATCCAAGTACTGGTAACTACTCCCTCAAACAGGTTTTTAGAGGTGTCCTAAGCCAGACACCTAAATTGGGAATGTTTCCACCACAGACTTTCAAAAGAGTTTAACAAGCACCATGAAATCCAGTCTCACTGTGCCAATTTTTAAACACAGCACATACTTCTACCTTTGACTTTTGAGCAAGTTCTAGAAACTTTTTAAAGAGAGGAGGTTCAATGACTCTCCTTAGGGGGTTCAGATACCACCACAGGGATCCCCAAGGAAGCTGCCTCAAGGTTTGTGTCCAGAACTCACCCTGTGAGAAGCAGGGAATGCACTGCAGTTTAACCTGTAACCAGGGATGCCTCAGGCTAATTAAAACACTGATGGAACAGGGTTCTAAACAGGGGGCTATCCACATACTCAAGCTATCCACATACTCAGGGCACACTGCTCAGGGCAGGGGTGCTCTCATTGTCCCACAGAAATGTTCACTGGGATAGGTAACACCCCACAGAGGTTTGATTCTCAGAAACAAACAGTTGCAGCAAGACAGGATTGTTCTCCTTCAACTTACCACCCCCAGAGTTCCTTGGCTACCCTTTATTCTAATCTGTGTGCAGGGACATGCATATGAGAGTTACATATATAATTCTCTCTCCTACATTTGAGCAGAATTTAGCTTCAAACCCCACACTTGCATAGAATTTCTTTCACTGTGTTTACTGAAGGAAAAATTACCCATCCATCTGACAGACTCAGTGAACAACAGGTAATACCATATTAAATCTTAGTCCTTTCAGATGTGCATTTACATTCAGTAAAAAGAGAATGGATCAAGTATGTCCCCCAAAAAATGTTTCTCAGAGAAAGGTTCAGTTAGAAACATAGAGCATCTGTTAGAAAAAATACTCTACTTAAACAGCACAGACCAATCCAAGTGTGTCCATCATGTG
This sequence comes from Hafferia zeledoni, assembly GCA_035583235.1. Taxonomy (NCBI): domain Eukaryota; kingdom Metazoa; phylum Chordata; class Aves; order Passeriformes; family Thamnophilidae; genus Hafferia; species Hafferia zeledoni. The sequence continues at coordinate 7,406,809 of JAWWEV010000022.1, read as the reverse complement.
AGGACAGCAGTAGGAACACCTGACCACCAAACTGCTCCTGAGAACCCCTGACCACCCAGCTGCTCTTCAGAACACGGTGCTTCCCTTGAAAAAGTGCAAGGAGTCACTTCAGAGGTTCCCAATCAACATGCCTGTTTCAAAAGGTGGTGCTTGCACAGTATTCTGAATGGAAAACTTCAGGAAGCTTTTGTTTAGAAATCAGTGCTTAAATATTTGGTATAAAACCTCTGCTTATGTTGAAAACTGGTTCATGTCAAACTGAATGCTCACTTTTGCTTTCATTTCAGGTTTAAAAATCAGCTCATGGAAATGCCAGACATGGGCTGTGACCACTCTGTGCACAGAGCTTTGCTCTGGGTTGCAGTTGGCACTGATGTGCTTGTGGGCTCTGTGACTTTGTGTGGTATTTGTTGTCTTGAGCTCTCCTTAGAGAGCTTGTTACATCAAAACCTTTGACATTACTTTACATCATCAGGTAAACCAAATTATTCATGGGTTAACCTTGCTGCTGAATTACTCTGTTACATGTAATTTTTTAATTTTAGCTACTCTTTATAACAAAGAGTTCAAGATTTGAATTTTCTTGGCCCACATTCTATCCCACTTATATTCTGAGAGGATTTTGCAGGCATGTCAAGGTACAGCAACAAAACAGAGAGACATAGAATTCCATTACTTGGAAAGAGATCTTTAGTAACATTTATACAGGTAGATAATCTATACGCCACTATTACTGAACATGGATTTTCTCTCAAATTAATGCCCTTTTATAGCTTGTTAAACTTGCAGAATATTCTTAAAAATAAATTGGAAGTCTTTGTCTAAAGGCAAAGCATAACTGTATTTTCTTTTTGTATCTTTATCACATTTATCACAATATGCCTAAATCTGATAATTTTCTTAATGTGCTGCTAAAAAAATAACCAAGGAAACCCATCCTGTTCTAACCATGGTGTTTAGAATGTGTAAACGTGACTCATCTCTTTTAACAATGCATTAAAAAAATGAATCTTGGTTTGTTTATTGCATGAAAGGAATTAGAATTGCTTTTCTTCTCAATAAACAGAATTGTGTTACTTTTGTCTTGTCATCATTGTACAATCTCAGTGCTTCAGTTTTTCTTTTCAGTTTTTATTTTGGTATTTAAATCACTCTTCTGTCTGCAAATATTTCAAATCATAATAAAACCCTGACATGCAATGAGCATTTTTTTCCATCTTAGCCTTTTTTCAACTCAGTCTTACTTCTATTTATGTTTAAAATTCAAATATCTACTAAAAATGAGCACAGAGAAATGAACTCACTGTAATAGCATTACTACTTGATTGTTAGTGTTGCTACTATATTTATATTTACTTATAAAATTCACAGTAAAAATACTGTTTATTGCCTTTTAATAACTACATGATACATCCTTAAAGCAAGAGAGGCCAGGAAAACAGAAGTCTACATCAAATTGTGAAAAATCTCCTTGTAACTCCTGCAGCTTGGCAGTCTCACAGGCAGTTCTAATGGCTTGGAAATTGCCTTGGGGTCCATTGCTGAATTCTGCTGTTGATGAGCTTTTGTATTGCTTCATTCTTAAGAAGCTTTTTGCTTTGATTAGTCACTTCTCTTTCCTCAGCAGAGCTATTACAGTCAAAATGAACAAAAGGTGATTTTCCAGTAATTATATCAGATTTTTATTTCTCTTTAAATTATAGCTGGGTTGTCTTCTCCAGGTATGTGTGGAAACAGCAACTGAGACAAAACCAAAACCGACTTTGCTTGAAGAGATGCTGGGTCAGGCTTTGGCAAGACCCTCTAAGTGTGGCAGCAGGGCCCAGTTCACACAATACTTTACAGTCTGTAGGAAAGTGAATGGAGTATTACAGACACTGTGTATGCACTGAATAATAGACTTTTCCCCATGATTTCTGAGGTGTCTTCCTGAGATCCGAAAACACTGAGTCACTGAACGCTCTCAAAGGCTGGCCAAGTCAAGTAGAAATTATATTTAAAGATTCTCAAATGAAATATAGGGACAAACAGTTCTACCTCTACTTTATTGCCTTGCATTTTGCCTTTATAAAAGGCTGTATCTTTCTCTTTCAGCAACTGTACCAATGATCAGATCTGGCAAGCACTGGGAACCACTTCTGTAAAACAGACAGTATGTATTTTGGGTTTTCAGTCACTTTATTTTCTGATAAAAGTACTGAAATGAATTATGGCATATAATTATTCCTGAATGCTGTAATGAAAATACTCAATGAGTCCTCTCTCTAGTGCAAGGGTACTACAACGTTTCCTCCTTTCATTTGTGTGTGTGTGGTACAACACAGCCAGAGATACATGTCACAACTAATTATAAAATCCAATGAATGCACAGTGGAGCACAATCAGTATAAGGAATGTAAGAAAAGTATTGCTTTTTATTTTTTTAACCACACTCCAGATGTCACAACTGCCAGGAAACCTGTAAGCAGCTATTGAAAATGGAGGGGCACAGCAGGCCCCCTGCGTGGCAGGAGCACTCAGAATTCAAAAGTAATTGAAATTAATTTACTTGAGTAAGAAATCTGACCACTGCAATTATCTGAAGCTTCAAATCAAATTCCGAATCAATGTTGCATATAATTCCACAGTTTAATCACACTAAAAGGTGTGCAGAGTTGCAGTGCTGTTCATGCCTCATGTTTAGTATTTGTCTTAAACTGCATTAGTTACATAGGACCAAAATCACCCAGCACAAGTTTCTTAAATAGAGAAATGGTTTAATCAAAGTGAAATTCACTGCTGATTGCTCAAAATTCACTGATTTCCAGCTGCCAGTATTTGCCCTGTTTCCTTTGCATAGGGATCCATGGATTGCCAGCCAGGCTGCACAGGCAGGGAGAGAGTTCACAGGAGGACCAGGTTTAGCAGAGGCCCTCCAGGGTTTCCCCTGTATTTACAGGACATTTGTTCAACCAAACCATCACCCAGAGAACAGCAGAGCCTCCAACCACCTTCCCTTTGTGCAGTCTGGAAACTCCATGCAAACAGAACCATTATTACATTTCTTCTTCTGCCTTTTGCTCATCCTCCCTCAGGGCTGCTCAGCCCCTTTGCCCATTCTGAGCCTCAGCTGGGGGAGGGCCAGGAAGGCCCCTCCTGTGAAAGCCTCACATCTTCTCCTGACATTTCGTGCCTCAGCCCAAAGCCGAGCGTGGCTTTCCCTGTGGGCTGGGCTGGCAAACACTGCTCAGCACAACCATCTCCAGGAACAGCAAAGGACTCACGTGCTCATTTCGAGGCTGGTGCAGACACTGTCAAGGCAAATTTGTGTTGCTGGGTACTGAGCAGCAGGTGGTGTGCAAGGAATACAGATTTTTGGCTTGTTCTGTTTTTTATTTAAGTTTTAATGTTTTCTAATTCTGTCTCTGAACTACAGTAAGGCTGTGGGGGCAGTGTTTTTAGATGTCTAATGTACCTTTTATATGTCAAAAGCCAGCAGTATTGTTGTAATGCATTTCTGTTTACCATTGCATGGGGTTTTTTTGTTTTGTTTTCTATCCATATTAATAATCTGAAAGATATTCCAGTTAATAATTTATCAACCCATTAGCATCTATGGAAGAGAACTCCAACAAAATGAACATTCCTCAGTTAAAATCAAACACACCCTCCCCCCCAAGAGGAAAGCATAAATGCTGGAAACCTGCTGCCTGTTTACAGACTGGAGAGATCAGACTGCACACAAATAATATGTAGAATATGCCTGACAGGACTTGCCATTTATGGGCTTGAGTCCCACTTGCACAAAGAGATGGATTTCTCTACCAATTTATGTACCAAGAGGCAGAGCTGTTCTCTGCTTTAGTTTAGTCTACAATTTGACAAATAGCACAGACCAGATTTATCAACTTCAACCCCAAATACCCACAATGAGTCCTTTGCTTTCCCACTAATGATCATTCTCCACATTTCAGATTCCAAGCAAGTCCCATGGGCAGAGATTCTTAAAAGCTGGATTTGAGGCAGAGTCTCATGACAAAACACTATCACAGCCACTCTGAACATCCAGGTCTCTCCCACTGCTCCCAGTGTTTTGTGTTTTCCTCAAAACACTATCACAGCCACTCTGAACATCCAGGTCTCTCCCACTGCTCCCAGTGTTTTTTGTTTTCCTCTGCTTTTAATCAAAACTGTCAACTTCACCTATTCCATATTTCCAGGCTTTTACCAGGATTATCAGAGCAGTCCCCAGGTAGGATCAGCACTAATGCAAACCTGACTGGCCAGTAGCCATTAAAAGACCTGCTCCCATTCATTTATAAGGCCTTGTTGCCTTATCCCTGCTTCCCCCAAGATTCCAGATGTGTAAAACTCAGCTACTGCTGAGCACCTTCCAGTGTTTGTGATCAGAATTGCACGTTCTACAGTGATGGAGAGGCTGCAGCAGTGGGAAGTTTTTGTTTAGACATAAACAAACCCCCAACTTCTTTATGAGTTAAGGAGTCTTTCATTTGTTAACCACACGTGACCAGACTAATTGGCATAAAAATTACACATCTCTGTGTTCAGCTCCGTTTGAACAAATGTGAGCAAGTCAGTGTTAATTAAGTGTAGATGAACAGCTACCGTTCCACTGCTCAAATGTAAATTCCCCTCCAAAAGAACCATAAATAAATGGTTACTGCTTTACACTGCACAACACTGAAATTGGGCAAACCGAGAGAATCTCAGAGCCAGTGCCAAAGAGCCTCTGACAAACCACTTGGGCTGGAGAAAGAAATAGATTAATAGAGTCAGATATGCTCATTTTTCCTTATTAATAGTCCTTCATTAGCAAATTAATTTCAGAAAGGCTTCTAATGCAGTCCCCAAATCCTGTTTTGATTTTGGTTTTCCCAGGTGTCCATGTTCTCAGGATTGCTGACACCTCTGTTCACACACATACAGCTGCAATGGACTGAGGGACAACCCTCAGCTCCAACCTGAACATTTCAGTGAGGCTGAACTTTCACAGCTCACCCCCTGCCAGTGGGACAGTCAGTGTGAGTTTTGAAGAGTTCAGATTTTTCTGAGGGTTTTTTTTGTTCTTAGCCTTCTATCCTGCTAATCCAAGCTTTCAATATAAACAAGACTGAAAGGGTCTTGCTTTTTATTCTCATGAGTTGTTACGCTAAAATCTACAACCGCAGGCAGATAAAAACTCCATCACATCAGATAAAAGAAGCAAATAAAGGAATAGGATATGGATGATATTTTCCAGCTGTTCCCCCCATATAACACCTACATTCACCCTGAGTCTGTGGGAGATCCACAGTGACTGAGTGCTGGGGCAGAAATGATGTGCACCAGCTTACAAAAGGTTTCTCTGTAATGCAGACAAGCACCTGCATTGTAATGCCATTGTAGCTGAATGAGAGAAGGAATTATTGCAGGTTTGAAGTGAATTCTGTTTTCAAACTGTAAACATAGCTGCTGTATAAATAATATTTAATATTGAAACATCACTTTTCAAACTTATTTTTTACATAAAATAGTTATAAACCCTAAACAGGTTGAGAATTTGCAACTTTTAGTTTGGGGTTTTGTTTTTTTTGTTGTTGTTGTTGTTTTTTGTGGGGTTTTTTGTTGGTGGTGGTTTGTTTTTGGTTTTTTTTAATATCACTGACTTTGAAGTGTTTACCAGCTGCATTGGGTTTCCTCCCACTTGTTTTGAGATTTTGAGCTGAAGATTCTATGAGACTTATTTTGATGTTTGCAACCAGAAACATTGAAGGTACTTCAGCAGGAAATATTATGTAAATTAGTGTAGCATTAAAGTGAGTCATAGTAATTGTACAGTTATTGCTGTGGAATTCTGCATGATCAGAAAGCATCTCTCCCCCCTCCAAACCCCCGGCCCCTGCTCGGTTCGCAGAGCTGGTTGTTGTTCAGCCACTGGGTGCTGCTCTCGGTAGAGGAAACACAACTTGGGAAGGAAACTCAGTGGCCCTTTCAAACCCTGAGTGTGCAGTTCCACCACCCACAGCTTGTTCCTTGGTAACACTGACTCCAGAACTTCACCCCAGTTCAGCAGGAGGGTTGTTGCCACTGGCTGCTCTGTCTGGGCTGGGAAGGGTCTCCCACGAGATGCTGACAGGAAACCTGACTGTGCTGGAACACTTTCTTTCCTACCTTACAACCTGTAAAACTAAGCTGAGAATCTTTATATTGAACTTACACATTTTAAGGGACTGTGCTGGTTTAAAGGTAAACTGGCAGGAGAAATGAACCCAACATAAAAGGGATTATAAGTCAGAGCTACAATTTCATAACAATATTACAATAAATACAATGGCACAAAGAGAAATTGGTTTTAACCCACAAAACCCAGCAATGTAACCCAGCCCCCTGGGGCACAAGCACAAAGGGGTTTGTTGGCCCCTGTGCTAAATCCCACGTGGTTCCCCCAAGTCCAAAGGAAAAGGAAGTGAAAAACTTGTTGGTGCAGTTGACGATTACAGCTTGGTGAAGAGTGGTGGTAGCAGGCTGGTTGAAAGTGGTGGTCTCCTCCCATCAAGGTTCTGGTCCTCCTCCGGATCCAATGAATGGTTCCCCGAGGTCTTCAAACCCCCAGATTATGTACCCTCAGGTCCATGTGGGAGCACCCAGTCCCTCCCCCAGAGCGGGGAATTACACAATGGGTGATCTGACTCTGTGAGTCGGGGGGTATTTTGGAATCGTTGATGGCCCATGAGCACCTTCAGGCTGGGTGTGAAGGTGCTAATGACTTTCCTGGAGGGGAGTTATCACAGCTCTTATCTCACAGGTGTCTTTCACACCCAGTTCACACTCTGAGGAGTCAGGTGTGCCCTGGGCAGCTGCTGCAAATGGTCCATTGCTCTTGGGAAATGAATAGAGGGTGTGGAATACACAGCTTTGGTTGCCCCCCACAGAGTGATAAACTGGTCCCACCTGCTGAACTAGGACAGGGACCTGGCAGTTTTGTTTGTCTTTGAACAAAAAATTGGCTGACCACCATTTTCAGAGATGATATGACTTCATTTTAAAAAAGTAAGTAGCCTAAAGTAGTTTCAATTTTTATGGAAATTCAATGCAAGTCTTGTAATGTCATTCCAGCTTTTTCATTTTCTCATTACAAAATCTCCCCAGTCTGAATTCAGTGTACATAAAAAGAATTATTTCCTTGATTAACCAGGAGGCTTAAGGAATGTAGAGAAAAATGACAGATTGAGTAACTGACAGAGAGTGTAGGTAATGCAACATTTGGTTCTGGTTTAGAACTATATAATAAGAAAAAAGAAGCAGATAAATGTCTCATCATCTTCCTGATAAGGTCAAATAAGAATGAATTCTCTCTTTTGAAGAAGAATCTTCACACAGTTGTCCCACCCAAGTTATAAAGCCAGATAAACATTTTTTTCCATATGCAGTTAGCAGAACTCATAGCTCAAACATCAAGCATTTGTCACTGAGAAGAAAATCACCCATCCCAACAATGATTTCAGAGAGCCCTTACCTCTCTATAAACAAAAATAAATATATTGTAATAAAGTAAAATGTGTAAAATAAACACAAGGCTCTGTGTTTTGCTGGTTTTAGAAGACTTCTCCTGCTCAGAGCCAAAACTAAATTCTATCACTACAGTTTTAAATTACCAGTCATAACTTAAATATGATGCTCAAATGGGGATGCATCAGTATAAACATACATACATATTCATAGATCTATAGAATACCATGTGTACCTATAAATAGCCAGATCAGATGTATCAGAAGAGACATATCAGGTATAAGAATCAAGATGTGAATTTGAATTTCACAGTCCCTGCATCTGGAGTAAGTGTTCCTTGGGGCTCAGGCTGCATCTTGCTATGTATACATTTAGTGTGTGGAAAACCAAACTAAAACACACTATAAAATGAGGGAATTCCTATGAATATTTGGTTAACAGCACTCTGAATCCAGAATTATCTCTAGTCTGTTCTGGCTCCTCTAAAGCTACTCTTCATTTGTACAAAATGGAAGCACTTGGTTCTGGCTGAGGTGACACTGTCTGGACTTGACACTGTCACAGGGACTGTTCTTGCCCCAAGAACTACAGTCTGCACTAAGCACAGAAGAGGATCAGATGAAATCAAATACAGGGGTGAAATACTGGACAAAAATCACCTTACAGATCAGCAGGCAAACTCTGAACTCCATTTGCCACATGTAATTTAAGTGTTTTTCCACTGCCTCTCCAGAATCCAGATTTTTTTTTGCTTATTATCTAGATATAACACACTGGAATACTTTAGGATAACAGAGTTGGAAATACAGCAACCTTTTCCACTGCCACTTAATCTAAAACTGTATTTTGGTCTATTGGCTGCCAAGGAGTTTGTGCAGGTGACCAGTGAAAACCTGTGGTTTGGGCTCAGGAGAAGAAAGGTCAGATTGCACCCAGCCACCAGGAGGGAGCAGAAATAGCTGTAACAGGAGGAGTATTAAATGAGGACACAGTATAATTCATCTTGTATGGAAATCTCATTCAGCAGCGTCCTTTCTACCTCCTGGAAATTAGGGGAGGACACAGGACACAAATCCAGGACACAGCAAAGACTTTTCAGATACCCTGTTGCCAGACTTTTGCCTCATTTCAAGCTGCTAAAATGAATTAGTGTTTGGTAATGCCTGAACAGCCCTCTGATATACAACAGAAATATAATGTGTCTCTCTAATTCACTTTTGATTGATGCTGCTGAGCCTGTGGGAATGGGAACCATACAGCTGTGGATGCAGACAGCTTTACTGCTTTATTTATCCCTGTTCGTTATGCTGAAGTGGAGGAGAGAAAACAGGAAAGAGCTGTTTGGGATTCCTTTAAGTGCTTCCTTTCCTAACCTCTACATCCCACCCTGCAAAGGACTCCTGGGGCAGGTCTGTCCTGATCTCAGGTCCTTACAGAATTGAACATGGTAATAAAATAAAGGAGCATGTCAAAGCTCTAATGGGAGAAGGCCTCATTCTTCTCCTGGTGCTTCACCAAAATGCAGAATATTGTGGGGTTTGATGTTTAATCCCATTGCTTCTTTGGGGCTTTTGGTTGTTTGCTTTAAGCACACCAGAACTCCACAAGAATGGCCTCCTTACATCTGTCTTATACTCCTCCCTCAAGCCCCTGTACCTGTCTTGTTTGAAGCAAGTTCATTCTACTCTGAATCCTTGAAGGAACCATTTGCTGCTTCCAGGATCCTCCAAGTAAAATAATAATCACATCTACCAGCCTGAGCTTTTGTCATGACTGACTTCACTGGTGTCCACAACCCAAATGGTCTGTATTTCCCAGTTACCACAGAGTATCACCTGAGGTTTATGAGGTGTTTTTTAATAAGGTCTGGCTTAATTTTCAGGATTTTTGCTGTTGTTTTTGAGCGCCAGAACATGATGAAGGAAGTGAAGCAACAATGAGCTGATTCAGTAACTAATTGTAGGCTCTTCAAAGGCTCACTGATAAATAACACAACCCAGAAACGTCATTGGAGGTGACCTGCAACTCAAGATTTTCACCTCACCCACCCACATTTTTCAACATTTGCCTTCAAGGCTGTGATGAACACACACAAAAAAAGGCATGGCAGAGAGCAGGGAGAAGAGATATAGAGATATTGGGCTTTTTCAAACAGTGACACCATTCACAGACATGAGGGAAGTCATTTCATCCAAATCTAGGTGGCTCAGGTCAGCAAATTCAATGTTACAAACTAATATAAAGCCTTCCTAAATAATAATCTAACAAACTAATATTTGTACAGTTAAGATGCATAAATCCTATAATTCCAGAATTTTTTTACTCTACTCTTTTGGTCAGATGGTCAAAATTGTGCAATTGTAAGAACTAGGAACCTTTCAGAGCATTGGCCACTCATTTTCTATCCATTAAATGTGGTGTTAGTCCTTCAGTCACACTATTCTCTTACAGTCCATGCAGCATAAAAAAGGTGGTTTTCTTGTGCTCCACTGGCAAGAGCAAAGGTCAGGCAAAGAGGAAGAACGAAGGTGTTTGACACTTCCTTCCTGCAGGGAAGACAAGCACACAAACAGAACACACCTCATGTTTATTATCCATAGGTAAAGCACTGGGTATGGAATGCAGATTTTCAGCAGCTGAGCTTTGTTCAAGCAGCAAAAACCCTCCTGTGTTTGGGTGGGGGCCTGAGAAGGGGTGTGTGGACACAAGAATCTCTACGCCCTTCACATCATTATATGTTAATTTATTATGACCACAGTTATGCCAGTGAAACACAGAGTATTCCAAATGAAATAATGCTGCAATGGGATAATTCAGAATGTTCTGTCAGCCCCAGTGCCGTTCATTTCAGATGGGAAGGGCCAATTCTTTTGCACTCCAGAAAGCTTTTTTTTTTTTTAATTCAAGTTAAATTATATACTCAGACCTTCTTGTTAAAATGATTTCTCCCTTTTAAACTATTCTGCCCTCAGGAAGTCAGTGAGCTCAGGGAGCTGACTGGCTGGAGGCAGCAGCAAGAGCATCCTTTTGAAAATGGAAAAAGGCAAGCAATTTAAAGGAGCTGTTTCCTGAGCTCCCATTCTCTATTGGACAGATCCAATAAGTAACAGCCTGAGATTAGTTTCAAGTGATGTGTCCCACATCACTGTTGCCAACAAAATTGCTTGGGTACTTCTCTTAATTGCACAAAGAAAATTCAATTCCCCACAGACTTTCCTCACCAGTCAGACAAAAACAAAGAAAAATTATTTACCGACCACATAGCTCATTACACTTTTGGAGATAATTAACCAATCCCTTTTTTAAATTCTACATAATGTTGAAAACATCACATTAAAATACTACAGAAGAATTCCATTTAAAAGAACAAGTGTTTTAATATTAAGAATAGTCAAGCTAGATGTTGAGCTTTGTGATTTGTCCCTGAATCTCTGTCCTCTGCCAGGCCAGGCTGCATTAGGGGTGACTGTGGAAGGCACAGCTCTGCTCACAGGCACAGTCAGAGGACAATGTTTTTCAGTTTTAAGTTGGCCACCACAGAGTAATGAGACATCACAAAGCGTTTTATGGCCTTCTGATATAGAGAAATTGTACACACAGAGTCATTAAGGTTGGAAAAGACCTCCAAGATCATCGAGACCAGCTGTTAACTCAGCACCACCACACTGACCACTAAACCACCTCCTCAGGGGCCACAGCCACACATTTTTTGGACATTTCCAGGGGTGGTGATTCAACCACTTCCCCCTGTTCCATTTCCCAAGCAAGGAGAGAGAGCTGCTGTGTGACATGTCCAAAGCAGCAGGCAGAAGCAGGCTCCAAGAGAAATAAATATCTGAATATTTGTGTTTCTACGTTTTCCTTTATAGCTTAAAAATACAGTATCACTGAAAAAGTATTCAAAACACTTTATTGAACATTTATTGTATGTATTTGCTGCTGGGCTTAAAATCACAACAGGCAAAGCATCACAATAAAGGACTAAAGCACGTTTTTCCAGGACTGTTTCTGCAGACTGTCCCAGCCCAGCACAAGGAGATTCACACTCAGTGCAATGGGTCAATTAATGGTTCCCCTACAAATCACCTGTAAGTGCAGCTGGACCAACCTGCAGCTGTGGAAATTCCTGATACCTGCAGTGGGAGCTGAAATCACTGTCCCCCACTCCAAATCTGCATCCCTCAGTACCTGGAATGGTATGTAGGACCAGGATCCAGAATTTATAGAAAAAAACCAAAGCAGTTTAGCTGTTCCTTCCATGCAGGTCTGGAATTAGACTCATGAAAGCAATACCTGGCAGAAACAATCTCCTAGAATACATCATAAATACTTACTGGCTTTAATTTACATCAGGTTGTGATTTATATACTTCATACCCTACTTGAACAGCTTTCTTTGGTCTTTTGGGAACACAAACCCAAGAGGTGAAAATCCAAGCATATTCCCACAACGGAGCCATTCATTGCCAACATTCCTGAAACACATTGGAGAAATGAGAAAAAACAGAACAGGTCCAGACTTTGCCTTGAAGTGTGTGCACATGATTCCCATAGAGCCATTAACAGTTAGATGCAAGCAAGCAGAAACAACCAAAAGAAATAATAATTAAGAATTCATATTCCATTTTGTATCACTGAAAAAAATTCTTGAGGAATTGGCAGAATCCCAGAGCTCCCAAGCAGGGAGCACTGATCATCACTCTGCCACTGATCATTGTCCTTTCCCATCCAGAGTCACTATACAGCACAGAGTAAATAAAAAAAAAAACAAACAAACACAGTAACACCACTATTTCACCCAGCCTTTGCACATGCCCACAGGCATTCCAGAGAGTGAAATTAGAAATCTGGGACTGAGATATTTGTGTTTAGATATATTGTAGTATCAGAGGGGGCTTTCTGGAGTTCTAAAAATAGAGAGCCTGGAGTAGACTGTGCTCATTTCATCTCCACCACCTTCTCTGCTGTTCCTGTGCCAGACATTTGTATCTTCCCACTCTCTCCCTGTCTTGTCCTCCAGCAAGGGAGCTGGTCACAGCCTGCACCCCTTATGCAGTGACACAAAAACACAGGCACAGGAAAGCAAATGCTCAGTGCTCTGAGAACTGTCCAAGCTGCTCCAGTCAGAGGAAAAGGCTGCACAATTTAAAAAATGCAAAGAGCTGGTCAGATAAAAAACAAGGACAGCAATTTGGTGGAGAAAGGATTCTGGGCATATATACAGCTTAAAATACGGCTCTTTCCCACTAGTCTTAACTTTTAAACACATTGAATGGGGTAAATGAGGGACAACACACAAACTGCTGCTTGTGTGAATCTGAAAGTAAAGGACGAAACTGAATCCAAGTTTGTTTGCAAACCAAATGCCTGCCTGGATTTTGTGCTCCTCTGCACAAAAATTGTGCTACATCTGCATGTGTGTGTTTCACCACATTACCTAGAGATAACTATTTCCTCAGTTCTGCGTTCAAAAGGAATGACAGAAGTCCTCTGAAAATAAGATGTGTTTCCACATGAAGCAAAAGAAGGGAAAAAGTGAATTACAGTCATGAAATAGGATCCGACAGTGAGAGTCACAGGTCCAAAAAGGGTTTTTACCTGTGTTCTTGAAAAGGAGAGGCATGAAAGCAATGAAACCTTTCACAATTACTCCTACATACCCACTGCAAAGCCAGTACAAACCAAAAGCTGACAGGGGGGCACACATAACTTGATTTAAAATGCAGTTCTAGAAAACAGACCTTTTTTTTTTAAAAAAAAAAAAACTTTTTAGAAATACTGGAGATAATAGGAACAGTAGGTGGATTTGAAATATTGTGTTCAATCATATTTCTGAAAAGCTTAGGATGAATTCTAAAAAGCTGACATAAACACCAAAGCCCTTTCAAAGCAAAAAAGAAAGAAAAAGTTAATTTCAGAAAACTTCTCAAAGTAGCTCACTAAAAATGGATGGAGTGTTAACAAGTGAAGAGTTTGTTTGTGGTCTGGTTTCTTCAATTGTTCACTAAAATTATTAAAAAATCATTGATAAAGAGGTTAATTTCTTTAGTATCATGCCCAACTCCTACATCCAAAACTACCTCTCTTGCTGGAGACTGAATGGCAATTAAATTGAATATTCAGCAGTTTATTGTCCATGATGAGGACTGGAGCTCACCATCAAGATCTTCATTAGCAATGGCAATATCCCCTAATTTAGCTTGGACACCCACCAGTCAGTGAGCAAACACTTCTGGAAAGTGCATGACCCAAGGTTGTATCCATAAAAACAGCCATTCCCAGTTCCAGTCATGCCAAACTGGCATTTCTAAGTTTCTTGTAGGAATTAAGATGTAAGGCCAGAACAGGAAAACACGTTCCTTGTGGAAATGATGTTCTGCTTTAAAATGTAAGAGTGATCTGAAATTCAGAAAGACCAATAGAGATTTCATTTTCCTAAAGCACTTAACAGCAGCAAAGGAATTGCTTACATTTTCTTATGCTTTTATTGAAATATTTGACATCAAATATCAACTCAATGATTAAAAGTCATCAGCTCAAAATGTTCCATCACTTTTATTTTTGCCTCTACTGCTCTTTGAGTTTTTAATTTTCTTTCCCTCCTTTGCATTCCCTGGTGTTTTTAAGCATCCACTGTTTATTCTCCTGACTCTCTTCCTGTTCTTCATGTTTAGTGCTTTTATTTCCTTCCCCTTGATTCAGTTTTTCTCCCCCTCCCACAATATTCACTCCTCCTGTGTGGTAGCCCAGTGTGTCAGCACTTCTGCCAACCACAAGGAATTGTATTTTGGCCCAAACACACATTGCACACATTTCTTGCAGCAGAGAAATTAAAAATGCTATGCATATGTCTTAATATAGGCAGTCAAAATTAAAAAGAAATCCACATGATTCTTTTCCAGTAGAAAGGAGAATATTTCCCACATTCTAAGCTATGTAATTTGAGGACAATTTAATCCCTCTTATATCTTAACAACTAAAATTCTGAAAGTTCAAAGCATATTAATGCATCTTTTGAAGAGGAGGATTTTACTGTACAACATTTGGGTTTGACTAACAGGCATATTTAAAACTAGAATTCTGTGAATTAAGCTTTTATCTTGAAGATCTTTACTACCCCTTGAGATTTCTCACCTTAAAAGCTGCAGCCTTTGCCTACACGGCAGTGAAGGAGGAAAAATTGCCAATTCAGGAGCTCTTGCAGTAAACGCTGTTTTACATGTACAGGGATTCCATTTTTATATATTGTTAACTGTGAATTGTATTAGAAGCTTTGATATTTTCCTTTCCTTCATGGAGGGACTGAACACGTCCTTGCCCAGAGCAGGGGGACTGGAACAAGGTGATCTTTAAGGTCCTTTCCAACCCAAACCATGCCATGATTCCATTCCATGACTGAGTAAACCAAACAAGAACACTTGATTTAATCTGACATAGCAGCACACACCTAACAACTCTTCAAGTGCAATGTTAATATTCAGTGTGAGAGCAGAGATCCTGAGTAAGATACCAACATAAATAAGATGCAAAGAAAGACAAGAGAACCAGGAAGACCCCCAGTGAAATTTCAACACCCAATGACTTGGTACCACCTCCTGCAGTCCTTGGGCAGCTGCTCAGCCTGTGCCACTGAGTAACAGATGAACACACAAAATGCTGAGGTCTCAAAAGGAGTGATTTCCCTGTAAGAGTAGCTGTGGGTCAAATAAAAACTGTGAGTGTACATAAATTACTTTGCAATAAAGCATATTAGTCTGAGTGAAAACTGCACATTTCCAGAAAAAGAAAAAAGAAAAAAAAAAAAAAAGAAAAGTAGCAAATGCTTTATCAGCCACTAGCAGTGTTTTCAATTTAGCCAACAATGGAAATTTATGGAACATAAACTGCACTTGATTTTACCTTATAGAGAACATAATTTCCCTCACTTTAGACTGCAGATAAATTTGGGGGATGAGATTTTTCAAAATGAGATGTGCTGTTTTAAGAAGAAACTATAAATAACATCTATTTGAATTACAGGACAATATTCTGCCAGCTCTCCAGTCACTGTCATTTTAAATGCAAAGAAAAGTTACAATTAAAAACCAACCCCAACAATAAACAAACAAAAAACCCCTTCAACCCATGCATGTGCTTCTGTTCATGCTCAGAGAACAAGAGCTCCATGAAAGTTGAGTCAATCTCATGGGAACCAGAAGAAAATGGAACCCAAATCAGAAAATTTTCTACGGCAGTTAAAAACAGGTATTTCTTTCCTTTGCAATAGCAAACTATTTCAGATACTGCACATGAGTAGGGGGTCAAAACACAAAGGACTGTCCATGGGTCCAACATGCACGTGCTGAGAACAAAACTGGTGACTGTTTAAAGATTCATGAAAAAATGACTTGGTTGGGAGGCAGCAGCAGGACCCGCCCTGAGGATACTCAGGCCCACACAGGGAGAGCAGACCAGAGCACGAGAAGGGAATGCAGCACCTTCCCCAGGAGCTGCACCAGTTGGGAATGGTGGTTCCAGTTTGGCCAAGGCCAGTCCCAGCTCAGCAAGGCTTTGTATCAGACCCAGGACCAGCATTCTGTTGAGCATGGCTGCACAGCTCCAGTTTGCATCTGGATAGCTCAGCCACAGCAACCAGCACCTGCCTCCAATACCACACTCACACTCCTTGATTTACGTAATTCCTCATGGTTAGGGCTGCAGTGAAACTAGAACAGGCTGAGCACCCATGTCTAGCCTTAATTCTAGTCTGGCCTAGGACAAAATTCCCCCACAGTCTTAATAACAGGCAGTCTGTTAATATTGAATGTTCTGTATTTTAGTGATTGTCTTCATGGCAAAACAGCTTTTGCAGAAGCAAACTGAATTAGATGAAAGATTTCGGTTCAAAAAAAGGTTACCTACAAAGTGTTTGCTCTCAATTAGCAACCCCCTCCCACACACACTCATTTCTTGGCAGTTTGCTTTAGGCTGGAATGGGACGTGCTTGATTCATTATCATGGGACTGAAAAATTAGATTTATATTCTATATCCCTTAAAAGAGCAAGAGGGGAAGAAACACAGTCTAACAGACCAACTAAACAGGAATACACTTCCTTTATTCTGGCGTAAGAAATCACATCTGCAATTTATCATGAAAAAATCCATTAACAACACCCCACAGCTAGAAAAAAACCTCAAGCTGGTGTTAGCTCTTGATTACAGAGGAGTAGAGCAGCTGTTCAGAGAAGCGAAAAGAGCTGCTTTCCTATTCTGTTCTTTTCACTTTGCCAATAATACAGCTACATTTTCACCTTCAGGTAGGTACATCTCACAACCAATTAGCAGGTCAGTAATTACCTTTTTTTTTTTTAAATTTAGCAGAGAAGCCCACTGATGTTCTGCCCAGCCCCCCCAAACTGTCCTTTGTCCTTGTACCAACGCACTTGATTCATTCAAATGTCATGTTTTCATCTCAGAGCACACTGAGGACACTTGCAATTAGGTCATAGAGCAAACCAACCAACCAAAGTGTCTAGACTTGCTTCTTTATTCCCTTTCCTTCCTACAACCAAAGGAAATCTTTTAGGACAAAAAACAAAAGCATGTATCTTAGCTTCCCAAACCTCCCTCAGTTTAATTATTTTAATTTATTTGCTTCTCAATATTGTGAAGTCTGATTTTCCCAAATCCAAGAATACCAATGGCTGAGGGTTTGCAGGGAGGACTCACGAGAAAAACACTTCCAGATGTTAATAAATAAAGACTATAGTTGGGGATTAGAGTCTCCATGGGTGCTCCAAGTATAAATTCACACCTTTGCTGGAGAAAACAGCTCTTGTAGTGAGCGCTTACAGTTCTCTGTATCCACACACCCTCTCAGATCTGCTCTGTGCCTCATCCCTTGCTTCTCCTGGTGGTTTCACCCTTTGTCTTCAGAAACCTCTACCCTTCCATCCACACATGCCCACCCAGAGTATCTTTGGGGATGGCTTATTCACTGTTAGTCAGTTCCTCTCAGTTTGCACCCCTAAATATTTTCTGACAGAAAATCCAGGTTCCAAAAACTGAAATAAACACTAAGAGGAGTATGTTTTGTCACAGTCTATTTTCAAACAGAGCACAAATCTCACTTCTGTGGCCTCCAAGCATGTGCTGGAAGCTACTGGGCTGCTTCCTAAAGAGCAGGAGGAGTGAAAGGATTTGTTTCTGGCTTGGTCAGCAGTTTGCTGGGTTACTTTGTTAACCTTTTTCTCCTTTGGTTTCTTCCCTACAGAATGCAGAACCAGTACCACACTGAGGGCAGCTCACACAGCTATGACAAAAATTAATTTAGGTTTAAAGTGCTCCGTGCCTCTTGGATTAAAGGTGCTAATGAGATGAGAAGTGCAATCACCAGCTCAGGCCTGACCTGCTGCACTTCAGCTGTTCCTCTTGGCAGGTGCTGCACACCCAGGCACACGGAGCTGGTGGATGAGCTGGTGTCACTGCAGCACCGGTGACAGAGCAGCGCCAGTGACAGAGCAGCACCAGTGGCAGAGCAGTGCCTGTGACAGAGCAGTGCCCGTGACAGAGCAGTGACAGAGCAGCGCCAGTGACAGAGCAGCGCCTGTGACAGAGCAGTGCCAGTGACAGAGCAGTGACAGAGCAGTGACAGAGCAGCGCCAGTGACAGAGCAGCGCCAGTGACAGAGCAGTGCCCGTGACAGAGCAGTGTCTGTGACAGAGCAGCGCCCGTGACAGAGCAGCGCCAGTGACAGAGCAGCACCAGTGGCAGAGCAGCGCCAGTGACAGAGCAGCACCGGTGACAGAGCAGTGCCCGTGACAGAGCAGTGCCCGTGACAGAGCAGTGCCCATGAGGAGCAGCAAACTGCACCGCAAGCCTCTGTTTTCTAAAATGTATGTCAAGTTTTCACAGGCCAAAGGATTCCCATGGACTACCTCGTGCAGCTGCCCAAATAACAAGTACAACTGAGACAGGCAGGAATGCAAGGGTAGCACTGTAGGTGTATCAGCTGGTATATGCAGAACATAGATCAGACTTCCCCCTTCGATGGCACTGCTGTCACACACGGCTTTAATCGCTCTCAGAGTAACAACAGGAGTGCACCCATCTGAAGCTGCCTGGAACATTTTCCCTAATCATCAAATCATCGAGAACAGGCTGCTACTGGTGACTTAAATGTTCTAAGGTATTGTTTCTGCTTGTCACAATCTTGCCACGACCAAATTTTGGGGCACAGTCTCTGGCACACAGCCCTTTCCTTCTTGTCTGTGTTCAACTCCAACCCACTCACAGCCAGATCATCTGGGATAATTGTCATAAAATGGTCTGGGTTGGAAGGGACCTTAAAGATCATCCAGTTCCACCTGCCCTGCCAGGGACAGGGACCCTCCAAGCAATTTATCCCAAAACTCCTATGCTGGTCACTTATTGGGGCTGTAATATTTAATTTCTTCATCTCTTAATAATAATTCCTTGTCATGAAATGATTCAGTCTGTGCTGGCCCACAGAAAGACTGGGTTTTCTACATTTGCTTTCCCATATCATTCATTCCTCCTTTGTAATTCTGCAAATACTGCTATTCTACAAGATTTTCCTCACAATGGGTACATGGGAGAAACACTTTGTGTTCCAAGGTCTGACCTGACTTTTTTGAAAACTTGTAGTCCTCTCATCATTTATTTTGTATATAATTCAAGTAATTCACACACAAAAAAAAATCCCCAAACCTGTATTAAGCTTAAATCTTTCTAAATGTGAGAATCTGTTACTGCTCTTGCAACTTCTGTCTGTGAAGCTCTAAAACGGGTACCTACTAGATCAAAACATTTTTTAAAAGCAAATCTTATTTTGTTTACTGCTTTTTTCTAACATAAAATGTAAGGACAGTTGCTGATCCAGCATCAGTTTGACACCTTTTTTCTCTACAGATATAAATGACCAGCAGTTGAGACAGTACCCTAAAACAAGATATATGACTAGCACAAATATAACTGGCACATAACTGTGGTGATTGCATCACCTCCTGTGAATTGCCCTGAAAACCCTCTCTGTGATGCTGTTACAAACTGATCCTAAGCACATTAGGCAGCTGCATCAGTTATAGCCAAAGTGTACTTCTTTATCCAGTGTGGCTCTGTAGTCAGTGAGAGAAATGAGCTCATGCTCTATGACAGATTATCAGCAGACTTTCAAATAAAATAAAAAGATCAATGAAAAAATGTAAAAATAGAATAAGCAGTTACCAGGCAGAAATAACAGGATCATGTGACTTTACATTAAACAGTGATGATCTTCCAATCTTCATTAATCCACTATCCATAGAACACCAACACACTCCCATGACTTTCTTGTACTTTACAATCCCAGATTGAGGTTAACATGCTTCTCACAGTCAATACATAATTCCTCAAGATTATCAATGCCACCTACTCCAACTAGAAATCAGCAGCTCAGGATTCACTTAAACAGATCAGCAGATGTTTATTGCAATATTCAGAACACCTGCTTGGTGAGTTTTGGTTTTCAGTTTGCTTTTTTGAATATAAAGCACACAAAGCCTCTCCCTAACTATTGTTCCCTGCAAAGCCTGCATTTCCCACAGGCAGAGTGTGCTTTAGCATTTCATTAGATGGACAACACTGAACTTATTTAAAAATAGGCAGGCAGTGTCATAGCTCATTTGCTCTGATGCAGTTGTGGGAAGATGGAGCCTGTGTGCCCAACCACAGGGAACATTTGGCATAAAAACACACAGCAGGAACAAGGGTTGTGTATAACTGAGCGCAATGGTTTGTCATAAGGGGGTTTTCATGCTGTAGGCAAATGGCAACCTACCCCCTCTTGTTTCTTGTGTTGAAGCCTTTGCTGAAACTCAGGAGATGTGGCACTTACTTTTAGGAGTTTTGATGCAGTCACCCAATACGTGCTTGGTTTTGACTGGGAGAAACACCCCACCTGAGGGTATTAAGTGAACCCCTGCAGTGTGGGGAATTGTGCTGAGTTACTTCAAGTGCCTCAATAAATCCCTGGGGAAAGGATATCCACACAGGCCCAAAAACATGGCAAACATTTCAGTTTCAAAGTGTTTCAATCCACATCTGTAATGTCATGTACAGTGTTTTTCTACCCATATTTCATACCATTCACTCTTGCTTTCACTATCATGTGGCACTGCACAGAACAGACACCATGATGGAACAAACCCAAGTATCTGAAGGGTCCTGGCACCCTCCAAATAAGAGGAGACACACAAATGAAATGCCCCAATATGAAAGGTTTCAGCAAAGCAGCTTGGGTGAGAAACTTTGCTTCACTGACATCAGCAAGTTCACTTGAAGTACCTCAACTTCCTTCTGTGGACTTTTAATATAACCACAACAGATTTCTGACAGCTCCACCAGCTCTGTCCTGGGACAGGACTGTTTGTGAAGAGGCACCATCCACCTCCTGTGGGAAGCCACAGGCAGAAGGCAGAGCCCCCAAAGAGAGCCTGGAAAAT
Organism: Hafferia zeledoni; assembly: GCA_035583235.1. NCBI lineage: Eukaryota > Metazoa > Chordata > Aves > Passeriformes > Thamnophilidae > Hafferia > Hafferia zeledoni. The sequence goes on along the minus strand of JAWWEV010000022.1, from coordinate 7,385,840 downwards.
CTGGTGCAGCTGATTAGCAAGGACATTCAAGCCAATAGGACTATTTACATGTTATTGACAGTCCCTGAATGAAACCCTGATATCACATTCATTAACAACCTCCAAGATCACCAGAGAGACTGAGTTGGAAAGAACAATAAATAATGATGACAACAACAAACAATAATAATGTAATGAATCACACAGTAGGCTTTTCAGGGTTTCAAGTCTTCTCTTCTGGAGCACAAGCAGAATCACTGCCTGGAGCATCACAGCAGACCTGTTTAGAGCACTATACAGGATTATTTTATTAGGTAGTAAGGTAGTAAAGTTAAATGTGGGGAAAATCTTAATTTAAAATCACCTCCAATTACACCTGTGTCTTTTCTATGTATTAGACACTTTATCATGTGATAGGAATGCTGATCTACAATTTCTCCTGTTCCAGAAACGTCAAAAACCTTTTGTTACCTAGAAACACACTAACCAACCTGTGAAAAAAGTATTTCTTTTTTTTTTGCTCCATTACTACCTGAATGTTGGGGTTTTTTCAATGTTTCATATTCATTGGGACAATCAAATCTCTAAACAGAACACGAAAATACACACATATAATGGAAGGTTATACATGTAATTAATATACAATAAGCACATTAAATAAGATACCAAGAAATCAATAATATCTTTTGCACTGTGTCACAGGGCAGAAATATTACACAGCAAACTATATCAAACTGCTTTGTGCCTTCAACATCATGAAATACTTCTTGCACTGCCTCAGGCATTTATTTTTTAAACAGATCGATGTATGGGTTTGTTCCTGGTTCTGCAATGAGCATAAAGTGTTCCTTCAGAGGGGAAAAATAATCAGGGGCATGTTCAGAGAGGAACTATTACAAGAGCTTAGCAAACAGATATAAAAGTACAGCTTCAGGTAAGACTTTAGACAGCAACACTGGTAATAATCCTCTAAAAGGAAGCAAACCAAGATTTAGAGATACTGTGAATATGGATTTTAGAGCAAAGAAAACACAGAGCAAAATGGAAGGGAGCCTTGTGAAATGCAGAAGCGCAGGGCCTGCAGAGGTGGCACATTCCAGCCCAGCTGTGTGACAGGGGCACTGCTGCCAGCCGTGGGGCAGGGATGCCCCTGGCCAGGGGGATGCCCAATGGCAGGGGAAGGCAGCTCTAATCAACAGTTTGCAGATCCTGGAAATAGTTTGCTGATCTAAGGTCGGTGAAAGGGAAACATTAACAAGCTTCTCGAAATGTTCGTAAGGCCAGACTTGGCGAACGAAGCTTTGGGAAGGTCTCTCCCCACGTGGGTGCCCTTCCAGCCTGCACAGTGGATTGTTTAGGTGAGGCACAGTGTGAGCAGAACTGGCCCCACCGTTTCAGTCCTGAGATCCATCTGCAACAGCCGAGCGAGCCTGGACAGTGACAGTGAAGTCCTCGGGACTGTCACAGCCTCCGGTACTGACCGGGGCTGACCCTGCTGAGCATCCGAGATCTGATGGGATGGGATGGCAGGGAGGCTTTAACTGCCAGGGGACGGTCCCACTGAGACTGGAACTCAGGTCCTTGGGATTCAGAGTCCAGAGTGCTCTCCTGTACACCATGGGACTGCCCGAGCTTCTCAAAATAAGCAGAAGGCAATTCACACTTTCTGAAATGCAGGTTCTCTTTCCTCCCCCATAACGCCCAAGACTTCTTCCCATCTTCCAAGAATTTGTGGATGAAATCTTGATAGCTCATACATAGCACTGGGCAAATTTGTATTGATTATCAGTCAGCAAGAACGGACGAGTATGTGCATTTGCTCCACTCTTTACACACACGTGGTAGGAGTCTGGTACATCCCGAGCTTGTGTCTGGCTTTTGCAACACAAAATATCTTTTGGATTTTGCTCTGGAAGTCAGCAAATACATGGTGGAACATTAAAACCATCAGACTGCAGTCTTTATAATTCTCTACACAAAATATTGCCGATGGATTATCTGTCTTGTTAAGTGAAGAAGGAGAATAATTTAACAAATCCACATTTATGTATTCATTCTCTTGTCTTGTTCTTTCAAAGCTTGTTTTGTACCTAATCTGCATTTAGATATCCCTCTATCCACATGACTTTTATAAATCACAGAAATCCAACACAGCACAAGATCTTCTTTCACCTAAATGATGTTTTGCTTCAATTGTTTCATTATGGGCAGAGAGAAGTTACAAAATAAAACACAATTACCTCAGGAGTGAGGAAAAAAAAATCCAACATCTTCCCCAAGACATTTAAAATCAGTACAAATCTCTTTTCTTGGAATCTTTCAGGTCGGAGGGGACCTTGGTATGGGATCTAAGTCCAACATCGTTTTTGAAACAGGAGGAGCACTGAACTCTGACGAAGTTGCTCAGGTCTGTCTGTAAACAGGTCACAGGCAGAGATGTCACAACTTCTCTGGGCAACGTGTTCCCACCTCCCCCAGCCTCCAACATTCCCAATACCCACAGCTTGGCAGATCTATCCGAGAACAGCCTTGCAATGACATCTGCCAGTTCTCTCAGCTCACTCAAACACACCCTGTTTGGTTCTGTAGACACATCGAGGTCAAGATTTCTCAAGAAATCCCTGCTGGGTCCTTGAAACATAATTTTACATTTATTTGGAAAAATTAGTACTGGGTGATAAACTAACCCCACAAAGCAAAGAATCAGATTAAAAATTAATCTTCTCTCACTAAAGTATAAAAACCCTATTGGGCAGAGGGAGGAACATTTTATCCCCTTTGTAGGTATCAACAGAGTATCCCATCAACAGGCTGTCAAACAAAGGACATCAGCTATTTCAGCAAGGCAGAAATTTCTGAGTGTTCTATCTGTAAATTCAAGACTACATGGAGTAAGCATTTGTAAAGCATCTTTAAGCTGATATTTCTAACACAAAGTGTTGATTTTTAAGACCAGGTTTGTTCTTAATAAATAATAAATACATTTGGAGATAGTGCTCAAAGCCTGCAATTGCAGATGAAACATTCTTTGTAACTGTAGCTGAAATAACAGGACTGAAAGGATAGTCCCAAGAATTGTTCTGAGTTCACTATTTAATAAAATGTCAAATAACAGAGAACAGGTACTGAGAAGCATATGATGATGATCAACATAAAACACAGCAAGAGCATGTCAATATAATTGCAGCCAAATGCAACTACCAAAGGACAGTCAAGTGACTTCAGTACCTCTCCAAAACACTGCAAAATGAAAGTTTCCACAAAAAACATGCTAAAGGTACAGCTGATACCAGACTCCAGGATGGTGGGGTGAAGAAAACTCCCCCAGGCTGCACCTTAAGATGAATCACTTCACTTTTCTTATGTAACACTACCCAGAAAAGAAACTTGTGTAAGTGCTGCAAGCAGGAGATGTGATGCATTTTAGTGACAAGGTATCCCTCAGCCACTTCTAGAACAAAGTTTCAGTTCAGGAAGAACCCAACAGAGAGGTCTTTGATCCTGGAATTGGCATGTATCAATAAAGGCCACTATAGAGGCTGAGGTGCCTCCGTGGATCAAGCAGTTAGTTTTACTACCCATAAACTCTATCTGTAGGCTTATGTCACTGTGGCAGTGGGCAGGCAGCCTCTTTGTGGCAGTCATGGGCTATTTTGCTGTGATGATTGACAAATAATTAAAATTATTATCTTTGTTGAACAATAAATTGTATCCACATATTAAGTGTACAAATTCACTTTTCCAAAGTGTGAAGTAGAAATCAAAGAGCAAGAGATCCTGACTGAATTCCTCCAGCAGCCAACACTTCATATCTGCTGCAATGGAACAATAAGCCATCCAGAACCACAAGTCGTTACTTGTCTCACAGCTGTAACTTAAAATAGTGCCTTTAAATTAAAGCTGATGCACAAACAAAAAACCCTCAGAGAAACAAGGCCCAAAACATCAACACTGGCAGGGATGGCCCCACCAGCAGCACAGGCCAACCAGGAATGTAGATCTGCTGCCAAAGTCAGCAGAACTGCTGAAATCCTATCAAAGCAGACACGCCCGAGAGGTAACGTGTGTGCAGGCACAACTTGCAAAATGCTATTTTGTCTTTGACCTTTGCTCTCAGCTGCTTCCTTAAAAAAAACAAATAAAATACAAAATTAAAAGATGCAAATACCAAGCAGGCCAAATTTTAGATTTTATTTTTCATGTTATCGCTACATCTAAGAACAGTAACTGACACAAGACCCACATATCAAATGCCCTAAAAGCACCAGCAAGATGGAGCCCCTTTATGAATTTGCTTAAAAGTCCTCATGGAAAAAAAAAAAAAAGAGGGGAAAATTTAAAAAAAAGGCTAAAGGACTAGGAAGGTCTCCAATTGCCGTGTTGGCGCTGCAATTTCCTGCTCACTCAGTATGCTGATGTGCTTAAGTTTTTTCAATGGAGCTCTGATGAGAGGATGGTGATACAGAAAGAAAACACAAGACAATGATTTGAAGGGCAAAAAGGTTTGACCACGAACAGAGAATTAAACCATCTGCATAAGGCAAAAGTGAGGGCTGTGAACGCCATCACTGCCTGTTTGGCTTTGACAAGCTTCCTCTTTTAGTACCCCAAAATAACAGTTAAGGCAGATAATTTTTATTTCTTTTAACAACTATTCATTTTCCCCCTCTTTCTCCTCACATTTTCCCTTTCACGAGTCCATCATGTCAGTGTGTGTCAGTATCCTCAGGAGATGTTTTCAGTGGGAAAAGCCAAGCAATTACACAAGAAAGGGAAGAGATCTTGCTGTGCTACAAGCCAAGCAAAACAACACCCTCAAGTGATGAAGCTAAACCAAATAAATTCCTGTTTTTCACTTACATGAACCTTCACTCATCTTTACAGTCGCTTTGATTGTTTCAGGAAATTCCTAGAGCCTGACCTACAAGTCACAGTATGGGAAAAATTAAGCTGTTTAGGCCTTTAAGAAATCAAACATCAGTAACTGATGCAAAGAACGAATCTCTAGATAACAAGCACTACATTAAAAATTACAATAAAACAATTCAGAATGAAAGAACTCTTACAGATGGCATGAAGATAATTTTGACGTGTAATCCAACATAGCATAAAACTAAATTAGATCTCTGGGACTTTGAAATTATAGTTCCATATGGCTGCCATTACAGTGAACCATGAGAGATTACTACCAAGTTTGTCAAGCTACTTAAAATAAAAATTTATTTTCTAAACAAGTAGGTTATAATAATTCTTCAGAAAAGTGAAAAGCCTAATAAAGAGGTTGAAATTGAATCAGTTTAACATTTGCTGTGTCACAAAGAATATATGATTGATATTTTTATGAATCAACATCATTAAAAGATTATACAGAAACTGATGAAAACATTGGAATAATACAAAATGGGTGTTGTGTATCAGTATTGCATGGTGACAAAGGAGCAGAAGATGCTAAAATGAGCATGCTAAGACATTCAAGCCTCTTGCCTACTGACAAACTGTGGTCACCTCTTTCCTCAGAAGAGCATTCTAGATTTAGGCATGTGATGATTTCTGCACAACAGGAATTACTATCAGGTCTGTTTGGTAATGAAAACATTTAACATTGCATTTCCTTGATCAGTAAATAGGCTTTAAAAATCACAGTAGCCACAAAGGGGAGATGGTTTCAGAATGCCTGTGTTGCCAAGTCTTAGGGGCCAGAAGAAGAAACCCAAGCAGCCACTTCTGACAGCACCGACTAGTAGAAATATTGCAGCAACTGCTTTTCTCTGGAAGATGTAAGAAGGAGATGGCAGGGCTATAAAGTCTGTTGTGAGAACAGCAGATGGAAAACTGCTATATTTTTTGAAGTGCCTTCCAGAGTATGTGCTAAATGGAAGCAGCAGGTCACCAACGAGATGTGCAAACCAAACCCAGCCAAGTGATTCTGTCTGACCTAGAAATCAAAAACTCACAGGGAATTTGTCACATCTGCGTGAGGTGCTGAATCAGCAACAGGATTTCCTATTTCCTGTCCTTCCTTTCTTCCCTCCTCTAAACACACCACATTCTAGCCATTCTTATGATCTAAATAAATGCATATTTTCACCTGCAAATCTTATTTATTTGATCCCTCCAGTTATCTCTGGCAATTTATCAATGGTAATTTTTGCTTTTCTTCTTTTCAATTTTTCCCTTTTACTAAATTGAAGCACAGTAAAAAATGCTTTCTATACCCAGTCTCACCCAAGCATTTAAAAATGCAGATACACAGACTCTATAAAAGAGGTGACAGAACTTAATTGCCTTGATTTCCCATGTCACAAAACAAAAGTGGCACCACACAACACGTTTCCTCTCAACACTTTCACTGTCACCTTGATCTTTTACTATGGGCTCAGGTAACATGAATAGCACGATGAGGTCTAAAATACACGGGAGCTGAGAAGTCCCACCTTGATGACTTACTGCAGCATTTTCAGACATTGTCATTTGGGTGTATTTATACACAAAGGAACTAAAATTCCAGTTGTATCAAGACAATAGTTTGAAAAACACACACAGGACATGAGTAAGAAGTTGTGGAATGCTGTTCCTCAGAAAATAAGGGACAGAAAATAAGTGTTCAGTTCACCCACAAGGGAAAGAAAAGAATAAAGGAAGAGATATTAACAGCAGAAAGAATAAAGAAAGAGGGGAAAAATTATATCTACCCCTTAGAATGTCACATGTTGATGGCTTCAAGGAGAACAGGTCAGGGCAAAATTTGTATTTGGTGTCCTGGTCAGCTGTGAATAACATTGCATAACAATGTAATGCTTTATTATTCACTTCCAGCTACAGAAATGCAATCCCAACTATAGTAACTGAAAAAATATGATATCTGTTGTTATAATTAATTAATCTACCAGTCTACAGCATATTCAGTCCTAATTCCATGGTCTCTGTTCAATGCTGCCCCAGCATGAAAAGATCACAGTCATATTAATTGATCTTAAAAAAAAACACCACAAAGCAAAATCTTGCTAAGATAGTGCTAAATTTCTGGGAAACGTTTTATTATATATGAGAAAAAGAGTGGGGAAAAACAAGTGAGGAAGTTCAAGTAACCAGAATGTCCTGGGGTTTGACTCCTCAGAGCAGCAAAACACAAAATTCATAGAATGACTAAATACTTTAGAAATTTCTGATAGCAAAGATAACTCATTGAAACCTAAAATATAAATGTAAGATATATTTTAAATTCTCAAGTACTTCTTTTAATCACACATGGCAAGACTGAAGGTGGCAGGGTAGGGATTGGTTCGTTTCTTTTTCCTGTGAGATGGTCTTTGCATCCCAAAGTGTTGCTGCAGGGCAGGAACCCAAGTGACACGGGCTGACTACCCATTGCCCATGTGCCAGACACATTCCAAATTACAAAGATCATTATGTCTTGGATGCTGATTACTCGCCTGCTGAGCCTGATGTCACTTATCTGTTGCATTATGTACTCCGATCAGGAAAAGTGTTGGCAATTTGTTGAATTACTTTTTATTGAGAAAGTGTCAAGACTGCTCTTTAGAACTATAAATTCTGCTTGCTTCTCAACTATTATTTCCGTTCCCATCTCAAGAACAATGACTAACACACAAGGGCCATAAAATGCAATAAGCAAGAGTCAGATTTATTTCTATTTTGTAATTATTTTTAAAAAGACAAACTCTGGATGCCAGAGACCATTTTCCCTGTATTCTCCCTGGAATAATCTTACTTTTTTTTTTTCTTTAATTTCAAATTAAATCTTCAGTTAATGTTTCTGACTAGACAACGTCTCCCCTGTTCCTCTCCAGGCTCCTTGTCACAGAGGTGGCAGCTGATTTTCTTTGGTACAAACTCAGCTTGGAATGCTCAGCCTGACATGCTGCAGCCACCCTGCCTCCTCTGTTCCACCCTGGGGGTGCAGGACAGGGCAAGGGCACTGGGAAAACGGGGTAGGAAAATACCAGGAGGACATTTCCAATGGTCTCTCACTCACAGTCCTTTGGAGCAGTGCTAAGTGCCTTTCCTGAAAAGAACAACTTGTAGTAAGTACAAATCAACAAATTGCCTTGAGACAGGCTCCAGAGTATTGAAATATTACATAAAATAACTCTTGCAATTGGATACAAACACATCCTTAACATCTCATCCAGTGTCAGTGAGGATAAATCAGTAAGAGAGAAACCAGGCACGAACACAGGAATATAAAAAAATGAAACCACAATTTAGCTTTCAGCAAGAAATATCCAGCCCACACTTAACCAGTTTCTTGGAAATCTCTAATATCATAATGAAAGCTGGAAAAATACAGTCCATTTCATCTTCTCATGGCATGAAAATGAACTGAAAGGAAAGATGGTATTCATCTCTCCAATAAGTAGTTAATGACTTCAAATGCTCATTATGACTTGATAGGCAAACAGTGTCAACAGTATCATGTAAAGATTCTGTTTGTATCCTGTATATTTATGGAACCTTAACTGCTATTTAGCTTTTTAAAATTAAAGAGGAGTTCTACTGTAGTTAAATTCCCTGCTACAATTCACTTAGAAATCTACTAATAACCAGCATCTGTTTGTTTAAGACATGAGCCCCCCCTTCAGTGACTCCTGTCCCAGCAGCAGGACCAGGGCAGAGACTGTGTCCCTGTGCTGGGCTCTGGGGAGGCCACACCTCAAACACTGCGCTCAGTTTGGGGGCTCTCACTGCAAGGAAAACATTGAGGGGCTGGAACAATCCAGAGAAGGGCAAAGCAAGCTGGGGAAGAGTCTTGAGCAGAGTCTGGTGAGGAGGGTCTGAGGGAGCTGAGGGGCTCAGCCTGGAGAACAGGAGGCTCAGGGGGACCTTCTCTCTCTACAACTCCCTGACAGTAGGTTGGAGCCACATGGGGTTGGTCTCTTCTTCCAGATAGCAAGCGTCAGGACAAGAGGAAATGGCTTCAAGTTGTGCCAGGGGAGGTTTAGGTGGAATATTAGGGAAAATTTCATTGCTGAAAGGGTTGTCAAGTATTGGAGCAGCCACTCTAGGGCAGGGCACAGTCACCATCCCCAGAAGCACTTAAAAGACATATAGATGTGGCACGTGGGGACATGGCCCAGAGGTGGGCTTGGCACTGCTGGGTCAATGGTTGAACTCAATCTTAAAGGTCTTCTCCAACCCAGAGGATTCTGTTCTTTACCTCATCAGGAGGCCACAGTGATTGTACAGTGAACACTGAAACATCAGAGAGCAGGAAGAATAGAAATGACAAAGTACCAACTCTGCCTAAAACAAAGCAATCGATTTTGAAGCTCATTCAAAAAATTTTAATAGATTTATAGTGAATGGATTTTATTATACACAAGCATTTCAAAAATTACCTAGTATGGAGAAAGCAAATTACTCTTCAGTGAGATAAGTGTTAAATGATAAACTGCTCCAGTGCTGACACAACACATAAATATGCAGTATCCATAAATCTGAGGAGAGCTAATGTAAAAGCTGAGAATAAGAACTTCAGGAATAGTCCTTTTACTTCTCCAATGATTAATATTGCCATGTATTACACCAACATAAACATGTCTGTCCCTGCAGAAACACAACACAATGCACACTGTAAATCTACTTGTAGAATTCTGGCTGCTAAATTTTCCCTGGAAAAATTCCCATGGAATACTTCCATGAAAGACTCACATAAATGTCAGCATGGGTATTTTTTCTGTAACTCTGTTCAAATGGATCTTTAGGAAGGGGTGACTGAAGTAGATACCACCAACAATAGAAAGATTCTTCACCTTCTCTTCAGCTACCAAATCAGTTAATTATCAAGAGTTCCTCATGAATATTAATACTCAGTTATGCAATACTGTTATCAACGTATTAGTCATAGAAAGGAAAATATTTAACTTGTTCTGAAAATTCAAGGTTGGTATTTATTACTTTTCCCCCCTCCTTCTTTCCACTGCTCTCATTGCCCTAATTGCTTGAACAAGATCTTCCACTGTAACTAAAAACAAAATAGAGAAGGGGGTAGAAATAAGTGAAGTGATCCCAGTGTTGCCTTCTGATCCCGAGTTACTCTGGAGGGGGTTCACTGGAGGGGCATCCTGGTGCTCAGGGGGACAGAGCTGGGAGGAGGATGCAAAGACAATAGAGAGGAACTCTTCTTGGATGTGCAGAACAGCAGGACAGGAGGTGCAAAGCAACAAACATGGGTTGGAACACTGGAAATTCCTTTTTTCTATTATTTTTTTCAATAACAGTGGTCAAATGCTGGAACAGCCCCACTGAGAGGTTATGAAACATCCTTTCTGAAAGGTGTTCAAAACTGAGCTGAAATTTTTTTCTGAGTAGCCTGATCTGATTAGATTTGCTTTGAACAAAAGCAGATGGGGAACTCTGGAAGTCCCTGCTATCTTAAAATATGTTACAAATCTAAACTTCTGTATAAAGATTCCTATCTTGTAATTGATTCTACACGCACTGGAACTCTTCTCAGAATCCCAGCCCACAGGTATCACTCCTGGCTGCTTTCCTCAAGTACCTTGTGATATCAGACTACACATTTTATCCACCTCTGAGGCAGAGCAGTCAGTTGGAACACAGACATTAAACTCTCCCAAGGACTCCCAGGTCTCTAACTTCATCCTGGGGTAATGCCCAAACGAAACACAGACCCTTCAGCTTTCAATGAATCCTACAGACTAGAAAATGCATTTTAATTTACCGTGCCTCTCTATAGTCTCCTAAATGGCTCAGTTTTCTTTTCCAGTTTCAAAACTCACCAAAATTAATGTGAAATGATAAAAGTCCAGTATTCCTTTGTATAAGGAAGACACAGTCTGATTCTAAGGAATGACCTGATGTGAGTGAATATATAAACCACGATGAAGGAATTTTATAGTAACAAAGAGAGTGTGAATATAAGAGAAAGGGATTGTTGCCAGAGAAACAGAGATAAGCGAGGATGGTGTTGCTATAGCAACTGAGTGACATCAGAGTTTTCCTATTCAGTGCACTGGGTGATAATGAAGTGGTGAAACAGCAGCTTCTCTGTGAGCTGCTCCCGGGAGGTGGGCACAGCCCCAGCTCTGATTGTTTCACACTTAAGACATGTCTAATTAGGAGGTTTACAGGTTTCTTGACATCTCCGTGTTACACCCTCGAATGTCTCCTTCTCGCACGGGAGTCCAAGGAGAGGCACATCCGTTCTGAAACAAAAGAACAGCCATTTCTCCGTCCCTCAGGAGCAAAAAGAGGATTCTAAAAGAGAATGAAGAGAGTCAAGGAAAAGATGGAAATACGGTCCCTCACACAGCACTGTGCCTCTCAGGCACCATCAGGCACAGCTGATCAGCCAGCTGCACAAGGAAATGTAGTTCGGGATAAAATAAATTAGGGTATAACTCCTGCCAAAGCAATGCTTATTTTTCAGCTTCTGCCTTTTCCAAGGATAATGGTGTCTTCCTGGACCACCTTGCAACATAATGGAGAATGTTTTAAAGACAGTTACTTTAAACTTTTTTTTTAACCTTGAAAAACATCTATGGTGAAGGAATAAGATATTTTCAGTATTGTAGAGTAAATGAAAAAGTATTGGTGATAATATAAATACTGGTAAAAAAAAAAACCTTCATAAAACCCTATTCATAAAATGCATAGAAAACCAAACAATATCTGTATTTCAAATAGCAAACACATCCCCAAAGGGAAGCTTATATTAGTTTTGTCTGTATCAAGGGCTGAAGAAGCTGTGGCTTCATAGCTGTTGCAGCAAAATCCACAATATGACTTGACATTTATTCTGCAAGAGGGACTACTGAATCTGTAATAACAGCCCAAACTTTCAATCCACCTTAGCCTGGGATATCACTCCTATTTATTAAGAACACAACAATAAGCAAGGTCTGGACTTAACACACTGGTAAGTCGAGAGCCTTGCTAAGTGAAATGGTGCAGTTCAGTTTAACCTGGGCTGCTCAGACACCGGTAACAAACCAGCTACACGATCAGGCAACTCAGTGAGAGCTGCAAAGTCTATCGAGAAGCTGAATAAATATTCAGATAACCACAGTGAGTCTCCAGCTGCAAATCCAGTGGGCCAGACAGATGGACAGACAGATGGGATCCAGGCACCCACAAGGCTGGGCAGGGCCACATCACAGGGTGCAACAGCAACATCTCCATCACAGACACAGACACAGGAAGGAGAGTCCAGGCATGAAAGATTCGGGTTGTGACAGGAGGAACAACAGTGGAGTCTCATACAAGCGAAACGAAGTTCTTGGTAAAGCAAAGAACAAGACAAAGGTTTTCTAATGCTCCCACGAGTCCCTGTTATTTAGATTGAGATCACACCTTCCTTTACCCAAACTTCTGAAATTTTGCAAGTATTTGATTTATGTAAAGTTGTATAAATGCAACGGAATTTGCATGATTTCTTGGTATTTGCAGCAGCCAAGAGGGGAGAGGGAATAATGCAGAAGGAGAAGAATCTGACAAGTTTTGACTTCTGATTTTTGCTCTCACAGTTCTGCCTGGTGAGGCAGTAATTATCTGCAGCCAGCACTGAATTCATTCTCAGCCCAAAGGTGACAGCCCTGGTGGATGTGACATGAATCTCTAATGAGAAGTCCATCTGTTAAAATATTGCCTTTTGGCAGAAATATTATCTTGGTGCAAAACCTTCCTTGGATCTCACTACCTTGTGACAACAATATTTAGCCATTTCTAGAGGATAATCAGGGCAGATTTATCTCCCATATAAAGCCACAAACAAGGAGAAAGGGCTTTGCAATATAAAAAGTCCAAACTGAGGCAGTTGCAGTTCAGACAAACTTGTCCTGAATTCACTTCTCAACCTGCTTGTGCATTTGAGCACAGAAAATAACAAGTGGCCTTTAAGGAACAAGAAAGGAGCAGTAGGATTTGTGCAGCGACAATATTTCAAATAGAATGTGAAAATCCAAAGAGCTCAGCAGAGATAAATATTAGTCAGCACTGAGATTGGCCATAAACCAATTGTAACTGCAAACTCTTTACCAAGTGCTCATCTGAAACCATCAACAAATCCCAGGGTGCTAATACAGATGTACATAAAGACTGCAGGACAGGTACTGGAATTCCTTCCTTCAGCTGCATTTTTAGCATTTAGGTCCTGGTGGGGATGTTGTAGATGGCTCAGTTCCCAAGGGCAAAGGCAAGGAGACAGATCTTCAATATTCTGTGTCTGTCTTTAAAAGATACTGCAGGCCCTTAATCATGTCAGAGGTATTTAGCAGTCATTTAAAGATTTTTTTTCCTCATTTTCACGTGTTCTTTGCTGGTACCATAAAGTCATTTCAGTGCCAAAGAGCTGGATCCTGCCAGCTCAAACCAAGGAACAAAGCAATCCCTGAAGCTTAAAGGCCACGCTGAAGAATTAGACTTCACACCAATGAGTTCTGCAAAGTGTGGCCTTCCAGGAAGTGGCAGTTTTGGATAAAAAAAAAATTAATTACAAAACAAATTATACAAATCAATACTGAAAAGTTTAATCAGTTTAGTGTTTGGAAAATGAAATTAACTTTTCAAGAGGCAACTTGTTCTGGTATATCTGAGGAGTTCCCTGAATAGAAGCTTGGAGGTACACAAGGGTTGGGTTTACATTTTCTAGATCACTGAAGTCCTTTCAGGCAGGAGTATCAGAAGTGCAGCCTCTCCCAGGATAGCAGCTCTTTCTTGCACTTTACCTTGTTTATATATTCACAGCTGATAAGCAACACACCTAAGCACATTTTCTTTGCATAAAATACAACTAAAATGGAAATTGTTTTGTCTTGGCATATGAAGTAGGGACTCAAATAAAATAGCTTTGTCTTTTTGGTCCTTCTGCCTCCAGACAGTGGAAATCTCACTGGAATTCTGTCCCCACTGTTACCCAAAATATCCCGATTAGTAAAATAAAGTCACTGATTTAAGTGATACATAAAATGCACACCTATTTCCATGGGACACTATGCTGAAGATGATTTTTATGTAACCCTTCATGTGTTTTGGACCAAGTAACTTACCATCTTGTGAAAGATAAGAACAAGCAGGAGGAAGGTTTGCCCCAGGACTGAGGGGCAGAGGAGAAATGCTACACTTAGAGGAAGATTTCATAACCATAACTTGTCTAGGACAACATGTCTTTTCAAGATGATGTTTTCACACAGTTCTGAATATCTGTATTGCACAAGTTGCTCTGTAAAGTAGTTATTACTCTCAAAGAACACAGTGGCACTCGTGGTTTATTCTAAATGCCCATAAAATAGTGGTGTGTCTCAGTCCTATCAACAGGCTTTTGTTCAGGGCCCTGTGGCTTCATTTTGTGAAGCAGGTGACACATCCAGCAATTTAGGAAAGATGAAGCCTGGCATTCCCCACCTGCAAACCATCTGTATCTAATTATCACAACACTAATTAGAATCATTATCAAGAGGGGTTGAAGCAACAAAACCTGACTTACAGTACACTCTGCCCTTTTGGAAAGGCAGGTGAGTTACGGAGCAGCTGAAATGAATTGGTTTCAGTTACCTCTGACATCCGCTGCACAAGGGGTATCTGTCTTGTGCCTGGAATCTTGGATTTTTCTTTGAAATAATACTAAACAGGCTGTGTGGGGAAAAGAAAAAGTTCCAAAAAACAAGCAGCCAGTGAACAACATCATAATTTCTGATACTCGTGTGCACCAAAATGAAAATGCTCATTTTCTACAAGAACAAAACATGTCTTTGGAAGTTGTTAAATGAGATGTATTCTATGCATGATAAGATTTATTCTGTGCACATTAAAACATTGCTCTTTCTGACTGATGAAAAGAGTAAAATCAAAGCAGCTGTTTCACTTACTAAGTGCAAGTATTTGTTATATTTATACAACATTTCTTTTACACGTTCTTTAAAGTAGCTCAGCTATACACAAACATTCAAATGCATAAAGAAGCACAACCTCAACAGACTCACACAGAAAAGATCAATAGTGTTCTGGGATACTTGATGGAGTTTCTGTCTGAATAAAAAATATTCCACTGGTTATCTCTGAACACATCACTGTGTGATATTTCTCCTGCATTCAACACACTCACAGGCAATATTTCCTTTCTAGTGAAAGGAAGCCTTGTGTCCTGATGAGAAGCTAATTTCATTTATATTCACCTCTCTGGAACCAGCAAGTGCTTAAGGGTTAATCCTTATTCACATTTTTCTAATACAATGCCTGGTACTTCTCACAGACAAAAAAGTTGATGCAGTGGGAATGAATTGAGATATTTCTGATAATCTGATTTGCTTGAACGTCCTAAAAGTACACAGCATTTTGCACTTCCTTACAAAAGACCAGAACTGCACTTTTAGAAAATAAAATGCAGGAAGAAAATACTCATTAAATATATATTACACTATTTTCACCATTTACTTCCATCATGAGCAATCAGAGAGCAAAACCCTGCACAGTTTTGGAAAATATTTTACCAAAAAAATGCCCTACAAACAATCCAGAGAAAAGCCTTGATTAGTGGAATACCTAGAAATTCATCAGAAATAAAGTTTTAAGGAGTGTAAAAATTAGAATATTCCAATTGTGATTTATAATGTAATTTCTATTTTTCTCAGAGAGCCATTGTCTGTGACCACAGGAATAAAAAATTCACTTTGCTGGAATGGGATAAAAGAGAATAGGATGAAAATAAATCAACCTCAGAAATCTTCCCATCCTCAAAATCTACAAAAATCCAGAGACTTTGCAGAGAGGAATGCTGACAGCATGACTTCTTAATAAACATCAGATCTGTAGAGAGTACATGGCAACATTAAGAAATTATTCACTAAGTGGATCAGAAAAAATATTTGGGCTTTTTAAATCTTTAGTTTCAATTTTCCTTCTGTATATTTTAAAACCAGTAAGACGTAACATACATTTGCATCACACTTTTTCTAAAGGAAACAATGGCTTTGGGATGTTAGATTATTTTTTTCTGTACATTTTTATTTCTGATAATATTTGCACAATGAATGTCTCCTTTGAAATAGCAAAGTTCCACCCTGTGGATAGAGCAGTGGACAGGGATTTTGTAGGACAGCAATTACCATTTCAAAGCTCTGTGTGAGCTTCACTGGTGGCTGCCCAGCCCTGCCTGTGCCCCAGCCCAGCCCCACCAGGCTCCAGGAGCTGGGTTTGAGCAGAGTTCCATCCTGCTGCCCATCCCAGGGGCTCCCAGGGCACTGTGCTCAGCAGGCAGCCTGGCCCCAGCTCCTTGAGGCCCAAGGGACTGCCAGTGCTGCACTGACATCCACAGCTGTGGCTGAGACTGCAAAGCAGATAAACCCAAAGACAGTGAAGTCCCAGGGCCAAGTCCTCCTCTCTGGGGCTCTGCTTTCCCTTGAGGTCCTGAGGAACCTCTGTAGTCACACAGGCTCTTGTCTGGATCATCAAAATCCCACAGTAAGGCTTCTCAGACCTGGGTAATGCCATACTGAGAGTGAGGAGCAGGAGCAGGACCATAACCAGTCTTGCTCTTTTATGAATATGTTTTCCCCTGTTACAGGAGTTTTCTGACATGGGCAGTGAGTGGCCAAAACAGCTTGTAGCTACAGTCACTATGGAAGCATCTGACAGCACCACTGCCTTGCTTTGTAGTACATAGATAGTTCTTGCAAACACAGTTGTACCAAATACACAGCCTAAATTCTACCAGTTATAACTGAATAGAGTCAGGTAAAGTCAGCAACTTTTCAGGGTATCAGTGCATCAGTCAGCTCAAGCTGAATATGGAATTAGTGAATAAGCAGTTATATGAATATTATAGTTCTGTTCCTCCCTTTCTGTTGTTCCTTACCCTCTTCCCTTTCAACATGAGCAATGAAGGATCATTTCTGAGTATGTAAGGAGTGTCCAAACTGGTTCCCCAGTTAAGTGATCCTCATCCTCTGCCTAAAAACTGCTCAATCTGCAACCAAAAGCTTCTTGTCTAATATAAAACCATTCCAATCTTATACCTACTTCTACAGGAAAGCACAACTATTTCTCAGATGCCACACAAACCCCTCTTCTCTGCATGAATGTTCTTCTTTCCAGGCAGAGGGAGGGGAAAAAATAAATCATCCTTTGATTCCTCCCTTTCCCACAGGGGAAGCAAAGCACACTCAGTGAAGGTCATTTTTCACCTTCTCTTTTGATTTACCACACAATTAATCAAAATGTGAGGTCTGATTTTTCTTCTGGATTCCTTATGGCCTTATTATTAAAATAGAACTAAAACATTTAATAGACTTACTGTATGAAATTCTGATCATTCTTGAATTCCAGGAGACAAGGCCATGTACTGTGCTTAATAAAGCACCAGCCAAGCCTCTGACCTCATTACAAATTTACTCAAGTGAATAGAGGAACGAGAGAAAGACAATAAGCAAATTTTCATTTGATTCTGGGAAAAAAATTTACATATTTCTGGTTTTCTATTATAGATACGTTCTTGATACTTCTCCATTTCTTTCCAAGTTTAATTACTTCAATCTTCAATGTCTTTAAAGAGGAAGTTTTTGGCATGTGATATTTCAAGGTTTTTTTCTTTCCAAGGGTCAGGGTTTTTTGAGTTAGATGCCAACAAATCAGACTTGCAGTGGAAAGATGGTTGAATCTGTCACTGGAGCAGAGCTGGAGATGGTGCAGTGGGACCGTGGCAGCCAAAGCCCTCCTTGGCAGGGAGCAGCACACAGCAGAGAGACCCTGAGGAGGACGGAATCAGCTGTGTGCACTTGCAGGAGAAGGTGGGAACGTGAGAGTTTGAACTCTCTCAGGACTTCTGGAGGAATAACAGAGCAGAGAGCAACTCTTCTGTAAGCCTTGAAGGCAAACCTGAGCCAGCTGGAGTCACCACACCCTTCAATAACACCCTTCCCTCCACCTGCAGCATAAACCCACCTCCCTCAACTATAGTTTGTCCAGTTTATAACTTGAAGCACAACTTCTGTTACTACTGTGCATCTTGCTGCTCTCAGGATCTTCTTCCTTCCTCACGCAGTTTGTGACCTCTGGCTATGAAATCCTTCTGTGGCACACCTGAGCTGTGCTGGTAATGGTACCCAGCAGTGCCACCCTGGGAGCACCTCGTTGGTTCACAGTCAGGCTCTGTTTGCTGCCTGGCTCCTGCCTGGCCCCTGCCCAGCCCCTGTTTGCTGCCCAGCCCCTGCCTGGCCCCTGCCCAACACCTGCCAAACCTCTGCCCAGCCCCTGCCCAGCCTGGGGGGCACAGGAGTCTCCTCGGGCTGCGCTGGGTGACGTGAGCAGAGCCAGCCCAGGAGTCTGGTTAGCCAAGTCCTACTCAAACCACTGCCATGTCTTGTATATTAATAGGCCCCATTTTACAGACACATTTGTAGAAATATGATCCAAATGCTAAAGAATATAAAAATATTAGTTTTGACAAAAGTTAAGGTATTTTCTCCTAGCTGACAGATGCTACTAAACCTCAAATTCAGTAGCAAGATACCATGTAACTTCAGCAATCTCACTCCAGTGTGATTAAATAATTAGCAAAGTAACCTGGTAGCCAGAGCACAATTCTAAACCTTGTGAAACTGTCCCTGAATAACACTGGAAAATTAATTATCTGGTTTGCTGTCTATAAAATAAAGATAATGATATTTCCTTCCACACAGGGACACTGTGCAGCTGAACAGAGAAGACCCTTATGCAACAAGTGTAGGCCATGAGAGTTCAGCATCTGGAGCACAAATATTGCACAAGTTCACTTGAAAAGTCACATTGTTAAAGGCTGGAAAGAATTGTTATTGCTAAGAAGTTAAATATCTTGCATGTGGTCTAGTGCATATGATTATAAGCAGATTTCAGTGTCTTCAAATTGTCCATAGGAATAGAAATATTTACCTTAAAGATGAATTAACACTCTCAAATTTCAGTAAGACTTATTTTTCATTAGCATAGCAACAAAGGGGAACACTGATTGAATTAATGTCTTTGTTCCTTTGTATACATTTTCTTGAGCCTCTTAAGTTGTAAGGCTGAATGTGTGGTATTTAGGATTCTTTAATGAAAGTTAGATGTAGCTGAGCACAAAACTCATTCAGAATCACTTTTAGATGGCACTGTCTAGTTCTTTAATAGATATTCTGTATAGCGTGCTTTTTCATTACTGGGTTGCATTATTTTTGTTCACAATAATTAAAAATAAAAAGCAAAAACAATGGACTTAGACTTATCAACTCTAGCAAGAAATTAAGACCAGTAACTATACAATCTGCCTGTGAAAAGCAGCAAGTTTTATTGACTAAATGCTATTTTTATTTTTTAAACCAGAAGCTGTGTAATTGTGTAACGTTTTCTTAGAACACCCAATATAAGGTCACTTAGATACGAAAGAAGGTGTTTGTGCCCCTGCTTTATGGCCACTTTCTCTGAACTGCAGGATTGTTCAGAGATCTTTCCCAACACCTACAGCCCAAGAGTCCCCCCAGGGATGAAAACCCCCCACAGAAACTCTGAGCTCTCAGGTGGGTAACTCTTCCCAGATGGGACATATCTGAAATAGAGTTGCTCTTTACTGCAGAGCATCAGCAGCAAACATCTGTTTCTAGATTTCATCTTAAATTGTTATAGCAAAGCAAAAAGAAGGTGGGGGAGGGAGGCCACCCCAGCAGTTATGGAGCAGTCATATCCATAAAGTTTAAGACACATTCAGATCCATAGAACTTCCAGGAGTATTTCTTTTTAATAACTGGGACAAAACTGATGCAAAAAAAATCTAAATCTGGTAGGACAGAACATAGAGAACTCATATAGAGGTTTAGAGGGACTGTAAAAGGTTTTGCATTAAATGAAAGTATCTGCATGGCTAAACTCCAACCAAATTTTACAAAATTCCCCAGTTCCTCCAGGCATACTTTTAACACTCCAAAATCCTGCAAGTGCATCTGTATAGAGTTTTGGGGTGCAATTCCACACTGGCACATCCTTCCTTTGCTGACAAGGCTTTGACTGAGCCCTCTCATGGCAAGGATCATTTCCTTCAAGTTTTGATGATATTCCAATCAAATAATGTTTTGAAAGAAGAGTACGGAAAACAGAAGAAATAAATTTATTTCTGTAGAAACAGATGGAGAAAATGCAGAACATTGTTATATTTCATGAAACTGCTGTCTGGGTAAGAAATGAAGCACAATTTATTATGTATTCATTTTGCCCATCTGCTAAGTTTGTCATTAAGACAATGAATTCAGTTCATTTCCTTCACTCCCAGCTAAGCAGTGCAATTAAGGTTTTAGAACACAGCCACTGATAAAAGGACCTTTTTTCTATTATAGCCTTTATTCCAAGTATTTTCTCACTAAATAGCTTGGGAGGCTTTCTTCCACTCTCGTATTTTCTCTTCTAGTCTTACCAACTTCTCTTCCATATTTTCAGACTTTATCTCTCATATTCACCTAAGTCTTTCTCCTTTTTTTGCCACGTTAGTGGTTCTGGTCTTCCTATAGCTCCCTGTAGCTGTATAGAAGTTCTGGAGAATTTACATATATATATACATATATATAAGTTTATATATATATAAATATAAAGGAAACAGAGAGCTACATTTGGAACTGCTTCTTTACATCTCATTTTTTAACCAAAAAGAATAAATGTTTTTCTGCATATTAAATGCACAAGGAGCTGAGTTTATAACCATCATTGATCATGGGAATTGATAATTCTATTAAGTACCATCTTAATAGTAATTTTTTCCCCCTGGAATCACACTTGAAAAAATGTTTCTCAAATGCTCAAAGTTAATGTACTATTTATTAATAACTATCTGTATTAGAAGCAAATTATTTTATAAAAAACCCTTAAAAGGCTGTATGTTTTGACACCTTTATTTGAGCATGTGTTGTAAGCAGGGCTTGCTTTCCTCCCTTACCCTGCTCTGTGTGCAGTTTGTGTTTAAAATGCAGGCTCTGATTTCTAGGGTTTAGTACCATTTGGGGCAATTTCTTTTTCAACTGCATTTCCAACCACAATAGAATATCTAATGGGATGGAAAACAAAAACTGTGTTACTCATAACACCACAAAAAGGCCTGCTTTGAGTTGTTGGTGTTTCTTCCTTCTTTGGAAGGAACTGTGTATTTTTCTGTAAAATACAACATGTTAGTGAGGTTAATGTCAGTTGTGAAATATGATGGAAGATGGAATGACAACCATCACATCATCCTGGTCTGGCTTTACCCAGATCACCACGAGAGTGACACAGACCTTGTGCCCCTGCCAGTGATCCTCATCAACCCAAAACAGGCAATCAGGTCATAGAATCATAGAATCAATTGGGTTGGAAAAGACCTCCGAGATCATCGAGTCCAACCCTTGGTCCATCTCTAGTC
>JAWWEV010000022.1:7347467-7364391 GCA_035583235.1 Hafferia zeledoni | reverse complement strand
TGCCTGGCTGCTCTCCAGCCACTCTGTGCCCAGCCTGTAGTGCTGCATGGGGTTGTTGTGGCCAAAGTGCAGGACCCACTATCATTTTCTTCTGCCCTTTCTATTGCAGTTCTATTACAACACACAGAACAGTAGGAATATTCAGGTATGTGTGGTTTAGGTATAAAAAGCCAAGAACATATTTCAAAGCTAACATAAGATTGCTACCAACATAGTTAATAGCCTGGCTTGTGTTATCCAAAGTCTTGGGCCTTGCTCACCTCTCGTCTTGCTCTGTGTGCTGATCATTTATCACAGATACAAGGCAGCTGGAATGAGCAGCATTGTCCAACCCTGGGTTTGGTAGCACAAGCAGCTTTTGTCAGCACAGTCAGGCACAAATCCCACCTCAGATGCCAGAGTGGTGTTTGGAGCACCTTGTTTGGGACATCAGGCCAGACCATGCAGCTTCTCCCCAATCCTGTTTTGGCAGCCACCCTGACACGAAAGGCTTCATCTTTGACAGCTCTGACTTTGGCTTTATTGCCAGGCATTAAATATGCTATTCCATTAACTCCCTGTGCAAATTCTCCAACAATAAGGGCTGTAAATGTAAAATATTTGCAACAGAGTGAATTGGTGGTCTGCTTCCACAAAAAAACCCCAAACCCACCCAAAACAAAAGAAACCAAATACAAACCATACATACCAGCATAATAAAAGCACATTATTCTCTCAGGATAATGTCCTCCATATGGCTAAAACATCAAGGAAATGGTTTAATGCAATTCAAGTACAGAGTTATTGACAAAAATGATTCCCATTAAATCATTTTCAGCAGAAGTTCCAGCTCATATAGGCTAGCCACAAAGTTTTCTAATTGTAATCAACATGCACACTACATCAGTTCAGCTCAGATGCATCCTTTGTTCAGCTTTCTAGCTCTTCTGACTGAATGCCTTCAAAAAAAGAGCTTGAATAAGACAATTACAAATCGTGCTAAATGTTCTTTTCCTCACTACTTACATCTCTAAGCTATAGAGTCATCATTACAGATGTAAGACTAGCAGTGATCACATTAAACTACAAAAATAACATTCACAAAAGCCAGGAAATTCATAATTAAGGTTGATACTTCCAATTCATTCTCTCCACCCTGGCTGTTCCCACTTTCAGAGCTTGCCAAATTACCCACTGTCTGAGACTGGAGCTGCATCATGGGATTTAATAGAGACTGGGAACAACCTTCCTTTGGAGTCCTTACACTTTGAACTGTCCTTGAAATTATATCAAGCAGTAGTTGCTCATATGACACTTCAGGTTTGCTTCTCAGTGAATTGTTTTTCCATTGGCAGGATCCAAAACAGCCTTCTGCATTAACAGTTTAAAATTCTGATTTCATGCAGACAGATGTTAGTTATGACTCCATTCCTACTGTGCATCTCATGCATTTATTCCTCCCTCTCCTCTGGTACCCCACTCACTACTGAGCACTGAGCACTGTCCTCAGAATTCCACAAGGGAAACACTGTTACTTTGAGTTAAAATAATTTTAGGAAATATGATTACAATAAATGTGTCTTTTTTTCGTGAAGAACTGACATTTTTCATGCAGCCTGATTACACCCAGCTTTTTCCAAATATATTCAAAGCCACTGAAGACTGAAGCAAGCAACATGTTTTAGCCATGATGAAGTATTTCATTGTATTTATCTGTGAAATATTAGGCACTTTTTCAGAGGACAAATTAAAAACTCGGGGTGGGAAAAAACATCAGAAGATTCTCAGATATCATTAAATATTTGGGCATAAAAAGCATTTTGACATTAAAAAAAAAAAGGATTAAATCTATCCTCGTAGTTTCCCTCATTTGTTTGCTTTGTTCCACCATATTGATCAAAGGGAGTTAAGAAATAAAACTTGGATCAGGCTTGAAGCACCAAAGTGGGAAGAATAAAGCAGGAAATCCCAGGTGAGGTTGGAAACAGCAGGTTCAAGCCTTGGTTTTACACTTCTAACTGTCTGGTTTAGCTGTTGATGCTGAAGCTCAAAGAAAATCATGGGAAAGGATATGCCCATGTGAGGGGGAAAGTGGTATAAACATGCCCTTCTTTTGTCAAAAGGCAGGGAAAATGCACCACTGATGTAACAAGAGGACCTCACTGTTCAAAGTGCTGCAGGACCATGAAATATGAATTTGGCATAAGTTATGATAAATTCAAAAAGCAAGATTATTACTTCAAGCAGGTAAAGAGTCAGGGCATTCATGCACTATATAAAATTTCTGCCAAAAATATTCACAATCCAGAATATTTGAATTTTGCTGAACCGCAACAGGGAGTGGGAAAGAGTGGAATCCCACAGTCCCCATTGCCTAAAGATGGCTCAGCCATCAGACACAAAATTATTAATCAGTGAGGTAATTGTTAGAACTATCCCCAGATCCCATGGCAAAACAGGATGCCCAGATCTAATTTTTATTATACAAAATAAAAATCTCCTTTGATAAAATTCCCATAAAATAAGTTTTTCTGGTGCCAAAACTCTCACATCTTAACATAATTAGGGATTACAGAGTCTAAAACCTTCATGATTTTCCAATATTGTTGCTAAGCCATAAAAAAAAATGGCTTCTCCAACAGAATTCCAAATTCACAAGAATTTATATTTATTGCTTTGGCATATGCCAAAATTCAAAACTATTTCTGATAAAGTAATAAAAACTAATTGCTGTTTCCGTGTCCCTTGGGCTCTTTGCACCATGTTGAGATCACCCTACTGGAACCAAGAACTGTGTAACAGATGTAAACCAAGCAAGATGAAGGTCACTCTAAGCAAAAAGTTTAGCACAAGTGTTAAAAACATTTTCTGTCTCCCATAAAAATAATTTTCTCCAATATGGGAGATAATAATTGTTATAATATGCTGACTGTGGTGCAGCATTTTCATACCGTGACTACAAGAGATAAAAGTTCGTATGAAACTTCATCAGGAGAAAAAAAAAATCTTTATCAAGGAAAGAGTACCAAGATATTAATGCAAATTAAACGGAGAACTCATCCATGACTAAGGAACACTCTTCCTCATTTCCTCAAAGATAACCCAGCTATTCAGCACTTAAAGTGACCCTTCAAGTGTTCCAGGCTGACACCCCACGGGAACTCTGTGCCCTCCCTGACTCCCAGGGTGACTCTCAGCTTGCCCAGTGACAGGACAGCTGAGGACACCGCGCAGTGTCTACACAGCACACCCTTCCACTGCTGCTTGGAAAACAATGCTGGTATTGCTGCAGTGAGAGTTCATTAACACAGGGTGCTCATTCAAGGATAAACACTAAGTACCAGCAGCCTGGAACAGAACTGAAGTGAAATCTCCTAAGCTTGGTTACAATTTTGTGAAAATATTCAGTGCATACACTTTTCTCAAACTGTTCCACTGCTTATAAATTAGAGCAGACTTATGAAAGGTTCTGCTAGAATACTGATGAACACAAAATGAACATTACTTTCTGGCTCATTTCTTGATACTAAAATATTCCCCACAAAGCAAAATGTGTTTCTAAATGACCTTTGGAAGAACAAGCTATTTTCCAGGTATCAGTAAACAGATGTGGTCATGCCATTTCAAGTTACTGCAGCAGGTCTCCAGGACCTTTATCATTGGGGTCCTACAAGCTGCAGTTTCTTTCTTATGTCCTCAAACACTTCTTTTTTTTAATTGGAAATCAATCAACTAATCTTTAAAAGGACAAAGACTTTGCTTGCATTACTTCTGCACTAGTGGAAGGAACCCATTGAAATCAGATTTTAGGAGGTAGCAATACAGTTTTGGTTTGCAGCAAATAACCAAAGAGCTGAGTCACATTTCCCTCCCTTTTCTTTCCACTGGCAACAGCTTTCTCCTAGTACTTTTATTCACAAATATTTTCCTGTGAGTTACTTTGTTTTGCTGGCAAGCACCAAAAAATTGTGCAATCTGTTTATGACTCAAGCCACTTTGTTTCTAACAGTGACAAAGTACTCACTTTATGTCATGTTCAACTGCACATTTGAGCTGCACATCTGTATTCTTAAAGCCTCCCATTAGCACCATTTTAATATAACCATAAAGCTATTAGCATAATTTCTCTGCTGTTGAGTGATAACATGGTAATGTTATCAAGTTAATTTAAATGGTTGGAATTATAGACTTCTATAGATCATCAAAACTATTAAAGACACTCAGCTAGTCCATTCTTGATCCAAAATTACAACATGCCAGAGTCACCCTTACTACAGTTTGAATACAGACCCAAATAATCTGATGTAATTGTTTCCAATTTCCTCAATTCTGCTCCTTTATAATTCCATGATCCCCACATTACTGTATTTGTTGCAGCCATAAATGTTATGCACTTGGCGGCTGCCACTGAAGAACTGTATAAACATTTTTGGTTCAGTAAAACCTGTTTTAGGCATTCACAAAAACCTTTGGCAATCACAGTCTGATAATACAGTTTAAAGGTGTAATAACCAATTCTGGAAACAAGTTACACTGATGGAGAACACCACTGAAACTGATAGTTTAGTTAAATAGCTCAAATACTCTTAGTTATATGTTTATATCATTGAAATATGCTAAGCACTTTTCTTTCTTAAAGTCTACAAAGTGGGAAACACAAACATTAACTTTCTAGGGATTTACAGCATTTTAGAGTATCTGTTTTAATGTATCAGTGCTCCTACATTTTGTTCTGCTTATTTTTCATAAGCAGAAACCATTGGTATGTATTCTATCTTCTGAAACTTCTGCTTTCCCCACCAAAGGTGTATCGCAGGTCCCGGAGCCCTGAGAAAGGCCACGTGGGGCCTCACAACAATGGGATGTTTCTCCTCCTCCTCCCTCTCGGTGCCCGCGGGCATTGCCGGGAGGTCTCCATGCCCACCTGTTGGGCACCCGCCTCCAGCCCTCGGCTTCCCCATCCTCAGGGTGCTCCGCAGCTCCCTGGGAAGGAACAGCAGTTCCTCCTCACACCTGCAGGGATTCCTCGCCCTCTCCTGGGCCAGGAGAAGGGTCAAGCGGGGCCACCCCAAACCGCAGCGCGTTCTGCCCCCTCGCCTGAGTCACTGGGGGAAGGATGTGCTCTCAAACTGTTCCCGAAGCACCGACTAAGGGGGCGCAGCCCCGGAGTAAAGAGGGAATACACGGCAGGGACACAAAGGGGTGTAGGAAGATGCTGAAATGAAAGGACAGATACCTTGGACGACTCAGAGACTGGCAGTTGAAAGTTTTAAAAAGCTGTTTCTGGTTCTGTTGTGTCACACCCTGCCGGCCTTCTTGGTGCTCCTTTTGTTCTCTTGAGGACCCAGACGTTAAACTGGATTGCCTTTCCCTGGCCCAAGAGGGACTCGCCCCGTGCCCAGGAGCTCCCGTGGAGGCCCCGGGCCCCGTCCCCTCTCTGTCCCTGCCGACTGCAGGGTAGGAAACCCTGTCCGAGTCTCTCGTGCCTCGTGGCTGGGCGGGGGCAGGGCCAGGGCCCAGCCAGCCCTGCCCTGTCCCAGTTCTATTGGTCAAGGGACCTTGACCCTGCCTCTCCCTCAGTTTGCACCCAACCCAGCCAGACCAGGGACCGCCCCCAAAAGGTCTGTTAATACCAGCGCCTATTTTGAATAGACGGATTCTCTGCCTTGCAACTGCCTGGAGTTCTTTGTCTCTCTCTCCTTTCTCTGCCCCCATGGAACCAAGGGGATAGCAGGGAAACCCTTCTCCCTTTCCCTCCACACCGCACGGAAGAGACCCCTTCTGCCCTTAAAACCTATAAAGGGGCACCCACAGGAGAGCAGGAGCTTCCTCCGTGCCCCGAGGGGCGTGCACAGGGCGGACTCCACCACTGCCCTCAGGTGGGCAGAGCACAGGTGGTCATCACTTCTGCCCTCGGGTGGGCAGAGCACAGGGCGGGCCCTTCCTGTCCCCGCAGGTGGGAGCATCCCCCAGCTGATCGCCCTCTGCGGGCTCACCACGATCCTTCCCGCCGGTCCCTCCCAGCTGGGTCGTTTCCGAGGGAGCTGCTGCGAGCCCTGGCACAGCCCAGCGCCAGCCGGAGGGACCTGACTCTGGCAGGTACTTCCTTGGGCTCTCCTCTCACCTTCCGCACTGACAGCCCCGGGGAGAGCCGCACAGCAGCTCCCTTGGGCCGGTCCTTTCTTCTAAGAGCCTTATTTTATCACCTCATTTCTGTAAAAACAAGCGCTGCGCCAGGTCTGGAGGGACTTTGCCCGTCCCCGTTGTGCTCTGGCTGTTGTTTGACAGGGCGAACACGAGTTGGGGCGGGCGTGCAGCTCCCTCTGCCCATGGCTGCGGTGCCCGTGGCAGGAGCAGCCCCACAGGAATGTCTCGGGATCTGTCCCCGCTGCCAGGCAGAGCTGGCATAGACACGGCCACTTAGTGCTCAGGGGGCTGTTGGCATTTTTACTTGAATGAGGTGTGTGTGCAAACGGAGCATTTGGTTGCACATTGGGACAGGCCGGGGGGGGGGAAATTCAAAAGATGAGAGAGAATGCAGCAGCGAAATGGATTTGAGCATCGTGACTGAACCAGAGCCAGGGCTGCCCGTGAGCAGCAGCACCTGCACGGGGCACAGGTGGAGTTGGGCTGCTCACCTGCCAGAGCCCTTCCTTCCCTGGTGGGGCACACGCTGTGCCAGGGCTGACACAGCTCTGAGGTGGGGCCGCTGCTCTCCCTCCTTTCCCCTGCAGGTTTTGCTGCACAAGGACCTTGCAGTTCCTCAGACACCCAGGCCCTCCCAGCAGTTCTGCAGCTGCTCCTGCTGCCCACCCAGGGGGCAGTGCTGCATTTCCCCCAAGTCCGGGGAGAGCCCACCCTCTGCTCCAGTGCCTGGGACTCCCTGGGTGCAACTCCAGTATTTTCCTTACCATTTACACATGTGGTATTTTCCTATCCTGATAAGCTTCTTTTTAGATGTACAAATACCAGTAGAGAGGTTTCCTAAGGTGATGTACAGGGAGCTCTAGATGATGGTAGCAATATTTTAGGTGCAAGAGAATGAAAATTATTTCAGCTAGAATAAAGTTCTCTGGGATTTTTCCTAGGTTTGTTGTTTTGGGGTTTTTTTCATTGCAATACCTACTGGCCCATTATATTTTGGCAACAACATAATCTCCTCAATAGTTAAAAATCTTGGTATTTTCCCCTTTTTATATGTTGAGCAAAAACCTTTGCACTGACAACATCAAAAATGTAAAATCCAGCAATAGAATGCTACTTTGCTTCAGCTACTCTCCTTAATTCAGAGGAAATATATGTGGGCTATGGAAATGCTATAAGTAAGCAGGTATCTTGATTAATTGCTGAGAAGATGCAGACCTTGAAAAAGAACATTCTTCAAAGTAAGTAGGTTTTCCTTCTTCGGTATTAGCAATTTATTTCTTTGTCCAGCGTACTCAGGGTTTTTTTCTCTGAAAGTACCTTCTCTCTCTTCCATTGGCAGGTCCTTACTTTGTCCTTGCATTTTGCTTTATTATTGCCAAGTTGCTGTTCTGGACTGCTTACCTTCTGTACTGTGTAGGTTTTGGGGTTGGGTTTTTTTGTGGAATCTTGTATTTTAAAAAGGCATAAAGTTTTTTTTGTTTCTGACATACATTGGCTTGACAGTTTTGCCCAGAGAGGAATTGGATGAGTTCAGAAGAGTGGGTTATGAGTTTTGTTTTGTCTTGTGTGAGCAGTTGTGGTAGTGGAGAACCCCACTGGCTCTCAAGGCTTGAACATGGAGATGTGCTTGTTCTGGATGTGCTAAACCTGAAGTATCTAATTTGTGTAAGGAACCCTCATCACATTTTCCATGGTAATTCAAGTCATTTGGATAAAAAGTATACCTGGTGTTCTTTTGATTACAGCAGAGGAACTCATCAATTTGAAAGAGGTTTTAAATTCTAGACCTACTACTCCCAGCCTGTGATGATGCATGTCTCGAGTTGAGATAATGAAACCAACCTGCTCCAGACAAATTCCGTTCAAATAATTGGCAATTTGAAATTGTGGAAGCTGTTTCAGGCTATAAATTCATACAATTCTCACATCAAGAATTTGTGAATAGTTAGAGCAAAAATAATTGAGTATTATTTGACAATTCTCACCAAATAGCCCAGGGAGAACTTACATGTGTGAAGTTCTGAAATGGTGTTTTGGAGAGAGTGACTGAAATGTTTAGGCTTTTCTAAGTGTCAGAGGGATTTCAGGTTTGGTAGTCAGGTGATACACAAATGGGTAATACAGCAGCTGGAAACTGAAATCTCTAAAGGGAAAGATGAGCATTCCCTGTAACAGACAAGGAATGAGGGAAGTGTCCCAATGAACTGGGTGTGCAAAGTGACCTGTGGGAACCCACCTGGGAGCTCATTGAAGCATGAGGGGTTTTTACTTACTCATAAATACTTTAATCTTAAGCAATGTTAATAGAGTGACTGGCTTTATAAATTAGCCATGGAGATTCAGTGGGACCTGAAAAGAAAGCAAAACCATATTGTCCAGAATGTGGACTTTGTCCTAAATAAATGCCTGTTGCACTTGTTGACACTCTCAACAACTTTACTCGACAGGGATATTGCATCCCCCTACTCTCCTTTGCCATCTTGTTAGTCAAGAAATTTATGTATATTAAGTAGAGTGGTTGTCAATATAGGTTGTATAAATAGCAGAAATAATGAGTAACACAGATAGAAAATAGGAAAATGGGGCTCTAAACAAGACAGTAATGGCTGTAGAACCATTATGTAGGACACAGCAAGTTAATACAATTTTTAAAATTACAGTAATTTTCTTTCAAATCTATTTGGAGCACTCATTCCATTTTGTTCTTTTTCCAAGAAAGAATGCTTCTTTCATTTCTCTTAATTCAATTGTTCTGGTCTGTATTTCTGTGATGAGCATCAGTTTTAACATCTGACTTAGAGACAGAAAGAAGGGATGCAGGTGGAAGAGGAACTTCAGGCAGAATTAAAGCACTAAAGTTTGAGTAGATACGAAGTTTGGTGTGCATATGTAGAGCTATACTTGGCATTAGGGACCATTTGCTGCTTATATCACATCTAAGCTTCATAAATATCCTTAAGCCAGTTGTTTCTCTGCCTAAATCCAACATACATGATCAGTTAGTGTTGCAAAGCACACCGAGGTCGTGCCGGCAGGAGTGGCTGGTGCACTAAAGCCACAAGTATTCAAAGGATAAAGCATCTTATATTAAATCACATCATTTGTGTAGAGGGCAAAAGGATCAGACCTCCACTATCACATGAATTTTTGTGTTTGATGACTCAGATTGCTCTGAGGAAATCCTAGTTTTAAAAACCAAACCAAACAAACAAAACCCCCAAACAAACAGATGAAAACAAACAAAAAAGCCAGACCCCAAGAGTCACCCAACCCCAAATATCTAAATCTTGGCAGAATGCTGGGCTGATGTCAGATTGCAGCAGGTTTGCATCTCCTTTGCTGCTTTGCAGCGAGGCTGGGGGGGATCTCACCAAACCAAGTTGTTCTTGTATTGAAGTCTTGCTCCTGAGAGACCACCCTTTGTACTTCATAGGATGGCCATTGCTGTTGCTTCCTAAATAATAGCTCCAAACTTTCATGGAGTTGCTGCTTGGAGAGCAGTTTGAAGGTCTCCAGGTGTGTGTGGAAACAAAATAACCAGGGTATGGCATTTCTTTGGTGGACGTTTCTTCCATCCCTTTCGCCAGTAGAGATGGACATATTGTTCTAAAATACTGCACTAATTATTAAGAAATGGATAGAAGGAATGTTTGTTGAAAAAATTAAGGAAATAAGATGGGAAGGAGGACATAATAACCTTGGAAAATCTTGTAGCTCCTTATATTTGGTGGCTTCTGGAAGTGATATATTATCTCTATGGAAATTCCACCAAAAATGTTGTCAAACCTATCATAATCCAAGTTTCATTTACCTTTTCCTGATATTTGAGTGTTAGTTTCTTTGAGCTAGCTACATATTTCTCCTTCTGTCTCCTTGTAGGTGATGCATAACAATCTTTAATTTTATAATTTTACATCCCCTCAGTCTGTAAATAGCAGTTTGACACCTGCAGCTTTTCCAGGACTAATTATGGAGTTTTATTTCCTGATGCTTTAATCAATCTTGTGTGAGCTGTAAATGTCAGTACACAGTTTTACAGCATCTTTGCTGTTGGGAAGTCAAATAGTTGAAGGAATTTTTAACAGGATAACTTCCTCTTCCCTTTCAATTTACCATTTCTAAATATATGGCAAAATGCACCTGTCTGAAATGACATCAGTGGTTGTAGTTGAGTCCTGCATTTCTGAGCCCTGTTTCTCTTGCAGGTTGTCACTCCTTGCTCTGTTTGTGCTCCAGGTTGAGATCCAGGTGATTCCAGGGATCCGTGGTTGGTCAGACTCCATATCCTCTCACCTTCAGCTGCGGTGCCTTCAGGCTGGAGTTGCCCTTCTGATGTTGATGTAATCTATATTTTTTCTTCTCCAGAAATACAAGTAATGCTTCTGTCCTGTCACATTTGGAGCAATTGCTGGCCAGAGTACTGCACAAGAAACAGTTTCTAAACCTGTGTCTCTTCTGGCCGTGTAATACCAGAATTGTGAGAACTTGATGGCTAATAATGAGCTGCCTATTTTTAATGAAAACTGTGCAAGCTTCAGTGATGCCACTTCCCAGTCCTTTAGTCAAAGGCATTTGCCCCCTCTATTTTAGATAAAGCTTCCCAAACCTACCTAGTGTGCTTTTGAACTCTGCATGTGCACAATCCATGAAGCATTAAATTTTCAGGAAATCGGTAAAGTGGAAATGCTACACTAGGAACTGCTGGTGATCAATAAGCTGTTGAGCAGCTTGTTAAGCATTATACATGGTGTTAAGTTGTATGTATTGCTCTTCCAAAGCCAACCAACCCCAAAAGCTGGAATTATGAACATATTTGCTTTGACTAATTTAAGCTTTTTGCAAGGGAATAAACCCACTTTAAATATACATGTAACTGTTTGGTTGTCTAGAAATGTATTGGAGGGGGTGCCTTTCCCTTCAGATGGTTTGTGTTCTACCTCTAGGAGCCTCTTCAGGGGATTTAAAACAAAATCCATAACTCCTGTGGTGTGGGCAGAAAATGCCTGTTTTCCTCTGAATGCACATGTGCACAGGAAGGAAAATTAGTTGTCTTAAGGGTATTACTTGGCAATAAATGTCCCGATTTAAGAACTCTGCCAAGCGAAGAACCAGTGTGTTGCAGTAAAATAAAGATCAAATTAATCTTGGAGAATTATTTTCTTTCAACCTAAAAGATGTTACTGAGACCAGTTTGGATTCCAGCCAGGGTATTTCCACTCATCTAGCAGGATAATCATCTGCTTGTTTTGTCTTTCTAAGCTGCAAAAATAAGGGAGGAAATAAAGTAGCATTTTAAAAAGTTTTTAAATTGTGACATATTTATAGGCATCTCCTAAGAAATAGCATGTGTGACTCAAAGCCAGCTCTGAGCAAGAAAAACTCTCCAATTAAGTCCAAAGTTTGCTGATAGACCCATTGTGTGTAGAGCATTAGTCAGATTTGCTGCTAATGCCAGTGGAGTAGCTGGAGTGATGTGCCATGGTATCAGTAACTTATCCTGATGTGTGTGGTGCCAGTTTGACCTGTACAATAAAATCAAATACTCATAGTTCAGACTTGTTTGTTTGCCGTGCAGGGTAGGGATTTGATTTCTTCAGCTTGAAATAATATTAGGAATACACAAATAAAATTGTGAGACAAATGTCTGAGAGGGTGATCGTGCTCTGAGAAGTGACCTGCTCTCACTGGAGCACTCCTGCACTCTAACCTGTATTGCATTTTTGACCTTCAGCTTTTCTGATCTGTGCCATGCACCTAATTTCTATCCAAAATAGCATCATGATGGTGTTCTGTACTTTAATTGTCAAATGAGGACTGTGTGTCAAGCTGAGATGATAAGATGAAAGGAGAGGGCAGACACTGTGTAGAGGAGTGGTAATTGTTTTGAGTGTTCCTCTTAAAAACAATATTCAGTGGTTATGTTGTGCTGTTTCTCAAAGTGACACCAAAACAATAATCTGCAGATTTAAAAGCTTATTTTCTTCAACCTTTCCCCGATGCCCAAGAAAAGTGACATTATATTAAGAATATGTACAACATATAAATTGTGCAACGAGGGCAGTTTAGGAGGTTACATAAAAATTCTGGTCAATGATTGATACTGTTGAAGCTCTTGAGTCTGCTAAGCTGGATAGGGAGACAGACACTGAGGCTGTTGATAGCTCTCCTTTATTTTGCTCTGCAGATACAGCAGCCTGATAACAATGCAGAGGTGTGTGAAAAGGAATAGCAAGGAGAAATCTGTGTTATGTTTGAAGACATGACTTATGGGTCTAGAGCAGCATTGGATGTTGTGTCTTTCGTGTCTGAATGGATCTATAATATGTATGCAATATTCAATCACAGTACACCAGTAAAGCAGCACCTGAAAGATCCACCTACCAAGGACTGGGATGAGCCTGAAGGAACCCTCACTGCACTGAGGAGGAGAGTGCTGGTGAGAGGAGGCACTCAGAATGGGGAGCATTTCAGTGTGTTACTGCCTGACTTGCCAGGCTTGTACCTCGCCAGCTGATACTGGGGGTGTGTGTGATGTGATGGGGTAAATACCTACCGGGATTAGAGAAATCTGAAAAAATAACTCTGGGTTTGTGTTGCACCATCTGAGTATATTGGTGGCAATTCTGTTCATCCTGCATGTCTTGGATTGGTGGACACTGTATGAACAGTGTGACTCCAGGGGACACTTCCCAGTCCCTAAGTGTGGGATGCTCCATGTCTGAGGGGCAGAGGGTACCAGTCTCCATCACTGCTGCAGGTGGGGCTTCTGTGCACAGTTCCCACTGCATTTTTAACCTCACTTTTAAACCAGTGTTCTGTCATCCCAGCTATTCTTGGCTGGTTTTGAACTCGTTGCTGATTTACATTTTGAGATTGGGTTTGTTGGTTTGGGGTTTTTCTCCTTTTTATTGCTGTTGCCACACAGATTGCTCTGTTTGGTTGTTTTAGTCTGTGCAATTTACTGAAGCTTTGTCGTGAAACCCATAGTAGATTAGAGCAAGGTTAACTCAGAAAGGTTTGGCTTTCAGCTCACAGGTAGCAAATGACCTGTGGCACATGTAGGAACATTTAAATCCCCGAAGGAGGATGCCAGCAGCATTTTCCTGTTTATGGGAACAGTGATCTGTCAATAGATCCTCAGCTTTGAGATGCTGATACCAAAACATCTCTGCAAACCAAGTGTGGCAACATCCATGTTTAGCAGATCTGAGTTTAGTTAACATTTGTTCTGGTGTCCCAGTAAAATATTCTACTAAACCAGCCAATTTGTTTCATGCTTTTTAGGTTTTTAAGGGGATTTTGGAAGAACATTTCCATATAAAAATATGTTAACAACAAATATTTCAATTGCAATAGGGGCCCATGAGAGGAAGATCAAAGATTACTTTTAGATGCCATGAGACTAGAACAGGGGTTTGTGGTTCATGTCATGAATAGGAAAACATGACAGAAACTAAACATGAAAAGCTGATATCTGGGACTGGTTGTGATTTTAAATGAGACACACTAAGACCTCTCTGAGCTGTATTGCAAAAGAAGAGAGGATGGCAGGGCCATGAAACTTTCATCCTGTGTGTGAAGTTAGTAGCAGTAGTATTGTTTTTCATTTTGTTTCGTTATGTAAGTCCTACAAAATGCACTTATTTTGGCACATTCTGATTTAAAAATACTTTTGAATAAAATGAATTTGTGTCAGTGTATCTGAGAGTTGCAGAGAAAGATGCTCACTTGCAGTTAATTTAAAATAGTGTCTCTGGAAATAGCTTCAGTTTTCAAAGGTTACTTTCTGCTCCAGTTTCCCCTTTTCATTATTTTGTTATATCTCATCGTTAGAACTTACTTATTTTCTACCATATTTTTTTCCTATTTAGTGATGTTTTCATCTCTCTGGTGCTTTTCTCTTAATTATTCTGTAAGAATATTATCTCCAATGATAGATTTTCATACCAGCCTACTTTTAAAGCAGTGTTGCCATCCAGAAGCATCTTTTTTTCCCCTCCCCTTTCCTGCTGTGCTCTCTCAGTTGTGCTGGCATAGAGGTGTGTGCAGCAAGGCCATGGATTGAAAGAGGGCACAGCCAGGGGGGCACTGCCACAGCCCCCTGAGCCACCAGGGGCAGGAGGGGCCTTTCCTGCAGGAAGGGGAGGGGGCAGAGCTCCCCTTCATTGTGGCCGTGCATTTTCACAGAGAAATGCTGAGCACTGCAACAGGACAGAGCACAGTGGAGCCATCTGGGGGATGCTGTTTTGCTGCTTACTGAGTCTCCTGGAACCTCATGCTTTTGGGTGAGGTGCCCAAATTGTCTGAGCTGGCACCGTGGTTTGGGACAGGAGGAGCAGTGGCACCCCCTCCATGGACTGGCTTTACAGCTGCCATTAGGAGCTAATCTGGCTTGTTAAATTTCCCCTCAAAAACCTTAGAGAAATATAATAAATCTGTGAAGAAATGTCTTGCTGAATTTTTTTTTTTTTTTTTTTTATGGACCCATGTATTTCTGTGTCTTCAGTACCAACGCTGGCTCCTGTCAATTGGCTGCCATTATCAACTTCACCATCCCCAAGAGGAGGAGATGACAGATTAAGGGCATTCTGGCAATCTGTAAAGGCTGCAAAAATGTTGCATGAACACTTTGTATATTAAG
Organism: Hafferia zeledoni; assembly: GCA_035583235.1. Taxonomy (NCBI): domain Eukaryota; kingdom Metazoa; phylum Chordata; class Aves; order Passeriformes; family Thamnophilidae; genus Hafferia; species Hafferia zeledoni. The sequence continues at coordinate 7,349,624 of JAWWEV010000022.1, read as the reverse complement.
ATTTTATTTTCATATGTATGAGTTTTATGGCTGTCACACAATTGGGAGTAAATATTGATTTGGTTTGCTTTAATAAGTTCTTAAATTCCTTTCAGCATAACGTTGATATCTCAATACTTGGTCACAATAGAGTAAAAAGGGTGAAGATCTGTTTTTAGCTGAGCCCTACACGTGTGATTGATGCTGCTGTTGATGTGTATTCAAAGATGCCCAGCTCTGGATTATGCATGAACTAACACACAGAACCCAAATGGCAGCTAAACTGGTGTGGAATTTATGTACCACTCTGCATGAGAAAGGCCAGGCTGGGGATGCAATGGGACTGCTTAGAGAATTCAGGTGTCAATGAAGTATTTTATGTGATGGGTTTTTTTGCCTCGAGTATTAAAAAACAAGCTGATGTTAAAAATAAAATATGCTTCATGTCACTGCAGCATTAGAGAAGTGCTTTTTCAGATTTCACAGCTGACAGCTCGGGTTCTGTTAAGTCAGGATGGATTGTGTCAGTGCCACTCTGGTACAAAGCAGGATAAGAGTGATAAAAACTGACAGGATGCTGTGGATGGGAAATAAAATCTAGTTTCCTCAGACCTGGAATAGAATGAATGCAAATTCTCATGAAGCATTTTGGTGCTCTTCTTGGAACAGAGGGGACTCTTAAGCAGAAATGACTGATGTTGTCTTGGAACTGATTTTCTGCTCTGTACACCAAGTGCTGCTCAATGCAAATAATTCTGCTCCAGTGGTGCTAATGAGAGAGTTTTGCTTTACCTCTTATTTCTGTTTATGACAGTCCTTTCAATAAACATATTTTAACTCTTCTTAGTTTAGAATTAAAAAGAAGAATTACTTTGCACTTGGATAATTCTCCCAACCTGACTTTATTTTCTTATGCTAGAATAGAAAATATTCTTTCCAAGGTAGTTTTGCACTAGCAAATGCAGCCATACAAACAATTTAATGGCTCATTTTGCTCTTTGTCCTTTAACATCTCATTTCTCCTTTGTTTCTGCCCACATTCAGAATCTACAGCGTGTCAAATACCACATGTCCTAGTTTTTGTTCAATAAAGATTTTTGAAATGTTAATGTTTTAATTTAACACAAACCTCTTAAATCTTACTGTCTTATTCTGTCTTTATGTTCTAAATCCTAAATCTATTGAGACACTTGAATTTTTTTCTTTTTTTTTTCCCCCCCAGAGTCACTCCTGTAGATTCTAGAAAATCTAGAAAAACACAATATTAGGAATTAATGTGTGCTGTATCTTATTGCACTTATTTTTGAACTGGGATTCTCCTAATGATGGTATCCAATATACTAAAGCAATTCCTTGTCAGCCTGTGAGGGTCTCCTTTGGTGCAGCTGGTTTTCTAATCAATGCTGGGGCATTTCGTGTGGATTTCTTGACTTGGAATATTCTACAAGGAGCACTGTACAGTTTGTTCTGTGTTTCTGGATGACATTGTGGGGAGTTTGCCTTAGGAGGGAAGGGATGAGCTTGTAATTCCAAGGCACCTGCTTTTTCTTGCCTCTGTCTTTGAACTTTTAAAGGAGAATCCAAGGAGTCAGTTGTGTGGAATTCTTTCCTGGAGGTACAACACCAGTCTCCTTTCAAGGATAATTCCAGACTTAGTGGAAGAGACAGAGCAGTTTGGGGCCTGAAGCAGCTCAGTGATGTCCTACCTAGTCTGGGAAGGAAGGCAGAAGTGCAGCCAAGGGAGAGTATTCCCAGACTATGCTTAAAGCTTTGGCAGGGCAGCAAACAGGGAACAAACATGGTGCACCCTGTGCAGGGCAGGCAGGGCAGCTCTGCTTCCTTTCTCCTCCTTTTCCTCGAGTGTCCAACGCTCTGGCACTTGGGATTCTGTTGTGTGTCACATCACAAGGGGCAGCCCATGTACAGACCTGCCCTCAGTGTGACCCAGCACAGCCTGCAGAGCACAACAATTTCTGGGGGGTTTTGGTTTTTTTTTTCTTAAAAGTAACTTCACGAATGATAGCCCTTGTTTGTGGAGCTTTGTCTCTTGAGTTTCTTTGGTTCACTCTGGCAGGTTTTTCCTTTATGTATCTCCTCACAATATCCTGAAGGGAAGTTCTGGCCAGGTGGGGGTTGGTCTCTTCTCCCAGGCACTCAGCAATAGGACAAGGGGGCACG
>JAWWEV010000022.1:7320182-7338079 GCA_035583235.1 Hafferia zeledoni | reverse complement strand
CATCGAGTCCAACTCAAGTCAATGGCCCACAGAGGGGATTGAACCCATGACCTTGGCATTATTACAACCAAGTTTTACCCAACTGAGCTGCTAATCCTTCCTTCTCCTTGTAGTCTTCCTTATCTAAAATGAAAAGGTAAAATCTTGGATTTATTTTCTTCTCTCATATAACCTTTATTTTAACAACATTGCATCTGTGGGTGGGCTTTCAACCAAAAAATTTCAATGTTCCTGACATACCTATTGTCACCAGGATTTTTGTGTGAGAGGGTGATTTAAAATACTATTCTTTGAAAATTTCAGCTGCTTTGTTTGTGCTGATGCAGTTGCTGTAACCATGGAAACTGGAGGGCAGTGCCACACGCTGCCTGGTTCTCCTCCAAAGTGCTATTGAAGTTTGGCAGTAGAGACTTCACAGGCCAATTCCCAGTCTGCAGGCTTGGGTGTTGGAGATTTTCTGAGAGATTATGTAAAAGACATGGTGAATCCTCTAAAGTAATTTGTTGTTTCATATCTCCCTGCAGACTGTTACTTAGCAAATTAAAAATTGGAGCCACCACCTCCAACCCAAGATGCTGGACCCTTCCAAGAGCTGAAGTGCAGGGAGGAGTGAGTGGTGTCACAGCAAAAGCCAGTGGCAGCCTCAGGGGGAAAAACAGGTAACCCTTTGGGAATTATTCAGGGACTGAGGGAAACTTTACCCTTGGCACAACAGAGCAGCACCAGGCACTTCAGCTGAACAGGTTTGAAAATGCTGCGCAGAAATGCCCTCCCTTGGTGGCAGCAGCAGCAGCTGTGCCTGTGCAGCAGGAGCAGCTCCGAGCCCTGGGCTGAGGCCCCTGTGGGCATTGTCACTCCAGGACAGTTTTTCAGCAAAATAAGGAAAATGCTACATTTTAGCCTCCTCCCATGGGTAGTCTGTGCTGCAGTCCTGCCTTACAGGGAAGCTTCTCCAGGAAGGTCTGGATGCAGCTGGTGCTCTAACACAGGCCTGGCTTTATTCAGGAGCAGCCCCAGCTGAGCCTGGGTTATCTCTCACCAGCCTTCCTGAAGGGCTGCTCCAAGGGAACATCTGGAATAAGGCTCTGCCTTGTCAGAAACCTTTTCCTATCCAGCAGTGTGTGGGTTCTGAGGGCCAAACTCTGCAAGGCTTGCAGTGGTTTTTATTTGATGCTTTGATTAATCAAAACTGCTGTGGATTGCAGTGGGAGTTTCCAATGCTGAACTGTGTTCTGTGTTATTTTGTATTATATTGTGTTATTTGTATTTTATATTGAAAATGATTTGTCAGTGAGACAGTATGAATTTCAGTTTCTGGAACATAACCCAGAGGGTCATACATGCATTATTCTTCAGTGATGTGGTAGAAAGTGGGCTTTGGGGGTGTTCTCATCAATTATTTTCTTGTGAGTTACTTTTAAGTAAATTTATATGTTTTCTACCTGAATGGAGTGATATGGAAGTTTTATGTCTGTGGTCTTGCACAGATGTAACCCACACCAGGTCCTCTCTTCCTACCTGCACTGGAACCTCAGTGGGGTTCTTGACACGCCAAGGCACAGGGCCCCCAGACCTTTTTCGTTTGCTTGTTTCACTAATGTGAAAATTAAGTAAGAAGTGGTTCCTACATCACTTATTTCCCCTATGCATGGTGTCATCCTTTTTCCCCCCTCAGTTTTGCCTCAACTTCATCCCCAGAAAGAGTGTGTGACCTGTGACAGGATCAGGAACAGGGATGGACAGTGTGTGACCTGGAACAGGAGCAGGAACAGGGATGGACAGTGTGTGACCTGGAACAGGAGCAGGGATGGACAGTGTGTGACCTGGGACAGGAGCAGGGATGGACAGTGTGTGACCTGGGACAGGAACAGGGAGGGACAGTGTGTGACCTGGGACAGGAGCAGGGATGGACAGTGTGTGACCTGGGGCAGGAGCAGGGATGGATAGTGTGTGACCTGGGACAGGAGCAGGAGCAGGGATGGACAGTGTGTGACCTGGGACAGGAGCAGGAGCAGGGATAGTGTGTGACCTGTGACAGGAACAGGGATGGACAGGGCAATCCTGCACATTTCCCTTGGGCTCTCAGCAGTGGTTTACACTGTTGCATTTTGTGTTTATGGCATAGACTTTCTTACTTATTTAATTTTCTCTTCCCATGCTGCAAGGCTTAGTTCATTAGCTTAAAAGACTGTCACGCTTCTGGAGAAGAGAATATGTTTGGCAGGGGTTTTGTGGATGGTAATTATCTAAAAATTCAATCAAGTCGTTTTCTTGATTGATTTCTGGGATGAGATATAGAGGCTTTAGTGGAATTAATTGCATCCCAGTATTTTTTTAATTTATGTTTCAAGCATCAGGCTGCCCCACCACTCCCACTTCCTTCGGTACATTTATTTTTATCTCTTACAAACTAGCATACAAAGTATCTTCTAGGTATGTGCTCTGACTATATTGACTGTTTTTTTCATTAAATATGTCTTTCAGTGATACTGGTATTGTAATGCCATGAGGCTGAAAAGCATTTTTACAGAATGACAGTTTTCAGTGTTAAAAATGCCATTGGTGAAGCAGGTAGAGTTGCTTGAAAACTGTAGGAGGTCCATAAATATCTAATGACACTGATCATGCATGATGTGCTTTTCCTGAGCAATTTATTTTCATGGCATGAACTCCATGTGCATGGTTTAGTAAAGTATTTTAAATAGCAGTGAAAACAAAAAATGTGAGAGCTAAATTACAAGAAGAGGTTGGCTCAGCTGGTTAGAGCACAGTGCTGGGAACACCAAGGTCATGGGGCTGGTCCCCCATGGGCCATTCACATCAGAGTTGGACTCCACGACCCTTGTGGGTCCCTTCCACAGTATTCTGTGATTTCTCTGTGGCACTCTCATACTAACCCTAAACTTGCTGTTATCAAAGACACTGCTGCTGATGGTCCTTGGTGACAAAGCTGTTCAGACAAATGCCCCACAAGTGCTGTGACAGCACCACATTATGTGCTCCAGGACTGATCAACAAAACCCTGTTCAAATCAGCATCTCTTACTATGCTGCATTAGCAAGTAATGAAGAGGATTTCTCAGGGATTGATTCATTATTAACCTGGTTGTCTTTTTCTGTTTCTGTTCTGTCAGAACAAACTGATCTGTAAGCAACATAAGACTGAAAAGTCATAGGGAGGAAAGCCTGGAACTGCCTGTGCCAACCTCCTACCTCCTGCATTCCCCTGAGGACCAGAGCAGTCTGACATGTCTGATGTGCTGGGAACGGGGCACCCATGAACTGGCACAGCAATCCAGAGTGAAGCCAATGGGTCTGACAAAACTGGGGGTGACCCAGGCTGGGGTTGTTGAGGGGTGGGGGTTTGTGTATTTACATCAGGAGTTGTCACTCCAAGTTGTACTTCCCACCCTTCTATTAACAGAGGAAAAAGGGAATTTTTTCCTGTGGTCTGATTAGCTGAAATAATCTGGTCTTCCGAAGAGCATCTGATAGAGAAGTCTGAGAAAAAAAAGTGGTGCTTAAAAACAACCTGCTTTTACCCAATAGCTAAACGTTAAACTTTTTCAGCTATTATTTTCCCATTGTTTTAATGGATCCTACTTCCCCTTGAAAGCAGAATGGTTTTTCAAGTTTTGGAGCACTGAGAGGGTGTAAAATAAGAGAACTGAGTGGTGAACCCTTTGGGATTTCTTTCTTTAATGGCTGCAGCAACTCAATTTCCAGTAGCTCTTTTCAGTACACAGGGCACTGTATTGACTGTTGCACCTCCAATTATTGATTTGCAACCTCAAATGCATCTCTTTCCTTGTCCTTTTGAAGCAGAATATTTTCAAAGAAATTAAGACCAAATTTATTAAATATTAACACATTAAACAGCTATGGCTGTTTAAAAACTATCTGGTCTACCCTTTATTTTCTTCTGTCCTCTTCATTCTCACAGAAGTTTCTTTCCTCTGTCACTTCAAACATTTTATAATGTAGAAAAACGTTTAAAAGAAATTTTAATTTCTATTTCAATTATTTTATCTTATAAACCTATCATTTAATAGGCAAGGTATATGAGAGCCCTTTGTGTCAAGCTCCTGTTTTGTTCCTACTTCATCACAAAAAATTAATGGTTTTGTCCTTCCAGACTCAAGAACTTTTTTGAAAGGATGTGGAAACTGCTGGATTTTGGTATCTTCTTTTTCCAATCTCTCCTTATTTTGTAGAAGCTGAAGAATTGTCACAATCACAATTTCATAAGCCATGTGTTGAAGGCTACAAAGGAAAACAAGAACAGCTTGCAGGGATTTTCACTCCAAGTTTGAATAAGGAAAAGTGGTGACTGGCATTTTCATTTATTTGCAGTTATAAAGGTCAGCAAATCTGAGGCTTGAGAGTAACTGAGGTACTAATGGAGTGAGAGCAAAAGGGAAGCAGCAAGAAGTGGTAAGAATAAAACTGCATTAACATTTTAAATCACAAGCAATTGCAAACCCAAAACCAGTGTCACTGTCTTAAGAAACTGCCAGTGCTCCTGGAGTGATCTGTAGGTTTTGTAGGTAAAGGACTGTCTCCTTTCAAGAGGATTTCGTTTCCAGACAAGAATTATGTTGTATATTTGTATGGCAAGAGATCCATCCATTTCCAATAGCATTTTAAACCCACCACAAACAGAAGTGCTGGTGACCCACGTGGCCACTGAGCCCTTGGCCAGCTCTGGAGCTGCAAGCAACACAAAAAAAAAAGGGCAGGTGGAATTCATTGCAGTTGATAACTCCTAGGGCAGTCATGGAGTAAGAAACCTGAGGATATGTTGGATTGCTGTTTAAACTAGTGGCTCACTCAGTACTCAGCACTGACAGCTGCCCACTGAGTGTGCTGGGTCACTGTCACCTCCTTGCTGGAGCCCAGCCCTGCAGCCAAGGTGTCCCTGCACTGACCCTGCAGGGCTGCCCCAGCACCAAGCAATGGGCTGTGCCTCTGCTGGATGTCCCCCCTGCCACCTCTACTTGTGCTTTGAGTGATAAATATATCACACCAAGGAAGAGCAGTAGGACCACTACTCTGTGAGCCCAAAATTAGCTTTTTCAACCTTACTCATTCTGCACAGCACTTGATAAAAGGTTTGTTAATGGTTTAGTGCCACTGTGGTTTGAGAAGGTTTGATGGTGTGAATGCTGAGGAGGTTCTGCCCCTCAGGGCAGTATCAACACCTGCCTAAGTGTATTCCAATAACTCCTCCTCTCATGGCTCCATTAGCTTTGCCCTCCCTCTCTGAGGAAGTTAAACCACCTACCTTTGACATCAGTAGGCAACACCTGACTCACAGCTGAGCTGGTGCTCATCACTGTTCATCAGGAGGTCAAAAGTTGCTGCTGAAGTCAACAGGAGCCTCTTTGCATGTCACTTGAAGTATTTTTACTGACAGGTTTTTTTACAAGCATTTGCTTTTTATTTTTTTCACCAAAATAAAGCATATTGCATACAGTGTTTCCACACATAGAGGAGATAAATAAGCATATCTTGACTTTTTTAATGCAATGATAGCATATGTAATGTAAACTACTTTCTTCATTGATGTTAACTTTAAATACAGCTTGTTTGCCCTTTTTTTTAAAAACAAACTTTCATCTTGTTACCACACATTTCCCCTGTTAACTTACAGATGTTTAAAGTACAATTGGGAAACTGCAGTGATATTATGTATTGCTACAGAGAAAAAGTTGCTCTATTAGGCTGAAACCTGTGCATCAAGTTAGCAAACTGGAAAATTAAAAAAAAACACCAACACCTTAAAAGAATGCTGTCAATTGAACTGATACAGAAAACTTTAAATGAATAACAACTATTTAACCTTCACCTCCAATTTGTGTGTAAAACAGTAAGAAAATAATTCAACTTTTGTATTTTCACAGGTTGGTATGCATGTTAATTGTGGTATTTTCTGAATTGCATTTAGAACTTACAATAAACTTGTTTGCAATTATAAATAAATAGAGGTATAAAGACAAAATCTCACACTGCTTTTCTTTTGAAGTTAACCCACTACATTAAGTGCATAATTTAAGATCATAAAAACATTCCCATTCAGCTTAATCAAATATCATAGGACTAACTTCATGTGCTCAGTTTCATGCTGCATAGTTGAGAAAGGAAAACATCAGGTGGCACTTACTTAGTATCTTTAATGGCACTTGTTTCAGCAAAGGATAAATATGCATTTGTATTACTAGCCAGGGTTACTCTTGAAAACAGTATTTTAAAATATGCTTGACAAACACACAGAACCCAACTAAAAGCAACAACCCCTGTGCTGTGTTTCCAGCTTCAGCTAATGGTGCAAGGATCATCACTGCTTGGTTTCACCTCCCCTTCCAGCAGTAAGGTGATCACAGCCTTGCTCAAGTAGCTGCACGTTCCCTTTTTCCCAAGGGGGTGGGTGTTGTAGAAGGCAGTCATGTCATTCTGCAGGAGGGAGAGATAGATGTGCCATTAGTGCTGACTGGGGAAAGCAGCCAAACACAGGGAAACAAGAGGAACATCACAAACATGTTAGAAATGCAAATGTTTTTTTGGAGTCTAAAGCTATAGGATAATTCTGCTCAGTTTTCAGCATTCTCCCATATATACTTCCCTCAGCATGTGGGAAACAGATTACTAAGATGTACTGCATCTATTTCTTTACTGAGCTTTCCAGGACTGTACAGATCCCACCTTAACACTTTTTTTAAATGTCACAGCTGTCAGAGAACAACTGCTCTCCTCCACATGCAGCTGGATGGGGCCTGTGGGACCCCACAGTGCGGGGCAGAGCCAGAGCCTCAGTGGCCACAGAGACGGACACTGACTGGGCATTCACTCAGAGGGAAAAAATCCAAGATCCAAACCACAGCTATCACATGAACTAACTCATTAATCAAGTCACCAAAATAGGTGTCCTTCACCAAACACCTGTTTTCCACAGTTAAAACATCTGCCTATTCTCAAATTATAGATTAGCTGCTATATAAAGGTTCAACACAGGAAACTGGTTATTTTTATTAAATCAAGGGCAGAGATTGTGTGGTGCAAATATCAGACTTCTGTAGTTTTAGGGTGTGTTTGAAATTACTGGAGTAAATACTTTTGACCTTTATTACATGTTAACAGGGAATTAAAGTTCAAAATATTTGCAAGTCAGTTTAATGGAGGATCATAGTTCAGACAAATTAGGAGGTTTTAGTAGTGATTTTTAGGAAACTTTGAGAGAGACTATCCTAAGAACAATCCTAAATAGGCCACAGTTACCTGCCAAGCAGGCGTACAGCTGGGAATGTGGGAGAGACAGGTTCCAGAAAATTTCCATGTAAGGAGCTGGAATTTCCAATAACAAAATTAAACATACTATTCACAACTATAAATTGGGATTTCTCTCTAAGAGACAAAAAGGCAACATTCTAAATATATCTGGCCTTGGGAAAAAAATCCATCACTTCAGTGAAGGCTAGGACAGCACCAGGAAAAATCGGGGTTTTATTTTTATTTTTATTTTATTTTGTTTCCAGCTTGTCACAGCAGTCAGCAGCACCTTCGAGATCCCGTGTGGAGCTGGCACTTACAGCCCTCTGTGGGGATATGTGTGACTCTGGTATAGCCACAGAGTCATTACCCTCCAAAATGGGCCAAAAGAATTGTAATTCCAAGAAAATTGTGCTCTTTTATAAACAAAGGTACTGTGCCAAGTGACATGTTGCTGAGGCTGCATCTGTGGCTTGCTTTCAAATCTTACTACAAAAAACTAGTGGCAAAAAGTGAAAGTCTGAAAGAATTTGCAAGGAGCACATCCTTCCTCATCTCTTAAAGCAGCTAAATTCAGCAAGAGGAAGTGCTGTTGCATGTCAATGTTATGAATCAATAAATTCTTCAGAGCCAGCACAGATATCTTGGAATATATTGAGCACAATAAAAGGCCAGATGGAGTGGGAAGATCCTCCTCAGTAGCACAGGGACTTGTCCCACTGCTTTACTCCTGTTTCTCCCTTCAACCAGTCCAATAAACTTGGCTTTATGACAGAATTTCAAAGTTTTGAGACACCAAAACTTGTAGTGAGAATATTTAGAAGTCTGTAAAGCATAAACCCTAAAATTCTAGTGAAGTACATATTAAAAGCATGTATTGATTTATTTGAATGTTAACCCTCAGATATCAAAACCTTGCTAGGTCATGAATGCAACTCCAGCACAAAAATCTCTAAGAACAGTTCTGTATTTCAGGTTCTTACATTAATATTGTTAATATTTCTTTGGCTTCCAAATTTTTCTTAGTATCTGTGTACATAAGACCCAAAGTTCACACTTCCATGATGGGCTTTATTTTTCCTTCTTTATTTGGTTATTTTAATGCTTCTCTGTTCTACTCTCCCTCCTAATGAATTCTGTCCCCTTTAATGAGTAACTCTCCCAGCTTTACCCAGACTCCCATTGCAGAGCTGTGCAACACTGAGTGTTCTCCTTGTCCTAATATTCTGAATTTACAATTCAGCAATAAAGCACACCTCTTTCATCTGTTTATAGGCCCTTTGCAGACTTAGGCAGCACTCAGGCATATTAATTTCTTATTTGTGTTTCATTCTGAACTCCTATCAATTGCTTTTTACTCTGAACTGCACGGAATTAACATTCATAACTAACTTCAGTAAGAATGGTAAATTCTGTAAGACAGCAATATTTTACTCACTTGATTTTCAGTTACCTTTGGACTGCTGTGATCTTTCTGAAAGTCATTAAATGCTTCTTGCACCACTTGGTCCAAGTCCACTTTGTCCTGGAACTCTAGCTCAGGATTTCTCTCCAAAATAACAGATATAACCATCAGCAACTGGAAGGTAGAAAAAGACTGTGAGACTTTAAATTTGATTTTTTTAAAATTCAGGTTACATAGTGGCACTGCTGGTAATTGCATATGCCTCTTTCAAGCAGGAAGCCATTTAGCAATGGCACAGGTAATAGTGCACAGATAATAGAATTCTGACTTTGATAAAAGAATCACTGGAAAAGCAGGCTTTTATGAAAGGTTACAATTGCTGGTGACTACCTGGTTAAGGGCACTGTGTAAATGACTGACATTAACATCTAACTTGGCTGAGAGCCAGGGGAGTTATTTTTCATTTTATTCAGCTGTGTGGCTGCACAAATGCTGGTGCTTGACCAACAGACAGGGTGAAAAGCAGTAAACCCTGAACCTCAGCAGCTGGTATTGTCAGGCGTAATTACAGCCAGGGTAGTCATGCTTTGACCAAGTTTATGAAACCAAAGTCAGCAGACACCAAGAAAGTCTCAGTTCTTCAGAATTTACATTCCTTGTATCTGAAAGAGGTTTAAAATAGAGAGTGTGCTGTGGCAATACCTACAAGTGGGCAGTGGGGTCTGCACTGGCCATTTGGGATTTGGCAATTTTGGGATCTTCTAGCAAGCAGTGGGGATGTTGCAGAGCCCAGCCTGACCACCAGTGGTGAGGCAGAATTGAGAGGGGTGTGATCTCCCTGTGCAGCAACACTCATGAGCAGCAGGGGCACAGTCCTGGGGACAGCACAGGGCTCAGGCACCAATGGCATCTGATCTGTTCCAACAGCAAACACTGCAGTGCTGGGGAAGGGGCTGGAACAGCCTCTTGCTTTGCTGTTTGGCACAGGAACATGAGCAAAGGGGAAGTGATTTGACTCAGCAGTATAAAGCAACTTACTAGACAGCCTCAGCAAAAAGGGCAAGAAGAATATTTTGGAGGGCAAAGTGATTATTTCAGAGCAGTTGTGGCCAGACCTAGAAAATTGCTAGGAAAAGGCTAGGAACTTGGAGGAAAGCTACTTTAAAATTACTCTTCTTATTAGTTTTTATCTCCTGTGACCTCACTGTACTGGTGCTGTCATTAATATTTGCTAAAGGGAAAGAACATCAAGAACTTGGTGTATTCTGAATGTGTTAACAGGACCCTGTTTAATCATGAACAATCTATGAGGAAACCACTGCAGCAAGTGCTCATATTTAAAATGTTAATTCTTCAGCTACTCGAGTCTGGGTTATTTTTTTTCCTTTAGGCTGTAACACACTCATGCACATTATAAAATTTCATTATTGTTGGCCACAGACCTCTACAATAATTTGCCTGTATTGTGGCTGGTCGATGTTTTGCAGCATATCTTCAACTAGAAGGGAAAAATTCATCTCATACATCGTCATGTCCGACAAGGTTGGTTGCTGAAAGACAAGTAACAGTGACTCAAAGACCATGTGCATGAAATCCAACCCACCCCCAGCAAGAGCCCGTCTGCTTCTTGAGTCCTGCTCAGTAAGAAACATGCCCACTGTAGGACCAAAAAGGGAGCAGATTTCAGAGTCCATGGTTTGGAAAGAATTTTCTAGACTTAAACTTTTATGAATGTGCTTTAATAATTGGTTTCCATTCTACTGTGATTATATTTTACTCCAAAAAAAAGAGAACTTGAAAAGACACTTGCTTTTTCAGTTGTAATAGGAAAATGATACCCAAAGTAAAACATTATGGCATAAACCAAACATCAATGGTAAAATCATTCCCCATTTTTAGGTGGAGCAGAAATGAGCGAGCATCTCTGCTGGTTTTACCTGTGGGAGGAATCTCCCTGCCACTATGAGCCCGTTGGGGGTTCTCTCCAGGATCTGCCACACGCGGTCATAGAACCCGGCCGGGGTCCGGTTCAGGCAGCCATCGATCTGCCTCCTGTTCAGCCAGCTCCTGTGGGCACAGAGAGGGCACAGCTCACACACAGCACAGCCATGTCTGGGCTGAGCCAGCTCCTGTGGGCACAGAGAGGGCACAGCTCACACACAGCACAGCACAGCCATGTCTGGGCTGAGCCAGCTCCTGTGGGCACAGACAGGGCACAGCTCACACACAGCACAGCCATGTCTGGGCTGAGCCAGCTCCCGTGGGCACAGACAGGGCACAGCTCACACACAGCACAGCACAGCCATGCCCTGGGCTGAGCCAGCACGGTGGGCAGTGCCCTCAAACACAGCTCAATGTGCATGTGCAGCACGTGCTGTGCTCTGGGGTAAGACACACTCTGAACAAACACAATGAAGATGCTGAGCAACCAGAGATCAGGGTGTTACTCTTGGGGGGTGTTTGTGCTTTATAGAACTGGAGAAAAAGAATTAACTGTGAAATCTGTCCAGGGCAGTCCAGTAAAGCAGCAGATCGAATTTATCAGGTCTAATCATATTAGAAAAATGTATTTCAGCAGAGTTGCTGAAGGGAGGCTTTTTCCCTGATAGTGTGTAGAAAACAAGTGGCCTGTAAAGTTAGAAAATTCAACAGAATGGTTTTGTTAAACTAAAGCTTTGAACAAACTGAGTTACCTTTGCCATAAATCACAAATTCTTTGTCTTGAGAAGCACACTGTCCCCACCTTCTTTCTTTTTCACTTACAACCACTGAGTCTGGAATTTCATTTTCCTACTTTTTCTTCTCAGTATTATTACAGTAGTGGGGCTTTAGCCACAATGTTTGAGACACCAGCAATGGAACTTGAACAAGTGGCATCCATGGGTATGATTTAATTGGTGTATTCACAACACAGATTTAAGTCTTGTGTAGCAGCACTGCCCATATTTGACAGAAGAGTTTTTCTCAAAATTACTGCTCTGAGTTGTAGAAAAATCAAGACACTATTATTACACATTGTTTTTTTAGAAAAAACTACAATTACACTACTGCTTGGCAACATGCCTTTCTCTGTTTCTGAGCCCTGGTTCTGGTAGGCTGATTGAAAAGGAAAGCAAACAAAGGGGGAAATGTCCTGGTCACCTTTAACTGTGTTGTTCTGCAGAACTTTTGTAGCCTAGCTCAAGTTAATTCAGCACTAATATTTTTGGGGTTTTAGTTTTTGCTCCATTGGTAGTGCTACATTAACTTGATGTGTTTAGAATAAAATTACTTGTCTGTAAAATTACCTGTTTATGCAGTCACCAGTGTGCTTGATGAAATTATAAAGAGATCTTGCACTAAAAAATGTGACTCTTAAATACTAGAGAAATGGGGAGAATTCCCTCTGTGATCTGACCAGAAAAGAGGGCTCTGATTCTGACACCTCCATGTGTGCTCTTACATTTTTCTCAAGTTTCTCAGTGTAGCTCACCCCAACTACACCAGAAGACCAAGCAACCAGTGTGTTGGTTTGGGTTTTTTTTTCATTTTGGTTGGGTTTTTTCAAGGGAAAAAAGGAAAAAAGTATCACCAAGGGATGGATTTTCTGAACAAGTCTGAGCTCTAGGTAGCTGGGATATACTTCATGAAAACAAAGGAGATAATTAAAGTTAATCCTATAAAGCACTTGTGATACAATAGCTGTCACTGACTTACTACTGACTTCTAATTACCACTGCCAGGATTGAGACAACATAAAATGTAGGGGTTTTTCCCTGCATAACTGTATTGGATTAACATGACAAGTTCAGGAAAAAATGTCTCATAAATCACTTCTCAATTAACACTGAACTGCCAAAAAACTCACACTACTATGACAGCTCCATCTCATTCTCTGTACAGCTCTGTCCTTGGATTAGGGTAAGAAAAAGTCCATAAAAACAAAAAGCCCAGTGGTGGTAAAAATAAGAGGTTGTTTTCTTAATTATAAAAAGAAAGCATTGGAAGATGTCAAAAATACTGTGACCTATCTACATTACTGTGGTGAGGAAGAGAGTCCTGTACACTGAATAAGCAAGGTGAGTTTTATCACTGTTTGGACCATTAAAAAGAACAATACTCCATTTCAAAAAGGTTACTTTCAATCTTGTGAGCTACATAAAAAGATTAAAAAGGATATGTGTGGAGTCTGCTCTCTGTTGGGGAGATATAGAACATAGTCATCCACATGGGATCATATCCTGGAGCCCTGGGTAAGAGTTGGGAAAATTGCAAAACTCTCTGAAAACTTGGAGAGAGGTTAGTTATGGAGAGACTGTTCAGGGAGGCAAATAGACCATTAGCCCTTCCTGTATGACAAATTACCTGGCAGTGATATATTGGATCACACTAGCAGAGATTTTTTTCTAAAAATCCCCACAGTAGAAAAAACTGTCACAGAAAAAAAGCAAGAAGACTGTTCTGTAGTTCCTGGCAGGAAGAGAACTTTTAAAAACAAGTCACTAATGGGCAAGGAAAAAAAAGTTGTATTACTGTACTGGAAGAAATTAAAGACAAGAGTTTGGAAGGTTATGCTGGTGAACTTCTGTACTCAGATAAGCACCCAAAAAGAATCCTCATGCTCAGGAAATCAGTCTGAGTGCTTTTTACTGACCTTTCCATCCTGTGTTACAGCAATCAAAAGCAGAAGCTGCTGTGGCTACTCAGGTAAGATCTCTAATGACAGATGGGGCTTGAAATGCTTACTGTGGTTGACCAAATGGTTTCCTAAATAGCATAATAGTTAATGGAAAATGCTGCAAAATGAATCTAGGGGTTGTTGTGCTCCAGTGTGAGAGCAATAATGTCAGCATCAACATGAGCAGCCACAGCAACACAACAGCAAGCATTAATAACCAACCAGGACACTGCAAAGCATGTGGGAGATCCAACACATGGCCAGCTGGACTGAGATGAGACACTGCATTAAGGAGCTGGTTTCTCAGGCACTACACTGGGGGGAAAACCAGGTGAGTCTGGAATGAAGCAGGAACACAAGTAGTAGGATGTGTTGTGTATTTCCTCTTTGCTGAGGGAAAAGGCCATCACCCATTCAGTGAAGGACTGTGGAAATTACCAGCAGTGTTATGTGCCACAGATTATTCTAATTTAACTAGAAGTAAAACCTAAAGGAAGAGGTTTGATTCCACTGTTACCAATACGGTTCAGTGGAAATATTGTAATTTTAACTTTTGTCTTTCATACTTTGTATCACAATGAATGTGCTTTTGGCAGCTGATTACAGCTTGGAGAAAATATGGCAAGTTTCAGGCAGTACCACTCTCTCCAGAATTGTAGAGAACATCAGTTCTTAATTCATATAATAGCCCAGAAGAAAGAGGGCACTGAACAGCAGACAAACTGTTCTTACAAGATACTTAACTAGAGGTTATTGGGTAATTTTTGGCTCTTTTCCCCACATCAAAGAAAGTAATGCTCCGTATTGTAGGAGAGAGATCTCTTTTCAGTGGCAGTAAAGAGAATTCCACAAAGATAAAGCTGAAAAGGGAACATGCAATATAAAAGAAACAATTGTCGAACCTGGACACGTGTGAAAAAATGAAAAAGTGCATTTTTGCTGCCTTTCCTTAAATAAATATATTACTGATCACAGATGCCTGGTGATTTCAGGTGTGTACAAAGCAGTTCAGAAATTAAACTCACTTGAACAGTGTTTATGAATGAAAGCAGGTGCCCTAAACCCCACACCTCATTACCTGCCTGGCTGCTGTGGCTGAAGAATATCCAGCAGAAGCTGCTTCACTTCACTGGGGGACATCTGGTACAAGTCCTTGGCTGGCATATCCCCAGCACGGATTTTCAACTCGTACTTCATGGCATGAATAATCCATCTGAAGGAAAGGAAGAGATATATTTATTAATTAAACACAAAGTTTCCAAATATGAAAAATTAGTCTAATAAAATAGCTCATAAGAATTCCACATGATCCTGCCACTTGGCTGTCAGGACATGCACAAAATATCAGACTCTACTACCCTTACTGTTTGACTGGAACATGAGATGGACTGAAAGGGATAATGCACGTATTTTAAGAAATGTGTTGTGGACCATGCTTTCCATCCAAAAAATTTATTTGACTACATCCCCTACATCCCATGTTCATTAAAGCAAACATTTACCTGCCTTTTGATGCTAAAATTCTTACTGAAAATTATGCTCTGACAACATATCCACTTTGCTGAAGAGTTTTAAAAAGCCATTAAAATTACAAGATTTTATGTTTAAAAATACTTTAGGGCTTATTTAGTTTTAGCCTTTGAAACTCCCTTTTTGCAGTCTATCACACTTTTTTTTTGCTACTCTCTTTTGAAAAAAATTTGATTCCATAAAAATATGGCAAGAGTGAAGATTTTTAGCCTTAGGCATCAGAGAGGCAGAACTTGGCAAAGCATTGAAGGAAAATGCTGAGTTTTATTCTGCACATTATGTAAAACCAGTGCTACAGCCTCTAATGCAATATCAAAGCTGAAATAACTTACAGATACACTGAGGCCAAATAACTGAGCACAGGGCTCAACCTCTTACCATCCACAGTGGCTCAGTTCAAGTGGGCATTACTAACAAAAGCAAAACAAAACTTAACTAGTTTTTCCTCAAATAGTCCATCATGTAACACTTGATCAAGTCTGGGCTGCATCAAAGAGCCTTTCTGTGTTTATCCCAAAATGCAGAGTATTCCTAAGAGAGTCACACTGCCATCACTATTAGCCACATTCCACTAATTCCATTAGGTCATTGAATTATTGAGCCAACGAGTGAAGAATGTTTGTGTTTATGTAAGTCAAGTCACAGTCTTGTCTAAAGAATTATTAGAATTACTCTACAGAGAATGTAGAGATGTCCAGCCAGCTGATTCAACACTGCTTTAAAACTGATGTTTCCAGGACCATGACCTGGAGATACCAGAGAAGATCAGGCAACATGGATACATTACACTGTGCAGAACATAGTACTTTCATTTATTTTAGCAGGGGAATAGTGACCTTCTCTTGTTACTAAGATTAACAACACAACTGGCTCAGGAGTCTGTCCTTTCTTCACTGATGACTCAGATGTGTCCCTGTGTAAGTCCTTCACTGGTATTTTCTCTTTGTAGTGGCCCACAAACCACAGCAAAGTCAAGAGTGGACCTTCTGCTGAGCTCTTCCCTGGTAAGAGGTGGGGAGAAGGCAGTAGGTTGGGAGTTTTTACAGTAACGGGGCTGTCAGCAACTTGATCTATTTCAACACAAAACCCTGAAAACAAATCAATAACAAGACACTAAATCAAATCATTATCAAAGTGGAATGGCATTTCTGTGAGAAGGTTAATTTTGCTCACTGGAGTGGGTGATAACACTGAAATAAAGGAAATTGAATCTCTAGCATTAACCTTGGAAGAAAGGAAAAAAACCTGCAGGAAGGATTAGCTCCTGAGAATAAGGAAGGGAAGGAAAGAGGAGTAACACAGATCTGTAGAGGGGACAGCAAAGCATTTACGTGCCATAGGATAGATGTATTCCAGCTAAATCTAATACAGGCAATTTGTAACATTTTTGGGTTTATGATGACTAGAATGTACTGCTAAAGTGGAAATATGAATCTTGTGTGATAGAAAAAAGGCTGCTGGTATCTACCTCCAGTGCTGAAATGCTGTATCTTTCTCTATGGAAAAAAATATGGAAGATGGAACATTTAAGTTGTGATTGTAAAGTATGCTCACTAATTCTGTATATCTCAGTCTGTAGCACCTGTCCTCTTCAAAGAAGTGCTTATTCAAATGCATGTCTCTTCCTAAATGTGAAAAATAATTAACTTCTGTAGATAGCAAAGGAAATGCAGACACCATGGAATATGACAACACTCCAGCACAGTCTATTTGTAGGTCACCTTGCCAACTAAATAGAACAATCTAGTAGGTAAAAGATGTTTTAAACTTGATTCAGCTTTGTTGTTCCTGGCTCAGACAAAACTATTTACTATAGAATTGGACAACTAGGCAGCTGATGAATAGTCAAGAAGTGTTGTGTGTGTCTGTACGAGGAATACCATTCAGCTGGGGAGTGGGGGTGTTTGGTTTGAGGGTTTTTGAAGAACAAAATGACATATTTAGCAACCTCAAGGGAAAAATCAGGTTTTTCTTTACCATGGCAGTTAAGCACTTTTGTGTAGAGAACTGTTCATGAACAATGTTCTTGTCATGCCAGATACCAGATATTCAGGTTCACTGAGTATCAGAAGTGCACTCTGATGTGTCAAAATATTTTAGAAAAAGCTGCAATAGTAAGTACATTTGAAGAAGTCTTATTACCTGGTTCCCATTATGCACAACAGTTTAACAGAACAAGCTCTTTTTTAGGCATGTTATTGTGCTGAAACTCTGAATAGAAATAGTTTAAGTAACTTGAAAACACTGTTCCAAGCATTTGTTGCTCATGGTTGCCAGATTTTAAGACCCATTTAGACTAGGCTATATTATGAGCTGAGCACTTACTAGAAACCAGAGAATGGAACTAGAAGCATATGTTGACCTGGAGGAGAATTGTATGGTTTCACAAGGGAATCAAATTCCTGCTGCATCCTTCCCAGATTATTGTCTTTGTGCAGCCTCTGCCTTCCTCACATTCGCTCCAAACCCACATGACCTGACTGCTCAAGTAAGAACAAGTTTTTAAAGGCTTTAATCCTAGACAGCAGTTTGCCTGCCTTCTCCCTTAAGTCCTGAAAATCTCGCACAGCAAAAGCTCTTACTGTCCACTCCACCTCTCGATTCTCCCTTTCCTGCCAGCACACACATCCCAAGCCTCTGGCCACGTCTCTCTGGTATGGCCTGGTGTGGGCAGGCAGAGCACACCCTGCAGGGCTCTGGGAAGGAGGAGCACCGTGGGCTGGGGTAACCCACAAAGCCTCTTCAGCTCCATGGCCACATCCCCCCTGCAATGCAAACCAGAAGCCCCTTTCCCCCTGCACTGCTAACAGAGCCCCGTGCCCAGGCTGGGCTCCGGCTGCTCCTGCCTCCCTGCCCCGGGTGAGCCAGGCACAGCACCTTGCCGTGGTGCCGGCAGCATGGGGCCTGCGGGCAGCGCCGGGACCTGCGGGCGGCACCGGGACCCGCGGGCAGCATTGGGACCCGCGGGCGGCATTGGGGACCCGCGGGCGGCACTGGGGACCCGCGGGCGGCACTGGGGACCCGCGGGCGGCACTGGGGA
>JAWWEV010000022.1:7309574-7320082 GCA_035583235.1 Hafferia zeledoni | reverse complement strand
GAGACCCGCGGGCAGCACTGGGGACCCGCGGGCAGCACGGGGACTCGCGGGCGGCACCGGGACCCGCGGGCAGCACTGGGGACCCGCGGGCAGCACTGGGGACCCGCGGGCAGCACGGGGACTCGCGGGCGGCACCGGGACCCGCGGGCGGCACCGAGACCCGCGGGCAGCACTGGGGACCCGCGGGCGGCACAATGCCCTGCCCATCTGCTGTGCAGGATGAGCCCAGCCCCACCCGGTGCCATCACAGGGATCAAGCTTGGAACAATACTTAACTGTATTGGCAGGAGGAATGTTCCAAATGGACTATACACTGTTCACAGGCAAATCTGAGAATAGTTGAGTACCCTTTCTGGCAAACTCATTTCAAGCAGGGTTCCTAGAACTGAAGTGCCCAAGGTCTGCTGCATCATCTCACATAAACCATTTCTGCAATGTAGCAGCCACCCAAATACACCTGGATCATGCATGTTCCACTGCCACAACAGAATAATAAACAACAGCAAGAGACACTGTACTGACCCAATCCGTATCTTCAGCATGCCCCTGAACAGCTCAGGGGAATTTGAGATGATCCAGCCAATATGTATGACCAGTTCCTGCTGAACTACGGCTTCTCTTTCATCTTGTAAATGACATTTTTCATAGATTATGTTCTTAATCACTGCTGGGGATAAGGGGTTAGAAATAACTTCTTCCTCCTGGCCAAAAGCTCCAAGTGTCACCTATGGTGTATTGGAAACAATTCAGAAGATACAGACAGGAATAAAAGCACTGCAGAAGCAACTCAGAAATCCAACTTCATCAACTCTGCTTTGCTTGTTAAAACTTCACAGTACAAAAGTAAATGTATGTCAATGGCTGATGCTTGTTAATACTGTTAATTGGATGCTATTGAAGTAATAAACTTCACTAAAGGCAACAGTAAATATGGAATATACTTTTCTAAATTAAAAATGCTTTGATTATAATCATGACTGTACATCAGGTTAAGACAATATTTCATCTCTTACATTTCAGCTGTGAAGCTCCCTTAAAATTCAGAATCAAATTTATAGTTTTGTTTTCTTATTTCTAATAGCATCCTAGAAGTTACAGCCTTCATTTTAAGAAAACATACTGCTGCTGCTGGGTTGTTTAACCACAAAAAAGGAATTTTGTTAAAATTCTGATTTAGTTTTAATCTACTGTCAGTAAAACAGCAACATTAGTTGTTCTCCTATAACAAAAATCATTATTACAAAGTGATCAGTGAAGGAAAGTTAGGTTAAAAAGCTGAAAACAGCCTCCAATCAAGCTGCATGCAGGTGTAGTTTCCACTACAGCTGTGTAGCTCCAGAAGCACAAACCCAGACCTCAGTCTGGAGTAGGACAAAGACAAATCTGTCACAACAACATTGCATACAAGCAAGTGTACACAAACACATATTTAATACAAAAATACATAAATATTCAATCAGCATTATTTGGAAGCAGCTACTCATGAACTTAATTAAAATTATTGTGCTGGGGGAAAAATTACATCCTCCTTAGGAAAGGAAGAAACAGTGATGATTAAACTTTGTTGAAATAGAACACTAAAACTCTGAAGACCTTTTGCTCAGCTGCCACCCATGCCTTGTCTTATGCTCAAACAGGGAAAGAGTGGCCAAGTTTTCATTTAAGAAGTCTTTCCAAAGATGCCTTACTACTTCACTCCATATACTTTTGGGAAGTAAGAGGGCATATATATAAAATCATAGAAAGGTTTGGGAGGGAAGGGACCTTAAAGATCATCTGCTCCAAGCCCCATCCAACCTGGCCTTGGACACCTCCAGGGATGGGCAGTCACAGCTTCTCTGCCCAACCTGTGCCAGGGCCTGCCCACCCTCCCAGGGAACAATTTCTTCCTAAAACCTGATCTAAGACTATCTCACTTGAAAGCCATTCCCCTTGTTCTGTCTCTGGATGCCCTTGCCAAAAGTCCCTCTTCATCTCTACTGGAGACCCTTTAGGTACTGGAAGGGGTTCTGAGTTCCCTGCAGATCTCAAACCTCAGGAGTTTCATGTTAATTGTGCCTCTTCCCCTCTTACCTAAATGCTGAACTGTCTTTTCAGTCTTACCCTGTCATTAATTATAAATAAAACCATTAGCCAATTCTGTATGCAATTATTAAATATATCTTTACTTTTTCTGGATTTTTCTTCTGCAGTAAAGATATTTGAAGCCATTTGGTACTTTTAAAAGAAGCATCAGAGGCCTTCAAAATGACAAAGCCATTTGTTTAGTTTCTCTGTTATCATTCCTTAATACATTTCTGAGGAGCAGACACTTACCTGCTTGCCCTGAACTAAAACATTAGTAATAGATGGTGCAAGGCTGTCCACTAGTTTACCTAAAAGACTTGCTGCGAAGCGCACAACAGACCTGAGGGCAGAAAACAGAGCAGTCCCACTACATATCACAGGCCAGTTTAATGAATTCATGTATCAGCTTAAAGTCTGCCACAGCAGAGATCTCAAAGCTAACTCAGTGAATACACCATTATTTAGAAAGTGGAATTTGGATCAGATTTTATGTCATCTTCTATGGGTTTGTATTTTTTAGTCTAGATATAGGTTAATGGATCAAAAATATATTTAGTTAGAACTCATTAAACTAGCAGCTCCACAAAAAGCTTCTTGTTCTTTTCTCAGCAGCATCTTGAAAACAGACAGGTAAGAGATGCCAGCTTTTCTTTTATAACATTTTCAATATTTTGCAAGATAAATAGACTAAAAAATTACCAAGGCTAAGGAAGAGTCAGATTTTGCAAGTGAAAGTACAACACATAACACCAAGGCTTTGTTGTGTGTTCCATGCTGAGGTAATATTTTGCACATGTAGCATGAAAACAAGAGACCTGAGTAACCTGCTAGGCTAAAAACAAGCTGCAACTGCTAAGAAAACCATTTTTCCATAGATGCAGTTGAAGGTTAAATATATGAATACTTGTAATAATAATTTCCTGACAAAATCCAAACCTAACAGGCCTATAATTGAGCTTTTCTAGCACAGATTTGGAGGCTACTAAGAATCATTTATTCACAGAGTTAAGGAACAAGTTGTAATATCCTACAGTGTTAGTAAAAGCTCAAACAGTCGATGTTGATTCCTGGGAAAACTGCTACACACTTCTTAAGATCAAGAGCAAAGCATTTAAAAAATGCATTAGCTGACACCATCAAAATGCAAATAAGCAAAAAAAAATATCTCACAGAGCTGCACTTGAGACTTCTGGGCACTTTACCTGTTTCCCATGTACCAGTAAAGTAGTAATATGTGGGGTTATAGAAGAAGAAAATTTCTGTGCAAATGCAGCACTGTAGCGCAACACCAACCTATACGTGTGTCACATGGCAATCAGGGAAGAGAAATGAAAGATAGTTTACATATTTGGTTTCTAAAAATACTTCTGATTTTTATCATTTACAAAAAAATGCCACCAAGGTATTTTGGTTCTATCTCATTACTGGCAAAGGCCCATTTAACTGTATGAAGAGACAAAAATGAAAAGCAGCTTTTATAGTTACAGATTGATCTGTTAGGAATAGTTACAGAGAGAACAGAGCTCAGGACAGGCTCAACTAATTTCTCTGATAAAAAGAAATTAAATGTCTACTGAGCTTCAGGGCAGAGAAATTAATAAACAACATGTAAACATCAACCTATTTGCCAAAACCTTTTAAAGTTATTGTGACAAAGTCAGGCTCAAAGCAAATTACTTCAGGGCCATAAATCTGTGTTAGTGTAGCAGCTTAACTGATTTACATCTGATCAGCAGCCTTGCTACAGAAAGCTATTGATAATGTTTTATCATGCCCTGTAAGAAATAAGAATATTAGTATTCTTTTCTCATTATTTCAATTTAATGAGAATTGTACATTGGCAATAGCACTCAGTGCAAAGCCAGCCTATTGCTTTTCTATTTTAAAACATAACAGGAAGAAGATATTTCTTAATTTTTTAAAGCATATTAAACCAGATCTTCAGCTGCCATGCACCAATATAATTTTGTCAGTAAAGCTGTCATTTTTACCCCTCTAAGTGTGTAAGAATCCAGCCTTACTCTCTATAAAACACAAGAGGAAAAAACCTGCTGTAAAACAGAAGGAACATGATATATGTATACAAACCAGAGCTTTCTGCTGCCAGCTCGTCTATAGATTCTTTCAATATGCTCAGCAACAGTACCTAAAGTCATTTAACAAAAAAACAAACACAAACAAAACAAAACACAAGCAAAAAAAAAGATGCACAGGTTTTCATTTAATAGTAGGAAGATAAATTTGATGAGATCAGTTAATTCTGAATCTGCTTTAATAAAGCACTTTTCCATTATGCTTAACATCTCAAATTTAGATGCAATCAAGTCCCCTGTCTCCCAGTGTAGGTTGTTATGCAAGAAGCCAAACCAGATTTCAGCTGAAATTGCTGCTCATGCCATAGAGACGCCCATGATATCCCCTAGTCTTGCAACGTATTGGGGAAAATCAATCTCCGTACAGGTTTGGCCTATAAAGGCACACCTCGTTATAAGGTACATCCTCAAACTGCAGAACCCAAGGTCCTTCAGGTGCTGGTTTTAGATTTAGGTTTTATTGATTGTGTGATTATTTAATGTCAGCCTCAGTAGCCTCCAGTCGTGGGATGCAGAGAACTTTTAGTCAGTGACTCAGCCTGTTTAATACAAAGTGCATATTAAAAAGATTATCATCACCCACTACTTCAAGTGGGATGGAACACAAAGGTCTGCACAAGTTAGTCCAAGTTAGCTCTGAACAATCTGAGGCACAACAGCACTTTTTTTTGACCTAAACGATTTCAGAGGTTTTAAGCTGGTCATTGTGATGCCCTTAAGTTGTCACAAGGGGCAGTGCTGGTTGCTTAGAGGTTTGGGCATCTGCCTTGAGTTTAGAAGAGCAAAGAACACAACCTGCAGAAGACTGACAGAAAGCTCCTGAGGCTCTCAAAACAGTGCAGGGAACTGGTGGAAAAGCTACATGAGCCTGATGTGCAGATTCCAGCCATGCCCAATGCACGGGGTGTCAGCCAATGAGCTGTATTCTGTTGGACATCGTTTCCCAGGACTGAGGGCAGTTTGGGGTACCACAGTATAAGAAAGACAGAAAGATATAAAAAAGTGTTCAAAGGAGAGATATGAAGATGGTGAAGATCCTCTGTGTGAGCAGGGACAGGACCCCAAGGAATGGCCTGAAGTGGTGTCAGGGGAGGTTTAGGTTGGATATGAGGAAGGGGTTCTTCCCCCAGAGGGTGGTGGGCACTGAACAAGCTCCCCAGGGCAGTGGGCACAGCCCCAAGGCTGCCAGAGCTCCAAGAGTGTCTGGACAAAGCTCTCAGACAGAGGGTGTGACTCTTGGGGTGTCTTGCGCAGGGCCAGACACTGGACTTCGGTGATCTTTGTGGGTCCCTTCAGGATATTCTCTGATTCTATGGCATTTTTAATACAGCAATATGGATACAATATATGCTTATGTCAAAATGACAACTCTTCGTGACAAGAACAAGCTGTCTTATATCAAAATTAAGAAGCAGGGCTCTGTAACATGAGGTGGTAAGTCACACTGCCAACTAAGAGAATATTATTTGATCTGAACATTTGTCTTTTTCTAAGGAGTATTCTTATCTATAAAGGCAAATAATAAGCACTCTCTGAAAAAAAACAACTAAGCACCAAAACTCGTAGCACAAAGGCCACAAACCTTGGTAGCCTTTTGAGAATTATTTTACAGGAATTTAAATTCCGTGCTGTAAGAAAAAGCCATAATACAAAATTGGAGCAGTTTCACAGATGCACTGAAGTCAGATTACATCAAAGTAGAATAAAAATTCAGTATAAAGCTCCATATATTTCAGACTGTTACAGACATACAGACTTAAGTTTTAGTTTTCTGTACAAGGTCAAATCCCCTATTTTTTTTAATCCATGCATTGAAAATTACAACTAGATGTAGCACTGGCCTACAAATAATCTAAGGGAGTTCATATATTCAGCAGCTCATTCCCCACCACACAATGAATTTGCATGTCCCATTTAATGTAGAAATTGCTTTAAATGGCACAGAAAACAGCTACACAACTGCTGGAATGCACAGCTATTATTCATGCTCATTGCAACTAAACATACAGCTGCTTCCTCAAATACTGTGAATAGGCAAATGAAAGCAGCTCTTACCTTCCCTGGTGATAAAATGCGGTCCTTCCCTTTTGAGCAATATACTCGAGAGCAACGCTTGACTTGCTAAGCAATTGCAGTCCTTAGGAAAAAAAACAGCAACAACAAAACCACAAATAGCCTTCAGATTTTCAGTCAAGCAAAACCAGAACAGCTATTAAAAAATTTCAAGTGCAACCAAAAGATTTTTTTTTTTTTAATTTAGGAAAAAGTCTACAAATGTTCGTTTCAAGGGGATTTCACAACTCCTTCCTACTCCGTGTATGCTGTATCCATGTCACTGCTGCTTGCAGGGGCTTCTCTAGGGGTCGTATTTAGTTGTGATAATTTGACCTTGGAAATGTTGGCTCATTTTTCATTCTCAGGTCCTTTCATTTATAGCAGAAATGCTTGTAGTGACATAGGGAACCAAGCAGTATACTTTGTGGTTTCATATCAAACACGAGACCTAGAACAGATACACTGGCAGTTTTCCTCTAGCCACAGGAAAAATGACTGACTGGAACTTTCTCTTGATGTCATTAAGATGTTTCCAGTCTATCTGAGCGAATATACACTGCTCAAGTCTTCTGAATTTCAGTTTGTGAATCAAATATCTGTTCTTAAGACATACGACAAATGGATCCCCTTCCAGATGGTCATTTAGCAGCAGTGACCGGGGCAGCTCGAGAGTTGACAGGCAACAGTGACAGCACCAAGGGCCAGGGAGTTCTGTGATGTTAAGGACTGTAAAGGGGAAGGTTCCCTGGGTATGAAGAGGAACATCAGACGTGTTATTAGCTGTATCATAACACTGACCATGACACTAATGCTGATCTCAGTAGGCTGCTGTTGAAAAGAATATTGGCACAGACTTTCTTATTTCCCAAGAACAAAGTTACACTGTATCTTTATGAAGTTTCTTACATTAAGTTTCTGCAGGATCTCATATGTTGACTTGGTTTTCCAGTCATTAATATTTACATCTGGTTCTTGCTCAAGTTCAGAAGCATTTGGAGTACTAGACTGTCTCTTGACTTTTGAATGTTTTGGGAGATCCAACTCCTCCAAACTCTTAAACACAGGAGCCCTGAAAAATACGTATTTCATTTCTTCATAGTTCAGAGAATATTTTAATTATGAAATACAACATTGTTACTATTTACACAAAGCCTTACTCTTCAGTTTCAGTGATTCTTAGGAAGTCAAGTTGTTCAACAACTGCTCCAGATATTAATGTCTGAAACGAAAAATTTGAAAAAGAATTTAAAAATATGTACACAACTATATAACTGTCTTTTGATCTCAGTATGTTGCTGGAGGTTTCCACTGAGAAAGTAGTTTCTTTATCTACAGTTCCAAATATTTTTACACTTTCAGAGTATTTTTCTTCTCTCATAAGGAAAATGACAGCTTAAGACAGCAGAAGTCTCCTGGGGCTGCTGTCTCTTCTTCGCTGCTGTTTTGTTGTTATTTTGCCTGCAATTTATGGCTTCACCAAGCAATGCCCACCCCCAAAAGGCAGATCTGATGGAAACACCTGAGAGCAAGGATTTGCATTCCAGAGTCCTGCACAATCCCCTTACTCTGGATCATATTGCTCATTATTTCAGGGGCTGCTGAAGGACGGGCAGTTTTCCTGTCAGTCTCAGTGATGTTTCCAGCAAGCACTACACAACAACATTCCTACTCTGGAGTCATTCCCTAATCCAAGCATGCCTGCCCTAAGTGTGCACATCAAATGCAGCTTACAAATACATCCATCTCAAAAGATTACACACCTGAAACCAAATGCTGCATTTATCTGATGTGGTCATTACTATTCACTCACTCTGAATTTATATGAATTCCCTACTTATCTGCTGCCAGAGGAAATGTATTGTACCACAGCATTTTTAAGACTGCTTTTGATGGTTCTCATTAGCTAAATAAAACTGAGTGTCTATTGTGAACTTTTATATTCCATCTTCATTGTGCATGAGTTGCAGTAAAATATTGATCTCTTATGCTGTGAGATGGCTGAATATAAAAAAACCTGCTTTGCCTTTATTACCAGTGTCATTCATTCTTTGCCTTGCACATCTGCTTGAGCACATGATAACAATGAAGGTAAAAAGCAGAAAGGAGCTGCAAATCTTCTGAGCATACATATTTTTAAATGAAATCAGATTTGGTATATTATACAGGAAAAAAGAGCATTCATCCAGTTAGAGACACACATTCTCTCTAGGCACGTTTAACATGTGCATCTAAATGAGGCAGCTGAATACAGCTCACAGAGATCAATATATATTTTGTTGGAATAGATGAATTATTCAAGAAAACACCACGAATTAGACATGTCCCTTGTTCTTTTTCCAAATCCTTTCCTATAATGAAACAAGAGTGTTAATAAAATGTGACAACTGTGCAGTAAGACAGAGATTGTGGTTGAGCTGCTGGAGAAAGTTCACTGTATCCCAGCAGGAAAGGCTCCCACCAGCACCTCCACTGGCCTTGAAGTCAAACAAACAGTTCTTTGCAGTTTTCTTCTTTTTTCTGGCTAATTAACAAAGCAAAGACCAGTGACTGCCAACACCTTAAACCCTTTACATCAAACAGAAGGATCTTTCCAGAAGGTCAATGAGAACAGAAGGGAAAGTTTAGTTCCTGACAGCTGTTCAGTGTAGTGCTTAAAATAAGGACGTGTAGATAGAGAAGTTTCTGGCCTGATAATACATCAGTTGAATCAATGCAATGCAAGAAAGTCATTGCAGTTAAATTTTAAAAAACAATAAACAAACCAAACCGCAACAACAAATCCTGCAGCCAAATGGAAGGTTCTCCTTGGACAGTAATGGCATTGGCTATAGGAAGAGTCAATGGCACCAGAAGAGACTGCATGATCTATATGGGACTGGGAGAAATACATAAATATTGAAAGATCCCAAAGATATCTTGAACCATCATAGCTAGGAGCATTTTCTTTAAAAATGATCCAGCTCTTCTACAAATTAATGATTTTCTAGGGAACAAGGAGCCATAACTGTGTCTTTGGTCTTCTCTCTTTAAAAAAAGAAAAAAGGCTTCTTCAACAGGTGTAAACTAAAATGAAGCACATACAAGTATGTAAAATCAGCACCTGACTCAGTAATTTTCACATTTTAATGAAGGAACATTCCTGATTTAAGGTGAATTCAAACAGCAAAGATGTTAAAACTAGATCTTAACTCTTGTAAGAATTTTAATATATGTGAAGCACCGTTTTTCCCCCCTCGCTGATTACCTAATCACGAGAAATCCCTCAGTGCTTGACACCGTCCTTTATCCTTTGGTAGTAATTTCACAAGATTGCCTAACATAAAAAACCCTTCTCCTTTCTGAAAATCTTCTATGAAGATTTTGACTTTCAAAAGACTTATCAAAAGGAATTAAAATAAACCCATGTTTCTTTTGAGACAAACCAAACTGTACCAAATGTCTTGAGCCTTGACTCCTTAATGTCATGATACTAAATAAAATCCTTGAAACCACATAAAAACCCAAAGTAGTGAGAACACATATACCCATATTAGGAGATAAGAACACAACATTCAGAAAAAACACCATACCTGTACTCTGTCAACGTGAACTTTCACTCCTCCAACAACTCCCTTTCTAAAGGCTGCCAGCATATCTAATATTGGACTGAATCTGCTCCCTCTGGAATTTGAAACAGAACTCCATTAATCCTGCAATTAAGCAAATAGAACCCTGCAAGTCATGATTTTCTCTCTCTGTACCTTATGTTGTCCTCTCGGATGAGCACCACAAACAGGGGCCGGCCGTGCATCTTCCAGTACTGCTTGATGAACTGCAGGGCATTCTAGGGAAGGGGGAACATGTGGGTTACAGCAAACCTCAAAGCAGCAAGACAAGCACAATGCACCACAACACAGTACAAGACCTTAGGAGAGCTATCTTAAAATGACAGCACTGAAACGCCCAACAGGTTAACATCAATCAATCTAATCAATCACTGGCAGGTTTCTCCAACAGATACAAACTGCTTTTCAAGCCCTGCTATTTCAGAAGTGTTCTGAAAATACTCCTAAGCCTCTATAACAATCATGGAGTGAGCAGGGTACTGAACTACATGCAATGACCTAGGAAATGGACATGAGGACCCCAGGCTTTGAATCCCAGACACGGGCATGGAATAACCAGGGACACCTTCCGTGCACTGCAAGTAGCTGCTCAAGCCCAGGACATGTAGCAAGCAAGCTCCCCACTGCTGCCCACCTTAAAGGCAGGCCACTTTGAATATCTGTGCTAAATCAAGTAGTATTTCTTCCA
>JAWWEV010000022.1:7278776-7309474 GCA_035583235.1 Hafferia zeledoni | reverse complement strand
TCCAAGGCCTGAGCACTCTCTCTGGAAAGAATTTTTTTCTGATCTCCAACTTCAATTTCCCCTGGCAGAGCTTGAGCTGTGCCCCCTTGTCCTATTGCTGAGTGCTTGTCCCTCTTTTCAGCCAAGAACATTTGTTTTCCCCAAGATGCAAATGATGATCTGCTTGCTGCCTGCAGCATTCCCAATCACCTCTGGGGCAGTTGTTCTGTCAGACAGAGATGCTCACTAGAACTCATACTGGGCTGTCAGGATATTCATCTTAATACACTTTCCAACTGCAAGTTTATTTTTGTGTTAAAGGAATACACACTACAGAGTGTTCCCCCTTCAGTCTTCTCCTTTATCAGGTTTCACAGTTTAGTCTTCTGTAGCCTCTGTTTTTGTCAGTTTCTCAAAGGAGAAGTTACACATACCTTAATGTCATCAATCAACATCATAACATCCTGAGACATGTAGAAATCACTGAGGTCAAAAATGATTGAGTAGCAAACCACAGTTTTCCCCAGAATTCGATAGATCTGTTGAGAGAGCAAACTTCCATTAACCTCTTCTCAAATATCTGAAGCACTGAAGTAGTTGAAAATTTATTTTGAAACTATCAAAGTAATAATCACTGTAAAACAGCTGAATTAAAAAAAAAGAAGAAACCCCCTACATATGTTATTTTAGGCACTCTGGTTTTTATCATGTGTGCAGGTCTACATTTGATTTCAGTTAAAGCAGTTCCCTTCATCCCCATTCAGCCAAGTATTACTTGGCACATTCAAATAGCCAAATACAAGGACTTAAAGGTAAGATATATGCATAAAATAAAATTATGTTTCAATTCTGCCTAAAATAATTCAGAGACTAACTCAATGTTTATCTAAATTATACATCAATAACAGGAATAAAAACATTTCTTGCAACAACCTTTGATGTTCCAAGGCATCCTATTGGTCTGTCTGGTCTTCCAGATAATCCCAATTTTTCATTGACTCCCAGATGGAAGTAAGCCTGTGAGAAAGAATCATCTTGGTACATCTCACAAAGAAAACTGTGTGCATTCTGCTTTGATTAGAAAATGATTCATAACATGTGGTTGTTATTTCTATTCAGTTGTGGGTTTTTTTTTTAACTTGTTGTTTCCTATATTAGGTCTTCTTTTTACCTTCTTGCTCCTATTACTTTTCTAATCTATATAATTAAAATACATATTAATTTTTCAAATTGCTTACTGAAATAATTTTTTAAAGCATCATTTGCATTAATTATCTGGCCAATTTTGCCATCTGTAAGGCTTTTCCAGTGTGGATATAAAGGTAAAAGACGAATATAGGAACTCTTTAAAGATCTTTATTCTAATTTTAATAAAAGCTTGCAAAATTAATGCATCAACAACACAAGCAAGAGGGAATTATCTCATTATTCAGAGCTTGATTCTTATTTATGTATGCCTAGTATTACTTCAACTGATATAATTTTGTAAGGCTTGCATATGAAAAAATAATCTTTATTTATTACAGTATATGAGAACAAAACCAGAAGAAAACAACAAAGCTGTGAGCAAGACAGTATAAACATACCAGTTAAATCTGACTGAAAGGTGTAATTTTTCCTTCCTTGGGCTGTTTGAGGTAAGGAACCCACCATTACTGCAGAACACTCAGAATTCTGAGCGTTTTTCCCAAGTTCAATCTTTCTTTATGTTATAGGAAGATAATTCAGAAGCAAATGAAAGGGAACACTTGAACAAACATGACACTCAATAGCTTTTATTGCTGTCAGCTTGGGGCCTCCCTGAGCCTGCCTGGGTTCCTGCATTAATAACAAGAACTATTTAGAAGAGAAAATAGAATTACCTACATGACTTGTTCACCCAGACTAAGTAACCACATTCAAGAGGGAAAGAAATGGAGCCATCAGAACACCAACAGCTTCAAATAACCCATCTCTGCATAACAACCCCAAAGCTGAACCTCTGGAGGAAGTAATGGAGGCAAAGGAATGGCACTAACACCACGATGTAGACATGACAATTGAACACTTAAAGGACTTTCATTTTGCTAGAATGAACAACAGAAATTGCTTTCTTAACATTTTAACATTGTCTCTTTCCTTGAAGACTCTTTCTCCAGCCTGAGGCCTCACACTGACACACAGGCTACTACAGCAGTTTTGTCTTTAGTAAGGACTGTCCACCTTGACCTGCTGCAATCAAAGTCTGTTCAGATGCAGCACCAGAGCACTGAACAGGGCATGTTTCAGGCGAGTCCAGCTGCTTCAAGCAGGTGGTTTGTTTTTTTTATTAAAATGCCCTTCAGTTCTGCATTATTAAAACTGCTAATAGCAAGAAATAGCTGTGAAAGCAGACTGGACTGTTGGGTTGATTTATGAGCATGAACCAAACCACAGTGGTCTTGCACAGCATCTGTTTCTGTGTTCTCTTTCCTCTCATCTATGCCTACAGAACATTCTGCTCCTCTCCTGTGCTATACTTCCACTACAGATGTATTCCATGTATTTTATCCCATTTTCTTGTTTTCCTTTTCCTTCTCTTTTCATATCACCACTGCCCAAAAAAAAGTAGATAATAAGCTTGGGGAGATACAAGTGATATAAATTCTTATTCTTGCAAAGGAAATGTACAGTTAGATAAATAATCTTAAATGCAAAATTCCTTACTTTGACAAGTTCTTTTTGAGCCCATATCTGGATTGGTTCCACCTGCTGGGGGGTCTGAGTTTGGATTCCATATGTGTTCAGAAAAACTTGCAGGCTATAAATGAAATAAGGACAAATTTAACCACAGAATAGTCTTAGTTTTAACAATTATCTTGGCAGGAGATACACAAACAGCAGTATTTTCTTCTATACCATTCAAGATATCTATTGTTTGACACATCCTTACTAGATACATTCTTAATAAAAGTCAATACTTACCGCTGACTTTCTGCTATGAGGGCCACGTGTACTACCAAATCATTTTCTAAAGGACCCTAGAAAATAATGGAAAAAATATTATTAGCATTGCTAACTAGAGATTTTGTTCAATACAGCATGGACAGGCACAATGGCTGTTTAAACAATTCACAACTATGACAGACACCACTGTCTGCATTGTTTTTCTCACAGCATGAATAAATTGAAAGAACAACACTAAAACTTGTAAATCTCAAACTATGGGAAGACTGTCCTATCAATAATACTCTGCAAGATGCATTTTGGGTAAATAATAAAATTCACTTAGAAATAATGACTGATGATTTCAATCTTTCCTCTGAAAAACTGTGATCAGACAGGTAGTCTTCACAGTTAGAGCAAAGATATATTCTAGAGGAGATAACTGCACTCCCTTGCATTGTTTATTACACAGATATTTCATGTTTGAAACAAATACTTGTATTTTACATCAGGAAACTATGCAAATAGGAGTGAATTCAGCATGCTGGGTGAAAACACTGACTCAGCTCCCTGAGTCTTGGAATGACAATTCACCTTTCTCATCCTTGGCAGAGCACTGTGAGCTAAAAAATGGCATGTCCAAGTTATTCCCTGTTCGTTTCTTTGGCATTCAACCACTAAAACCAAGAGAACTAACAGCAGCTCACACTGTCAGTGCTAAAATGCTTTTTGTCTACTTGTGCCTAGAAACTACCAGAACACAAATAAGAGAAGTTAAACACATCTTGTACCAATTGTATAAAAAGACAGCATTTTCTGTGCTGACAGAGGGATTCTGTGATTTGGAGCGAGAAGCTCACAGTGAATGCTTGCTTGATATCAAGTTAGATCTTGGGGATTTGCAGAAATCTTGATAACATTTTCCCAGAAGTCTGTCAGCACTGCATTTCCAGGACAAATGTTGGACTTTTTGCCACATGAAGTAAGTTTGTGATGGGAGCATGTGCACAAAGAGACCAGATGAAGAAGTCAGAAGTTCAAGTGACATGAAAAGATTTTCCTGCTCAGAATAAGGTCATTGTGCCATCAGTTGCATTTGTAAAAACAGTGGGAAAACTCAAACCAATTCTTTACCTTAATCATTGTTTTTAAAACAAAAAGCAAAGGCCCCTCCCATCTGAAAAATGAGCAAGGCCCTCCAAGGCTGTACTGATTTACAGCCAGCCTGGGATCTGGGGAGTGGTCCTCAAGTTAAGACTGAATTATTACCCTTCAGTGATGAACTCAGCAGGACTGTGTAACCCCAGACTGTCGGTGTATTCCGTGTCCCCAGGGAGGCACAGCCCTCTCCAATCCCAGCACTAACTCTTCTCACACTCAGCCAAACCCAAGGACATGTTTCATTCAGAGCAGTCAGTAAGTGGTGGTTCTAACATGGGCCAGAACGACACAAACATCTGCAGCACAACTGGCACAACACAAAATCTGTGTGACAAACTGCTGGACCTTCCAAGGTATTGTGGAAGAATTTAACTGTGATTGCTGTACAGCTACAGGAGTGCTGTAACATCAAACAAAGTTACTTTCACTGTCATTTGACATGTCACAGCCTGGAGAATGACAAGCAGTGGTCTAGAGAAACACAGATCAAAATAATTGATACAACACTCAAACTGTGTTTCAGAAATGATTGTGCTACATTGCATTTGCTGTATATTTTGTTTAAAAAAGAGATATGGAAAGGCATTAAGTTCCTAAATATTTCAGTAAATAAATCCTGTTGTTGTTAAAAATCCTATTTTAATATGTTGGCTTTCACATTTGTCTAATAAGGTCAACTCAGGTATTGTTCACACACCACCAATCACCAAGACAGAACCTGCCCAGGACACCACAGGAGCTCTCCCTGCCAGGCTCACCCTTCTGCCTTCCATTTCCATTGGACAGTGGGCAGAAGGGGCTGTTTCAACCATACTCTGCATGCTGTGTGGCTGATAAATGTACTTCTGAAGGCCAAGATAAAGTACTGATTGCTGTTCTCCCACTCTAAAAAGGAGAATAAAAAAAAATTAAAACCCCCATAGTTTTTAACAAGGTTATAAACCATCAGAGATAGGATAAAGGGAAAAATCCTTGACTCCATCCCTGGCACAAGCAGAGAAAGCAGCTCAGTATTAGCCTTTTGCAGCACTCTCACTGGACAGATGTTATCCCTGTATGCCTCTCTGCTCACAATGCCAGGAAATCTCAGAACTCTGAAAAAAATCCATTCATTCTGAGCATGTGAGAAAGTGGGAACAATATCCAAGAACACCGATGGAAATGGCACCTACTGGGCTTTCCAAGCACAAGGAGCAAGGGGAGGCAAACAGAAACAGCACACAACAGAGACACTGGGCTTGCCCCAAATGACCCACCTGGAACCGCAGCCCTGGTGCCACAGAGCACACCTGCTCCAGGGAGCAGCTGGGCCCTCCCTGCTGCCCACGGAGTGCCCACTGTGTGCCCATTGCTGCCCACAGGGTGCCCACTGTGTGCCCATTGCTGCCCACTGTGTGCCCATTGCTGCCCACTGTGTGCCCATCGCTGCCCACGGGGTGCCCACTGTGTGCCCATCGCTGCCTGCGGAGTGCCCCCTGTGTACCCACTGCTGCCCACTGTGTGTCCATTGGTGCCCACTGCATGTCCATTGCTGCCCACGGAGTGCCTACTGTGTGCCCATTTCTGCCCACGGGGTGCCCACTGCTGCCCACGGAGAGCCCACTGTGTGCCCATCGCTGCCCACAGGGTGCCCACTGTGTACCCACTGCTGCCCACGGCATGCCCATTGCTGCCCATGAGGTGTCCATTCCTGCCCATGGTGTGCCCACTGTGTACCCACTGCTGCCCATGGAGTGCCCATTGCTGCCCACAGGGTACCCATTCCTGCCCACGATGTGCCCACTGTGTACCCACTGCTGCCCACGGCATGCCCATTGCTGCCCACAGGGTACCCATTCCTGCCCACGATGTGCCCACTGTGTACCCGTTGCTGCCCACGAGGTGCCCATTGCTGCCCATGAGATGCCCATTGCCACTGCCACCCCAGAGCAGCTCACAGACACAGCCTGCATACCCTGTGTCTCAAATTCCAAACCAGCACTGGGCAAACTCAGCATTGTGTTAGCTGTGATAGACAATTGCATTACCAGCAATGAAAGCACGAACAGGTTTATAATTAACATGACAAAACAAATCATCCAATAAGGTACATGTCTCTAAACCATGCAAATTAGACATGTTCCAACCCTAAACATAACTCAGGGAGCTGAAAAATCTTAAAATATCTCAGTCTACCTCCAATTAGTAATTTTAGTGCTTTCTCTGCACATTATCTATTTCCCTGAAAATAATAAAAAGCAGTCTATTATTTTGACTATTCTCTTCATCAATAGGCATTAACCTTAATTCCCAGTAACTGAAATGAAGTTCTCACAAATGACTGCCAAGTCTACATAGCAAAACACGGAAAGAATATAATTAATTAATTGTAACCCATGGCACATATTTCAACATAACCCAGCAGATAAATTGCTCTTACTGTGGCAGGTTAGTACGGTTAGGATTTTTTGTTAAATATGAAATTAAACACAACACAGCAATAAATCAGCTTTCACATGTGCCAGTAAAATACAAAACAAACCCAGAAAATCTCCACCCTCCCTCATTTCCCAAATGTTGCTGTTACCACCCAGGCCCCCTTCTACACTCCATTGCCAAAACAGAATGCAACAACCAAAACTGTGGCATAATCTCTCCTGAATACAGAGACAGTAAAAAGGAATCACAAAATAGGCTGTTCTAAGGAATCCAGTTCTGAAGAGTCATCCTCATTGAACTAAAATTCTCTGCATGGGAATTCCCTCACTGGTGTACAGATGATTGCATTTTCCTTTGAGCTCCTGGGTGGGATCTGACCTGACGTGAGCTCTGCAAAGGAGAACCTCCCTGCCCGCTCTGGGGCTTGGCTGTGTTTTGGAGCACTGAGTAGAATCAGCAGCAGAGCCCTGGCATTCCCCCAAGAGGGAGCATATGGACCCAGCCTCCTGGGAGGGAAAATAAGGTTCCTGGGTATTAAATCAGGAGAGAAAACATTTCCTTCTAACTATAAACAGACTAAATTAGTATTTTAGTATTAGCAGCCATTAAGCTTTTACTGTAGCACTCATTTCATTCCAGTTTTCTCCAAGCAATGAGAGTGATCTCTGATCAGATTTTCTGGGCTGAGCAATGCATTCCCAGCTGTAATTATATATATTTATATGTAGTTTTCATGGCACTTTTGTCTTTGTAGATCTACATTACCTTGCTTTCCTTTAACTAATTCTAGAATATTCTTGAATGGAGCTTCAAAACTTTATAACTAAGGTTGGAATATTTTAAATACTTTCCACTGCTTGCTTAAATCTACACTTTTATGGGGGTATCAGACATTTTTGTAGTGGCAACAAAACCACAAATAAACTAAATTAATCACATTTTTCAATGGCAAGTGCTCATAAAGTTTATAGTCAATGCAATCAAAGTATGAAAATATGACTACATAGAAAACACATTTCTCTAAGAAATATTTCCTCAGCACAGGGCTCCAAATAAAAATTAAAAAATCCTTCTTTTTCGTACATCACCTTTCAAAACACTGTATCTCAATAGAATTTATACACACAGACATCTGAAATTTTTACATCTCATGTTTATTGCTTACAAAAATGAAAATTAGTAGAAGTAGAAATACTTTTCTGTTCAATTCAATTGAATTGAATAATTCTTTAGCTACACAGAAAAGAGAAGACATCATGAAAGAGAAGGAACTCCTTTGGATTTCTGAAGGCATAATTAAGATGTTCTGTGCTCTCATATTCTATGGTATTTTCAGTCACTTTCCTTGCACTTTAAGGTGAATACTAGATACTGATTTTGCATAAATTTGCTCAATCAGTTAAAATGGCATAATCAAATATTCAGACAAACTGTTTAAGCAAATCTCAAATGTGGATTAAAAAAAAGTCCAACTCAAGGCTCTCAGATGGAACTCAAAGTTTGTTGACTTTAACTGCACGACCTTCACTCTTGTAAAGCACATCTCACTCACCATGGGCCTTCTATTCATCTGCCTTCCACTCTTTATCCTTCTCTTCATGACAACCCATTTAACTGACATCTGTATCAACAAACATCTTGCCCTGACACAAATGTAAGAGTAAAGCCACACAGAACACAATACTGCAGCACCTGTTTCAGACAGACAATCCCAAAGAAATTCCATTGGCATTGCAGGGACACGAGCCATTCTGGTCACCATTTCCACACTGCTGCTCAGAGGCTACAATGGCAAAGGCCCAATGGCACAGTTTGATTTCCCTCTAATTCAGAAGGGCATCCCTTCCTTCTAACCCACACCAGGAAGCAGCAGCAGGATCTGGGATGTTTCATCATTTACAGTCAAAGAAACGCACACAGCATCATCTGTGGCAAAGAAGCCCCATTACTGTAAAGAACAGAGGTATAAGCAGGCTTAGGCAAGCCCAGAATTTCCTTCCTTCCTCATGCATTGCTTGCAGATGAAGCAAAATATCCAAATGGAGCTGTTTATTTTCAAGGCATTCAACACTGTTGACTTTTAAAGTCCCTATTATATTGCTGAATTTTACTGGGTAGCTGCATGTGACTAAGTTAATTCTTTATTGACTCACAAAGCAGCCACCAAGGAGTAAGTCACAAGAAAATAAATTTTCATTGTATTATTTATTATCACTTTTAGGAAGCTCTTAGGGCAGAGGCTACTTCTCTCTGAAGATCTGGAAATTCCCCATCATATATTGGGTACCCCAAAGAGTAGTAAAAATGCTTTTCTACTTAACCATTTCCTGATGAGTCATGCAGAGCCTTTAAAACAAACCCTCATCTCCTTCAAAGTGTTCAGCTGTGGCACATCAAAAGTTTTGAAGAATCAAAAAAGCAGCTTTGGATGGGCTGCAGCAACCCTGACTCACAGAGGCTCCTTCTGAGGGCACTCCTGAAAGCACATGTGGTGCCAGCAGCTCACAAGCTCTGCCACGTTCAGAATCCCACGAGGTGAGAACAGCCAAAGGAACCAGGAACAAATGGAGCCAACTGAGCTTTCGTCATGTCACAGGGATGTGGCAGAAGGGCTGCAGTGCCAGCAGGGACAGCCTCATTAGAATGAGCCAACAGCCAGGCATGGGGATGGCCTTGGAAACAGCAGACGGGGAAACTGAGGCTTAAGCAGCTTTGGCATAGAACAAAAAAAATATTGTTCAGTTCTAAGCTTGGAGTAGATCTTAAGGTAAAAACGTCATCTTTTAAGGGTCAGTAACAAATACACAATGCTGAACAAGGAACCTCTTCAGTCAATATTCCTCATATTAGGAAATAAAAAGGCTGAGACACAACTTTTAGCTACGTATTTCCATACACACAGTTCTCAGCTGAAGTCCCCTGCATACAGACAATGTTTATGTCTTGCTATCCTACCCACTACAGATTTGAACTGCTGTGTTTCAAGCATTCTCCATCCCTGGTCACTCATTCTTGCTGTGCATTCAATCCAAATACAGGAGAGCACGGAATCACAGAATCACTAAGGCTGGAAAGGACTTTTACAATCACTAGCCCAGCACTCCCAAGCCCACCACTGAACCCTGCCCCTCAGTGCCACATCTGCACATCTTTTAAATACCTCCAGGGATGGTGTCTCAACCACATACAAAAAAAGAACCTCATCCTTGTAGCTCTTAGGAGCTCTAAATACAAAAAATATTAATACAGTGAAGCTGAAACTACTTTGAAGGAATAAAAAAAATCAGGCTCATTCTTGCCTTCCTGACATAACTTATAACTGAAAGAAACATACCTACCTATTAGCAGCTATTTATACTTTTATTTTCTGTATCATTTTGACTGCATCACTTAATTTGAAGGCAAACACGCACCACTTCCCCAAGACCACAGATGTTACAACCTCCTTTTAAAAGCAATCCTCAATCAACTCAGAAATGTGTATACAGTTAATATCTTCCTTGCACTTTAACTGGAATATTAGGAGACTGCATATAACACATAGATGACAATTTTTCAGTAAGAATATTTTATAACTAATCTTGTTCTTACCTGATTTGAAAATCTCATGCTCACATTCCTCTGGTCCTGGGGAGCCACGTACCGTCCAATTGGGTCAAGATCCTTAGGACTGACTAGTTTGTCAGCTGAAAGTAAATGGCAATAAAAATACAGAATGACTTGAGTTCCTCCTGCAGCTTTTGTGAAGAAGGCATGGAAACTTATTTGATGGAGTTGGTTCTGCTGCTGTAACCTTTGTTGTGGATCAACCACTTACAGATCAAAAGGATATTCTGTAAAATTAAAATTCTATTAATTTCAAACCAAATCACTCCAGCATCGCTCACCACGGCTGATTACAATATTGTAGTTTATACAATTATTTGCTCACCGAGATGTGTTAATGGATTATATGCAGACACCAGACTCCAGAACACACAAGTCAGGTAAAAATCCCTCAATTCACAACCATGGAATTATTCTAGAGCTTTAACTTCAAAGCAATGACCATCAAAAACTGTTGAGCTTTGAAGAAAAGCAGACAGCCTCTGCATCAAGGTAATCACACAACTTTCATCCACAAAGGGACAAAAATATCAAAGATACCTCTCAACATGGTATCTGAAGAACAAATGGTAAAATAACCTAATTAAATATATTTGAAATCTTGCAATTTCTACATGGGGAGAAAAAAAACACCTAAAAATCCATTATTTTAACCTTCTCCTGAAAAAAAATGAAGAATTGCAATAAAAGTATGCTTTAAAAAGTTTCAACAAAATCCTTGACTAAAGGTTCATAATCTACTTTGAGCCACTATCTCCCTTCAAATAAGCATTCTCCCACCAAAATTGCTTTCTGACATGAAACTCTCCAGGCTTTATTTAATTTCTGCTACAGGGTAGGTCACAATGCATTTTCATTTCTTCTATCTAGAAGTCAACAATTTTGTACCTATTCTTAAAAGCCTCCACACCAGGGAATAAGCAGCTATTAATCCAGAAAAGAAGTGACTCATGACTCCATTCAGCTACAAGAGCAAACCAACCCTGCCTTGATAAGAATGTTTCTGAACCCTGCACCATGCAGTAAACACAGGCAGCAGTTTATAAATTCAGAATATGTCCCAACAGAAGCCTCACAGTGTTAGCACAGAGCAGAGCAGGGGTGCAGGGGCAGGAAGATGCTGAGGCAGCAGTGCAGGGCCCTGGCTGGGCAGTTCACCAAGGAGGCTGTGCCAGAGCTGCTGCTGCTCTGCCAGGACCTGTGCCAGGCACTGCACACTGTCCTGCCTGCTGGGACAAGGCAGGGCTTTTTCTGCCCAGTTTCCTGGACTCCTGCCAGCAAAGGACCCTGTTCCTCTGCTCTGCACTGGGGTCATGATCCATGGACAAAAAAGTGAAAAAAAGCACTATATTATAAAAAACTACTATGGAGAAATCATTAATATACTGACACATGAGTTACCAAATCATATTTAAGGAAACCAGTCACCCAAGCTCCAGTCCACACAGAATTCTTATGCTGGCTAAAGGATGAAAGTTACCTGAATTATGTGTAGTGCTGCTGATGCAATAAAATTGATTAATCCAATGATTTCAAGATCAATGGGCTCTGCCTCATAGTTCTTAAAAGCAACAGTGGTTTCCAGGATACACATTCTATTCCCACTGTTTTTTACATTGATTTACATTGCTCACTAACTACAATATATAATATATATTTCATATACTATACCAATAGACTAATATAAAATTTAAGCTAACTTTCAACATTCACAATTGTATTTAAAATAGAATCTCAGTGAATATTCATCACCATTATCACAAAAACAAGTGTATCAGTATGCAAGAACAGATATTTCTTTTTAGCTCACTATCTGCAGCAGCAGCTGACAACATTTAATCCATTTCGTCTACACTCTAAAAAATATTGTTTAAAATTCGTAGTTCTGGGCAGCACTGAATCCACAGAACAAGATATAAAAATTGTATGGAAAAGCAAAGGAAAGATAAGAGAGCTACTAATTGAAAGATTGAATGAATTTTTAGTTGCATGAAAGAGCTGAATACTTGGCATTCCTTTCCTTACTCCAAAATTGGGACCTTTATCATAAAGGTTCTACAAACCTCCTCATCCCAGGCAAGGGGGGAAATTCTATGAAAAACATCATCACTATCTGCAAAGCACATAATTTTTAATTCATAAACAATGTTTTCAGTTGCATAAACACAGAGTGCCCTCCCACAGTGACAGGCAGACACTCTGGCTGTCTGTTACTCAGTGTTTATAAACAGGAGCCAAATTGTGGCTTCCCTGCCCGTGCCCCGGGGTGGGAGGCAGCGAGAGGTGGCAGCGCTGACTCAGGGGCTGCACTCGGAGCTCGCAGTGGGGATGGCACAGGCAGAGCCCAGCCCGGAGCCGCAGAGGAGCCTGAACAAACACACAGTAATTGCTACCCTGGAGGCGACACAGAGTTCTGAATGGGTGATGAAATGGGAACACTGCACCTTCCCAAATATCAAAGTATTTGGACTCAGGCTTCCACTTAATTAGCACCCACCAACAAGCAAAGCAACACTTTGACCAAGGGCGAGGTTGTTATTCACGGAGGTTTTCACCCAGAAAGGAGCCAAATTAAATGCACCAGTTATGAATCAGTAGGAATAAATGGAGTTCCTGATATAACAACCATCGGTGAACAGACTTTGCAATAATACCTCCAGGCTCTCCTTGCAAGGACTGTGAGAGAAAAGGAAAAAAAGAGTTCTGAAATTTTGAATATTTTGGAAAAAAAAGAGGGTCAATGCAAAGCAGTGAACACAGTGGAGAGAAAGTTTTAAAACAATAAAGGAAACAGTTATTAATGACAACAAAAAAAAGCAGTGTGTAAGAATGTTCAGCAAAGAACTGAAACACACGAGTGTTATGTTAACACAAACAACATTTAGCAAACTATAAATACACAAACACACAGAAGTACACAAAGATTAGTACACAATCAATATCAGCAGACTTAGTACAGTATTCCTACACACACACACTTGAGGATTACTTGGTTAATATTCTTAGAGATTAAATTAGGGGTATTTTTAATTAACAGTGAGATTGCCTGCATTTTAAATGTTGGCTAAAAAAGGAATTATGCAAAGAATCCGTGAAACCAAACAGGAGGAGCACCAGACAGACATACCTAAAGATACACCCGCTTTCCTTGCCAAGTCTTGAAATTTTAAACTCCCCTGCAGTGTTTCTCATTTTTACCACCAACAGCCTGTGTCCCTTTACAGTGTGCACAGAAAAACATTTCTAGAACTGTCTACTGACTACCAGGTAAATGCTGATGATGTTAAAATAAACTGATAGATCTTGCTCCTAAAGAAAATACGAAGAAAAAAACCCAACTGTGAAGATTTTTCTGGCTTAACCTCTCTTTTTGCATTAGCCTTTAATAAAATCATTTCAAGTGAGACTAAGA
The DNA here is from genome assembly GCA_035583235.1 of Hafferia zeledoni. Classification (NCBI taxonomy): domain Eukaryota; kingdom Metazoa; phylum Chordata; class Aves; order Passeriformes; family Thamnophilidae; genus Hafferia; species Hafferia zeledoni. The sequence continues at coordinate 7,295,994 of JAWWEV010000022.1, read as the reverse complement.
GCTCATTTGTGACTGAAATTCACCATAACAATCTTCAGTGGTCAAACTTAAAAAAGAAGAAACCAGATGGCAATTGAAAGTGCATTTCAAAGGGTAAAAATAACACAGGCTGCATAAATCATTAACTTCCTCTGAGACTGCAACTACTCTAAGTTTAAACTTTTCTTGCTTTAAGCAGTAAATAACTTGAATTAAATGCTATAAAGCACTTACAAATATCACTGCACAGGTGCAGCTGATATAGTTAATTCAGAAAGCATCACATGAATATATTTTGCCATAAAGAAAAGGAAGTAAGAGGGAAAGCCAGGAAAAGCAACAGGAGAAATACCCCCACGGGCTCTCACCGAGGAGCTTGGCGATGATGTACATGGCCTGGCCCCACAGGAACAGCTTCCCATCCCGCCCACTGTTGCTGGGGAAGCGCCGCTGGCTCCCAGGGCTCCTCTTCTCCAGTTCAACAAAATCAGCTGGCACGTAGTAGTACTTGGGCACCACAGGGCAGCCTGGGAGTTGGAGAGAACAACAGTGAGTCCCAGCCCCTCATTGTTTCATTGAGGCGCCTGTTAAAGCGGACCCAAAACAGGAAAAATGGCACCCTGGAACAGTTTGTGAGAAGGAGCAAAGCCCGATTCCCAAACCTCCTCCCCAAGTTTTAGGCCTGTTTGCTCAATCTTTATCACTAAAGATTCTGTTCTCTTTACCAGGACTTGGTTATCACTGAGTTCGTTGTACCATAAACCAGAGGTGATAAATCAGATAGTAGTAGACATATGAATAGAGCAAAATGGCAGCTAACCAATATTTTTTCTACTAGATTTGGCTGGGTCACCTATGAAAAGAAGCAAGCTGGGTCAAACAAGAAAGACCTACTGAGACCCTTGTTTTGGGGATGAAGAACAGAAGGACTCCTCCCCAAAACTGATGCCAGAAGAAAACACCGCCCCAACTCCTCCCAGACTCCGCCTGTTTCCAATATGTAATGAGATGTTGTAATCATTTGCATAATGAATGAGAAATGTTGTAATCACTCATGTTCAAATGTATAAATTAGCCTGCTTTGACACCTGTCAGGTGAGCAAGTTTGTGTGGCATTGGCTGCCTCACTTCCCTGCACAGAAATAAACACCTTGGCTGCTCATGGAATACAAAACTTGCTCTTAGCAGTTCTTTTTGCAGCACTTTTCACTATCAGTTTAACTGAACAGAGATGGATGTAATTCACTGTTGCCTCCAGCACTGTAGGAAACCCAAGGCAACACTGAACTTCTTCATATTTCACCAAACTTTTCCTTAGAATCTCTTCCCAGAACACTTGGGGTGTTTTGTCCCATAGTTAACACACGCTCAGTATCAGACAACTCTTTAAAACTAAAATCCTCACCAAAAATAATCGACATGGTTTTACATTCTTTTATTAATTAAATGTTTAAAAGCAGCACTAAAATTTTGAAAAATCACAAATCAAAATGGCACAACTTCACTGGAGGACAGAATATCTTCTCTCTAGGATTATGCCACAGGTATTGCTGGCACTGCAGATCAATAACCTGTATTTCAACACTTTTTCAGTGGACATGGAATTTAGAAATACAATTATAAATTATTGACAATTACATGACATAGAAAACAAATTAATATGCTTCTTGCTAAATTAATTTTCACCTTAATATTGCTTTACTTTTGAATTTGTTTGGATAAAGAACAGGTGATAAGTAGAATAAAGTTGCAGCATGTGACTATTTACTTAGACACAAAACTTGGTGGCAAGAAGCAGATTAAAAAATTGAAAAGAAAGAATATTCAAATGAGTGAGGTATCAAAACACACACAGAAAGTTTAATATGCGATATTTGTGATGACATTCAGCAAAAGGAACCACATGATTCATTTAGAATCCATGACACTTCACATACTCATTAATAATCAGAAAAAACTAACGATAAGCAAGATCAGAAAATTTGCTACGTTATCAAAATTTGGTACATAAATGTTTGTTTTTCTTACAGAAACTACTTCACTTCAAAAATTTTAAAGAAGTCAGGCTAAAATATTCTGCATCTACCTGTAACTGTTCCTCAGATGTAAGAACAGGTGACTAAAACACTGAGTTTTAAAATTGAATTGTCAGTATATTGAAGCTTGTTCTGTTCTTCGGCCATTTCTTTTCCTCTCACTCAAACTTATGGTCTCTTTCATTTTTTTAACTGAATTCTGGATGGATCTGCCTGTAGGCCACCAACAGCCTTGTCTGGAGTGCCACAAAAATTCTGGAGTGCACAATTTAAGTAAGAGAACATTTATATTAAAATGATTACGCTGCCACTTTCCCTGCTCTAAGCTACAAGCAATCTCATATGCATATACCAAATTATTTTTTAAATCTTGTGCAATTAAGTGACAATGAAAGATGAGGGCAATTCTCAACTGTATCCAGGTGGAACATTGAACCAATCTGACTGTTGGCAGTTCATGTTTGCCTGGGAAGCCAAAGTGAACAATGCAAACTGTAAACAATGAAGCACAGGCAAAGAAGGGGAGGAGTGAGGGGTACAGCATAAATCCTGTATCAGCATCAGCAGCATTTTTCCAGACAATGTTTCTCTTGTTATCACACTTTATGATGCAATGTATCCACATAAAAGGGATTATTTTAGTATCAGTATTATGGCATGGGGAAAGATATTGATATTATTACTTCTCCTTTGCTCAGACCACAATATACATTAATAGGGAGGGCAGCATTTTAATTATTTAGGATCAAAAAAAAACTACAAGTGTTTCACAAGGATGATTTCCAGACAATACCTTCAGATGTATGTTGAAGCAAAGGGTCCAGAAGATCCTGATATTCCTTGACTTGTGCAGGATTTCCTCTAAAAACACCTTAAAAACCCCAAACAATAACTAATTTAATGGAAGAAACAATTTTTCCATGAGCTTAATGTTCATAAAAGAAAAAAAAAGGTCCCATGCTTCTTTTTCAAATCTAAATATTTTTTTCAAACGATTTAGTGCCTACACAAAAGTAAAAGACTAAACTGTGGATCTTCACTTCCTGCTACAGCTGAACCTCCCAGGGATCATGAATCAGCTGCTCTGTTAGTGCCCTGAGCTGCAATCAGAGTCGAGTTCATGGCACAGTGAAGCCCTGAACTTGCAGGGGCAGCACTGGACAACCAGCCCAGCTCACTGGAAATGACTTCCCCAATGGCATTAAGGAAACCTCTGGATTTGGAAGTATTTCCACAAAATCTACTAAGAGAACTGGTCTATTTGCTAAAAGTGTCATCCAGGAAAAATGGACAAGAGAGTATTTGTAAAGTATTTTTTACTCTTTTTGTATACAAGAAGAGCAAAATGCTTTTGAAACTTTTCTTCTAATTTCAGTTAAGGACCACTACGTTTTGTTCCTCCTAAAACTGCAAGTGGGCAGCATTTAATGTCAGTGCCTTTCTCCTCAGTTTTGGGCCTCACTCTTTGAAAACACCAAGCACTCCTTTAGAAATCTCAATTGTGAAACTTTATTGTATCTTCAAACGCAGCATTTTCATCTGTGGGTGGCCACAGAGGAGTCAAGGCAAAGAGCAGATTTCTGTGCTCCTCACTGTCCTTATCTGAAAACTATTCAACATACTAAAGAGGAAAAATAAAAGGGAAAAGAAAAAAAAGATGGGCCAGATTTTAATCCATTTAACAATCTTTTTGACAAGTGTAACCCTGCTCATTTTCTTATTCAGACTTCTGTTCTATGGAAGTTTTATCTTCCATTCTGAAATCACCCCCTGAGCTTCTCTGGTGTGTTTCCCACCCTCAAGACAAGCTCTAGGTAGTGGTGGTTTTGCTGCTGTTGTTGTGGTGTTTTGTTGTTTCTTTAATTCAATCAGACTATGTGAAAAATCGTGGCCAGGAGCAAACTAGGCCATTTCTGGTTCACTTTCTTCCCTTCCAAATTCTGTTTCGATTACCACAGAACACTCAATTTGGGCAGACCTGCTGCAACATTCAGTGTGTCAGTGTGTTCTCCCCCACCTCCTTTTCCCTCGTGTGCCTCTGTGAACTTGAGAGATACTGTGGGAGTTTGTTAGGCTTAACAGGCAGTGCAGGACAAAGTCACAGACAAGCTTTTAAAACACCCTTAGTAAGTTCCATTCTAAAAACAGGTCACATTAAAAATGCTCAAATTAAGGGGACTGGGGTGCTTGGGGGTTTTTTAATCTGGGAGGCAGAACCCTGAATGAGACATTTACTGTCACTGCATTATGGTTTGTTTTGGCAGAACAGGAAAATTTGGTGTCTTTCCTCTAAGAGCTCCTCTTTCTAATGCCTTTGAAGAGCAGGAATGTAAAGCTATACTTACCATCGATTATCATGAAAATAAAAAACAGAGGGAATTCACACTCAATGCCATCAAAAAGCTGAAAAGAAGAAAAATTCAGATATTTCATCACTTTCATTGAAGAAAATATATCTGAATAATTCTGTTGAATAATTTCCAAGCAACAAAAGACAAACATAAATGCAAAAACATTTTAGTAAGTCAGTTTTTCATAGAGATCTCCACTTCTTAATCCTATGGGCACTTTAACTGTGCCTTCACATCTGCTGTGGCTCATTCTGAAGCAGAGTATTTAAAATAATCTATGTTTTATTTTTCACAGAGAAACTATGGGGGAAAAAAAGAAATAAATTTTCATTTAGATAACCTTTACTGATAAATATTGTGATCAAAAGCAGAACTGTTTTCTATACACTCAGACTGTAGTCAGCTGTGAAATTAAATGAAATGATAAATAATTTCCTTATTTGTTATGTGAAATCAACTGTACCCTACATGTAAATGAAAGCACATTCATTACAAAACAAACCAATGACTCACTTGCTGACTTAGCAATCCCTAAAAACTGCACATGCAAATGACAAAATGCATCTCCTTGACTTGAAGTAATTAGGAATCAGAGTGCAGTTCAAATTACAGGTACTGGAGGTGTGTCTGCGTTTGCTTTGTTTTCCTTGGGGGTTTGGGGAGGATTTTCCTTGGTTTGGTTTGGTTTGGGGGTTTAAGTATTGCCTAAACACTTCAGGGGCGGTCCCGTGGTGTAAAGGAGACCACTCTGGACTCCGAATCCCAAGAACCTGAGTTCGAGTCTCAGTGGGGACCGTCCCCTGGCAGTTTAAGCCTCCCTGCCATCCCATCCTGTCAGATCTCGGATGCTCAGCAGGGTCAGCCCCGGTTAGTACAGGGTGCTGTGACAGTTCTGAGGACTTCCCTGTCACTGTCCAAGCTCACTCGGGCATGGTAGATGAACCTTGGGACTTAAACGGTGGGGCCAGCTCTGCTCACGCTGTGCCTCAGCTAAACAATCCACTGTGCAGGCTGGAAGGGCACCCACATGGGGAGAGCCCTTCCCAAAGCTTCGTTCGCCAAGTCTGGCCATACAAACACTTCAGAAAGCCAATCTCTGTCCATAGTGCCACAGGTGGAGAGCTCCTTTTTGTCCCCAGTGACTGGGGCCCCTCACCTTGATCTCAGCGGGTCTGTAGTGGCGCCGGGTCCGGTCCTCCAGCGCCGTCCGGTACCCGTCCCGCAGGAACCGCTTGAACCCGTACCTGCCCTTCAGCTTCCGCAGGATCTTATCCAGGGTCTGCCCGAACAGAACCTCATCATCCAGGGCAAAGGCAGGGTAGCTCAGACAGGGCAAAAGGGCTGCATCAGTATTCTGTAGGAGGAGAGGGAGAAACGGGTCATCACAAATTGAATTAGATTAGTTATTTGAGGCGCAAACAAAGATTGTTTAACTTACTAAGTGAAAGACACATTTGGAACATTATCATATCAAAATCATAGTAGTAATATAGGAAAATAGGGTGCAAAATAAGATTTCTAAAGAGGCACAAGGGTAAACTAAAAGCCAAAAATCCAGATATAGGATTTAAAAGAGAACTCATTGGACTCAGAATCTGACCTGTTTTACCACTGATGATGTGCAGGCGTAAGTGAAAACATTATAAACTTAGTGTTCTGCTGGGTATTTTAATATATCCTCCACGTTATTCCTGGAGGAAACACAAACATTTGGCTACATATGCTCAAAAAGAATCACAAATATTTTATAAAGGTGCAATGCTAAGTATTTATGATAATTTAAATTATCATTTCTGAACAGCTTTTTCAGCAACAGTCTTCAGGTGCTGCAACAAACAAGCCTATCTTATTTATAATTATGGGGATGAGGGAGTAATTCCAGGAAAAGGTATGAGCAACCTTCTCAAGAACCATGTGCATCTATTATGAATTAAAAACACAGGAAAAATTACTACCCAGTGCATCACCACTACAGGTAAGCTTACAGAAACACAAAAGACTATTCTTTCCTGCTGATACATTCAAGATATTCAACTGTTTAACATAACATGTTTTTGCCAATATGACTGACATGAACCCGTAAAAGGAAGAAAAGGACACAAAGATTCCTCCTATGGAATAAGTAAGTTATGAAATCAGCTTCTGCTGGAATATCTGAAGTTCTCCAACAAATAACAAACAGTAAGAGTGATAAAAGACCGTTTGACTATAAAAAAGTAGCTGACAGTGCCTTTTATTTTAATTATCCAGCATTACAACTCTGCTATAACTCTTATGCACAATAAGTAAACTATTAATGTTGAAGATTAATAGTCTGTTTCATGAACAAAAATGCTTTTATATCCCAGAACAACCCAAAAAGCAGAACTCTATTAACACTCACTTCAAACTACTGATTTACAACCCCAAATTTACCTTTGATGGTAGTACTGAAATAGATCCTTTTTTAACTAATCTATACTTGTGTTGCTTGGATTTACTCACTGAGGAAATAAATTTGTAACGGTAGCTTATAACAACAAGAAATTGTCCATATTCAGCAATTTCTGATAAGCCAACCTTAAAGGCTTTTTTCTAGACAAAAGAAAGAATTAAATCTAAACCAAAGTGTTTCAAAAGCCCAGGCACAGAGCACATAGTGGAAACCAGACCAAAAGAAAAACAATCACCAAGACTGCGAACCTCACTTATTTCCCATTTTATTTCAAAATTGTTCAGAAAGCTACCAAGGTGCTCCCATTGTAACCTAAGTATTTACAAAACAAAGGACACCACTGTGATTCCACTTCAGAAAAACAGCTACATGGCTTTGACACTTAGGAAGAAGAAATGTCACATCTTCCCAGCAATCTCCCATCTTTATAAAGCAGAACAAAAGGGCCATCATGCAACTAAGAATTCACATCCATTTATTTTCTCCACAGTGTGTCGAGGTGAATTTTGTTTAATTACTTACATGAGACCTTGACTCTCGGGGCAGCAATGAACACAGAGTCTGTCTGTTACGATTATGGGCATCAAAATCCACAAAGATAACCGACCAAGAGCAGCCCTGTAAACACAACATTACATTTTTTAAAGGAAGAAGTTTAGCATAGCCTGCTGAAACTAATTGTCTGTGTTTTATTTAGGTTATGTTGTCACAATCTTGGAGCTGGTAATTTTAATCAGAAAATATAGCAGCACTGAGTTGAAAATAATTTGGATTTTTATATACATTTAAGTATAACCAAAATTAGAATCTAACACTGATTATTAATTATATGAGTCATTCAAGCCATTAACCCTTCCATTAATTCTTGAAAAATAACTGTATTTAAGGATAAAAAAAGAGCAGTTGTCCATCCCTGTGAGTGCAGGAAATGCTCCAAATAGTGATGGTGAATATTTCACTTCAAGTCAGTTAGAACAGACTAACTGGATCCTCAGCAGAGGTTCTGCTTTGGAAAGGGCTTCCAGAGCCAATGAAAGTGTTCTGCCTTTCACTCATTGTAAGGTCTGTGTTATCAACATCTACACCTTTCCAAATCTGTTTCCTAATAACATTCTCTCATTTTACACTCTGTCATCTTTTTCATACTTCCTGAAACACTCAGAAAAATTCCCATATCTGAGATACTGTTTAAACACAATCAAGAACATTTAGAATTATTATCAATAGGCAACTTCTTGCAAACTCAGATCAGTTTGTTAATGAAGAGGTTTCTTCACATACATTGAAACTGATGATGAATCTCAGGATCTCCCCACTGGAAGACACATTCCCTGCAAACTCATTCCATTATGCTCATAAACACCAGATCACAAGTTTCCATAATCCACCAAATTTCTCCTAAAAAGCAGCCAGTTCCTTTGGTACACTACTCTCCTAGGGAGACTCCTCCAGAATCCACCCTTTTGAATTATTAAACACTTCCATTTCCACAGTTTCCCCATAGGTAGTTGGCCTCCCTTCTTTGGGTGTCAGTGCTACCCCTGAGATGCCTTTCCAGAGGGTTTTCTCTTCCTTAGTCTTTAGCTGCACTGTAATTATACACAGTTATCACACAAATTCCCAGCTTTTGCTTTACTAGACTAAACAAAACATTTTTTCACTGTTCCCATGGAAAATCCTCTCTCTGTTTTCTTAACCATTCTAGCAAGGTGTATATATGAATAGTGCTGAGATAAGAATGTACACAAATAACCACATTTGCTTTGATGATTTGGTAGTTTACTTTCTTCTTAATCCAGATTCTGATTATTCACAAATCTCCAGATTCACCTCCAAACTCTGAGCCCACCCTGCCTACACCTGTGCATGTGTAGTTTCAGAATCTGTGCTACAGCAAAGTGTTCTTGGGGGATTAAAAGCAGGCTAAACCCACAAGCATCATGTTGCAAATGAACAATTTTTCACTTATCTAAAGACTGTGAAGTTCTGGAGTAAGGACACCATACAAATGGTTTTTAGTATAGAATATGTGGCTCATAAACAAACAGCTGACCACACTCTGACTAGGTCAGCCTTTAAACAATTTTATCTTGTCATGAACAATCTGCCAGCCCAGCAAGGACTTCTGCAGGCTGTGCTGGGGCAGCTGCAGGTGCAGACAAGGCTCTCTGGAGGGGCTCAACAGGATTTCTCAAAGCTATGGAACACAGCTGGAGTTAAGCACAAAGGCACACACTGAAGGGCAAAATGGTTCCTGTCTATGCCAACGAAATATCTCAGAAATAAATTCTCAAAGCATTTAAACTGGTTTTGCTTCACCAATTTATTCATCCATTTCAGAATTTAGTTAAAAACAGTTTGGAAAAAACCCAGCAGCCCCATTTACTGGTGCTTGAAACTCTTGGGAAGGTAAAGATTACAGGTAAATGTTATTTCTGAAATACTGACAATGCATGTATAATGGCTGATCATTACTGAAGATCCCTACTAGCTCTTAGTTCTTAACACTTGACATCAGCTTTTATCTTCCATTGGTACATTTTCTAAACCATCATTTTGGAAGAGTATTCTTTTATTTTAGCTCCAGACTACTGTAGGTGTAACACCAAAGAGAAAGATGCCCATAGAAAGGGAATACAAGTCAGATATAAAAATCTCAGAAAAGGTTTGTTCTAATTCATCCAAACGATGCAAAGGATGGAAAAAGATTTTACAACTGTGCAACATATTGAAATGAAAACCCAGTAAAACAGTGGGACCATGTAAAAGTAGTTTGTTTAAAGTCTTGATCAAAAGCAACATGAAGGAAGCAGACAAAAGGTAATGCCTGTAGGTAGAGCTATACTCTTTTATCATCAACAGATCCCGTCAGTCCTGACAGAAAAAAACCATTTTAGCAACAAAGTTCTGTTTCAGACTAAGCTGCAACAGGTTTAGAATCCTTTTTTAAGGAAATGAAAAAGTAATTCTTGATAGTAAGGGCAGACAAATTGTGTACATGAAACAGGAGCAGTGAGTTTGCAAACCAATGTTTTGAGGCTGGAATCTAACAAAGTGCCCGAAGTGTGTAAATCATTGCTGCTAAAAAAAGGGGGAGAAAACAAACACTTTTATTACCTGATTTCCAAAGAGATTGAAACCATTAATTGCTTCCAAAGCTGCTTTTGCCAGTCCCACGGAGCTGAGGAGAAAACAAAACAACAAAAAGCCAAAGGTATCATAATTCAAGCCCAGGCTAAAATTTAACACATTTGACAGCTTTCAGAACTATGAGCTTTTCTTGAGCTGAAATTTGTGCTTAACCTTTATGTTAATAAAATGATGATGCAGCAAATTTGGGGTTGTTTTGGTGGTGAGTTGCTTTTTCTCCCCCTCTCAAACACTATTCAGCATTTTTATTTGTCTTCAAATGTCAGAGACCATCTGGAAAAAGCATTTCTGCTCTCACCTTGCAGCCAGACATCTGGTATTATGCATTTCAAGGTCTTGCTGGTGGTGTATTGACAGAGGATTTACTTCAGCACAATTTTTCAACCCAGTTCTCAAGCATTAAATTTTAAAAGACTGATTTCTACCTTTCAATATACTAAAAGAACTTATCAATCTGGATTCAGAATAGAAGGGGTTTATGATGTCAACCATATAGTGATACATCTTTTATTTCACTCACTCCATGACTAATACCCATCACAAATAAAACAAGACCCAGCAATACTATCAACAAGTTTTCAAGTTAACAAGTTTGTATTTAAACACATGATGCACTAAAATCACTAGATTACATAATTTAAAAAACAAAGTATATATTAAAATAATTTATTACCGATTCTGTAAATTATACAATACAAATAGACACTTTAGCAAAGCCTTTTCCCTAAGAAAGTGTAGTTTTATGCTTTCCTTGTGAGAATTTAAACAAACAAAACAAAACACTGAGGAAAAATTACTCTCTTTTTTTGAGTTTTAAAGAATAAATAATTACAGACAGACCAACTCTATTTATGTCCATTCTACTGCAGGAAGGACCTGAAGCATTAACATACACATAAAACACTACATTTTGCACATTGATTCCAGAATTCCAGACATTAAGATCATGGGGCATCAGAAAGGAAAATATGAAGTGCGATAGTTCCCAACAGTACTAGAGTTTAAAATAAAGTGTATAACACTCCCAGATTTCTGACAGCTCTACCGAACACAAACTTTCCAGGGAGGAGAAGACCTTTGCACTTCTTGCTTGGTGGTGACAGACAAGTACAGGGACTAGAAATGCTGCAGAGGTTCAGCTAATTAAACAAACTCCGTTCACATTTTCTAAGGCAATCTGGTAAAACAGGGTCAAAGCATCCAGTAAAACAAAGCTTAGTGTAATTCTCCCTACACCACTCATGAAACTAAAATATTAAATCACACCTTTGCCTCCCCCTAACTGCATTTCCTCTGACCAATGTGCCTGGGGCTGTCCCTGCTTCAGTTCTACATCAACTACAACAGAGATTTTACTTCCCTGACAACCCATGTCTGTCCCACTGGACAGAGTTTATAACAGTGAGTTATAAAAAATATTCAGAAAATAATCACTAACAATTCTCAACTTCTATGAAAGAGGAGTTTTGACAGTACTGACAAACAACTTCATCCACTCCCAAAAAAACTTAGAGCAATCAAATTGTCAGAAACTGAAGAGACTGTGCTTTAAAATTTATTCTTCTACACTCCACAGAGCATTTTGGGATCAAAGCGAACTTTACCTTACTGTAAGTAAAATTATTTGTCTTATTAATATAAACTATGAAATTTCAAATGTTTACTAGCTAATCCATTCATTAAATACAGGATCTAATTATGACTGCACAGAAAACACTGAAAATAATGAAAAAAAATTCAATGCAGTTACAGAATTTGCTTTTTTAAGTACTGCATTACCCTTGTTGGTTTTAATATTAGAAATACTTTGGATGCTGATTTCACACTTGATCATTTATAAACCTGCATCTTCCTTTCTGAGACACTGCCAGAAATAGCACTGATGGGATCCTGACTGGTCCCACGAGAGAGAGCTGAGCAGCAACTGTGTCCTGCCCTGAGCAGCTGCCACCAGACCAAAGCCAAACCCTCAGCTCCTGCTGACCAGGGGAGGCTTCAGCACTGGACAACATTATGAAGAAATAAACTGAACTCAAAAGGACTGGGAATATAATTATTTCTCTGGCTTTGTTTCAAATACCTAAACAAAAATGTAATTGTTCTAAAAATTGCTCTATTCTAAGTATCGCCTTGTAATTAGTCAAACAAATTGGCCTGATGACTCAGAACAGCTTTCCAGAGGAATTAAGTCTTATTATCAAACTGCATATACAGAAAATCAGAGGAATCCTGCACACTGGAGCCTGTATCACACGTCACAATCTCATTCTTCCTTTCCCTTCTGAGTAACAGTTCTAATACCAACAGTTATAAACTTTCAGAGCAAGAAAAAAGTTACTGACAAAAGGCAGAGAAGTAATAAATGTTACTACTTAGATTACTCAGAAGTTTCTTGGGTAAATGACAAGAGGAAGTTACTTTAAAGGAAAAAAAAAATCTGAGAAGAGCCTTCCATCAAGTATGTCTTCAAAAGAGAGAACAATCAAACAACACAACACACTTCAGGTTAATTATCACACTTCAGACACTCATTTCATTCCTACTGATTAATGCCTTCCTGTTGGGCAAGTTACAAAAGAGGATTTATAATAAACATTATGCTCATGTCTTTGAGAAAATATGTTCTTCATACTCCACCATTTAGAAACAGAAGAAATAGACCTTTAACAATATGAATTAATGGCAGAATTTATTTTAATAAATATGCTCCTTCCTGCACTCAGCAGCCCACCATAAATATCGTGCAGTAACATGCAGGACTCTATGCCCACAGAAAAAGGAGCTTACTTGGAGATGGCCTCTGAACAGAACCTAACCCAAACCCTCCAGAAATATTCCTCTGAAAACTTCACAGGATCATGAAGTCATCAGGTGGCTGGGACACATGGAACTCATGCAGCTCCACATGAAACCTCCCTTGAACCCAGGTATGATAACCAAGACCCATTCAAGTAAATCACAACCTCACGTAGAAAAGTCTCAAAAACCTCCAGTGATGGAGATTCTGTAACTTCTTTTGAGCATCCTGTTCTCGCACTTCCCTGTGCTTCAAACAAAAGGTTTCCTTATGTCTACACTGAACCTCATCAGGTGCAATCGACCTCACTGCAGCTGCCAATTATTGCCATGTGTCAAGGATTATCAAGAACAGACTTAAAATACTAATACATTTGACCTTGGGCCACATTTAGGGCAGGGAAAGGCAAGACTAACCTAGAGAAACTGTACTTCCAGCTTGCTAAAAAAGATTGAGTAAATGCACTTAAAAATCATTCATAATTCCCAGCAACTTTTAACTGTTACCCTCTCAGTAAAGTACCTGAAGGCAAACACTAAAATTCACATATTCTTAGTAACTGCTCATCAAAATACACCTTAAAGCATACACACCCCTAATCCTCCTCCCAGTCAGCTTCTTGCCTCCACCCAAGTGCTGTGCCTCTGGACTGGAACATCAAACACCAAGAGGATGTTAAACAATAATTCTGTAACTGCATAAACACAAATGGAGCAGGGCAGGGTCACACTGGCTGCAGGGAAGAGCAGGATCCACGCCCTGCATCCCGGGTCTGGAACACGAAGATGCTGAGCTGTGGCAATGGCACTTTGCTCACAGTGCACTTGGGGGATGTCACAGACATTCTGCAGAACAACTTCATCAATGCTTCCAGGACAAAAGAATGTTTCAGGAGTTCATCTGTATTGGAGGGGGCTCACACTGCAATAAAAGCTGTTACACATCTTGCCTTGGAACCAGTAAAAGCTGCCCATTTGCATCCATCAGCAAAGACCTGCTCCAAGAGTGTTCTGCTATTTATCATTTATTACAAGTGTTTTCAGCTGTACCAAGATGGAATACCACAACTGGGAAGGTTTAAAATATCTGCATCTTTTAAGACAGGCCATAATTTGCAGCTACTGCTCACAGACTTCCTATTCATAATATCTTCTTTGGAAAGAAGGTCTCTTTCAATGAAAGAAAAGAATTAATTCTCATTCTGAAAGCAAAAACACACTGTATGTGTATTGACAGTGTAGGTTTTGAGAGTCAGGACACCGTATTGAACACTGAAATAAAGACACAACTTTGAGGTCCATAATTGCTCAGACACACATACACCATTTGTGAGTTGACTTGATGGTTCTAATTTAATTGCTTCATTGATTTAAAAAAAATGTTTTTAGAGCTCTCTGTGGTAGATACACTGCAAGAGGAGCATAACAAAGTATCTGGATTATTTTGGCACAGCCAGAGCTTTCCTCAGTTATATCTAAATACATCTTTTGATGAATGCTCCTCATCCATTTCTTCTGATTTATGAGAACAAAGGAAATTGCCTACCAGCTTTCTACAGCAAGGCAGAGTATCACCATGCACAAAAAGGAAGATAAATAGGGGCAATACTTGTTTCTGATGACCAAAGTCTACTTCTTAAATTAGGACCAAGCTCTGTGCTTTCTTTTGTGCTAGTCCAATGATCTGGTAGATTGGCTCAGTGCATCCCACAGAACTTCACCTTAGGAAAACCAACCTACAAATGTCAGCCTGGATTAAGACAAAGCAACAAGCTCATTTCCATCTGCTTAAAAGATGTTCAGTTTTCCCTGGAGGAAATGCACATGCTGAATAACCAGAATGCTGCAAACAACAGGAGACACAGGGGTTTGTGTTCCTTTTACACATTTGTACAAGGTGAGATGTGGAAGGAAGTGTATAATTCTTTACATGAATGCTCATTTAGTCTGGGGTTTGACAATTTTACAGACACAGGAGGAAAAAAACCCCAGCAAATAAATAAAGCAGCTCATATAAAAAGAATTTTTATTTTTTCAGTTCACATATTGGTACACAGGTCCTATAAAAGCCCTGAAAAAACCCACCTAAATTAAGTGTTTTGCTGCGATGACATGTGAATATACCTATGGGTTAAAATACACATGTCTGCATGAGGATTAAGAAAAAAAAATCATTCTCAAATGAGAACACAGACTCATCTGGCAATCTCCAAGACTGGAAGAAACACGTGTATTCTTTGCCAGCCTTTGATAATTAGGATGATCAATGATATTTTAAAAATCCTAAGATATCCAAGCCATAGCCATTTTAATGTTTAATAAAACCTCAGCAGTCAAAAAGTGAAGACAACAACAGTAACACTAGAAAAACCAAGTTGTCAGATTACAGATTTGATCCCTCAAGACAGACAGCACATAAGCAATTCCACTTAAGTGCCCAGAGCCACTGTAACATTAAGATGTCAGGAACATTGCCAGCTGTCCCTTGGGACAGGGATCTGAAGGTCCAGTTCCTTGTAGCATCTGAAGAACCTGAAGAGAGCTCGGCACCACAGTGTTCTCCAGTGCCCAGCATCTGCTTCCCACCATGGTGGGGAAGAGAAAATCTAAACTCATGGTTCAACACCTTTTCAAAACAGGATATTCCTAAACATCCTTATGAATCCCATCTACTGGATGTGCCTGAAGGGTCTGAGCTGTTCTGAGCACAATTTTCAGAATGACAGGCATGCAGCTGCACGTAATTACTGGAATTTGAATACTCAAACAGCTAAGCATCCATGTGGATAGTTCAGCATGCATATGATGATGAAATTATCTTCACATTTTCCCAAAATACATCTCTCAGTCTTTAGAGAACCTTAACTTTGTTCAAACAGTATTTTAATGCACTGGTATTTTAACTCGCTTCATGAATCCTTTGGATTCATTTCCTTGCTTTGACTGGAAGAGCCCCCTGTGCTCACCCACCTGGAGTGCAGCTCTGGGCTGCCATTGTTGTATTTACTGCCTCTCTCCCAGACTCCAAAATCTGGGACACGATAGGCCCTCTCCACACAAAACACAAGATTCTGGATAAAGGACACCTGCAGGAAAAAAAGAAAAGTTACTGAAGAAAAATGAAAGTGTAGTTTTTCCACTCATTTTCTCCAAGAGACAAGGCTGTTATTCCTCAGCCACCAGAATTCCATCGTTTCCTGTCCAAATCCAGAGAATTATGTTCCCAAGTTCAGGTATTCTCCTTAAGACCAGTTCTTCATCATAAAACATGAAGGTGATAATGTGAATTTATGCAAAAGTTCCTCCAAAGCCAGGGATAAAAATTATTTCATATTCAAGACATGTATTTGAAGAGCTACAAAAAGGTGATCTTTCAAAAAAGATTTATCCTAAAAACATCAGAAACCAAAAGAAATTATAACCTGCAAGATTAGGACACAGAAATCTTGGTGCTGTTCCTTAATTAATTTTAAGAGAATTGATATGACAAAGTGTTATCAAACTACCTCCAGATAATACACCCTTATGCAGATTCAAAGACACTCCTTTATAAACACGAATAAAACTCTAAACCAATTTATTATAATTAGAATCTCCTTGGATCAACATGTTTCAGCTAAGGTATTGAAGTGTACTTTAAGGTATTTAAGGTGTATTCAACTATAGCTGGGGACTTATTTAAGCAGATAATTATTCTCATTTACACTCCTCAAAAAGACATTTGGAGTTACTCGACTGTGGAAATATTAAATTGATCATAAATTTTAAAGTTCAGTCCAAAGAGTCCACAGATTAAAGCTCAGAGAAAATTTAACCACAAACACATGATTTATGCTGGTTTGTCCACCCCAATTATTCCACAGGACTCTGATAAAGGGAATATTGCAATGGCTAAATACACGACGGTACTGGGGAGCTACAGAGAAGGATCCACTTCACTACAGTCAAGTGAGGGTTTTTTTTTTTATGAGCCATGAAAAAACCTCAAACCTTTCAATGAAAGGTAATTGAGCTCATTTTAATTTACGTGTATACTTCTGTTTGCTCTTTTTTCTCTCCATGTTTCTTTAAATCTTAAAAACTTACTAAACTCAGATATGCTCTTTATGCTAACACCAGCCTACCAGCAATACTGTAACTCTGGACACACTTGTCTCTCTGTATATGATATCTCTGCTAAAATTTCACTATGAGATGCACTTGCACACTAATTACCTGTGCACTAAATCTTTTCATAGCTGCTACTTTCAAGAAAACACTGTCCCACTCTTTAGATATACCCAGTATATTCTTCTCTGTAATTCAGCATTTGGGTTTATTAAAATAAAACTTCTCTGAATGAAGCCAAAATAGCCAGTGACTAAGATCGTGGCATCTCTACCTGAAGGGAAGTTCTGGCCAGGTGGGGGTTGGTCTCTTCTCCCAGGCACTCAGCAATAGGACAAGGGGGGCTCAAGCTCTGCCAGGGGAAA
>JAWWEV010000022.1:7263402-7278676 GCA_035583235.1 Hafferia zeledoni | reverse complement strand
AGTGCCATGATCTGGTAAAGGGGCTGGAGTTGGACCAAGGGTTGGACTTGATGATCTTGGAGGTCTTTTCCAACCCAGTCGATTCCACGATTCTATGATTCTCCTCTCTCTATCAATAAAACTGAAATTGAAATGTATCAGCTGAATGAAGAAGCAAAGGGCACCACAGAGAAATATATAACCTTCCTGATTACTTTTCACCAGTGATGATGTTTGGAACACACCAAAAAAAATGGTCAATTACAGATGTTTATAGGACTAACTAAGGGTTTCCAAACAGTGGCTTTACAGAAAAAAACGTAGCAGAAAGCTGGTTGCAAAACAAAACCTTCAGAAAACAAATCAGATCACAGGCATGTAAATGAAAACCAAGTCAATCCTATGGCAATTACAGAAATTATGGATTGTGTGTGTTAAGCTTGTTTATCCAGAAGCCAAGCATGTGGAGACCAAGGTGTAACAAAGAACTCAGACACAGCATGAACAACTGCAAATGCTCCTGTAACTGTCCCTTGAGTGGGTACTGCCCTCATTCATTGCCACAACCATCCACTGTTACCTTTGTTATGGATGCAAAGATGCAATTGAATTAATTTTTAAGTGCCAACAGCCAGAACTGGAGGCAGCTCAGTGACAGCTGCCATGCCTGACACCAAGCAGGCAGTGAGTGCCTCCAAAGCCAAGAGTTCTGTGCACAAACACCTTTCTCCAGAGAGCCTGCCAAGTATCAGCCATCTGCCAGCACCTTGCACTGGGCAAGCACCAGCTCTGCACGCGAGGGAAGAGCCCAAACCCACCCTGCAATGACATCATGGGGAGAAACACCCAGCGTGGGGTCTGGGGGCAGATTGTCACATGTACAACACCACGTTCTCCAGCACACGGGAAAGCCCGGAAATATCATCCTTCTGTGGCGTTGTAAGAGCTGGGAATAAAGGCAATTATTGAAGCTACCCAGAGAATAACAGAACATATGGGTCTGTGGCAAAATAATCTTGTAAAAATCCCCCCAGTGCAGAGATTCACAGGGTACAGTTGCAAGGGAAACCACATCCTGCCAAGGAAGTGAGAACATCCACTGACTGGAGAGTACACACATGCACTTTTTCTGCAGAATCTGTAATTAAAGGCAAACATCTGGAGGATAATATAAATTATATATCAAGCTAAGTAAATACTTAATTATATACATTTGCCTCCTCACAGACATAAAGGCAATTCAGACAAAATAATATAGACTTACCATATGATCTAACTAAGCGAGAAAGGAGACGTTGCAACATTCAGTTCTCTCATTATATAAAAAAAAATTAATGAAGATGCATGTTTTAGAAATATAATGCAAATACACTGTTAACTGGAAAATTGTCCCTTTTACTTAAATGGTAGGACTGTAAGTGCATTTAAGCTTTTTAAGGCAATACAGCAGTAACTATTAAATAGAACAGAGTAAATTTAAACAAATCCAGATTAAGAAAATTGGAAGAAAAAAGATATTAAAAAAATATATACATCTGTGCTTTCCATTCTGTATCAAAACATAACCTCATTTCAGAGCAGGACAGCAGGTTGTCCTCTCATG
The DNA here is from genome assembly GCA_035583235.1 of Hafferia zeledoni. Taxonomy (NCBI): domain Eukaryota; kingdom Metazoa; phylum Chordata; class Aves; order Passeriformes; family Thamnophilidae; genus Hafferia; species Hafferia zeledoni. The sequence goes on along the minus strand of JAWWEV010000022.1, from coordinate 7,277,094 downwards.
ACCTTTGCTCAAGTCACAGCCACTGTGGCTATTATTATCTTATTCACAGAAGAGTTAACAAATGTCTCTCACCATGATAGAAAATTGGAGTTTATGCAATTGAGAAAACAGTAAAAATTCTTAACACACATAGATTCATATGTATTTGAAGGAAGTCCTTCAGCTTTCCAGAAAATTAATCCCATTATTTATTATATTGAAATTCCACTGGACAAGATGCACTGACTGACAGTTTGAAATGATGTGAAAATTGAGAACACCACAGGTAGGAGTCAACCATCCTAACAGACCTTTTGATTCTTGACCTCATACCTTTCAAAAACAGTTTCCAACATCATATTACATTTACTCTTTGCATATTTAAGTTTTACAGTTATTAGTTTATTTCACTATCCATTCATTCCATTTATCTTTTCCAACTTCCACTAAAAGCACAGAATACCTGCAGTGTATTTTCAGAACAATTAATTTACAGTTGGTAATTAAATAAAAACAAAAGCAACTCAAAGCACATGTTTTAAGGCTGGAAATGGATCTGTACCTCATCTGTGTTGTAGATAATCTGCAGCCCTGAAGAGATCATCTCAACCAAATAGAGGAGAAATAATGACACAGCACTGATCTGAAGAAATTAAACACAGAAAGGAAACTATAATTAACTTTATGTTTATTGGAGTCAGATAAACAATCTAAATGTGGTATTATCCACTAACTAAGATGGTCCCACTATAATACAGTTTTGCTTCTTCAAAAGCACCATCCTACACCTAATGGGGTGAAAACAATCGATGGAAAATGTGCCACAACCAAGCACTGTCCTCTAAAACATCTGATGCAGCATCATTTCTGAAATTATTTTAAACCCTGCTATCAAAATGCTTTCCCTTAGGCACTCTGCTCTGCCCATAGGCAACCATTGGAGTCACAAGCTGTTTCATGTTTACATATGTAACAATTTATTAGCAAGTAGATTTTACCAAAAAGGCAAGTGTTTTATATTGAATAGTACACAGCACACCCAGAACGCAAATCACTTCATCCCTAGTGGGAATTCTGGTGCTATCAGCTCACAGGAGCATAATTACAACATTGAAATAGGATTAGATTTGTGAAAAACTATTTTTTGTAGCTGTACACAGCATTAATTATTAACAGTAATTACCTTCAGCAGCTGTACAGATGAGCATCATATGTCAGTCAATTCATTGATGAATCAAAAGAAACTTTTTATCACAGAATTCTACTATAATTGAGAGTTTGCATAACTCCAGTAGAGAAAGTAAGTTTCTCATAAGAACTGGCTTCAATGTGGTAAAAACATCTCAATCTCAGTATATGAAATTTAGAGAAACCCTCTGGAACAAAAAACTGAACTCTTATCTGAAATGTAGCAGATGAAAAATTAGGTCCAAATTCTAAAAATCCCCAAAGATTTCAAGACCCTTGTCTCTACTTAAGACAAATTGAAAAGCATTGGGTACAGCAATAAGGGCTACATAATATATTCTACTTTTCCCAGCTGGATCCCCTCAGTTCCTCTGTACCCTGTTGTCTCCAAAGAGCTGAAAACTCTATTTTTGGAGGTGTGCTGATGACAGAAGGGAATGTGCACCCAGACTTTAAACTCTCATATACTGCTCCCCAGGTCCCAAAATTGTCTCCTCCTGCAGATAAAAGATGTGCATTTTCAGGGATCTTCACAAAGAAGTCCAAAATGCTAACCTGGAAAAACTGCATAAAGCATTTGCCTCAAAACATACATTTTCTGAATCCAACACAGTTACTGTACAAACTATTCAGGAACACTGTCACCATGAAATTAAATAATTATCAACCTGCTGTCAGTGCTGAATAATTTCACTAGCAATTTCTGAACTAAAGGGGATGCAGACTAAAGGAATGCAAAATAAGGTCAAAGCAAAGAAGGGTACAAAAGTGAAGAAGGGAAGGGGGAAAGAGAGGAGTAGATCAAACCTTTGAAAAATGAAAGACTGAAACATTCAATTAGGCAATGAATCTGAGTATGAACCACTACACAAAGCAGTGAACAACAATTCCTAACCAGACAAAACTGTTGTCAGTGTATATTGAAACTTTACTATGACTGAAAATTGCTCAAACCTACGGAGAATTAAGCTGGGAACATCAACATTCACTGTAAGATTACACTAAACCTTTCACTTTACTGACTACAACGTTTTTTTCCCAGGATTATTTATTGACAGCCATCTGTTGGTCTCAAAAAAAAGCAACTTTGTAAACAAATAACCATCTACCTCTACAATGCCACAGTTATTTCAGTACCTTCTGACCAAAACAAACCACTGAGTTCTGTTTGAAAACAGTCTGTCTTTCACAAAAAGATCAGAAGGAACCTCAGTTTTACCACACATTTACAGCACATTTAACACAAGTCTAACCCAACTGAGACAGCTGCATTATGGAAGAATGGAGACAACAATAACATTCTCAAAAATCAGCCAAACTTTGATTTATGTATCTATGCACATGTTACCTGAAGGTGCCCATACTCCTCATGGGTGAAGACCTCATCTCCAGTCTGTGCACTGAACACAGAATGCAGACATGCAGATGGTTTGGGGTCTTGCTTAAATTTTTGAACCTAAAGGTGAATGCAATGCAAAACATAAAATCAAAGACAATAATGTCAATAGGATTGGCAACCACAAATTCACTGCATATCTCAGCTATTAACAAATTCCTCCTTATTTACCACTATGTAAAACTTAAAAACAATAGTTCCTGAAATTTATCAGATCTATTTCATACATCCTTACAAACATACATGCACCTAAAGAACACAACCATTCACCCCATTATCTGATCTCTTTGGCAGAAAGAGAGATCTGTAACAGAAAGCTACAGCTGCTCAGTTGCTTCCATCCTCTGGACAAACACCACCACACTCTGCTGGAGCTGAAATGTCCACAGAAATCACGTCAGTGTACGACACCTCGCCCGAATCCACAGATCTGAGGTGGACACATGGAATCCTGACCCACATCCCTCAGCTGGCTCACTACCTCTCCCTAGCAGAGTACCAGGAATTCCAGCTACTCTCTCACCTTCCTGGCCTGTTTCCATCCATCCATCTACCCATCCATCCATCCACCCACCCACCCATACATCCCTCCATCCGTCCCTCCACCCGTCCCTCTCTAGCTGCTCCCTTTCCTTCCCAGCCTGCCTGCATTAGTGCACAGGTATTTCTGAGGCACCAGAGCATGCTGATTTCCCAGAAAGGGTACCAGACTTTCTTCTCCATAATGCTGTCCCACAGGTACCTCCTTATTTCCACACATACACTCAGGACAACTCCACTCAATGCCTTTTGCCTTCTGCTCCATCAGCCCAGGCCCTTTGTCTGCCCATTCCAGCCACCACTTCCCACTTCAGTCCTGAGCAATCTCCCTCTCCTCCTCACCATTCCCAGCTTAAAGCTCTTACCCAGTGCAAGACCCCAACATTTATTATTGAAACAGTAGTTTCAATAATTTTTATGAATCATGATTTTTTGAAGTAATTACTGTTGTACCATTTAACAAGGCAAAAGCTTTTGAAATAAAAACCCCACTGATGTTATTAATAATTGTTAAGCCTTCTGGGCTACAGACCTACATAATTTGCTGTTTATATATAACAAATGAAATGATGCAAGAGCTACAAATATGTAGGATAAAAGAATACAGGGGAAAACAAAGCTTTGATCTGGTGAGAACCATTTGTGACATTAATGTACAGTGAAGTGTTTACAGATTCTAGAAGGCAAAGCTGATAGCTTAAAAAGAAAACAAAGATCACAGATAGGAAGAATAATGCCCCAAATTAAAATGAACTTCTATTCACAGACACTATCACTGGAGCTCAGAACATGCCTTTAAGATACAGAATCTCTTACAAAGGGAGATGAAATTAATTACTAGTACAAGAGTTTAGCAACAACGGAGTAAAATAAGTGCTATGCCCATTTTAAAGTAGTTTTGATTCTTTTTTAGTCATGGAATACCATGTTTGCCACCTTACCCCATTTGGGAAAACACTCTGGACTGCCAGACAGCTGCCAACAGGGCAGAGAACAGAAATCAAATTCACAAAGAAAGAATGAAGGTAAAAATCCAAGATCCTTTTCCATAACTTTTAAAGTCATGCTTCACTCTCCAAAATTTTTATTTTCTAACCATCATTGCCAGTACCTGATCCACACTTCACAACATTTCCAACACTGATGTTCTCTTTATGAGATGCTCTACCAACGACTCACACAGAACATACAGCATGTGCCTCAGGAACAAGGAGGTGAACACCACATTGTGGAGTTACCACGTCTACTCCATGAACACATTCAGTACATACCAGGTCACAATTCATGTTCATTACCAACAGAATACAACAGCTGCAGTTTTTGTTACAAGCAGCAGCATCTGTTCAAGTCATGTCTTGGGCATATATAATTCATATTATTAAAAACCATCTTCCTTCTACCTGAGGCCAGCACATACAGAGCCTGTCAGAACAAAGTCCAGCTTGATTTATGTCTGTTGGGTACCAGAAAGTGTTTATTGCTACACTGTGGGAAGAGAAAAACATCTACAGTAAACAAGGCAAAACCTGACAGGCAGGATGTCAGCAGTGTGACACCTGTGCTAATTTAATGCTCATTACTCCTGTCTGAACTCAGCATCCTCAAAACCAACAACTGAACTAAGAGAAAAAGAACAGCTCAAATGAACAAGATCAATTTAGGCCCAGATTATTTACAGATATGAGACTACAAAGAAACAGACTATGAAAAAAGAAAAAATATGTCAGCATAAATACAACTGGCAATACATCTGATTTGCTTATTATTATTGTTACTGGCCTCACATGCCTATGAGCTTTTCGTTTCAGTTTGTGTGCTCAGCTGTGATAAAGACTATGTGGTTACATGAAAATTATTTCTAATAATACAGCTCAAAGTCAGTTACATGAAACTTTAAATAATCATATGAAATATATATATTTAACTACTTCTGGAACTATGGCTAACCACTATGCAAAATTAATCCACCATATCTAAATTTTAAAAAGGAGAAGCCCTAAATATTCAAGAATATTCAGGGTATACTCACAAGAGGTCTAGGGGTGGAATAAACCAACTGTGTCACAACATAAGTAAATTAATGTTTCCTTACTCATTTGGGGCTGTTGCCCTTCCCAACCTACACCGTTAAGTCAAAGAATACTGGAAAGTGGCTGCTGAAGAAACACAGCAAATAATCAAAGTCATCACCCAGATAAGGAGAGCAACTGCAAAGGCAGTAACAGCGCAAAGTAAAGTCTCCAGCCTTAACTAAAAGAAGTTCTACATCTTTCCATTTAATCACTAAAAAGATTGAAACCACTCACAAAATTACTAATGGTGTAATATTTAAATGGAATAATTAACTGCAAAATGAACCCCAAGAAGCTTCAAGTACACCCTACACCTTACTCTGCCAAACACTCGTGTCTTCTACACCCTCAAACGATGCTGTGACCTGGCAACAGCAGAGCAGCTGTTCTGAGCTGGGCCACACAATCCCACTGCACTCTTTTGGGAATTCTGTCTATGTTCAGAAGTTAGTTTTCACAGTTTAATTAGTGCCTGGTACCGAGGCGAGCTCCCGTGTCCGCCCTGAGCGCCTCACCTTATCGGCCTGGCGCATGTAGCAGTAGAGAATGCCCCTCATGCACTTGATGGCAGAATGCTCCAGCTCATGAGTCCTTCCCTTGTCATCATCAATGCGCCTGGGAGCAGAGATAACTCGTCAAACAAATTGCAAATGCATCAGCAGGGAAAAAATGGAGACGTTAATGCTTTGGAATATTAAGTATTTAACTAATGCTGTAGCATAGTGGTGCCCTCACTCATATCAACGTATTTATAGCCCTATTCATCCTTCTTTAGTAATAAAAATAATAAAAGAGGAGGTTTGTAGTTTGTCTTGCAACTCATACAAACATTCCTATTTCAAAATTTACAAAGAAAAAAATCCTTACTGATACAACAATGTCTCTTGCAAATAAACAAATTGTTGGTCCCTGCAACAAGCCTGCTAATGCTCTGAACTCTCCTACTACATTTGAAACCAGCAGTATTCCTTGAGTACAATCTGTCACAAAACCTCCATGTTTACTATGTTTAATGCCTGTGTTAAAAATATTGGTACCAATTACATTATAGGAAAACATTTACTTACCAGAAGTAGAGTGACATTTTTAACTTAGTACTTACATAGATATTTTTACTGAGATTTGGAAACGTGTACCACCTCTATGGGTTTACAAATCTTTTTTTGGATAAAGCTTCATCTTTTAAACCTTTCTGGGGAACTGGGTAACAGAAAGAGCAGAGCTGGCAGAGCTGTGGGTGCAGAGGTGACTCACCTGTAGGCAAGGGCCAGTGCCCAGGCACAGGCAGCACAGTAAAGGCTGTCGTGCACCTTTGCCTTCTGGTTATCCCCATAGGTCTTGGTGGGGAACAGCCCTGTGGTTGGGCTCTGATGCACCAGCAACGTGGATTTAACTGGAAAAGGGAAAAATAAAAAGGGTAGTAACAACACTTGGGTTTCTCCTGTTTCTAAATAGATTTTCAGGAGAAAATCAAGGTGTGAACAACCTGTTAGAGCACACACATACAGGTAATCACAACATAAACCAAGAGCAAGAAAGGTAAGGAGAAACACACACAAAACATTGGCCATGTTGTTTTTTCAGTTAAATTAGACTGTTCTACAAAAAAACCCCAACAGTATTCAGAACTATTTATATGCCTCTGTTCCAGCACAACCCACTTTGTACAGAACCTTTACAAGGCAACCCAGTAATTTCCTCTTTATGAAAACAGAAGAAAAAAGTGACTACAGTATGTCAACTGCCCCCTCAATCATTCAGATACTTTAACTCTCCAGTACACTTCATTCATAAAAATTACATTTTTAACTTCAGCCATGTGACTATACCAATATTTATGAAAGAAAGGACAAAGTAAATAAGGAGAAAGGACAACTATAATTATTTATCTTAGTACCTTAACATAAAAATAGAACAAGACAGAAATTTTCAGTTGCTAAAACTGAGTTAGAAAAAAAACTAAATACTACTTTAATTCTTTTTGTACTTTAATAATTATTTTTCATTTTGTGAATTGTTTGCCTAAAGTTATATAATAACCAGCATGCTATAAGACTGAAACTGGGCTTATTGCCCTCAAACATGACCTTTCTAACAATAATCTGTTAGAAACAGGAAAGAAGGGGTTATCAAGCATTGACTTTAAAAAAGCCTCTTTATGCATGTATTAGAAATTAAGTATTCTAAATGAAATGACAAGGTTTTGTGGCTTTTTGTATTATAGTCTCCAATGTCCTGATACTCTGCAACAAAAACTTTGATAAAATATTACCTGAAAAGTCAACACAGGTTATTCTAAAAGGAAGTATAAATTCCATAGTGAATTTTTACTGTGGCAGCAGCATAAGGTCCTGACAGACAAATAGGAAGCACCACCACAGATTTGCTGCTGCCAAGCATTAAAAAAGCAAACTGAACAGTCATGGCCTGTGTAAGAAAGGTAAAAGCAATGCCCCTACAAAAAGCAGCACATCTATGGACAGAGAGGGCACAACCCACACCGATCCCATTGAAGGGAGTCTCACCCCACATGTTTAGAATCACAGCAATATTGTTCACTATTCTGTACCCCTGCCTGAGCAAAACTTAAATTTTAAACAGTCAGTTGCACAGCCATTAAAAAAAAAAACAACCTCATTTTAGAATACAGGCAGGACTTCATTATAACACCAACCTCCTGAACCCCCAAACAATCAAAACAAATCATTGCTTCTTTAAGGGTTTTGGCTTGAAATAACCTCACAATGAAAAGCAAAACACTAAAGTTGACTTAAAGTTAGCTAACAAATAAAATTTCTGCACAAGAATACATTATGACACCATTAAGAACAAAAAAGAACTTCTCATTGATCACCTGTCAAACCTTTTCCATTTAAATCCCCACCTGTATCTGCTTGATGCTCCAATACTAAGCTACCTCTTTATCCAGAATAATTCTGAATTCAGTCTTCCAGCTGGACTGGATTTCCAACAAACATTTTGATTTTCTGCAAGAAATGTCAACACAGCCCTCCAGTCTTGGCACCTTTCAAACTCCCAGCAGAAATTTAGGAAACTACGTTTAAGTAGGAATAACATAGTGCTGATATTTACCATGAAAATACCAATTTTAACTCAAATCTGGGCTAGGTCAAGCATCAAAACCTTGTCAGCAGATAACCTTTGCCCCTCCCCATCCAAGACCACCACATGCAACTCAGAATCTATTTGCCATTTGACAAATGCTGTAACTCTGAACACTCTTTGCCACTCATGATTTTTCAAAAAAGTGTATGAAATATTCAAATACACACATTGCATTGTCACAGGAATCTCGTGAGGAATTGCATCCCTTTAGATCTCAGAAAATAAAAATCCATATTAAGGGCTGCTGATACTATTTTAAGACAAAGCTAATAACTTTCATAAGCACAGCTATAAACATTTTAGTAAGTTACGCTGAAAATCTTTCATGGTAGAACTACCATTAACTTACCAATTCTATAGTAATGATTTAATTTATCCCACAGATTTTCCCCCTCTGGCTTTGGAAGGTTAATACTTTTAAGTGGCTCATAAATTGAACCTAAAAAAAAAAAGAAAAAACACAACATAATGAAGATGAGAATTAGTTTCACAATTCTAATATTACTAAGAATTCCTGCAATATGGTGTTTTTCCTTTGTTATGCAAAACCACAGTTTGTTGAGTTTCAATTGAAACAAAAAATATTGCTATCTCTACAGTCTCATAGATTTTTATATACATTATTTTTCTACAGAACTTGTCTACACAAACCAGACCTCCATCTGGATGTCCAATGCTGTGCAGATACTCAGCTACAGCCACTGCTACGTAAATGTATAATTACTGAAACAGCTATTAAATGTTGAGCATTTTCTAGGAACATTTGCTTAGAACTTAAGGCTACAGACAAAATTCCCAAAGATACATAGAAAAACAGAAGGAAGAGGGACAAAAATAGACTAAATGTAACTGTTCCTTCCCTACCTGCCTTCTAAAATAGTGACCACCACCATCAGTGTTTCACCTACCCCAGCCCTGAGTGCACGCACAATTACCCAGGCTGAGCTTGTGTCTTGAATGACAAAGGGTTGGCTTGTTCCCACATACTGACAGAGCTTAAACAACCTGTCCAACAGTTACAGTCCCCAAATTTCCTACATTACCTATATTCCAGAGAAATACAATGCTTTCAAACCCACACCTTTCCTTCTCAGTGTCCCACACACTGAAGTCAGTGTTCCTGATAGCTGAGACGAGCTACCTATCAAAAACTACTGGGCTAATTCCAACTTCTGATTTTAGAGTAACCCCCTGCTCTCCCTCCATAACCCCCTGGGCTTTACTCAGTGCTGTGGATGGTAGGATGTCCTGCAGAGCCCTGTGTGCCCTCCTGAGCAGCTCAGGGGATGGAGGCACTGCCAGGGCAGCCCAGGCAGGCTGGCAGTGCTGGCAGGACACAGCTCAGTGCTCCTATTCACTCTGGCTCTTTGCAAATCCCAGCACATACCCAGGCATTGGAGAGCAGATTGTCCATGTTCAGGACTCTCATCCAAATTAAAAGAAGAAAAAGAAAGAAAAAAAAAAGGTGTTCAAGAAAGAACCGGACATGGCATCAGTGCCACAGTCTGGGGACAAGGCTTGGCCAAGGATGGACTTGACGATCCTGGAGGTCTTCTCCAGCCTGATTGATTCTATGTGTGTGTGGAGTTGAGACAGGAGCTTTATGAATGAAATCCTTTGGTGGGGACAAAGGAAAATGTCTCCTGCCCCGCAGGACTCAAATCTCACCCCTCCCTAATTAATTTTGCATTGCAATCCTAGGAGTTAGAACCCCCACCCCTCCCTGAGCACAGTGCTGGGGCTGCTGTGCAGGATGCTCTGCTGGTGCTTCCCAACACGCAGGAGCTTCCCCACAGCCTTTCCCTCCCTCAGTGGGAGAGTTACAAAACACCTGCATGTGGGGAAGGGCCTGAGAGGGAAGCACAGAGAGCACAGTTTATTAGAGCTGCCTAAAATTAAATTATTCTGTAATGGAAAAAACTTGTAATACACCACATCTTTCATATCTTCTGCTAAAAAAGAATTAACCCCCATCCCCCCCCCAACATTCCGAAACTATTTAAATGCATTTTCAAAGCAATTCTATTTTTCTATTTCTTTTTGCCAACGAATCCCTGCCCATGAGAAGATTGGTAATTTCTAATGTTATACTATTAATTCAGTTGTTTGCAAGAGCACACAAAACAGTGACCTGCATGACTGTAATTTTATAAGGTGATTCAGTGAAAGTAGGACAGAATGTGCAAAGGGAAAAAATCATTGGGAAGTCACTTACTGCATGGAAACTACCAAATTCATGAGAAATAGTCACCTAATAGATTTTCAAAGGCCAAATAAAGATTCTTTCTCTCAGATTAGTTAACTGTGTAACACATGCACAGCACACCATCCTTCCATGTGCCCCTCTTGTTAATCCCAGTATTGCACCAGGACTCACAGCTGAGTGTTCACAGGTACACACACAGATACACAAAGCAAAAGTTCCCAAAATAAAATTATTCTAATTTACATACTTACCAGACAATCTGTGACCCTCTGTGGCCAACAGAGAAACAAAATAATGTTATCAAGAACAAAAAGAATATTCTTCTATTTCAGAGCATTCAAAGATTTCAACATAAAGCAGAAAGAAAATGGAACAGAATAAAGAGCATGAAAATACAAAAGCACCACCATCTACAAATTACATTATTTTAGATGTTTGAAACTTTAGTAACAGAAATATATTAAAACAGCCAGAGTAGACTGTTCATGAAACAAAAAAAGTGAAATAAATTCAAAGTTTAAGAAAATTGACAAAGAAAATAGTTTTATTCCTTGATAGAATTCCTTAAAATAACTCCTACTATAAGTAGGAGAACTTGTTTAAGTCAAAGTTTTCCACATATTCTTCATTAATTCCTCATGAGCACCTATATAGTTTATTTTGCTTTGTGTCTACGGCATTCTCCTGGAGAAATCATGCAGCAAATTATGTTCCATTTCTATCACAACCTAATCAAAAGCAAGGAACAGTCAGAACAAATTGAAGCTGCTCCTTCCCTGTGGTTTGGAGTGAGCCCAAAACACAGAGGAAGCTATTTTTAGGATGGCTAAAAACAGCCCATGTGCACTCCTCCAAAATCCATTGAAAAGTTCATTTCAGCAAGACTAAAACATGCCATAGAATTACATATTTAAAATGGGTTTTCAAAGTGGAAAAAAAAAAAATAACAACAGGAAGACTGCAACACTCTAAACATAACAGAATGGCATATGCAAACAGGACCCTGGGGGGCTCGGGTTGTTTTAGCATTCCGAGGAAACAGAACGAGCACATTAATGTTAAATACTGTTTTTCATAAATATATCACTTCATTGTAACCATCCAGTGTGGGGTTTATTGTAGGGAAATAAGTAGATACAGAGGAAGCAACAGAATCCTATTCAGTTATTTAGCATTTCCTCAGCTGTTTAGCAGTGCAGCAAACCCATCCAACATTTAAACTGGGTCTCTGGGAGTTCAGCTCCTCTTTCCTAAGGAATGAAGGGTGTCCATTATTTCCTTACACCACAAGTGGATTGCTGCAAGGCAGGACCTACTTCAAAATCAGGGGAAAAAATGATAGTAAATCAAAGAGTTGATTCCTGCACTACTATTCTTCATATCTGACAGGAGAACACTCAAAATCTTTATTCCAACTCCATCTAAATCCCTGTCTGTCTTCAGTTATTGCACTGAATGCCCTATATCCATATTCTGAATGAAAATTAATCCCCTTTTCTTTCCTACCACTTACAGGTGCCAGAGTAACATGATTTCACCAATCTTCAAGTTGAAGAACTACTAAAAGGATAGAAACTTCCTTTCAAAGTATTAGAGAACAGGAAGAGATCTCCAACAGCCCAGTCAGTACCTGATAACAAACACATCAACTACCAGTGCAGAAATAAAATAATAAACAGACAAGGTATTTCTGACTCAGCTATAGGAAAACCTTATCCAGTAGATGAAACTGAAATGTACAATTCCAGGAAAAAAATGACAATTTAATCATCTCTTCTCATCAGAATATAAAACTGAAGGGAATTAGGGAAAGCTCTCCAAGGTCAGCTATTAGAAGTGTAAATATCTGTGTATATACAACCTCTGGAGGCTGAAAATATTGTGTCATTCTGACGCTAAAGTACATTCCCATCCACCTTCTTTTTATTCCATTTATACTTGAGATTAGCATTAATTGCTCTTCAGGGAACAGCTATAAACTGTTTAGATGTTTAGATATAGAAGCAATGGCCAACATGGCTTTTAAAGAACTCTGCTCCCAAATTTGTATACACAGAAACTTTGAACACCCACACCTCCTTGAAGATGGCAGCAATTAGGGATATTAAAGAAAAATAGACATTAGAATGCAATTCTGGCCCTAGTCTGTGGATAAAGATTTGCATATTTCAACAAGGAGGGCTTATTCAAATTTTTCAAAGTACAGAATTAAAACTAACACTGCCCTAAAGTTTAATGACAAACAAATGGAAACAACATGGCAAGAACTTTATTTCCAGTATTTCCCAAGCCAGAAGAACAAAAGAAAATGTTGATTTGCATAATTAAATCAGGACAGGTCAAAAGAAAAAAGATAGGAATACAAGATTTCTGTCTAGATTCAATGAGAATTAAAACTGACCACAGCCTTTAATGTGACACGAGTTCTGGGTGTAATCCAACACTTGAGACGGGAACAGGTTCTGGATCTCAGATCACTGTAACTCACATTACCCAGTATTAGCACAGGCAATAACATCTTCACATTACAGAACTCACTGGGACCAAAGAGGATTTTATTTCTTCTCACAGCAAAGTTTAAGAGATTTTATCACATGCGGATTTTTAATCACTACATACAGGAGGAAACTCAGGTCTCACAGCTGACCCTGCTCTGAGCAGGAAGCCAGAGTAGCTGACACTCTGACAGCCCTTCCCAACTGAACTGTTCTACAGTTCAATGAAAACAGGGTAAGGAAACACAAGGAGAAGGGCTTGGAGAGGAAGATGCAAAAGGGATCAAGGTGTTCCTCTGCCTGAATACACAGTAGGAATAAACACAAGGTACAAAGAGTTACCCAGGTTGAGTGATGACAACAACACAGGTAAAAATGAGTAAAATCTTGTACTAGCATTTCAATAGAACTAAAGTGACAAAGCTTTTAAACATTTATCAAAAAAATCATGTGGTAAGACTGTGCATGTAATTTAATTAGTATTTCATAGAATCAGAGAATACCCTGAGTTAAAGGGACCCACAGGGATCCCTGAAGTGCAGCTCCTGGCCCTGCCCAGGACAACCCCAGGAATCCCATTATGTGTCCCAGAGTATCATCCAAATGCTTCCCAAGCTCTGGCAGCCTTGGGGCTGTGCCCACTGCCCTGGGGAGCCTGATCAGTGCCCACCACCCTCTGGGGGAAGAACC
>JAWWEV010000022.1:7231380-7263302 GCA_035583235.1 Hafferia zeledoni | reverse complement strand
AGCTCTGGCAGCCTTGGGGCTGTGCCCACTGCCCTGGGGAGCCTGATCAGTGCCCACCACCCTCTGGGGGAAGAACCTTTTCCTGATACCCAACCTAAACCTCCCCTGACACATTCCTGCAGGTGTTATCACTGGCCACCAGAGAGGAAAAAAAAATACACTGATCTATTTTGTGCCTTCTCTATTTCCTATTCATCTGAAGTTATTTCTCTCTACAGTACACTGTACTTAATGGAAATTACTGATTTCAGGATTTACAGTAACTAACAACACACAGAAGTCACTGAACACCAGAAACACAAGACTGGCCATTGTGCCAGTACACAGGACCTTCACATAACCAAAATGCCAAAGTTTACTTCACAAGCCTTGTAAATGCAACAAGCAAGGCAGGAAACCATTCAGGATATTCAAGGCTGGCATTGCCATTTCTGAGAACTCAAGAGAACAGGTTTTAAAACTACTAAAAGTATTTATTTTGCATCATAATATGAAGTATCAATACAATAATTAGAAGAAAGTAATTTTTCTTTTACTACAATGTCCACACTTCACACGTTCTCTGACGTTAAGAGAGGCCAAAGGGCAGGGCAGGGCAGGGCTGTCCCAGTGGCTCAGCCATGGGAAGGGGCAGCTGCAATCCCCTCCCCTGGTTACCCTCACTTGTACTCCATCTGTGCTTCAGCAAGGGCTACACAAGAGTCCAACACAGCGTTCCCAGACCAGCTGGTTTCACATATGGACACATCTGTTCCCAGCCAAACTCCTTCAAAACACACAGTGATGGTTCTGACACCTGCATATATTCCAGTTTCTGTTGTACCTGAGGAGAAGCTGTGCCAGGGGCTTTATTTTGCTTCCACTTAATTTCCAAAAATCAACATTTGTAACGATGACTGACCTACTGGCAATCTTACTTCCTACCTCTAAAGTCACACTGGGCTTTTTTAGGACTCAGTTCTCAACACCATTTTTAGGACACCTTTCACATGACCATCATCTTAAAAGAGAAATTTCAGTTCAGAGACTGTTACACAGAGATACTGACAGGAACACAGAACAGGAAGATTTGACAGCAGATTTCAATCTCAGTAGATTCCAATTTTCAGCAATTTTCATTGAAAAAGTTCAAATTTTTAAGTTCTGCCATACAGTGCTAAAAATGTGCTAGCACAAAACATTGCATGAAACACAAAACACACAATTATTTTTTGTTGAATTAAACAGCCACAAACAAGAACAAAACACAAAACTGCACACTTACCAAATTTTAAAAAAGCATGCGCAGAGGAGGCTCTGTCATCATCCAAACTGGCCATTTCAAATTGGTGCAGCTAATCACAAACGTCTCAGGCTAAGCTACAGTAATTTTCAAAACTGTTTAGTAAATGTTAAAGGCAACCAGCATTAAATTAAGTGAAAGCAATGTTAGTGGAGTTATTAACATGACAGAGTGCACAGCACAGAGTTTAATTTCATCTTATGCTTCCTTCTTCTACACGGATCACTTGGGTTTATTTCTCAGTAAAATTTGGTTTTACTGGCAAAAATGTAGTTCATAATTTAATAAAGATAAAAATGAAGACACAGATTTCCTCCTACAGGATTGGGTCTTAAATGATACACTCCTGTTGGCTATAAAACATGAGTCACTCCTGCATTTCAGCCACATGTGTCTATACTCCATGTCTACCTTATCTTACTCCAAGCATCACACTAGGAAAAGAACATAACCCCAAACAAAACAGCTCTGTCTGTGGGCTGGGACTCTCCAGCACAGGCCTCAGCCACACCAGAAACCTACAGGGGACTTTCAGTCACTGTGATTGTCCCAGCCATGATTCCTCCTGACAGGGACAGAAAGGAAATAGAAGAGGTCTGAAGTTACACAAAATCCAACTTATTTATAAAGGTGAGCATTAAACTTGAAAAACCAAGAACCTGATTTTTATTTTTAGATACGAATGTTATCTGAAAGATTATATATGAAATGCGATTTTTAAATCAAACTCCATCATTAGAAAAACTTTTCATCTTATATAACGTTTATCCCTTGACTAAATTTCTTCAGTTATTATATAAAACCCTATGAACAAATCTCCAGACAGCCTCTAGACAAAATCTCTATGAACAGGGAAGGAAGGAAGTGAACTCCAATAACCTGTCATTGCACAGCAGACACTTTTACACATTTAACAAAAACGTCACAGGCAGCAGCAGCTCCAACTCAAGCCTCTAAAACCATCGAAATGGTTTGTGCAGCCACAGGGCCTGAGCCTGCAAGGGAATCCCAAAGCTCCTGTGCTGCCCTGGGACTCTCACCCCAAAGGTGAAGGTTCCCGACCCGATTTCCTGGAGCTCCGTGGCCACATCTGTCAATCAGCTCCCAGATAACAGCCCTGTCAGTAACAACAACCGGCCACAAGTAACAACTCATCGCGGGCTGTCTCAAGCATGGAACTTGCAAATCAATACTAGACATACACTAAACTTTTAAAGCCAAAGGGATCAGACCATTTAACAACCCCTTACAGACCTCACAAAGCCTCACTTTCTTTTCACACCGTCTGAGCAGTCCATTAACACAACAAAACCAACCAAACATGCAACTAAGTAAATCTGAGCTCTACAAGCATGTATGGGATACAAACAAACACCGCAGGGATCTTCTGGAAAACTGTTTCTATGAGCACAACTAAAGCTCCACTAAGGCTGTAGTTTATGTTGAATAAGTAATTAAAAAACCGAATTTCTTGAACTCTGGAAGTTCAAGCCAACTCGGTAAACGTGACCCTTCCTTTTAGGCCAGGATGGAGCTGCCACGTAGCCCAGGCTGAGAACAAGACATTCTCCCGCTGTGAACAGGTTACCTTTATCCACGGGAAACCTGGCAAAGACTAGCAGTACATTTTCTCTAAACGCTTCACCTGCTCGGCAGCTTTCTACAACTGCAGAGATGATACAACAGGAGCGAGTGGCAGCGGGGCAGCGGCTGGGGCTGTGCCCGCCGAGGGCACACCTGGCGCGGCAGGTGCCTGCGGGGAGGGGCGGGATGCGGGAATGGGGGAATGGGGCGGGAGGGCAGGAGGGCAGGAGTGCGGGAATGGGGCGGGAGCGGGGCGGGAGCGAGCGGGACCCGCAGCTGCCCCGGGCACGCCGAGGGGTCAGACCTGAGCGTTTGGAGCGAGCACGCAGCTCCAGCACCTTCCAGCTGACATCGGCCATGTGCGCGGCCGTCGCCGCCATCGCGCCGGGAGTGCCGGACAGGGCAGGGCAGTCCCGGGTAGAGCCGGGCAGGGCAATCCCCGACAATCCCGGGCAGGGCCCGCCGTAAAGCTGCCGGCGCAGGCTCGGCCGCGCTGCCGCAAACCGGGCCCGCCCCGCCGCCGTCAGAGCCGGGCGGGGCGAGGCCGAGCGCGATGGGCGCCCGCGGGCCGAGCCCGTCGCTGCCGGGCACTGCTCTGCCGCTGCTCGCCCTGCTGGCCCTGGCCGGGCCCGCCCGCGCCCTGCAGAATGTCACCGCGCAGCTCTTCGGGCCAGAGGCCCACGGCACCCTCGCGGCCTTCGGGGACTTCAACTCGGACAAGCAGACGGACCTGTTCGTGCTGCGCGGCGGTGAGTGCAGGGGCCGGGCCGCGATCCCCGCGGGGAGCCCCGGACAGCCCCGGGCGGGCAGGTGGGGAACGGCCTGCGGGGCCCGTGGGGCAGCGGCGGGGCCTGGCGGGGGCACCCAGGGGGGCTGTCCCGGCGGGGGCACCCAGGGACAGGGGCTGTCCCGGAGGGAGCACACAGGGACAGGGGCTGTCCCCACGGAGCTGCCCCGCAGCAGCAAGAGGGCCCGTGGGGCACCTGCCCCTCCTCCGAGCACCGGGTGCTGCCCGGGATGCGCTGACACCTGCCTTGCTCCTGACTCGCTTCCCATGTGGAAAGAGTGTTTTCAATGTGCCCTGAAATACGGGGTCGTGTAGGGCAAGACGTGGTTTTCTTTAAAGCTGAGTTTATGGTTGTGAAGTAGTTCGTGTGTTTCATCCTCCAGCGTGAATGGACACAAATTGGTTTTTCGCTCCTGTTTTCACGATGTTTTGGGAAAGGCAGATGAATGTTTCAGGGATGTGAGGAAGACAAATGGCATGTTATCCTAGTTTGAACATCACGTTACAGTGGAAGGGTAGAGAAATTTAGCCATGAGTCACTTGCCATGAGTTTCTGTTGAGGCTTCACATTTGAGGAGCCCCTGAATCAGAGCTTGTTTTCCGTGGTCAGTGTTATTTTCGGACATTAGTGTTGGACTATCTTACTTGCTTGAAGCAACAAGTTAAGATACCAGATGTATTCTCTGAGTCACCTTTTTTATTCCTTCAATCTCAGAAATGTTTCTCTAAGTAGCTTTGGTAAAGCATGAGTGACTTTCCCATCTAGTTGAGTTATTGCAGTGCATGGCTCCTTGAAAATGCTCCACTGGCTCATCTACTGAAAAAATGGTTAGATTTAAAATGAATGTCCTTGATAAGAGACTTAATTTTTACTTTCTTATCTTTCAGATGAATGCATATAAAAATTCAAATAGTTATAAGTTTTAGAAATGAGATTCATGGGTTCTTTGTGTCTGCACAGCAGCTCTTGCCAAATCACTTTCCTGTGTGACACCTACTGTAAAAATCAGCCTGAAATAACCTACCTGAAAACATAGTTTTTGTCAAGACTTAAATTATGGAAAATAAACTTGAAAAATCTACACAATACCTTCAAAACAAAAGGTAATAGGCAGTTCTAAGTAGCGTTCTAAGTAGTAGAATAAACAGCAATTGTAAATAGTGTGAGGAAATGAGTGTTGGAGATAATACCGGACTTTGAGGAACAGAAGTGTGGAAAAGCAGCCTAGTCCTAACCCTGACCCTAGTCCTAGTAATCCTGACTCTTACTAAGGAAATAGGGATGATGCCTTGAGCCTTTTTCTGGGTTTATATTAATGTTCTGATCTTGCATTACTTCACGTGAAGGAGAGTAATGTTCTATATGCTCAGATACAGAAATGAAAATCAGGTTGTGCTCACAGCCTTGTCAGAGAGGGTAAACTCACTGAACAGAAGAGGTCATCTAGATCCAGAACTATCTCACTGCAGGACTAATTCAAAATTACTGGTGAACTCTGGGTTTAGTCACTTTTTGAAACTAAAAATTTAAAAATAAACGGAATGGCGCTTACCTGGTTTAAGGCTATGCATGAAACAGCCAAGTGGGGAAGCTCATGCTGTTTGCTTGTTCAACCTACCACCTTCTAGTTATGTTTGATGCCTCTTCTAGTAGTACAGGGCAGTGAGTGATCATTCTCCTATTCACCTTCTGCATTTCATTAGGGAATTTTGAAAACCTCTCTGGTATTCTCAAAAGGGATTCAGCCCAAAGACCTCTAATCTCTGTAACTGCTGTTTGTACTGAAGCTGCTCTTTTTCACACCCTCCAATGTGCTTTTTTCCTTTCTTCTTTTCCTCTCATCTCAAAAAGAACACAGAACTGCAAAGGATGTCTGGGATGTGTGCACTATGGATTGATGTAGTGGCATAGTGGTTCTGCTTTCTGTTCACCTTATAATTTTCAGTAGTTAGTTTATTTTGGCTGCTGATGAGCTCTGAGCTGAAATTTTCACAGATCTGTCTTTAGTGACCACGTAATTTAATTTCTCAGTGGTATAACTGACTTGGAGGCTGGTATGTGTAGAAACACATTTGCTCCTCCATCATTGCCATTACTTTACCAAATGGACAATAAAAAGGCAGGTGAGATGTGTAGTGTGAGGTGGGAATTACAGGTTTCAGCAGTCAGCCCCAGGTTCATTATCCCGAGCTGAGGCAGCCAGGAGGCTCCTGCACCTCGCTGGGTGCCAACTCCTCCCTCAGCTGGGGTGGGAGTGCACCTCGGGCACCATTAACCTGCCAGATGGGCCTGTGCTGGTCTCCCCTGTGCTCTCTGAAGGGGGTTGTTTTCATTTACTCATTTGTTGGTGTATTATCCTTCTCCTAAATAGGTTTATGGCAGTTGTGTTTTTTTTGCCTTCACAGTGAGGTGGCTTGTATTCTGCTATTTCACAGCTCTGAACTTTGCCACAGAGTGATGCTCCTGAAAAACACTGTGGTAGCTCAAGTTTGGAGCTGTAGAATTATTTTTCTTGAAGTTTAGGATGTCACAGGTGGGCTTAGTGGAGAATAAAGAGAAGAATATAAAAATACAATTGTTTTACTGTGAACTATTGTTTTACTTGCAGAAGTAAATGTGTGTATATTATGGATTACTGACTGAAAATTTTATTTCATCATTCAGTTTAAAATTCTTCTTTTTCTTCCCTGGATTTCAATTATTTCTGCAACATAAAATACGGGCTTTTATTTAGATCTTCCAGAAATAATGAAATTATAGTTGCTTGTATCATTGACTCTAAATCAGGAGATGCTGCAGGGAACCAGGTAACTGAGTTTCACTGGAAGTGCTTTTGGCAGCTGATTGGGAAAGCAGTACCAGATCCTACTACATCAGAGAGAGTTTTAAAAGAGTTAGCTTTTAAGCTTTAATTGTTTGTGTGGATCTGGTGCCATTACTTTTGCACATGTGAGGTGTCTTAACTCATTACAATAAGTTTTATTTTAAACGATGTAACAAGAACAAAGTTCTAACACAACCCCTAAAGAAGGGGTTTCATGACTACAGAAGATTCTTGGTACTAACATTCCTTTGAGATGCAATTAGCTTCATGGGCTGTGTTGAGGAAGTCCCCTTTGAATGAGGAGTTATTGCTGTGGGAAGCCTTTCAAAGTTTTTGCTGCTGGGAGGAGTGGGTATTGGTGGCATAGTTGTGTCCATGTTGGGTTTGTGTATAAACCATTTCCAATTTGCCTCCATTATTTACCCTCTCACTTGCTTTCCCAGGAAATGAGCTGGTTATCTTCCTGGCTGACCAAAAGGAGCCCTACTTTAAGCCCCGTGTGAAGTTACCAATGAAGTAAGTATTGATTGACACTCAGTGCTGAGACAATATAAGTGGCTGTTTTTCTTGAAGGTGCATCTCTGCAGTTAGTGGGAATGTCACTGGAATGGTCTGTGCAAATAATCTGTTTGGCTTGTTCAACCTGCCCTTAGAGCTCCAGTTCTTTGAAAAGTTTACTGAGTAATTTCCTGATTTTGTTTTGATTTCTATGGATTTTGTTGGTCAGATGACAGAATTTGTGGAGGTGAGTTTTGTCATTCATGTTATTTACTAATAGGTGTGACTTCCCACCCACTTAAGGAATCTTTTTTCTTTGGGGTTTTTTTTTGTCCTCAAATTAGTATTTAAAATACCTATATCTTGTAATGTTTTTGTAGTTGATTTGTATTTTTAGGATTTTATTCCCTAGTAAAGCAAACTATCATTTCATATCATAGGCTAAGTCTTTGTGGCAGCGAGTTTTGGTGTCATTGCCAAGACCTGTTTTCAGGGAAATTTATCTGGTTGCTGTAGTTGCTCATGCCAATGTCATCTGCTTTAGGAGAGATGGAGAATGGTGTTCTGGTATTCCTGTGTAGAGATGTGTTCCCTTATAAAGTTTAAATGTGGTCTTTAAAAAAGCATCAGTTCTTAATAAATGTAAACCAATCTGTTTGTGTACATATATAGGCAGAGTTTTAATGTCCTGTAATATTGTTATGATTATTGCTCATGAATAATGCTTATTAATAGTATTATGTTTATTAAAAGTTAAATTGCTGTTAGAGCTCAGCTTCATCTTCTGTAGTTGTGCATATTTTTGTTTTTCCTTATTGTCTCCCATCTTGGAAGGAGCTGATTTGTTCAGTGCAATAGAAACGATCTGCTTTTAATCCTTTACAAAGCTATCCATGATTGTGTGTGTGTAAAGCAGAGTCTGAGTAAGTAATCAAATAAAAGATAGAAAGAGCAAACAAATGTAGGGAGGAGTGGCAAGACATGGCAGAAGACGGAAGGAAACAACAGTGGCTTTTAAAGGATCTACCTATGTGCCTGACTCTTCTGTTTAAACTGCTCCTGTTGCTTTATGGTCGTGCTCTTGGAATGCAACCAAGAGATCTTGCTCACTTAAATACAGTTTTGAGCACTGGCACTACAACAAATGAAGGGATTTAATGGAGTCTAGAGAGTTTTATCAAATGGGATATGGCTGAAGAAAGCCTGATAGCTGAAGTTTGGAGTTAAAAACATCATCTTCCTTAGACAAAGATAGCCTGCCAGATGCCTGATTTAAAGATATTTTTGCAATAGATAAGGACCTTGTAATAAGCCAGGTTGTTGAAAGATAAACTGTATTGGACCAACTAATAATAATTGTGCAAGCCTTCGGACACACACGGACTTGTAATTTCCATTTTAATTCCAGATCTCTCGGTGTTACCATAACCAGTGTAGTTCCTGGAGATTATGATGGAGATTCCCAGATGGATGTCCTGCTGACCACCCAGGCACAAAGCCATGGCAGAGATGAACTTTCAGTGTTTATTTTCTGGGGACACAACCAAACATTAGGTGAGTTGCTGAAACTGCTTATTAATAGGATTGTCAAAGTATTGTCAGCGAGTTACAACTCATTGTACAGTGAAGTGATTGTTTTTACAACTAAAATAGAGATAAGCAGCTATTCAGCTTCACACCCATGTATCATCTTGCTGTTAAACTGTGTTCAGTAATGGATGAATGAGAACAAAGCAAAAGTGCCTGCACTGTATCATGCCACATATAACATAACCAAACAATATTCAGGTTAACTGGAGAGCTGCTTCTCATGGCTTCCCCATTATGCATGTCAGCTTCACAGTGGGGATCTCAAGAGATTTATCTTCAATTTAAAATGCCCAGAGAACCTAAGGTAAACTTTAGTACATAAACTCAAAATGTCATACCTAAACCCACCAAGAGTGCAATAACACTTGCTTTTGTTAAACCAAATTATTTGAAGACAGTGAAACACTAAAGTAAGTTTTAGAAGAGAGGTTTCTAGAATGGCTATTGCTGGAAGTTTTCGAGAACTTCAGAATCAAGTTTTCAAAAGTCTCTTAGTGTTTTAGATATGGCTGATTCTGTATTTGGGTACAGTCATGGACTGGGTGAACTTCTGAGGTCTCTTCATTTTCTGTTGACTCTGCTAAGAAATGGTTTTGGGAAGAGTTTAGGGGTTTGAAGAACAACAGAAAAGCAAAAGAAGATACTCTTTTAAGTCCACAAAAACTACTGAAGAAGAATCACTGTTGCAAACAGCTGTTATGAAATAGTTACAGGTGAGGGAAGTGATGGCTATAGACACTTCTGACTGTAAGCAGAGGTGAAACAAGGAACCTGGGAAAGGGCAGTGGATCAAATACTGAGCACAGCAACTGTCCCTGGGATTTGGAAGATTATGAAGGACTTGAATAAATTTATGTTGTCTTGCTTCTGGAAAAACATACATTGGGAGAGGAACAAATATGAGCATTTGGGGCCTGGAAAAGGAGTCAGAGGTTAAAAACTGGGGCAGTAGTTGGTATGTAGTGAGGCTACTGGCAAGGTATGTGGTGCCTCCTTGGGTAATAGAGGGGTGACAGACAAGTCAGGAAGAGGGTACTGTTGTATAAAATGTGGAAATTGTAAAGAGAAACATCATGGGGAGAGGAGGGAAACAAGGATGATCTGGCAAGGAGTTGGGATTACAAGTAAAAGTGAAGTCTAAGGTGATAACCTGATTAGGACTTAAAATCCTCCCTTCCCTTTTAGGCACTCTACCTCTAATGCTGATTGCAAATGCTCAGTGTATATAACTAAGTTTTTCACAGTGGCAAAACCAGAAGTCTAATGTACAGTCTTAAGTTTTTAGCCTGTCTTCATCCCAGCTCTTTCAGATTTCATGTATCTGGGTGATTGCAGTCACACAGAGAAACAGGTTTCACTAAGATCTGTTCAGAGTGATTTAGTTTGAAGAACCTTCAGTATTTTAACTGCAACTGACCTTTCCTGAAAAGTTTCAGGAAGCCATTTAGTTGTTTATATTCAGTGGTGCCTGATTTTTTTAAAATCATGAAATTTATGGTTGTAAATTAATAGAATAATTGTGTAATTGAAAATGTAAATGTCATAATGTATTGGTAATTGAATCAAGTTAATATTTTCTGTTTTCAGATCTTAACCATAAAACTATGTTAAATAAGACTTTTCTTGATGAGCCCCTAGTAATGGAGTAAGTATGACCTACTTTCTAGAAGAAACACATTTACAGTGGTGACTAAGAGCCACTTATATATATTTTAATGCTAAAATTTGAAATGTATGCTCTTTATCTTTTAAGAACAGGGGTGGTTTGTGTAACATCGACTGATCTAGTTAAAGATGAAGAACCATAACAGTCATCTTTACCAATATTGTATCATTGTGGCAATAGTAACTACATGAGCTTTTGATTTTATTAATTTCAGTACTTGAATTTATGCAGAAAAAGAGCCATTCATTTTTCAGTGAATTCTGTAAAGCACAAACCTTGCTGGCTTACCAGGCTGAGCAAATATCACCTTCATAATGTACTTGCCTCTGTGTGAAATGCTGAACAAAAGTGGGGGGAAATAGAGCTGGGAAGCCAAACCCATTACAAGGTGTTTAGTGCTCCCAGCAGCTCAGGCAAGAGCCAAAATTCAGAAAG
Organism: Hafferia zeledoni; assembly: GCA_035583235.1. Taxonomy (NCBI): domain Eukaryota; kingdom Metazoa; phylum Chordata; class Aves; order Passeriformes; family Thamnophilidae; genus Hafferia; species Hafferia zeledoni. The sequence goes on along the minus strand of JAWWEV010000022.1, from coordinate 7,252,635 downwards.
GTCTGTAGAGCTGAGAGTTCATTGCTTGGTGGGGAAATGCTAACCAAGTACAGGTTAACTTGAACTCCTGTGATGACTGAGGTGATGCTGAAATTGTTTTTCATTGTCAGCTTTAATGGAGATTTGATTCCTGATGTGTTTGGTGTCACAAGTGATTCCAGCAAGCCGCAGATCCTGATTGGAGGGTAAGCTGAGGGGCTGCTCCTGAGCATGGACTGTGGGAACTTGACCATTGTGCACCTGCTGCTGTTCCTGTTATGGACCTGCACAACCACCCGTGTGTAACTTGATCTGTGCAAACCTGGGGCTTCTTTCATTTCTATGTGTATTTCAACACTCAGTGATGCTCTGCATCTGGTATTTAAAGTGTTCTTTTGTAGGGGAAGGGGTTATTATGTAGACATTCTATGAAAGCTGAGAGAACAGAACTGCTGTTATTTGACATCAGAAACAGGAGAATTGTTTCTTGGAACAATTACAGTCTGATTTGTGTAGTGCTCTTCGGTATTTAGTATGACAATCTCTATTATGGAATTTGTGTTGTACAAATCTGCATTTACTGTAACAGATGCAGTGACAGGGTGATGATGCAAGAACTTCTGGAACAGATCTTATAATGTAAGGGATGGCAAAAGGAAAATGCACAAGTGTTTGGGGTAAATTTAAATTAAGCTTTCAATTATCTGGGAAATGAATTGTAATGGAAGGTTAGACAACATAAAACATGGGAAGTGCAAGGTGGAAGGGCATCAAACTGTATATTAAGAAAAACATTGGGGAAGAGATTTATTAAGTGACATAAAGCAGAGGTGGCTTTAAGTAGCAGTACAAGTGTGTGTGCAGGTGATGTTCTCTGTATCACACCCTTGTGTTAAGCAGGGCCTTGGGCCCCTCATGGGCAAATAGAAGTGGCCTGAAGTCTGATGAGATGACACTGCAGTGAAGGGGGCTGAGTTCTACTATCAAAATTTCTGCTAACCCCAGAATTTCTAAATGGGACTAGCTAGGACATACTGGGATAAAAGTGATCATGTCATGTTAAATGGTTAGTAAGGACTAAGCAAAGGAGGATTTTTGTTATGAAGGCTGAAATCAAAGCATAACAAAGGATCTGTGTGACTCAGAAGAACCACCTCTAAGCAAAAAATTAAAAAGTAAATATGGGTCTGTGCATCTTTTCCTTTGACTTTTGCCACACAGTTTGGCAAATATTCTGTCTTTGACTTCTGTGAGGAAGAACTTCATTGACAGTGGTTTGGGCATTCTTTGAAAGAGAAAGAAGTCATTCAAAAATGGAGATTTGAATAAGAACTCTTTCTCTAATAGAGAGATTTTTCTCTCAATTGTGAAAGAATGCTTAAAATATAGCAGAAATTATTTTTAGGTTGAAAGTTATAAATGTCAAAATAAAGACACTGTCTTTTTACATTTTAAACTATTCTCTCTTGACTGATAATGAATGAATGGAAAAATTAAGAACTGCACTTAGTTGGGTTTTTTTTTTAGAGGATTGGGCCTTTAAATCAGTTGTTTGAAGAATTTTTCATCTCCTAACTTGGTATTTTGCAGCTTTTAAGTGGAACTGATCAGATTGTCCTTAATGTTATTTGGTAACATTAGCAAAGAAACTTTCAACTCCCTGTGTTTGAGAAGAAATCCAGGTGCTGGTGTCAGCTGTTGTAGCTTTGCCTGCAGCCTATCCTTAGGTTTATTTTAAAAGAAGAGAGTGTGTTAGGAAGTCTTGCATTCATTCCTATGTGGGTTTCTTCAAATGTTTCAGAAGTGATCTCTTAGTACTGGAGGAATCAGTGAACTGTCTGTGACAACAACAGAGCAGCTCCCTGTCCTGCTTCCCCATGGCCCTGCAAGTGTTTAAATGGGGCTTTCCTCACACCCCAGCAATGAGTTCAACCCATCTATACCTGTTGTTCCTAACTGGCTATTTTCCTTCCTCTGGAGATGATTCAGAAGGGATGCAGGCAAATAACCTTTGAATTTGTAAATGGAAACTGTACCCTTCTTGACAACACGTTTTTGGTCATAAATCCCAACTTCAATTTTATCACCATACGTTTATTTGAATTAATGGCTTATGGAACAGATTTCAGAATCACAAGGATGTTTCTGAACCCTTTGCAATGATTATTTGTTGGGAAGTTGTATGAATTCTTTCAGATGTGGAGAAGTGGCAAAGATTTATTTAATTTTGTTGAAGAAATCCTTTCAGTAGCATTAGCATACAAATCAACTTCCTCATTGTAGCTCAAAATAAGACTGAGTGCTATAGGTAATAGCATAAGCCATGTCTTGTATATGGAGAACAGCTTTATGTCATCTGCCTAAAACAAGAGTTTTCTGTTTTTAATATAAAGTGTTTTAAAATTTATTCTAGAGCTGTTATAACTAACGTCCTTGGCTATTTTCAAAAATGAATACAGAGAAAATGTTTAATTACTTCTTGAAGATCAAGTGATGCATTTTAACATTTCTAACATTCAAATATGATCTCTGGGAAGTAACCAGAGGCTTATTTTTTTCTCAACATAAAATGAGTCACGGAAAATAAGGACTTCAGGAATGTGTATGTAACATCACTGGAATAAACAAAGTAATTCCAGACAGCAGTAATTTCCCTGTCCTGCTGCTGTGTAGTGCATATGGAGATTTTTCTGAGTGTGTCAGCTAATGACTCTGAGAGTTACATCCTGATGATTCAGCAGCGATGACTTCTGAAGGATTTGTTGCATTTCAAATCACTGCTAATAGGGAGGTTTAATGGAAGTTCATTCATTTTTGGAACAGAAACCAGCAGGGCATGTATGTTTAGAAATAAATAATAAAGTATTTCCTGCTTGGGAAATTGCATCGTTAGCCTATCATAATGTGAGAGTTTAATTTGTATATTGTTTTAAGTGACCTCAAATAAGGACCATTCACCTGCAGCTGGAAGGAGGGGCTGTAACAGCATGTGATCACTTTTGCTCATGTTTATTCATCATAAGTAGATTCCAGAAGTACTTCCAGAAGCAAAACTGCTTGAGGAGACTGGGATGGACACGAATCAGTGTCTCAGGATTTACAGCTGAAGCCTGGGCACTAATTACCATTTTGTGGGTGGTGATACTTTTCCTGTGCAAAAAAAAAGAGGTTGCTTTAGAAAGTTATAGAATGGAACTGAAGCCCCTGTGCTATGAATCATCCTTCACAGAACCTTTCAAGCAATTACTCTTAGTTACTTAGTATATTGTAAGTGAAGTAGTAATTTTATCTTAGTATTAGGAGAAGGAGAACATGCTTTCTGTCCAATTTTATTTAAAGTTTCACAATTTTTTAAAGCCATATTATCATGATTTACAGTCCCTACGCGTTGCTGAAATGAGCTGTTTCTGTTCCTGTCTGTAGGAACTTGTCATGGCATTCTGCATTGGAAACTCAGAGCAATATGTATATACCACACTCTCATGCCTTTATAGATTTAAATAACGACTTCACTGCTGGTAAGTCACAGAGGTGTTAAATACCTTCCTAAAAATATTTATCACAATGTAATGTGTTGCAATTTCTTGAAGTAATTACTTGTATTTGCTACTTCTGATTTTTTAAAAAATTATTTTAGTATCTACAGTTTGAAAACTCTGCGGTTTAAAAAATGACTTTCAAAATGAATAGCCTAATAAAGTTTGCTACTTCTTGATGATGATCAGAATTAATGCTTGTTCTGAATAATGTGTTCACATTAAAGCCTTGTTTCCTGCTCTTCACAATGCTGTACTCAGTTGGCAGCAGACTCAGGGCTGTGCCTTCTTCATCTTGAGTCTGTAAATAGTTTGATTCAGAAAAATGTTTTCAAGACTGGGCTTACAATTTTTCTTGAAGAGTTCAATATGACTTCATTCTGTTTTCTTGTAGTTGGTTCTATCACTGATTGAGGAAATAGGATGTGAGACTTTATCCTTCTCTCACTGTAGGAACAATTCTGTAACTTGCTCATGGCTCAGTGTTCATGGATGGGCACTGGAGACAACTTTTCTTATGGTGGATAAACTGGAGTCTTCTTTGTTTAGTCTGAGGGTTTGGGTTGGGTCTTTTTTCCTGAATGTTGTTCAGTTACCTTGATGAATCTGTTTCTCACTTCCATACCTGGTTTATACCTCCAAGCACATTTAAATGTTGTGCTAAACTCAATTTCTTCACACACTAAATTAATTCTGAAGTGTTTTTGCTAGATGTGCAATGTACATCAATTCCTATATGGTAATTTTTGGAAAGAGAGCTTATCTTTTTCCTGTTTAGTTGCATGGGAGTGAGAGAGGAAAGAGTCCATAAATTTAATTAAGATGCTTATAAATGTTGAGGATTAAGTTAATTACTTTAGCATGCAGTCAAACCTTAATATTCAGTTCTGGCACGTTGCTACATGAAGCTGTCAAGTGAAAATTCCAACTGGAAAATTAGATATATGGTTGCTTACCATAATCAATGTCATGTAATAACCAGTTCTAACTCAGCTCTAGAAGTCTTTTGGAATTTTGTTTTAGTGGCATTAGCAGCACAGATGAGCCTTCCAGGCAGCAGTTTCAGCTGAGTCCATTGAAATCTAAACTCACAGGTGGGTAAAGGGAGGAAGTCTAAGTTGCTTACACAGATCAATCACAGATGATCAGTTTTTCAAGGTTATTAACAGCTGACAGACTAAACAACGTTCAGAGTTCCAGTTAGTGCTAATGATAAGTGGAAGTTCCTCTATTAAGTAGAAATGAATGTCAGAGTTTTTGTGTGGGAGTGCTGGGAGCTTTTATAGAGCCACATCTATTTTCATATCTCAAGATGCAGAAGCCTTTATGAAGCTCTTCCCATAAGATCCTGACTTTTATGTGCTTGTAGCAGCACGGGTGAGACACCTCAGGCTGAAATACTGTGTTAGTGTTCTGTGCAGGGCTGTGGGAAGTGTTATGTTACAGTAACCTGAGGAAAATACTAAGGACAATAATTCATTATGAGAAGAAAACTGGAGAAAATATTACCATAGAGTTACTGTCTTCAAAGTAATGTTTTGCTTCTAAGATGGGAATGATAATTTCTTTTTACTATCCCTATGAAGATTGGACCAACTGGGAATAAGACATATGTTGCTGAAAAATAATATCAGTATATCTGATATTTCATGACTGATGTGTTTTTCCAAGACTGCTTGCTGCCAAAATGGAAAGTCACCAACTGTCTGGTCCTGCCTGTACATTTATGGCCATCACATCAGCTCTTGGAACTGGGTCTGGTGGGGAGCACAGTTCGTTTTCACTGGAGTTATTAAGCTGCTCCAACTCACCATGCAGCTTCAGGATTGTCAGAGCCAACGTAAGCGCTGAGAGAAGGTTGACTCCTCTTTTAGTAGCAGCACTCACAGTCTGCCTTTAACCAAGCATGAAATTGCACCTTGAATCTCATTTTGCCTCTTCCAAAAAATACCTGTATAGTTTCTCACCACGTCTCCTGTAATTTGTTAGTCTGTACAGAGCTGGGCAAGTGACTCATAGAATTAGTCATAAAAGGAGTCAGGTGACTGAAGTTCAGGGAAAAACAACTGTGCTCTGTGCAGTGTGGATGGACCTTGCAGAAGACATCAAGATGCTTGTGCTTGTTTGGGTCTGCTCTCTGTGAGCACAGCTGGGCTGTGTGATCCATGTGGTGCTGTGTCTCCATGGAGTCTGTTCCTTACTGCCTGGCACAGGTGGGGCTGCTGAGGCTCCTTGTGACTCACTGTTCACCCACACAGCCATTCCTGAGCTGGAACAAAGCCTCATTAACAACAGGGCCTGGGACACATTAGAATGGTGTTAATTAAAAGGGAGGCATTGACAAGATGCAGGGGAATAGTCTGCGAGCTGAAATCACGTTGTCCAAAAGGCTTAATCATGGTGTTTGATGCTTCTGTGGTGCTTTGGGACTGAAAAATTCTCTGTGTTTACTCACAGGCAGTGCTGCTATTCATGGGTATGAAGATAGAGTTGTGCCTAAAATGGATGCAGTGGTTTTCATTTACAAATAAAAAACCACCAAAACTTGCCATCTTTACTTGTTTTTCAGGGGTTTTTTTAAGATTTCTACATTTTGCAATGTTTTGGAGCTCTTTGTATTCTGTAACAGATGCAGCCAATTTCATGATTTTTAGCTGGACTATTTTTGGCAACTCCATCATTATAAACAGCTTAGGAGATTTAAAGTGTGCTTGACTTAAAAAAAAAAAAAAGAAAGAAGGAAAAAAAATCCTCTCTGGGCTGAGAAGCTTTTTGCTAGTTTATTGCCTAACCCATTTTCAACCTGCTGATATTAAGCCCTCAAAACAGAGCTTTAATTGCCACACTTCTCCTGCTCTGGGTAAAATGAAGTTGAATTGTTATGATTTCATTATATGAGAACTTGCTCATAAAGATGTGTTTAATCCCTAACAGTGTTTCATGAAAGGCTAACAGTGTAAGGAATTTATAATCCAAAAATCCTCTAACCACAACAAAGATAATACTAATCTTTCTTGGTGAGAGATAAACTGGGCTGTTTCAGAGGCTAATGCTGCTGCTGTTTTTAAAGAAAGCATCCTCATGGAGAAGTCTCAGCTCCTCATAATTATTAATTCAGTAAGTAATTCTGAGTTAGACTGGGGATTTTATATAAACCATGCAAAAATTTGCAGTATAAAACTTTTACCAAAGGGTCTACATGTGCATTTTGATGTCTTTGCATGTGTATTAAGCATGTGTTGCTCCAGGGAGGAGTGTCTGGTTCACAGAGTAGCTGAGTTGGAAAGGAAAATGGTCTGGTCAACCAGCCCTACCATCACTGTCACTGTTGGAGCAGGCACTGAGAGAGATTGAAAGATGAGGAGAAAATGTGCTGGCCCTTGTTTAGAGTAAGGCTACTGGGTGTCTAGTAATACATACTCACTCTTGTCATTAGTTCTTTTTAACAGCTGGCTTAGGAAAGTAATCTTGAAGCTAATAATAATAGGCTTGTTTGAACAGATTAACATCAGGTGTATTTTACAGAGCAGGTAGTGCAGGTGAGCATTTCCAAAGCAGGATCTCAAGTGCCTTAAAGATGGCACGTCCTCAAACTGAAAAATTTAAATCATGTGACTTCAGAAGTATTTGTACAGTATTAAACCCTTTTGGCATACAGTGAAGGAGGCAAAATTACCTTCTCTTTGCATTCATCCACTCAGTGCAAATGAGAAGGAGCTCAGTCTTTCTCAGCAGTGTGTCTTGGTGTGTCAGTCAGGAGATGCAGGGAGTGCTGGTCAGCTGAGGAAACCCTGCTGGCAACAGGGCCGTTGCACTGAAGGTTTTACACTGAACTGGGGGGAAAAGGGGTCAGAGCTTGAAACTGGGGCCAAGATACATGAAAGGACTTGATAAAGACTGCCCAGAAACGATGCAGAGATGGGCACCAGTGTGGAGCATCTATTTAAAGCTACACTGTACTCAAACACATTTGGCTTGTGCTGTTGTGGATTTGCATCACAGAATTTTCAGTTCTGTACTTTGGGCCAAGCTGAAGTTGAAATTTAGCATGGGGCACTAGGTGAGCACTGATTGGGCTGTCTTAAAATGAGCTCTCATGGATATATCAAGTGCTTTATCTGCAGCTGAAATTTTTAGGATGGTGCTTATTTTGCTGTGTCATTTTTTTCTAATGACTCAACTTCATTCTTCTTATTTTAAACATTCTAAAATGTCAGATGTTCTTTTAGGAATAGTGCTGTCTTTTTAAGCCAAAGTCATAGTTCCTAATTACTTGGAGAGAAAAAAGAATTATTAAACAATAAATATGTTTGCACTCGAAGTTACAAGCCTTCTACCAAGAAATCAGGCTGTAGCCCTGCAAATAATTTTAAAATGCTCAAATGTATGAGCCAAGCTGCCTTGGACTCTGAATCACACTGTACCTTCATACTGTACATCTGTCAATGCATCCTTGAATGCTGTGAAAAACAGCTGATGTATTAAATACTCTGTGTCTTACTTGGTTATGGGATTCCAAAGTTGGGAAATGCTGCTTTGACCACCAGTCTTGTGTTGAATACTAGCACATGGTGTGTATAACTGTAGATATTTCTGGAACTGTTTCTATAATATGAAGGAAAAATCATAAATTTGGGGTTGGGAAAACTAAAGTGGAAAAGTCATTAGTCAGAAACAGCTTGCTGTAAGCTAATTGCAGTCTCTTCACTGATTTCTGGTGGTTAATTTTCTTATGTTGTTTTGCTTTGGGAATCTAGAAGCCTAATGTACCAGAACGTTCACAATGTGTTTTCTTTTTTATTCCCTCTTCTTAGTTTAAATGTGTAAATGTAGATAGCTTTCTTCTTGAGAAACAATCACTCAGATCAAAGGTAATATTTCTGTGTTAATCATTTAAACCTGGATTCTGAACATACAGTAACATTTGGTGTCAGACTCTGGTTATATATTCAGTGAATTCCTTTTCATGGGAGCTGTAGCCTCTCTGCAGTTAAAACAACCAGCAAAGCCCATTTTATGCCATAGATCTGCTTTTATTCTCTATAAAAATAACTAGGCAAGCAAATCATCTGGCCTTTTAAAACAGCCTGAGTGGCATTTTAATACTTGGGGAGGGGTGTGTATGTCCCCTCTCTGGTTTTGCTCCCTCCCTGGGGTTTTTTCCCTACAACAGATACTCAGGGATGCCACATCACTCTGACATTCCTTGAGCAGGTACATTTTCTAATTTCTTAACTGTTTTAAGCTTACCCGTGAATTTGCAGCAAATATTGGAGGCAAAAAATGTGTCATGTGAGATGGACAGGATGTATTTCAGATGAGTTCAGGGCTGGAATGAGCTGGATCTGCTTCTGCTGCTGGGCCTGGTCTGCTTTTGCCAGTGGCTTCTCTTATTCATCTCTTACCTCACAGAGAGAATCAAGGACTGAGGAAAGATCTTTAGAGAAAAGAAATAGCTGTTTTAACTTATTTTCCCTAATCTTTCTAAAAGAGCCCACGATCTCTGCCATGTGCTTAGCAGTTTAATTTTAAAATTGCCATTATGAAGTGTCTCAAAACCTATTCCTTTTGCAATTTTTAATTATATACTGATATAATTGTATACACCAAGGGGTAATAATAAGACATTTTTATGGGAATCAGTAACTTACTACAGGTGAGAAGTAAATTGGTTGTGCCCCAAACAGCATTGTGTTGAGAAAGCATCAATGTGAAAATGGTTTCTGAAAATATTCTTAACATTGAGCAGTCATTGTCTATTGCTTGAAACAGTATTGTTGCCTTTGTTCTGAAAATAAACAGAGTTTTGTCTGAAGGTCATGCTTGAAGTGCTAAAACCCAAAGGAATTGTCCCACCTGCTCTGTGTATTCAGAAGCACAACTATAAAGCATAGATCTAATTTAAAAGTTTTTCAGTTAAGCAATGTTTCTAAACCAACATCCTATAATAATTTTTACTAATGAAAGGGATTTTAGTGCTTAGTTATGTTGCTTATATTTGTTTATCATATTTTATTAAGTAGTTCCAATAAACACGTACTGAATTTTGAAAGAGCCATTTGGACAGAATAAATTCAGAATCTCTTTTATTAGAAGCACATTTCTTAAAAACTGGCCAACACAAATTGGATTGTTTGGAAGACATGAAGTCCTTTTGTTTGGTGAAGTTTTTCAGAGGAGGAAGCTACTGGAAGGAATGTTTCCTTACCTTTGTTTTGTGGAACTGGCACCAAAAACTGATGACAAGTGAATTGAAAGCTCATTAACGTTGGTACTTGTGCTCATATCTGTGTTGGAAAAGGTAAATCACTGTAGCCAGGCAGGTGTATCCCATGTGCATTCCAGTGTATTCCATTGTGGACAGAACCAACCAACATGACAGACAAACCTGAAAGCCAAATGTAGAGGGTTTCTGTACCTGAGTGAAAGACTTACAGACACAGGCATGAAACTTGTCAGGTTTGGTTTTCCACTTCCCATGGAGTAAAGGAATAAAACTGACTCTAACTTTTTTGTATAAAATTAGATGTGTGCATATTAGGAGCATTGTACAACTGGAGTTGTAGAAGTACAACTGAAAAAATTGTAAATAATGTTTTTAGCTTTGGTTTTACATAGTATTTTCCTACCATTGTGTCAATCTGCAACATAAATAGAGGAAAGTTTGTAATGTAAATACAGGAAAGTTGTCTTTTACTTGTCTTTAGGTTTTATGGCATTTAGTGGTTTTAATGCAGTTATTACATTGCCTATTCTGTCAACATTCTGCAAAGCAGAGATTTTTAATTCACATTATTTACATACCCATACAAATGTTCATACCCAAAAGGAGCTGCTGGTTATGGAATATGGACAGACACACCTGATCTTCCACGTTAATGAAAACATCTTTAGGTGTGTTTGGAGTGAACACAAATGTGTTCTGATTGGATAATGCCTTGTACATTATATACATATACAAAAATAGGGGTACTTTTTTTCCTCTCCTTTGTTGACTTCACAGTCACTTCAGAAGTTTAAGTTAAGGAGTAACTTAATGTTGCTCATACCCTGGTGGCTTCTGAAGACAGTCATAGATGCTGAGAGTTTTTTCTGAAATAAAGCCCTCTGACATTAAACAGAAAGGTCAAATCAGTCATTAGTGAAATGAAAGCTCCATCTATAAATAGTACCATTTTTTATGACACTCAAAAGTGACAGAAAATAACAAGGATAATCAGAAGTGGACTTGGAGCAGGTTCTGTGTAGTTTGGCTTTCTTGCAATTTCCAGTGATTCCTAATAAGAAAAATCAATGTATGGAATTGGGGTGAGTTTGTAATGTTATCAGTTTTTTATTTGATAAGTTGCCTGCAGTTTCCAGTTGGGCTGAAGTCTGCTGAGCTCTCCAGATACCTCCCAGCAGGTGTAACCTGATAGGCATTCCTTGTAGGGAAAAGGGGCTGAGTTTGCTTGATACAGCCAGAAGCAAAACAAGAATGTTGCAGTTTCCAACATGATTAGTGTATTACAATACAAAAAGAGAGAAAAGAACTGTTTCCATTGTCGTGGAACCCAAGTACTGAACACAGAGATACTGATGCATTTGGGAGTTCCATCTCTTCTCCTGCAGCTCTTACATAGTCAAGAATTTAGTAATGGTTGGCATGGAAAGCTGTAGCAGTGAGGTGAGAGGTGACTGCCATGGGCACTGTCCCTCTGGAAAGGAGAGGATTGCAAGGAGGCACAGAATTCACAGGCTATTCTGAGTTGGAAGGGACCCACAAGGATCATCCAGTCCAACTCTTAAGTCAATGGCCCACACAGGGGATTGAACCCCTGACCTTGGCATTATTACAACCAAGTTTTAACCAGCTCAGCTCATCGCAGAGTCTTTGCTATGGCTCTTGGGAAAAGATATTTATTAATTGCACAGATCCTTAATTGTTTCGTCTCTTACATACTTTCGGGGTAAAAAGCTGACATAGTAAGGTCAGAGGTAATTGTAAAGTATGTTACTTTGAAAGTAATCTTGTAACCTTTGGGAATTATCTGGCCTGGAACACTGTGCCAGAAGGGACTTGATTTTTCTGACACGTTTCTTTCACAAACTTGAGAGAAGACATTTGTCATTCTGAGCTATACCAATTTGTGAACAGTTATTTAGAGTGTCTAAATTACACTGCCTTTTTTACGCTGCTGCTGCAAACAAATGCTTTGGTTTTGCTTGCTTTGAAAGCTCTGACATTCTTGATCAAAATGGAAAATTACTTGCAAATATTAAGCATTCGATTTGGTTTCAGTGCAAGGGAGTTTAATCCCAGAAACAAGCATGAGCCTTTTGGACACGTAGCTCCTAAGAAGGCTTAAGGATAAAAAGGAGGACAGTTGGCAGTGAGGTGCCAGTGGGATTGATTCAGAGGGCTCTGGAACCAGAGGTGGTGTTGCTGTACCTGTGTTAAGTTGCCCTGGGGGAAATCACGGCTTGTTGCTCTGATGCAGGAGCAGCGTGGCAGCTCCTCTGCACTATTTTTAGGAGATTATCTGCTATCTCTGCCTGCCTTTGCATTTTGCCAGTGCAGGGTGATACTACAGCAGCCTTGGAACTGCTCTGGGCTGTTGGTTCCAGTCCTTCTACATAGTGTTTAGTGCCTCAAGTCAGGGGGTTTTTATTGCCTGCAATAGGAACCATTGTGTTCTCTCTCAAATAGTGGAAGGAGACCATGAAAAACGAAACAAGTACTTAAATCTGAAAGAGAAGTTTTCTTAAATCTGCATTTCTTAACACTAGACTTAATAATTTTGTATTTATTTTTAATAAAAGCTTTTTCTTCCCATTTTCCTTCTTTGGGTGCTTTCCTAAATGGCAATGAATAAGCTCCTCTCTAAGCAGGCAATGCCAGGTAAATCTCTGAAGCCCCATTTTGATGTCTGAGGGAATTTTAGTGGAAAGGAAGCCAGAAATATTTCTCCATCAGTATATCTGTTGCTTAATTCAACATATCCAAAATAAAAGGATAGCTGGTAGATTTTTATTTCTAATTTTGACTTACTAAAAATATAACTATGTATACTTTTTTCTAGCTTTGAGATATGCCTCTGTTTCTACTCTTTATAAACATTCTTCAGGGTGCATAAATAACCTCCAGCACTTTCCAGCTCATGAGAATAACTTAATTTGTGTATAATCTATACAGATGCAAAAGTTGTGTACAGAACCTGTATTTACTTATACAGAAGAATATGAGGAATGAGAATAGTTTTGGAGGGGTGTGTTTTTAATCTTGCTTATTTAATATCTATCCATCTAAACATCACTGGAATATAATGTATTTATAAGGAATATAATGTGTTTATAACTTATTTAGGTAATGCTTTTTAAATAATTCAGATATCTTTGCTAAGTGATCAAATGTACTTGTGTGTGTAGTGTGCTGTTAAATACTTTTATTTCTCTTACGTTCTTCCTTGCAGATTTGTTCCTTACTACATCACCAAATTCCAAAAACATTCAGTTTGAGACGTGGGTAAATAAGGTAAGAGAGAAGCAGAGATAATAATCCTCGTGTTGAAACACAGACAAGTTATAGAACTCCAAAAGCCATCTGAGAACTGATGTTGAGGCAGTAACTGCACTGTGGCATGTAGACTGCAAAGTATTCCTGGACTGACTCAGCACAGGTCCCTCTGCAGGTGTTTGGACGTGACTCCTCAGTCAATCAGGTGCCTCCATAGCAGGGCCCTGGGCTGCATGAGGAGGTTACTAATACTGAGCAGGGGGATTTGTTAATAAAAGACTATCACTTTGTTTTGATTCTTGCTGTCCCAATGTTTTTGTCTTTTTAAAGCAAACTTTCTTAGATATATGACTCCAGGTCTTGGACAGAGGTACAAAGTGTCACTTCTAACAGTTAAAAATCTGTGTTATGGCTGAGAAAAGTTAACACAGGACTCTGGCCTGAGTATCATAAAGGAAATTCAAGGTTGAGGAGTAATAACTCAAAGGGTTAATATTTATGTATTTGTTGAGATTCTGCTTTTGCATTGCCTAACCTGGGCAGGGTATCCTTTGTACTGAGTTATCCAAAAGGACTATAATTAAAAGTTTTTGTTGCAATAGAAAGTACCTCATGTTTTTCTTGTTGGCTGAGGACTGAGGTTTTGAGGGTTCACCTGAAATTGTATCCATCATATCCCAGTGAGTCACTGCAGAGCAAAGGATGTAGACTTGTCTTTGACAACATGGCCCAATCTCTTCCTCATAACACAGCAAAATAATATATGGAAATCCTGTCTGAATATTATTCTTGCTGGATTTCCATAAGGTTCCATGAAGGATTAGAAATGCAAAAGCTCAGTCCCAATTTTTGAAGAGTGCAGTGTTTTCTGTAGCTGAGATGTCTCTATTGCTAAAAAGCTTCTTTATTGATCTGTATTTCCTTTGGTTCAAAAGTCTAATACTCTCAGTCTGCAATTCAGTTTTCCATCATTTTTTTACTGTTTGACAGGATGGGAACTTCTCTAAAGTTGGAAAAAGTAAGGAAATGCCCAGCGGTGCAAAAGTTGTTGGACAGTCTGTGTTTGCAGATTTTGGTGAGTGTTAATCTTCTACACTATCCTGAGTGTTCCTTTATTTTCCATATTGTGTTAGATAGTCTACATTGAATTAAAAATAAAGGTGTTTAAGTGGCTTTTTATGTTTCTCTTCTTTTCTCTTTAAAGTGTTATATCTATTTGTAAATCTTGAAATATCTGGGAATAATTGTTAATAAATTCAGCTTTGGCTGTCCCAGTACTTTCTGCATCACATGTATCTACTTTTTGTTGTTTTGAGGTGTGGTACAACACTAAACTTACTTTTATCACACATATGGGGGGCTTGTCATGATTTGATATTTTTCCCTAATCTTCTTCAGAACATATTATCTGATTAAATGTTCATAAATTCTTGCACAATCTAATAAAGACAAAATACAAATTACTTAAAATTATTTGAATAAAGGTTGCTGGAACTTGGTAAAATATTAATGGTTGTAATTGAAAATTCTGAAAGGCTTTTGGACAGGTGAAAAATTTAATTTATATGTAAATCTATTTTTCCAAGGGTTAGTGAAAGCCTGTATTTTTCTATTCAAAGGTACTTTTCCAGACTTATCAATGTGTCTGTCATGTTACAGAGAATGGGGAATGTTGGTTATGTGGTCCAAAAAAATATTGGAATTTGTGCAGTAAAATAACAATTTTCCAACCCAAGGGATGGTGCTGTGGGTTTGGTTCTGATACTGTGACTGAATGGAAATAATTTCCTAAAAAAAACCCAACTTAACTGTATTTATACAACACTTTAATTGTGAGGCTGAGTCTGTCTTTAAATGTTGTCAAACAGTAGCAGTGTTGTATCATTTTCTTTAAAAATATCTTTAAAGAAAAGGACAATTTTTAAACATCTGGGCCCCGGAGTGTGACTCTCTTGGTGCCACTTTGGGTGTCCTGAGCAGTTCATGGTCTGTGACAGAAGAACCTCTGCTGGATGGTCAGTGATCCTCAGGTCAGACCTACAGGGAATGAAGTCAGGTAGAACCTAAACCATGCTCCAGGTTCTTCTGGGAAATGTTTACCACATTTTCTAAAATCTTTGACAAAGCTTTTATAAAATCTTTTGCTGTTTATTTATAAATTTGAACACTTAAATGTATAATATGCAAAGGAAGGAATAGAGTACTACTGCTTTTGCAGTTAAAAAGAATTGAATGTGCTGTGGTTTTTGTA
This sequence comes from Hafferia zeledoni, assembly GCA_035583235.1. Taxonomy (NCBI): domain Eukaryota; kingdom Metazoa; phylum Chordata; class Aves; order Passeriformes; family Thamnophilidae; genus Hafferia; species Hafferia zeledoni. Next base: position 7,237,373 of record JAWWEV010000022.1, on the reverse strand, counting down.
ACCACTTTCCAAGCTGATGTTCTGAATAATGTGTCTTAATATGTACTAAATAGAAATTTTACTTTTTTGAACAATGGCAATGTGGAAAGCAATCTTAATGTAGGATAATTTTATCTCTGTGTTAGGTAGCTAATGAGCCCAGAGGATGCATCATAATTTTAGGAATTTATTGTAATTAATGGAGTTTTAATAAACCCTGGGATTCTTTGCAAAGAGAAGTGGAACTGTTCAAATGACAAAGCTGAAATTTTGGAAGTGTGACTAAATGGAGTGTACCTTTGGTGCAGCCAAGGTTGTGAGAGACAGTGACTGGTACAGATCAGTCACAGGAGCTGCAGATTTGGAGTTTCATCACCACTTGTTTAATGCCCTGCTTTGCTAATTATTGTCAAATCCACAGGCAGAGCATTACTGTGAGGCAGCAGTGGAGCAGTGTCTCTAGTAAGGATCAATATCATGGGAGAAAGTGTGTGCAGGGACTTAAGGGATGTAGAGGCACAGCAGGAAGGCAAGGGGCCATCAGTGTCAGCTCAGGGGGGAGATGCTGCCTTTTCAAACCCATTATTCTGAAGGATCTCAGCCATCTCCAGCAGGGAACACCAGATCCTTCCATGTGAGGGTCTGGCCTCTCCCTGAACAACTACACACACACTGCCAGGTTCACTCCAGATCACTCCAGCTGAAGGGTGGGAAATGGTTTAATGCTGTTTCTGCCCATTAATTTTCCTAAGGAAGTGAAGAGATTGTTGTAAATGTATCTGAGTGCTTTGATAAAGGAAGATTTCAAATCAGGGTAGGAAATGGAGTGAAACATCAATATTTTTTTCTTCCCATCTTTCTAGCATCAATTTGAGACTCAAGACAACAAATAGTTACTTTCTCACTAGAAATGGTTTGTCAGACTTTCATCTCCCTTTTTCAGCTTTCTGTTTCAAAAGTGATGGGATGATGACTGTTGTGAGTCAAAGGAAGTTAAGGTGTGTCAATTTGCTGTTTGAAATAGTTGTTGGGCTCCCTGTAATGGGCCCTGGAGGAGGTTTCATTGCACAGCAGATCCAAACACCACAAGGCAGTGGGAACTGAGCTGTGTGAGCAGGTTGTGCTGCCCTCCCCCTGAGCAGGTTGTGCCAAGCTGTGTGTGCTGCAGGACGTGCCATCCGCTCTGCTCCCTGCAGGGATCCTTGTCTTGGCACCAGACACCGCTCCTGGGACTGCAAACACATCCAAAACACAGGCACAAGCCTCTAATGCTCTTACTTCTGTGTTCCCTGTCTCTGATTTTCTTCCCCTTTCCTGACATTTTGGGTACCTCACAGCTGCTGTGCCAGCTTTGCCATTTGCTAAAGGTCTCAAAGGGTTCCATATCTCTCTGCTTTCTCTCTGCCACTTCTCATTTACTGATCCTTGGGCATGTTGGACCCTGGAATGATGTCAGGTGCAGGTGTGAGTTTGGGGGTGTGTCACTGGGGCTGCTGCCTTTTCCTTTACACCCACCTTTCCATTTGTACCTTCTTGCACTGCTGCAGTCCAAGGTTCTGATTCACTGATCACACCTTCATCTTGGCAATAAACATTGTTCCAAAATGTGACTTTGTCTAACATATTTCCTGTTTTTCCAAAAGTTGTATTTGAAATACCCTTTCCAGCCTCCTTTGTGAAAAGGGGGAAGCTTTGAATAAGATCCTGACTGAGAACCTCCAAAAGCAAGTAATTTGGGTTAAGATTTCCTTTCTTAAGCTAAGCAGGCTGAACAACAGCTATCAAGTAGAAATTATTTGGATAAGTAGAGTTGGAAAAAACAGCAATTAGGTGACTCATGAGAAGCTGTCAGAGATGTTTGTATAATCTTAGTACTGAGTGTTCCTGAAGTATAAAAGATACATTTTTTCATTAAAAAGTGTACAAATATATGTTTGTGTGCATCTGTATGTCTCTGAAGGTCCACTGCATTTCTTTATGGACATCTGTGTCTATATTTTAATGGAAAAGTATGCAAAAGTGTGTGTGTATATCAATACATTTATGGGCATGGGGTGGACCTCAGACTTCATGTCTAAGTTGGAACCTCTGTAATAAGTAGCACTTCCCCTGTTACATGATAGCAATGCTTTGTGCATTAATCTGACCAAAGGACAGGGAACAATTGACAAATTTGGATTGCCCTTTTAAAAATAAATCAGAAATGCTTTTTGACATTTATTACAAATGGCATTTCAATTGATCAAGGTGAGCAGAGTTGGGCACTAGAGAATTCTGCACTTGTTTGGCTGACACATTGCTCCAAACAAGTAAGAGCTCTTCATTATTACTTTTCCTATTCTTCTCATGTCACTATGGTAATTGCAGTGCAGTGGTTGCTATAGCAAAAATGATTAATTCTCCCTTGTTGTTATCTGGGTGCTCACAGAGGCTTGTTATAAGATCTGCTCACACTGTCTTCAGAGGAAATCATGGATACTGTCTGGAGTCCTGATAAAGACTTGCAAATGCAGAGAGTTTTGGTAATTGTCATTTAAAATACTGGGAAAATGTTGTATTTGATAGAGAACTGCATGGATTTCTATGGGACAATCTGAAAATGACCTTTTTTTTTTCCAGGGATGAGATGAATGTGAACCATGTTTTGGACACAAAACCTGCTATTTTCTTGTTAGTTTAAAGATTAATGACATGTGTCTTTTAAGTAGTGACTCAGAAACAATTAGCACAGGATATTGTGCCGTTTATACAGTCCATTAATTCATTTTTGTAGGAAATTAATGTCATAATTGCTATTAAACTGTGTTAGGTTTGGTTGGATAACGGAGATTGTTGGATCATCCTTTGTGGTATCTGATCTAAGATGGTATCACTGATTCTGCTTAGTTAGGGCAAAGAACTTTGCTGTGGATGGTATATATAGGACAGACATTAAGTTGAAGCCATTGTATAAAGTCCATGCAGGAAACTGCTGAATACAATGGTTCAAATTAATCTTTGGTCCCTTCAGCAGATTATTTTTCCATGCATCTCATCCTTATGTTTGTCCCTATCACATACTTATTTAGTATATACCATCATTTCAGACTTTCCTTTGCTGTTTAAACACTGCATTTCCTGCTCCTTAAGGCATCTACCCTGCTGTGACATCCACAGAAATCCCACACCTCAGAGCTCTTCCCTATCCCCTTGCTGCTCACTTGTAGCTGGGAACAATTGTCCCTGTGGTGGTGTGGAAAATCCGAGAGATACTTTTTGTTTTCCCTGAACTTGTAAAGGATCAATAATATCATGAAGATATTGTTGGATTAAATTCTCTGGTTTTGCAAGAGCAAAATATTTTAGAGCGTTTTGTCTCCTCTTGGCACCTGTGAGAGTGCTGAGTGATGGGCTGAGCCTGGCTGGAGTTACAGCCTCACATGGCATGTGTTACTCAGGACTCTTGAATAACTTTATATGTGCTCTTGACTCCCTCCAAAATATAAACTCTACTTCTGATATTTCTTTCTCTCCAAGTCTTCATTAGGACTTGCATACAGTGAGATATTTTTGTCCACTTAGCTGTAAAAGCAGTTCCAAACCAGGGTTTGTTTCTGAGGGGGGAATATCGACTTCCCCTGTTTGACCAAGGTTTTTCACATGCTGGTGTCTCCTGGGAAAAAGAATTGCTGTTGCTTCTTATTAATTTTTGTCCAAGGAGCTTGTATGTTGAGAATTCCTTTGATTTCTTTCCAACAATAACTTTGGAGGAGTGGTGAAGGTGCCACCTGCTTACTCATTCTTCGTTAAACAACTTCATCTCCTCAGGACTGAATTTTGCTTTGAGTGTTCTAGTAAATACACCAGGAACTCAACCCAGGTTGAGCTGACCCAAGAAAGGCACACAGGTGACTTCCTTTGGTACCTGTTATTCCCTTCATTTGTCTGCACATGGAGGTTTGTTGCCATGTGAGCTTTTAACAAGTGTAAATCAGGCAGCTCCAAAGGGCCAGCCAGGTTGGGAGTCTGATATGGAGCAGTTGGAACAAGCAGCTTTCAGCATGGACAGCAGTAGGAATTTGTGATGCTGCTTGGCTGGGGGGACGGGTCATATTGTGTTTAATCTGGTTTCTTTGTCCTGCTTGCGTTCCAGTTAGTGCTGGAATTTCCATTTGAGACAGAAGACAGCCCTGTTGGCTCCAGTGCAGCCTGGAGGTCTCTGTGCAGTGTGCTGGCACAGTGCAGTCAGTGCTGCTCCTGCAGTGGAGCTGGGAATGTGGATTCTTTGGAAGGATGCAGACAGACTTGGAGTCAGAATGGATTTAGTGTGAAGGAGAGGGTTGCAAGGGTTTCTTTGATGTCCACAGAACTTTGAATCATCTGTAAAAGCTCTTTAAGTCTGTTTTTTTGAAGTTATGATTCACATTTTCTAAAAGCAGCTGACACTGATTGTTTTAATAACATGTAATTATCTTAGTAATTTATTGTAATTGTCATGACCATCTCATTGAACACCTAAAGGCAGAGTGACAAAAGAATTCCAATGATTTTATTACTTGAGAAGATAGAATTAAGATAATCAGCTTTCAAACAAACCTTTATTTGGTTTGAATATCAAACTCAGTTGCACTTATTGTAGGCTTCTTGCCAGACCCAGAAGGGGACTGGTTTTAGCACTACCCTAACAGGGCTTTGTCCTCCTTATTGTCTTACTGTTCTTCAGAGCTATAAGTGAAAAGCTCCTGAGAAAGGAGAAGAACTGGGCAAAGACAGGAGAAGAGATGTGAGCAGGCTCAATGCTCAATGTATGGTGAGCTAAAAAGCATGTAAAGCTTCATTAGGCTGTATTGTATTACACAGGAGATGCCTGATCCTTTTTACTTACAAAGAAAAACTTCTTGGCTTTTATTGTACTGTGTTGAGGATTTTTTTTTCTCACCATTTTTAGGAGAACTGGGAAAACTGCACTGGAAAAGGTCTGTGATGATTCAGGGACCACAGGTGGTTCTGAATGTGTGTTCTCAGAGCAGCAGATTCTCAAGGCATGAAGGAGAACTCTGTGGTACATGAAGGGTCTTGCTTGTATGTATCATCAGGTTCAAAATTACAAAGGCTGGACTGTTCTGTGTTTTAGTTAGTACTTGGCTTTGTTCTGTTTCACAGAATAGTTGAGGTTGGAAGAGACCTCTCGAGATCATCCAGTCCAATCCCCAACACAGCAACCAACTTCTTTTTTATTTAACAGGACTGTAATAAGTTGTAATAATCAGTCTAAGGTCTCAAAAAACAAAGTTTATTCTAGTTTTGTTTTTAAAGGAGCAGAAGTAAGATTAGACTGCAGCAGAACTACATAGCATTTAAACTAAAACAATTTGGATCACACACCCACCAAAAGCTGTCTTGCTTTTCACAATCACAACTGTATCTTGCTGCATTACAAACCAGATTTCAGGTGAGTGATCATGGGACTTGTCATCTCCCCAGGTGTTGGAAGTGCATTGTATAAGCATGTGCAGTGAATGTAATAACCCTTGAATCTGGTTGTAAAGTACTACTTTTCTGACACCTTTTAATATGTTTTTAAAGGAATTTGAACATTTAGATTGAGGATCTTTTGCCTATGTTTAGTCGTGCAAGTAAATTATGTTTGCTTTGAAAGCATCTCTCCAGTATCTCTTGGTTTGGGAAGAAGTTACTGTGTGTGGAACTCTTTTAACCATTTGCTGTTTGTGGATTCATTTTAAAACATATGCTCCATTACCTCAGTATTGCATTTGGAACATGGAACAATTTTTAATAACATTATGTTGATTTTAATCTGATTTTAATCTGTTTTCTACTTTTTCTCCCTCCAGTTTACTTTTAGAATAGATTGGAAATCCTTGAGCTATGGGGGTTTTTTCCAACGTGAGCATTCACAAGGAATTTCAGAGTTCCAGCTGCAGGAATTTCTGTGGTTCAGGCTCCCTGTGCCAGGTGCCCCCAGTGACCTGCCCCAGCCATGGCTTTTGGGGTGCCCCCAGGACCTGCCCCAG
>JAWWEV010000022.1:7185386-7231280 GCA_035583235.1 Hafferia zeledoni | reverse complement strand
TCAGGCTCCCTGTGCCAGGTGCCCCCAGTGACCTGCCCCAGCCATGGCTTTTGGGGTGCCCCCAGGACCTGCCCCAGATACGGCTTTTGGGGTGCCCCCAGTGACCTGCCCCAGCCATGGCTTTTGGGGTGCCCCCAGGACCTGCCCCAGCCAGGGCTTTTGGGGTGCCCCCAGGACCTGCCCCAGCCAAGGCTTTTGGGGTGCCCCTGGGCTGGGTGGGGTTGCAGCCCTCTGTGCCATGGACAGAGTGCTGGGGGGAGCCCATGGCTGTCTCTGGAACACAGTGAGCAGCAGTTGGAAGGAATGAAGGAATGATTCTCACATGATTTCTGGGTGGCATGACTGCTAATTTTGTCTTTACATATTTAGACATAAGTACAGGTTTGCAGGTGATGAGTATGTGGGACTGTTCTTTTTTAGCCTTTTCTGCTGCCTATAAAATTTGATCTTTATTAACCATGTCATTATTTAGTATCACTCTCAAGCCAGAACGTTGTGTTGAGAACATGCTCATTAACAGTTGAGGGGGTTTTTTGTATGTCAAAGATGCTCCAAGTTGAGCACTGATAGCAAAGGATGTTTGGAGTCGGAGTGTTTGGCCACAACTGCTACAAATTAAACTAAAATTACAAATAAGAATAAGCTCAAGATTTCCAGCAATTTGGACTGAGATTTTTTAAAATCCATATAGCAAGAGACAGACTAGTGGACTCTTGGAACTGAGTGAAGACTGCAGAGGATCTCCAGAAAAAAATTTCCTGGGTAGATCCAGGCTGAGGGAGATTAATAAAGACATGTCATGCAAGGTATTTTTCATAAATGTTTGATACTCCTGTAGGTCTGACAGGTTCATCCAGCCCTTGTCACCTGTGCGTCTGTGGTCCCCTGGGAACACCCAACAGCTCTGAGCAAGGGGCTAATGATACTCCTTCTGAATTTGTCTTCCTTTTCCTTTGTGGAGCAATTCAAATTCAAGATCAGAGGTTAAAATTGAAGGATGTTTCTTTAAATTGAGGTTGAAACCAAGCATGAAGTTCAGAAAAGTTGGCATTTCAGGTTGATCATGAAGTTTGGGCTCTTCAATGAGGAGCTCCTGGGGGTGTTTTTGGTGTGGTCTTCAAGAGGAGTAGTTTGCATTTCAGCAGGTACTGACAAACAGGAATCATGTAAAGATTAATGAAATATTTTCTTTCAAAACTGAAAAGCTGCTGTACCAATTTGTTGGTTTCACAGGGTGTCTTTGAAAAACCTCCAGAAATGCAGGAAACAGTGGATTTCTAGTTGTCACTGATGAGGAGAGTTTAAAATGCCAGTTGATAATGAAATGGATTCTGCCTTAACTTTGGTCTCCGGGCTGGGTTTGGGGGAGGGTTTTTTCCTTCTTGGGCTCCTAGAACAAAAACTGATGCAAGATTTACATTTAAATAAATTATTTTACAGTAGCAGTTGGTTGTAAAATGTGTTACTGTTTTTGGCAATCACTCTTCAGAAAACAGCTTTTGATCAAATACCCTCAACAGTAAAAGATGGATCTGTGCATCATAAGATGTGCATTAGAAATAAAAAGTAGAGCAGAAATAAGATATAATATTATGATAGAGATGAAGAATGTTGGGTTTTCTTTTGATTGCTACTTTCTGTAATACAGTATTTGACTAATTGTGGGTTTTCTTGAGCTACTTTGCTACAACTCAGAAGACATTCTTGTTTCATTGAAGTTTTATTTCCAGCTATGTTCTCATTGTTGGTGCTTTACTTGATGCTTTTTATATTTAAAATTTCTCTTGCCTGCTCTATGGTACCTACCTAATGTCTTTATATCTCACTTCTTTGTGATTTTCAAATTCACTGACTTAAATTTACTGAGTGTAAGAGAGGAAAAAAAAGCCCCATCTAACCAAACCAAATCAGTCCAGTATCCATAGGATGGATATCTCCCTCTGAAAAACTTTTAGGGAGTGGATATGACAGTAATTTGAGATCTGTGCTGTAAATTTTCAGCATATTTTTCTCTGATGGTAGAATTTTATTTTTTTTTAATTATTGGACTCTTAAGTATATGTTACACAGAATTGAAGAGAAATTGCAACTGAAAACATGACCCCATGAAAGAAGTTACATAAATGGACCTGCTGGTTCTGGGCAAGGGAATTGTGGAAACTGTCCTTCCAATATGGGGTATATATCACGTTACTTTCACTTGCAGGGGCAGGTGTCTGTTCTTTGATGAATATTTACCTTCTATTCATTTGTTGCTCATAGTGCATTTTTCAAATCACATCTTATAGTTGTAATTTCCTTAGAACCTCTGTAAGGTGACGGCTCTGTGTCTAATGATGTGCAGGTTCTGTCCTTGCTGTCCTATGGATTGGTTGTTCTTCAGAGCTGCAAGGTTGTTTTTGTCAATACCCTGCACTGCTGCTGAACATTCATTACCAAGGCTGGCAAGCTGAGTTATTGGCATAACAAGATGAATGTTTGCAGTATAAGTAGAATCAAACATTTTATATTCTCCTCTGCCCCACAGCATAATTTAGAATGAGAACATCCTTGTCCCTTTCTAAACAAGAGGAAGAAGAGAGTATTTGAAGGTTCTTTGTCCTTGTGTGTTACTGAAAAATCTCCTAAAATTACTTCAGACTGAAACTTTTGTAGAAATGTGATTAAAATATTAGGGCTTAAGTTAAATTTTATATTCAGAAGACACATTTCTGCAACTTAATTCTATTTTAGTGAATCCATCAATATTCCCATAGTTCGTAATTTGCAAATTGAACACTTTTTTTCATGTACATTTAGAAAGAGCCTGCAGTCTGACAGTATTTGGTCTAGTTCATGTAAGCAAACATTCAAGTGAGTAACATGTTTTAATTGTTCTTGAATGATGCAGAAGCAAAACAAACAGCTTCAAGAGCTGGAGCTGATTTCAGACTGCTCAGATTCAGTAGTTGCTCTGTTGATTTCTGTGTTCGGTGGGAATTCCCTTTCCCATCTCTTGGGATGTGAACTGACTGGATTGCTGTCACTTGGGTTACTCCACATCCTAAATTGTCCTGGATAGCAGAGCTGCCATGAGGGCTTGGGAGGGGTTTGGTGGCGAGGTAAAATAATTCATGAGGCAGATGGGATGTAGGAAGCCACTAAGGGTTGGGCTTTGTCACTTGGAGATATTTGGGGAAGTCTGATATTTTCATCACTCCTCCTCCCCTTATAACCCTACTTTCTATCTCCCAACTTCCTGATCAAATAAGGGAGGGACCCAGAAAATATAACTATACATATATATATGCATACACACACCCTAAAAGGAGGCTGTTTAATAGAAATACAAGTTGGCAGGCTGAGAAAGCATTTCTTGTCACACAGGAAAAGGGAGCAGTAAATCCATTATTACTTTTTTTCCCATTCTTTGCTCTGTCTGTCAGAGTTCCAGATGCAAATAGACATTGCTCAGCTAAACATTAAAGGTTATTATTCTGCTGAAGGTTTTGGAAACACATGGATTAAAGGCACTCGAAGAACATTTCTGAAAACCTGTTATTTACTCAAATTTACCTAATTCTGTAAGCCTGGGATTTATTAGCCATTGTGTTAATCAACTTTCCAGTGTTGCTTTCTATGCTAAGTACAGATTAAGATATTACATGTGAACTCATGGCTCTTCTTAAAGTCTTGCTGACAGCACAAGGATTTAAAACTAGTTTAGAAACTAAATAAATTTGTATGGTGGACTTGTGCCCAATTTGCATTAAAGGTAATTTTCTTCCCAACTGAACACGGATTGATTAAATTACTAAGTACTTATTCTTCTAAATATGTTCAGTAAAATTCAAAACTTGCCCTGTGTTATGAGTCAGGATGAAAATACATCAGCAAAGGCAATCTTCAAACAAAAGATCCAAATTAGATTATTAGGTTAAGGATTTTGAATGGTTCCAGTTTCTCTCACGTAATTTTTCACATTTAAAAAAGCAATAAATTATTCACAGCTGATTACTTCTTGTGAACAGGGGGTTTGATTTTGCAAATACAGAACTGACAAGTCTTTTTTTTGCTTTGACAGATGGGGATGGACAAAGTGAACATTTATTACCAGTTTGTGAAGATGAAACATGTCAAAGAAGTGCCATCTACCTAACTAAGCTGGGATTGGATCAGGTAATGTGAGTTTGGGATAGCAAAGACCAAGGAAAATACTGTGCTTTATGAAATAATATGAAATAGAAAAACTGGTTTGGGGGGAAAGAAATTCAATTTCCTCACCTGTAATTATTGAATACAAGAGACTTTTATTTACTTGTGTGTTTATTTATTTATGTGTTCTCTATGTGAAACAAATAGGGGTTTGGTGGAAGAGGTTGCATGCCTAAATTCTTTATTATGACTAATTCTACTCAGGAAAATGATGGGTGCTTTTTAGGAGTTCTTGATTGCAAAGCACTGCATTCTAAGCACTGTAATTGCTCCACCATGGGTTGAAAAACATGGTTGGAAGCAAGAGTTAGAAACAGATCTAATTAACTCAAATGAACTTCTTTGGTTTAACTTTGGGAGTTCTTTTAGAGTAAAAATATACACACACATATATATCGAGTTGAACCAGCCCACTCCTCTTACCCCTTGTTTCTACTTTGCTTGAAAAAAGTGGTCTATAAAGATGTTTTTAGACTGTGCATCTTCAGAACTGAGTTTCTTTTAAACTGTTGCAGGTTCATTTGGTCACTGGCTTTGAGAGACATGATCATAATTTATGGAGTGATTCCCATATGTTCATTTATATAAGTGTGTGATAATGTGCTCTAAGTATTTACAGTGCCCTGATCTACAGTAAAGTTGCAGCATACAGCAAATTAACCAAATGTTTGTTGGATGCCTTAATGAATGTTTTGCTAAACTCCCATGTGGACCAGAAGGCCAAGGTGAGGTGTGAAGTGCTTGTAGCTGCCACCAAACCCACTGCAGTGTCCTTGCAGAAACCGTGTGTGCCACACATGCTGCTAACAAGGTTAGGAATTACTCATTATTCCCTTACTGACAAATTAAAAGTAGAATTTTGTGCTGAAAGAAGTACCCTTTCTGATGTATAATTCATAATCTATTGGTGAACTTGTTACAGTCTGTAGTCCAAATTTCAAGTGTAGATTTTCTCATTGAAAGGATCAAAATGTATAGAACACAGGCTATGTTATACTTTCTACTAGTGAGGATCACCCTGGTTACATCCTGCAGTGCTCTTTGTCACAGGACAGCTGCTCTTCAGCTCTCAACTTAGTTCCTTACTCTTGATAAGAGAAGAATTAAAAGACATTTTTCTGTGCTCAAGTAAATTTGAGACAAATATTCTAAATTAAAGTAATTTCACTGTAGAAAATCAACCCCACACAAAGAGCTGGAACTGCTGGGAGAGACAAAGCTGCCACTTACCTGAGAGTAGTGGGTGAGAGGCCCAGCTCCAGGAGCTTGTGTTCCTTGTGTTCCTCCAGGGAAGTGATGCAGCAGTGGCAGGGAAGGTGTGGGACAATTTGCATAATAGCAGAATTTTTCCAAAGTGGAGTCTGTTACTGTAACCTGCTCTGAAGTAACATTGCATGTAGACAGTTTCTGTCTTCCCTCATTATTTCATTTTTTTGATATGAGGAAACTATTGAATTACTAATATATTGAATTTTTAACCTATATCTAATGTGTATAATATTTCCAAGGTAATGGCTTTTGAAATAAAAATTAGCAGCCAAATATTGTCACTTCATTTTAAAAAGTGAAGAATCCAAATGATTCTCACCCTGCTAGAAAAAAGTATTAAAAAGTGCTAATACTTACCTAGAAACTTTAAAGCAATTTTCCCTTGATATTTTTAGAATGACTTTTTAATTAAAAATGACAGTATCAAATGGCATGCAATAATGACCTGTTCTAGCCTAACCTTTTGAAAGAGTTCTATCTGGGGTTCTCCTTCCTTGCACTCATCTGGAGCTGATGGAGCTGCTTCTTTTCAAACATTTTCTCTTTTCCATTCTGAAACAGAGGAAAGTATCAGTGTCTGCAGCTTTTCCCATGGGTTGCAGCTTCCTTCAGGTGGAAATCTATTCAAACATGTCCATTCCTATATTTATTTTGAAGTGAAATGTTCAATTTCACTGAATTTGGTCGTTGTGAGGTGAGGTGACCCAGCATCCAAGCTTTGACTAGGTAGGTTAATCTTCATAAGAAATTATAAATGTAAACTTTGTGGCAACAGGCTGCAATAAACTCTTTCTGTTTATTTAATCTTTGCAGTTTTGGGGAAATAATAAGGAGGCCTTGTATTGCAAAATGTGTTTCAGCAGGGGATGGTGTCCCTTGTGGAACACAGAATCTATTACTGAGAAGATGCTGAATATCCAGTCTCTGTTCAGTTTTTTGCAGTAGAGTTTTGTGGGTTATTTTCTTAGCTAAGGGTGTAGCAACCAATTCTTGTTTTCAGAGTTTTTATTTTTTATTGTTTTTAAAGAAACTTACGGATCTCAGATCTGAAAGATCCCAAATCAGGTGACAGTCTTACAAAAATACTTTGCCTTTGGTTACTGCACCTGAGTCTGTCCTTCCTGTTTGTTGTGACATTTGATGAAACCCAGTGAAAACCAGCTGAGGCAGTTCTATGGCAGCGTGTGATGATTTGGGGTGAAAAGCACAGCAATCAGAATTACACATCTGTGCAATCAGTGGTTCTAAAAAGTACTCTGAGGAGGGGCATGCAATGGCATGGCAGGCCCTGGAGTGGTTCTGGCAAGAACTACTTATTTGTGTGTATTTGTCATGATGGCTTTGGCCCAGCTGGATGGCTACTGGAAAGCCAGGCCAATTAGGAGAATTATTTCAGGGATAATCTTTCACCATAGCTTTTAATTTATGTAATGATTTATTCTTTATAAGTATTACAAGTATCTCAGATAAATTTTCTTCTTTGGATGATGGAGCAGAAAAAGGCCAACCAAATACACACGAGTGACTTTAGGAGATTCAGGCCTGCTAATGTTTTAAAGGAATGTGAATGTTTCCATGGCAACAGCAGAATTGCTGCCAGATCCAAAGTAGGATCCTACACACTGTTTCAGGTTGTGGCAGGTGTTAGGACACCTCAGACTTCTTTAAATTCACCTGCAGTCTAATCTGAGAAATGTTTTACAGTCCCTGGTACTATTTCATGTAGCAACTCAAGATCCTGTGATATTCTTAGGGATGACTAATCCTTCTTTTAATTTTGCCAAGTATTCGGGATGATTTTTCATTTGTTTCCTGAGGCAAACAGTATTATTTCAGTCCCTTCATTTGGGAGTTTCTTTGTGGGCTGGATGATTCTCACAACCTTTCTCTGTACAGTAGGAAGGTTATATCTTTATTGCTCATGGAAATGTGGCAGCTCTGAAGGAGGACACAGGGGTGCATCCTGCAGCAAACCCACAGGGTTGTGGTGTCCCTGCTGGGCTGGCAGGATGTGACAGCATTGGCTGCAGTCACTCAGTGCCACAAGTGTTTCCTCATTCCTTATAGCCCTTAAAGAGGGGGGTGGGTTCAGCTGCTGTAATTGTCATAAATCTCAGATTCTCATCATTTCTAAGTTGCTCAATTTTCTCAAGGCAACTGTGAGCACTGAAAACATGACCTTTTCTGCTTTGGTTACTTTTTTCTGTGATTCTGAATCAATGTTGGGGATCATCATCTCCTGGGCTCTGAGCACCATATTAATGGTATAAAGTACAGTCATTTACTTGGTTTATTTTTGTGCAGTAGTGGCTGCTCAGCTGTGTAAGGGATTCAGGTGACCTTTGTAGGCACTGAAAGCCAAGTGAATCCTGAGGTCCTGGGGCTGTTGATTACGTGCAGCTGAACTGCAGTGCCCGTGCCCGAGAGGGGCAGTGTGGTAGCTCCTGCGGGCCACTCCTGGTGCTCAGCTTTCTCTAGGCTGGAATAGCGTATCTCACATAAAGTAGGAGAATCCCTGGCATGTCCAGGAATGGGCACCAGTGTCCGGCCTTCCCAGCTGGGAGCTGGCTCCCTGCTCTGTCATGGGATGGGGGTTGTGCTGCGCAGGTTCCTGGCCATAGTGAAGAAGTGGAGATGTGTTAGTCCCACAGCTTGGCTGACAGACCTGCTGCCAGGCCTTGGAGCAAGAGAGGTGCCTTTCCTTATGTATGGAAGATGGGCACTTGGCAGGAAATGAGCCCTTTGTCAGTAAAGTGGCGTGAGAGCAACGAGCTTTCAATGTTTCTCAAATACCCCAGACCTTTTTGACAATAAAAAAGATGCTGCCTTTCCATGGCAATAAAGCATTCTCTTTCCTACTGGTTGAAAAGCAAACGTTTGAAAAGCTCAAAAACAAATTTTCAAGCACTTAAATATTTTTTCCTTTTGTAGCCACAATATCATTAATTGAAGGATCAAAAATATCTATATAACTGTTCTAAGTAATTAAATTAGTGGCATGCAATGGAATTTAAACAGAAAGGGAAGAAGTAAATCTGATTTCTCTGATTGAATTTTATGTGTTCATTTAAAATTTCTTTTAGATACACTCATTCTATTTTTCAGTCTTTTTTTATCTGAGCTGTGTAGTAGAAATCGTATAATCAGAAAACTGGAAAAAATAGCTTTGTGTGTCCTCATTATACCCACCTATTTCTATCTTAGAGCAAAAGAAAAAATCAGTTTTAGTATTTTCCTATTAAAATAGTAACAGCAAACACGAAGCTTGAAGTGTAATTGTCTGGATTATCAAATACAAAAGAAGCAGAAGACTCCATGGCATGAATGATGCTGGTGTTTGGTAGCAATAGGTGATGTTTGGCTGTGTTTTGTATCTCAGGGTAGACTTTAGGATTGTACAATCGCCTTCTGTGAGTCACTCTGAACAGAGTACAAAGAGAATACCAATTTGTACTTGAGCCTAAAAATTCATTTTTAATTTTGTGCTCTAAAGTGGTGTTACCATACATGGGAACATTTAAAAAGTATAGGATGGATATAATTGGATTTCACTGCAGTGACTGTGTGAATGATACCATGGAAAGTAAAAGCTATATTATATTTCATGGTTCTGATTTCAATCAGTGTTTTTCAAAATTACAGTATTTGCAGTAATATTGTATCATCTGTCTTCTGCATGACAAATAAGTGCTGAGAAATCTTACCCTTTGAAAAATTTCCCTCAGGTTGAGTCTTTTTCTTCTTTTGTGTTTCTTAGATTTTTTTTCCACACCTTCAGCAACTAAGAGTAACTAAAAGAAATGTGTATGTCACGGGGTGTGGGGGTCCAAATCTGCCTAATGTGAGTTTTCAGGAGGGGAGTTGTGGGTCACCCCTGCAGTTCAGGTGCCATCCCCTCCGTGGGCAGAGCACACTGAGTGTGTGCAGGGTGGGGCAGGACCGTGCCGGGCTGCAGAGCCAGCTGTGATACCCAGACACAGCTGACCTCAGTGCTTTGTTTAATCACTGGGGGCTCCTCTGATGAGCCTGTAGTTGTGTCACCTCAGGGGACACACGTGATTCCGTGTGGCAGGAATGCTGTTGGTTACTGGATCGCAGTAGTGAGGGACTCTTCCCACAGCAGGAAATTATACTGTTGTGGATCTCATTCTGGTTCCTGAAATAGCTAAATTAAGGCTTGGATGACAGACACGTGAGATCTGTTAAGTGCTTTTGATGGTGGTGACAGTGACCCTTTAAGATGTCACCCTTCTGTCCTTTTGAGGGCATTGACGCTTAGTTGACATATAAAATTACTTCTGACTTTAAAAATGGCACTGAATTTTTCTGTAGCATTGAAATGTTAACCCTGGTACTTCAACTTCACACTAACTTGTGAAATTACTTTGATTTTAATTAAGATAAATTGCTATTTAGCACCTCTGCAGCACTTTGGAAAGTAAGTGCAGATGCATTTCCATTTCTTGTCCTGGAGAAATTATGCTTTGCATTTCTTTTGTACTTTCAGTTTGATACTTTAATCTTAATTTCTTATCATACATTTCAGTATCTGGTGCTGCTGGGGAGATAGGAGGGGAATTGAAGCTCTTGAACTTCTAAATATCCATGAAGAATAGAATCATTGGAGCTGAAATGAACCTTAGGAGATCCAGTCTCCTGCCTTAAGCAGGAGCCCCTCTGGATTCAGATCTGCCATCCTGTCCTGAAGCAGACTGATAGTATCCAGCAGTTTTATATCCAGCATCAGTCCTCCAGCTTTAATCATGCCTGTTGCTTACAATTCCAGGGAAAAACATGAGACTCAGGACCTCATGGCTCTGATGGTTTGGGTTTTCCTACACTTAAGGATTAGCAGTTTCCAGGCAAGCCTAAATACCAGTTAAGGTGCTCCTGAATCTCTGCATATGCTTTATACAGTCCAAAACACAGGTCCTTGATTCTTACAATCTTAACTATTTTTTCCTGTTCTTGAATAATTTTGTGCCTATAGTAAATACTCAGATTAATTTTTTTCATTTGGTGACAGAGTTAGGAAAGAATCCTTATTTCCTCTATGGAAGTTTGTAAATGGCTAAGAATCCTGATGAAGTGAAGAAATGTCAGCTGTTTTAAATAGAATTACCTTGTTAAATAAATAAAATTGATTGCTTTACTTAGCTGTTCTGTTCTGTTTTTTTTGTTTTACAGTGGATTCCTGTCTTGCAAGACTTCAGAAATAAAGACACAGTCTGGGGCTTTGTACCGTATCAAAATGACAAATCTTCAACAGAAATTTCATTTCCAATTACACTTCATATTGGAGATTACAATATGGATGGCTACCCAGATGCTCTTGCCATACTCAAGAACACTTCTGGAAGGTAGAGTGTGTGCAAACCTAGAAATAAAACCATCAGGTGCATGTTCAGTCAGCAGTCATACAAATTGCTGACTTTAGTGCATCTCATTCTTTTTATCAAGTGAACAAGACTTTTGATCTCTGTTAAGTGTTTCCCTTTGAAAAAAGGAATACACTTAGCAGAGGAAATGCATTTGCATTCTATGCAGGAATGTGCATTTCCATGCTCTGTTCAGAATGCATAATTGTACAGGCTCAAACTGTGACTCCTGGTGGGGAGTTGCACCAGGGACTGGAGCATGAGGCAGCATTTTAGGTGCTCCCCACAGATGGCAGGAGCTGATTCTCTCCCTTTCCTTTCCCAAATCATCTTTATGCCTCTATAAAATCCTGATGTCAGCTTTCAGTGTTGACCAGTAACACCAGGCTGGGGAGTTGGGGAACCTGTTCCATGCTGTCCCACAGAGTGAGCATCACTGGTGACTGCTGAAAATACAATAATGATTTGCCCCTTTTGAAACCAGGAATTTTAGAGACACCTCATAGTTTACCAGTGGTTTTTATATTGTTGAACTTGAACTGAAAATAAATAACACACCCCAAAAAGGAGCTTCTAACCCTTCCTATTAAACTTGTCAGTGTAATCTTTCTCCTCTTTTGTTAAAAGTTTTTTCTTCTTTACTTGCTTTCCCAGTATTTGGTACTGCTACCATCTGGTGCTGGGTGGGAGGGGGCATTAGGGATGCTTGCAGGGAGGCTGTTGTACCTTGAGGAGTCAGTGATCCACACAGGAACTGCCTTGAGGAGCTGCATCCCTGTGCTGTGCCACGGCCCATGGGCAGCTCACCTGTCACCTGCTGCTGGGCCTGCTGCTGTGTCCTTATCCTTACCTTGAAGGGAAGCAGCGTGTTTGCATATGAACATCCTCTTGCTTGACAGTAGGAATGATGAATAGAATGTTTGTTCTACAAAAGACTTAAAAGAGCTGTGGAGACTGTGCTCTGGTGAGCTCAGTGCAGACAGGGCTGTACTGCCTGCTGTGCCCTGACCAGAGTCTGTCTGATGCTGCACCTGAAGAGCTGTAAGGTTATTTATGCTATTCCCTTTCTCTTCCTCATGCCATTGCTTGTAAAAGGTATTTTAACCAATACCTTGTGGAGTCTTAATGTCTTCCTTATTAGAATCCTTGACAAATACTTGCACTAGTGCATTACAAGGCAAAATAAGTCTGTCTAAGAGGTGTATTTATTCTCTTCCTCTGTGTGGTGTTTTGGAAGGAAAGGAACTGAGGAGCTCACTTTGATGCTTCAGAGAGTGTATATATGAGAGAATTCGGTGCTGAAGTCCAGGAAGTCAATTCAGATCTTCCAGGGGTTGCCTAAACATCAGTCACCCACTGACACTTTTGTGTTAGAGCTCTTCAGATACTGACACACACCTAAAAACGGCCCAGTTTGCAGAGCAATGTGCTTGTGTTCAGCTGACGAGCTGTGATTGCGAGACAGGGCTGGGAGCAGCTGAGCTCTGTCTCTGCAGCTCTGAGCCTGCAAATACCCAGCAGAGCAGGTGCTGCTGCTCAGACATGGCAGACGAGAGGGGGGCGATGCTGTGGCTGCCCAGCACTGGCACAGCAGTTACAGCTCTCAAGCCCTCAGTGCCAGCTTTGTCACTCCACACCTTCCTCAGCTGGGGGTTTGCATTTTCTGTTCAGCAGTCATTGAATAAAGACTGCAGAGAGTCAGAGAGCAAACTAGAACCAATGTCCTTTCTTTGCCACAGAAATACTGTGACATCAGAACTGTAAAGTTGTTGTCTGGTTTTACTGAAGCCCCAGAAATCTTGGGGTTTGAGCTGTTCCATGGGCTGTCCTCTGGGGTGTATCCTGAAAGCTGCTGCACTTCAGAAAGACTGCCTGCAGATTTATGCAGTTCAGCAACTTAAGTTATTTTATCTTTTAAGAATCTTAGGAGCCTCTGTCCTCTGGCTGGTGTAAGATGAAGGCAATGTATTATCCTGTTAAAAAGTTAGAAATAGTTTGTAAATAGGTACTCCTGTAGAAGCCCAGGAAGTCACTGATGTCTCCTGCAAGGAAGTGCTGTGAAACATTTTTATCTCTAATCTCTCTGCTTCTGAAATTGTTTGCATTTAATTGAGTGCATTTAAAATTAATTTCAAACTTGACATCAAAGTTGAGTGACACGGTAAGGCATAAGGACTGAAGGCCCTGGCAGATGATTTGACAAGTTACTAAAAGGGGGGTTCAGGAAGCTGAGGAAGTCTGGCAAAAACAGAGTAAGTAACCTAAAAATGAAGAAATAGATTGCTTGTTACCGTTGTAGATATCCAGTATTTGTAGGAAAGGAACAAAAGCACTCTTTGTACTTGGGGATGGGAATGAAAGTCACATTTTTTTGCATTCACTATGGAATGTCACACTGAATATTAATTCATTGTTTCTGAGAGACTTAAGCAAATACTTCCTTTTAAAATGTGTAACTGGGTCACTGATTGGAGAGAATTAAAACAGTGTGGGAATTAAATTAAAAGCTGTCCTTAAATTAGAGCAAATTAAAATGAAAACCTTATTTAATCGATTTTAAACACTTCTGGATCAAGCTGTTTATTTCTTTCTCTGAAGCCTTTCATGCTACATCTACAGATCTAATTTCAGTGATTGATTACTGTGATTAAATGATAAAAGCATTTTTGTAAACTCTCGACCTCAATCTGTGCTATGGTGTAGGAAGCCTGGTTTCTAGTTGCTATCTGGAACATAAAGAAGTTAAAGGAGGCAGAAACAATTTTGTTCATCTGAAAATATACTGATAGGTGATAATGGAAAAAAAGTATTAAAACCAATTATATGCTTCCATCACAATTCAGGAAAGTCCTTTCAGATAAATCCTTACAAATCCCTACAAAAGACTGAAATAAAGATACGATAGTTGGACATCCCATTGGTTTTGTGTCCTGCCATGTGGGCAAGGCAGGAGATGATGAACAACTCCAAGACCCCTCAGAACTGCTGGAACCCTCCCTGGTTCATCTCTTGCCACATCCCTTTGGTTTCACATCCAGTGTGCAGGATTCTCAGGGCATGGAGATGTTCTCCACCAGCAGCAACAAAAAATGGAATCTCACTTCTGGTTGCAAGTGTCGAGGGGTTGAACCCAGAGAATCAATAAATTCCAGCAGGTGGAGATGCCAAATTCACAGTAGGTTCTTACATATTTATGTGTTCAGTGTGAATTCTTTTAACTTCTGACTTGAGTCCAAACCTGCACATTAGAATTCAAGTCCACAGATTTTTCTTCAGGCCACATACATACATGAATTCTGTATTAGAAATTGTGTGTGCATATAGAATAATAATAGGGAAAGGGGTTTTATCAGTGGTTATTAATTGGTTCATCTGAACTCCCAGTCTTACCTAAATATATTCATTTTTTCACATGCTGGTTTTTTAAATTGCCTCTGGTGACATTGAAAGTGTAAGTACTGTATGTGAGTTTATAAACACCTTTCTCCTACCTAATTAGATGAAACAAATTTTGTTTAACACTTGTTTCCAATTAGATGCTAATAATTGACATCTAGTATTGCAAACATGTAATTTAAGTCTTTTCCATTCCACTCAAAGGAGTATTTTTCACTGGTAAGGCTGGAAATACTTTATCTGACAGTAGTGATAAATAACAGTAAAAACTGAAACTTGGAGATAAAACCAACTGGATATGGACAGCTGAATGAAAAACTTCTGAGTACAACAGACTTCTGGAAAGTTTTCTAGCTGTTCATGCTCAGTTTTAAATTAATGTATATGTATTAATCCTTTATATGGAAAGATAATTTGATCAAATTATCTCTTCCTAAATCATTGTTAGTTGTCACTTGTCAGAACTAAGGTTGGATAGAGGACTTCTTTTAAATGTAGGATTGATGAGCATATTGTAATTGAGCAAATCTAAAAAACCAGAGGCAAATTCAATTACTCTGAACATCTGCAGTGAGTTATAAGTCATTTCGATGTCCCCAATATAACTGTGAATGAAGTAGCCTAAAACTGACAGCATGAGAGATGTATGAAATTAGCAGTAAATATTTAATTCTAATTGCAAAGAAATATGTTAAAATAAAACTGAGAAGTCTTCAGCCTTCCTTTGGTGTTAAGCTTCTCTTGTAGTTATTCAGCCTTATTAAATTTACCTTTGCTGCAGAGATGACTTAGGTCAGAAGGTTCCAAATTGCAGACAGCTCTATCCCAAAGTGTAAAGTTCTGCAGGTAGCACACAGATGAGCTGCCACTTTACCGGTGTTTATACCTGGGTATTTAAAGTGCTGCAAATAGCATGTTAAGGGCCATATGCTGCTCTTAGCTCAGAGTTCTTTTGCTCTCTCTCTCCAAGGTGAGTTGTTTGGTATTGACTGCTACACGTTTGTATAGCACCTTAGCATTGATTTTTAGGGGTTTACCATTACAGCAGTGTCTGTCTTTATAGGCTTTCAGGGACATTGTTTTGTCATTGTCAGGATGGAAATGATCATCTGTGTCACAGGAAGATTTTTGCTGATGGTGGATCTTCAAAATTTGGTTCAAAATAATAGCAAGGTCATAAACTTGCTCTTATGAATGAAGCAGAAATAAAGCATGGAGGTAGATATTTTGATTCTAGGGATGCTTGTGTATTAAAGGCCTAAATAATATAGGGATTCAACTGGCAGCTCAAGGGCTAAATCCAGATATCAAGAGTTCTTCCAAGAAAGAATGGAAGGGGTGAGGAGGCAGCCAAGAGCTGATTGCCCTTCCCTCTGCAGCCAGTAAGGCCCTGCAGCTCCCTGTTGCTGCAGCACAACCCACACACCAAGATTTCCTCCTTCCCTGCTGAGATGTAGCACATGGGGCAGGGGATGCTACATCTCTGAATTTATTTATTGCTCTACAAAGGGGCTCTTCTCCACTGCACCACCTGGATCCTCAGCATCTGTTTAGGGTTTGACTTCGTTTTTTTTCTTCCTATTGTTTGTCTTATGTTTCTCTTATTGATAGAGAAGGGTTGAAGGAAAGTGGCCTTTCCATGCTCAGTGCTACTTTGATTAATTAATTTTCTTTTTTTTTTCTCACAGTGCAGATGCAAGGAAAGGAAATAGAAAAGGTTCCTGTAGTAAATAAAGTTGTGTCTATCATTCACAAGGCTTATAATGCAGACTTGAACAATACTCTGTGCAGAGTGTAAGACAGGCTTGACAGTCTTTCAAAGAATTATCTAGATAATTTCTAGCAATTGAAAAACAACTGAATTGGAAGAAAGAATCTTCGTAAAACTTGCTCCAAATTTTAAAAAAATGATGGCAAGATGATGTAAAAGAGAAATTGAAACAATTTTCTTTGCTCAGGTTGTCACCTTAACTTGTACTTGGCTGTTCTGATACAGATACTTGGGTGATATATGAAATGAATGTGGAATTCCAAGTTATGAGTGCTCAGATACAAACAGCACAACATCCTGAGTGTTGTGGGTGACCTCATTTCATTTTGGCCATGCATTAATTCAGGTCATTTTGCTCAGGAGCAGTGCCTGTGTGTGTGTGTGTGTGTGTGTGACTGTGCACCCCAGAGACTCTGGTGCCTCTCAGCTCCAGAGGACGCCCCATGGGTGTCCCAGGGCCCGCTGGGGCCATGGCTGCATCCTTGCCCCGGGCTCTACAGAGCACTGCCTGCCCTGGCTCCGGGCTCTGCCCCAGCAGCACAGGAGGAGCTTCAGCTGTGCCATTGCCAGGGCAGTGATGCATCCCAGCAGGCTCCCAGGGCACAAACCTGCCCAAGCAGTTGGACTCCTGGTTGGTGAAGCCTGAAGGTTTTCCCAGTTCAGCAGCACTGGGGAAGCCTCAGGGCTAGTGGGTGATGGTGCTGGTCAGCTGCCTCTGTGCTACCCTCGTGTGTCCCACTGACCAACAGGCACTTAGGGGATGATATAGTATTTAGGAGGGAGATTTTCCTACACTAGACCTGCTGCTCTGGTTTGTTTGTTGGCTCAGTATTGCAGCCTCTCTTTGTGTCTGGAGCCAATAGACCTCACTAAGTGCCCATTTGGTTTGTCTTGTCCTGTTCTACTGTCCTAGCAGGCTGGGGTTGTGTTTTTTATTTTGCTTTGAAACCATTGAAAACATACCAATAGAGATTTGCTTCAATCTTAAATTTGCTTAAAACATCATGCAGTGTGTAAAAAAATTTATTAGGGGAGCTGGGATGGGAAGAGATTGTCACAAAATAATGAAAAGGCATGGATGTGTTTAAACTGAAGGACCGTGGAGGGATTAAAGAAAATGGTAGATAAGTGCACTTGTACTTGTTCCAGAATACAGTAAGGCTATGTTTAGTCCTTTGAGTAGATGGTTAATTAAACTATTCCTGCTAATTTGGACCCATTTATTTAGTGTATTTATTGTTTTAAGTCAGGTACAACATAATGATTGTACTTCTGACTGTAAAGTTCACATGGGTGCTTATGGATTTTGGAGCATTCAGTGGCTGCTACCTTTGCTTTTATTATATTTAACTCCAGCACACTTAAACTATTTAATTACAACATTTTTGTAGTGTCTCTTATTTAGACTTCATCACAAACAAATTGTTTTCTCTGTGTGTGTTTCACAGCAATCAACAAGCATTTTTGCTGGAAAATGTCCCCTGCAACAACGTGAGCTGCAGGAGCGTCCGTCGCATGTTCAGGGTGTTCTGGGAGCTCTCGGACCTCAACCAGATCAAGGACGCAGTGGTGGCCACTTTCTTTGACATCTATGAGGATGTGAGTTCAGTTCTTTGCCCAGGAAACAGGCTCTGTGTGGCTGTGCCTGTCCCTGTGCCCTGGGTGGGCTGCTCTGCACAAACATTGCAGCACGTGGTTACCTGGGAATGGACCACTCCGTCCTAAAATTAGGATTATATTAATAAGATTTTTGAAAGCTACTAAAATCAGTAGTGAAGTTGTAAACTTTGCTGCATATTAATTTTCTTCCTTTGTGTCTCTTAAGAGAATTTGTTTGCTAAATTTGGATGTTAGCTAGACTAAATAAGCATTCTAATGTAAACTTGGGGGTTTTTTTCTCTAGGGAATCTTGGATATTATTGTGCTAAGCAAAGGCTACTCCAACAAGGACTTTGCTATCCACACATTGAAAAATAACTTTGAAGCAGATGCCTATTTTGTTAAAGTTATTGGTAAGTTATCACTGTATAATCAAGTCACAATGGGATGCTGAGAAGAATGTGAATATTTAAACCTTTGTATATGAGAAGGTTATGGTAATGCTCTGTGTGTGATAAATTTAGAAAAGAAAAGGCACTGCGTGGAAAATACCAGGGATGGCAGAAACCCTGCTGCAGAATCTGAGCTTGGATCAGGTGGCTTTGTTTCATTTCAAAGGGGGGGTTGTTTTTATTTTAGTTTACTTTTTAAAATCCAAAGTAGTTCTGACCTCTCTTTTCAATACTTCAGCAGTTTTTAATATATATGTGTTGGCCACAGTGACCTTTAAGTTCATTGTTTCTTGACAGTGTATTTTTTTTACCAGAATATGTCTTATTTTTCACAAAGCTAAAGCTTTCCATTGATCCTGGACCTTTCCTTCTGCATCCCAGCAAAATTCTAAAGATAGATACGAGCTCTTTAAACACTCCTTTCTCAGCTGGCTTCTGAAGGAAAAAACAAGAATTACCAAGTGTTTAGAAATATGATCTACAGAGAGCAACCACATGGGACCAAGTTTTTCAGTCCAAAAGGAATGTAAAGAAGATCCATGTCTGCAGCCCATCATGGTGCATAACAAGGAGGGGAGTGTTCTGTGTGTCTGTGCAGGATTCAACATAAAGTAACTGAAGAGTAAATAGTAGGAATAATTTGCTAAATGACAGCTTGTGAAGTACTAACAGAAATGCCTGGAGAAACTGCAGTGACCAGCAGTAGAGGTCCTGACAGCTAGATTCAAAAATAGTGTCATATTTAATGGGATTTGAGGGAAAGGGTTGGAGTAGCTGGACACGGGAGGCCCAGTCTGTGAATCCTCCATTCAACACCTTCACTCACCTCCTCATAACACAGCACTGCCATTGTAAAGGTGGTGATAGATACACACATCTCTGTCATTCAGCCTAAATTGTAATTTTAATTGTGGGATGCTGTTTAAAATTTGGATTTGGCTCGTAATTCACTAATTGGAGGAATAAATGTGATGATGCCTGCACATATAAATACATATGCCATGGTAAGGCAGAGAGGAGCCAAGGGACATTACAGCATTGACTTGAAGGGCTGTGCTTTCCCTGTCCATGGTGGCTGCCTGTTCTCAGAAACAATAGCCAAGGGCACTTTTGTCATCTGTGCCTTGAATGTTCCAGGGTTTCCTTCCAGCAGGGACTGCTGTGGTTTTTGCTGTGCCTCTGCCTTACCAAGCCTGCTTTGCTGGAGTTCTTGTCTGTGTCATTTGGAAATGATGCAGAATCTCATTCAAAATGGGCTGATTTCACTTCAGTGACTACTGGGATATGTTTTGCTTACTCTTCATGGTCTGTTCTGAGGGTCAGTTTGTCCCATGTGTGAGTCAGGTTGTTCTCAGCCCGAAAGCCGCCTGTGACACACAACACACCTCACAGCACGGCAGTGAACTGGGCAGGGGGGTGAGTTAATGGGAGCCGTGGTTCAAAAGGCTGGAGTTGGATTCTGATAGTCGTAATTAAGAGCAATTAGGTTTCCAAATTGCATACCCTGCCCTGTTCTTCATCTGCAGAGGTGTGGAGTTTTGAGCTCCCTGCTTGTCTTTCTCCCTTGATTTCTTAGAATGAGTGTAAAATGAGGCTGTGGGAGCCTGTGAGGACAAAGCTCAACAGGAACAACTAGAGGTTCACCTTCAAAAATTGTGTTTGCCTTGATCTTAAAGGCATGTAATCCTTCTCAAGCGCACATTCTGCACACCAGGAGATGCACAGCACTGCAGTTGCCACTGGGGCTGATGCATTTATTACTTGCTCCTTAACCTGAGCTCTGTTCTCCTAGTAATACCATGTAATAATTTATCATGTTGATGGAATCCTCCTGCTAACTAATACCGTGTATGGGCAGTGTAATTCCCCAAAGCATGCAGCAAATCCTCTGGAAAAATCTTACACTTCACAAAGCTATATCAGAGTTATAATTGTGTGATTTTTTCATGGGAAAGGAGTCATTTGCAACATGCTTTTTGGTTCACTCAGTGAAAATCTCTCTTAAAAACTGGAGCAAGCCTTTTTTTAGCACCCATTTAGGGTGTGAGTATTTTTGCATAGAAAGCCCAGGAAATGGGAATTAATGAGTGTCTAAAAATATTTTTACTGTGATACAGGGGAGAGTATTTCTAACAAAACCTGCTTTGTGGAGTTAGTGCATCAATAAATGCATGGTGTTCACTTAGTTGGCACATGGACAGTGGGAACAGCTTTGCTCATTATAACTGATGTCAAATCCACTTGGTCAGGTAATTTGTTCCAGGAGTGAAACTGAAAAGCAAATTTCAGTGTCTTTTTGCCTCAAAATGGGAAGAGTTGGTTCCACTTGCATACACACTTAGGTATAGCAGATAAAATCAGCTCATTAAAAGTCTATTTGTACATACGTGCAGTCTTCAAATCCTGCTTTGCCACACGTTCCTCTTACCTGTCCAGGTTTCGGGGGGGTTGGACTGTATAAAGTACTAGATTTTACTGTGTTTGGAAATGTCAACATTTTGAAATCGCAAGCAAAGACTGATAACTTGCTAATCTTGACAGCTGTTAATATTCTCACACAAAATATTAGAAAAATTCCTCCACTAGAACAGTGCCATTCCTGACTCCCAGAGTGTGTGCATCTCTCGGTATTTCACTGCCCCCAAACATTTTGTACCCTAAACTCCATGGAGCATTGGAGTAGACAGAAGAGTCTTTAAACAACTCTGGTGCTCAGGATGACTTGCCCTCAAATCTGGTGCAAACCTTCGCTTTCTGTCTGCCACTGCTTTGGGACACCATAACTCATGGAGAAGGGATGTTTTCCTTTGGCTTCAGTACCTGCTGTGTATCCTGGTCCCTGCCCGTGGCCATGACTGGCCTGCTGCTCAACCAAACTGCTGCCATCCCAAGTCCAAATTTTGCAGCAGAATGACACCTGAGACTGTTTTGTGTGTGGTGTTTGTTGTTTTGTTCTAATACTCAGTGACAGGATGTTCTGGGTTACAGAACAGATGGATTTCATTGTCCAGTGTTTAGTTGATTAACAGACATTTCTGAATGGAACTGAGTTTTGGAACTAGTAAGTTTTAAACAAATAATTGAGCAACTGTTACAGGCTTTAGATATTAGAGTAGCATTATACATGTCTGCTTATAATACTTCTGAATTATTAGAATAAATAGGTAATGGGATGTTTATTTGTTACAGCTTTTGTGAATTGCTTTAAATCTAGTTCCAAAAGCATAAAAAGAAAAAGCTTTTACCTTTTATCAGTTAAAACAGTAAAGCTGAATCTCTGCCAGTATTTTAAATGGTTAGAAATGAAGAATGATGAATAAAATGCACAGTCCACTATTGTAAAAATGTTTCAATTTGGAATTGTTCTAACTGGCCACTCTCACCTTTCGAAGGTGGTTTTAACAAGCGAGGTCTGATCAAACAGTGAGCAGCTGATACATTTCTGCCAAGAACTTGCTTTGTACACATTGGGAAATGTTACACCTTAACATGAGTCACAGAGAAGACATCTAGTTTGTTTGTGTTTTAGTGGACACCTGACACTATTTCTAGGCTTCACCAGGTTTCAGAGTTGGTACTTCCAGGATGGTTTGTGAACAGAAACACTCCAAGCTCCCTTCTTGTTTTTGCAGTTCTCAGCGGCCTCTGCTCTAATGACTGTCCTCGGAAAATAACAGTAAGTGCAACTATGACTTTGCATTAGTATTTAGCTTTAAGGAAGCTGAAGTCTAATTATACCAATAACTCCCAACATATTAAAGGAGTTATTGACTGGCAGAATGTGTAATCCAGATCAGGACTGGCCAAGCCCTGTGTGTTTGAGACCCACAGCGGGGCAGCTGCTCAGCTCAATTGGCTGATTGTGCAGGGCTGTGTTACCCTGCCCAGGGGCTGGGATGTACCAGCCACAGGGGAAACTTGCAATTCCAGCTGGATGCCCAGGCTGTGCATTGTGCCAAGTCTTGGTCTGGGCATTTAGGAAGTCCAGCAGAACTGCTGATGGGGCGGATGCAGCTCTGGAGCCCCCTCAGGGCTGAGCTGCAGGGTGGGGGCAGTGAGGGAATGGCATGCTCTGGGCTCTGGGCAGTCTGGACAGGCCTACATGTGCTGGCTTCTGCTTACATGATTTTCAGAATCTCCAGAGATCCTGCATCTCACCCCCCAGACTGCCAATTAGCCAATTGTTAGCAATGTGCATAGGGAAAGCTGCCCGAAAGAGGCACTGAGAGGATCAGGATGAGCAGCAGCACTTCAGCTCTGCAAAAACATCAGCTTGAATTTTGACTTGGAATAGAAAAACTGCTTCCAGTGGGACCAACCTTTTATTCAAGCCTATTTTAAGACATGGAGTTTAATTTCCGTTATAAAATAATGAGCTTGGTAGTATTATTGGCTTAATTAAAAAAATAAAGAGATTAAAAAACAAATCTTCATAACAGATGTTGGTGACCATTTCATTATCAAGATCACTGAAACACTATTGCATCCACTGTAATGGAAGTTCTGTCAGACAATAACATAAAGTATATTGTGCCAAAGTACAGCTATTTGGCACCAAAAAGAAGTACATTTCACCTTACTTACTCATCTTTCATAGATCTGCATTAACAGCACCTTTGTGGTCTCCTTACCCTTCATTCTAATCAATTACTGTTTTCAGGCTTCGATCTCATCTGCCATCATCATCACTTACTGTTACGATTAGAACTGACTGTCTTTTGAGGCATGACACAAAACATCATCATCTCTTAGTGTGCTTTGTGTAAATGATTTGAAAGGTCTTTGCTGGATTTGATGCCCTAATACCAGCACTAAAAAAAAAAAAAAAAAGAAAGGAAATAGATAAATGGATTGAATAAGTCTATTCTTAGAGTTGTTCCCTGTCCTTTCCCTTCCCATCATAGCAGGTAATTGTTTCCCACCTCTTTTTACTTAGGTGTATTTGTTCTGCTTCATCACTCAGCAATACACAACTTTCTTGGTTTTTTTTAAATTTGTTTTTCCCTATGACTCTTTGATGTTTACATGCATTTTCTCCCTCAAGAGAAATTTACTTAAAATAGATGCCAGTACTCAACAAGTAACTATTCAGTCACTTTCATTAATTAAGCAAAATGCTGTTAAATGATGATAAATTGGATTTTGAGTAGTATTTTTCAATTCAGAAATACCATCAAGGTTGTGTGTTCTCCCAGACAGCATCAAATGAGTTCTGCTTTTTCAGAACAGGCATTTAATTCTTTGAATTTTAGAGTTCTTTTATTTTACTTGTAGCTTCCAAGGAAACATTAAGCCTTTTGCCAGAGGACTGAGCAGTATTGCTTTCTTAATGTTCTAAGAAACTAAACATTACTTAGCCAACTGATTACCTTTATTTTGAAAATTAATTTCCACATAATGCTATGACCAAAACAGTTGCAAGATGTTGAAATTACAGTGTAAAAATAAATTATTAAGGTAGAAACGTTTTTCTTCAGTTTGCTGTTTGATTACTGGAGCTTTGTCTGTTCCTAAAATGTTGCCTTTGTCTTTGTTCTTCCCCCTCTGTGTAGCCCTTTGGAGTCAATCAGCCTGGTCCCTACATCATGTACACCACTGTAGATGCAAATGGCTACCTGAAAAATGGGTCAGGTAAGATAATCCCATCATGACAACACACGTGTGTGTGCCCTTCTCAGCACCCTGAAGAGCTGGAGAGTTTACAGTGAGATGGGAATGGGTTTGAATAGTGTCTTCACTTTACAATGCCCAAACCCCCAACTTTCTCTTCTGTCTTTGCAGATTGCATTTTTAGTACAAATATTGCAACTGCTTTAATTTTTCTTCTGTCCCTTCTCTGCCAGTTGGCTTTGAACAGTTGGCTGTATCTGAAAAATTGCTGGGTACAATATCATCAGTTTGTGAAATAGCATAAGCTTCTAATTATATACTTTTTCTGCAGTTCCTAAGCAATAATGTATTAAGAAACAACAGCGGCCTTGAAATACCTAAACAGAATCACGGCAGCCATATGAGGAAGGATTAGGATAATAGAAAACACAGGATGTGTTTGTCTGGAGTTGTTCACTACCTCTGTCAGGCCAACAGGATAAACTGACTTGGTGAAAGCACAACGTCCTGGCTGCTTTGGCACCTGTGAGTCACAGTCTTATTACTGGATAATCAGGAATACTGATGAGTAACTCTAAATTAAAAAGACATTTTTTGCCTGAGAAACACATCAGTAAAACCACCAAACTGCACTTCCTTCTTCTTCTTCAGAGAAGTGCTATGAATTGGCTATAAATCAAAAAAATAGCATAGCCTTTGCTTAAGTTCTAATTATATTCATTTAAATTCATTGTTCATGTAGTCAAAGAAGTTATTAACTCTTACTACTTATTTGTAATTAACACAATCTCAGAAATTTGATGTTTTAAGTGAACTCATACAATTCACTTGAAAATGATGCCAAGAGGTAGCAGAGTCTGTATTAATGGATTCTTAAAAATATTTGATATTTGAGATACCATAAATTGTAACTATAGAGGACTGAAATTTGGCATATCTGAAGGGTATGTTACTTGCTGCTTTTCAAAATAATTTTTGTATAACTTGATACAATTTTATTCAGAAGGTGATAAAATAATGGGTTTGTGGGGATCTGGAGTGCAGAATTCCTATTGAAAGGTTAATTCACAGCAGTATGAACTGATTCTAAACCCCACACTGAGGAAATATGAGTTTAGATGGGTTTGGCTCATCTGTGTTTGACCCTTTGGCACTTGGTACTTACACAAGCTTATAGAATAGCCCAGTGGCAAAATAAAGGTATTTTTCTTCCTGTGTCATGGGACAGTGCCCTGAGCTCAGCAATGCCTTGTATCTTTGTGGAATAGAACTAGCTTAAAATTTGGACCCATTTCATGTATCATTTTTCCATTTTGTTTGTGTTTCTCTCTTCCAAGAACAAAAACAAATACATTTTTCTTAAACATTTTCTTTAGGGTTTGCTGAGTTGGGTTTGTTATGACTTTGTTTGTTTGTTTGGGTATTTTAGGGAGGGCAGAGCTTTTAGAAATGCGATGTTTTTACAATTTACTCTAAGAACAGCTATCAAATATGATTTAATGCTGCTATATTACCTTCACTGCTACCATATTTACAATAATAAAGCCTTACCAGAGTCCAGACATGATGAATTTCCCTCTCTGTTTTGGCAGTATGAAATAACAGTAATGAATTCCAAGTGCCTGTGTGACCCTCGCAGGATTGCTACAGGGAATTCTCTAATGCTGCCTTTGATCAGTTCCTCAGCTCTAATAAGTTAATAGATTTTTTTGAGACTGTATAATTCCTGCAAGAACTTTTCAAAGTCAGGTTTTCTGAAGGTTTTACATTAAGTTTGTAGCTAGACTTTCTTCTTTTGCAAGTCCTATTTGTAAAATTCAGTAAATGTTGCAACTACAATTCCTGGCCTACAGGTTGTTATCTTGAAAAACAGCCCCTTACATCACAATCTTCTTCTCTTTGACTATCAAGAAATACATCAAGCAACACTTTTTATGTGTACTGATAGGCAGTACCAAACCCACATGCCATTTTTGGGCCATCTATAAACCTACAAGACATATGGCATCAATATACTATTTTAAAACTAATTTTCATCAACTTATTTGCATTCCTTATATAATATTATGGAGCAATCCATATCTGAAGCTTTTAATATCTGTAAGAAATAATGAGATGATAAAAATTTTAAAATAATTAATCCCTTTCCCAAGAAGCAATGTGAGTAAAAACATAGTTGTTCTTCTAATGCAACCAAAACTCAGCATTCCTTTTTGTTCCCCCTCCCCCAGCTGATGTTATTTCTTGGCTGTAGGTCTGGTCGCCAGGGGGGAGCAGGTATTGGCAGGACCACTGGAGCCAGTCACCTCAAGTTATTCCTCCATAAAGTACTCCAAGCAGTGTCCCCATTCTGCTTCTGATCTCCTAAATCCTGCAGGACTTTAGTTGTGAATTATGGTACCTTTCATGCAGGCAATACTCGTGCAAAGAGCAAAATAAAAAGGCCCATATGGCTGTCCTTATCTAATTCATTTTAAGGTGCTTTGATCTGCCAAGCCTTAACGACAGCAAATTTGCATAATTATGAGGGCTTTTTTAAAAACGTTGTTAGAATTGTTCTCTCTCCTATTAACATTCCAGTATGTTGTTAAAAGATATCAGAATAATAATTAGTGTATTCCCTGCTTTTACTTTCCCATTGCTCATTTCACTCGTAGCCTTACAACAGGAACTGCTGTTAAATTAGCTACAGGGAACAGCAGTGCCAACAGGAGCAGCAGAACTGAGGAGAACTGGCCTTACATCTGTGAGTAGTGTCTCCACAGCCCTTCTCTCCCTGAGAGGAAAATCAGCTGCAACAGCTTCTTCAAATATTTAAGGAATTTCATGCTTGAGATCAGATCAGGTCTGTGTGGAAATCTGGGGGAAGTACACAAACCCAAGTGGAAGTGCTTTCTGATCCACTCCCCATTTCCTTGGAGCTGTTGTTTTTCAGGAGATCCCACAGTTAAGTGCTGGTTTCAGCCAGGATTTTCAGCCCTACATCTGCACTTCCAGGCTTTTTTTGGCTTTTATTGGGAGAATATCTCCCGTGTTTGAGCCTGTGCTATGGACATCTTAATTTTCTCTCTTGAATAAAAATACACTGATAGAGTTTGAAATAAATAGGGTCATAATTGCAGCTTGTGTCTACCAAACATATTAATCCTGTGGGCCAGGAACACCAGAGCAGTAAAGGTTTACTCAAAGATCCATATCCACATGTGGGATGTAAGATGATCATGAGTAGCTTCACTGAGTGGCTCATATGGATCAAGTCATAATTTGTTCAAGCATCTGTGTGACTGAAGCTGTGTGGGCTGATGGCCTTTGCAGCTCTCATTTCAGAGCCCTTTCATTTTGCTGGTTTTGCTTTGTTTTGTTTTAAACCTTCCATGGCAGAATGACCTTTCACATGCTGTGAAGTTGTGCCCTTCTGGTTTTTTGAAATCTGCTTACTCTTCCCTGTTGTTGCATTGAGTTCTCCTGCTGTTTAACTAAATTGAATTGTGAGGTGAACACAAATGTCTCGCAGCCCTTATAGTCACAAATTTAAACATAAACGTTGCAATATGTGCCAGAAAAAAGCAACATAAGCCCATTCTCAATGGCCATTTGACACTGCAGGGCTCATTGTGTAGAATTCCACTGTACAGAAAGAAGGGTGTATTCATGGAACAAACTGGAATAATTTAATAATTGAATAGCTGGATTCTATTAAGAGGTGTTTTCTGGTTGCTATAGGTGGGAATACCCTGCTAGTGTGTTTTTCTATGTAACTCTCTTTTGTTTTGAAAACTCTTTGAACTTGTAATTTTGCATGCAATATTTCCAGACCTCAGATATTTAGGCATTACAAATGACACAACTTTCCCCTGTGCATGGGGTTGGAATATCAGCAATGTGATCATTTTATTGGCTGAGGAGTTTTAAGGAGTTGCTAGTTTTGCTTGTTATCTTTCATGGAAATACATGTTGTCACGTGAGTCAGGGTTGGAGTTTGGGCTTGCAGAAGCATCCCAGGTGTTGGCAGCACTGCAGGTCATCGGTGCCAAAGTCACAGGTGTGCACTTTGAATTCCCTTCCCCATATTATTTCTGGAACTCCAGAATAAGGTATTGCAGAAAAGGTTGAGAGGTGAAGTTGTGTACTGCATTAATCTGGAATTCCCTATTGGATGGACTAAGAAAAGAGGCAACCAGCAGAGGAGGACAGGGAGACACTTCAGCCCTTAGAAAGCTGGAGTTACCACTGCATAATAATCAGCAGAAAAAGAGCTCTTTCTCCACACTTTTTCCAACCAGTGACCTACAGCACCAAAGGCAGTAACAATGGAACTGAAGCAAAGCTTTCAACTAAAGCCAAGGAACCAAGTTCTCCAGCTTTGATAAAGCTGTCAAGGTTGAAGTTGTTGGGCTTTTGCTGGTTTTCAGTTTGGGGGATTTTTTTCTGAAAGCTGCTTTGTAAATTCTTAAGCATATTCCATGGGTCTGTAATTACTACCAGTTATATTTTCCCTTTCTCTTGCACTACGTTGTTCTGGCATATTTTCAAGTAAAACAAAGTGCTGCCAAAGGTGGGGAAACACCCTGTGCCCCACAGCACAGTACTGAGAGGGGCTGTAAGAGAAACATCCCTGCAGTGTTTCAGCTGTGCAGCTGAGGTGACACACTCACTGTGAGACTGTAGCTACACCTTGAACTGGCCGTGTCCTGTTCAGCTGCTGTGTGTTGTTCACAGCTGTGCAGCAATGCAGGCAACTTCTGCAGGGCACTTTGTGGAAGAACTTCTACTTTTTCTAAGATGTTTATCTAATCTGTGTAAAAGCAGTCACTTGTGTTGGCCTCAGTGTTCAGGTGGGTGATGGTACAGAAGAATTAACATCCATGTCTGACACTAAAGGCTACAACTCAGATACTGGTTTTTATCCAGAAAAGGTGCCTACACTGGCAACAGGTAAACATAATGTATATCTAAAACAAAGCAGCTCCTTGTTACATTTTCTAACTCTGTTAGGTTTTGAGGGGTTTTGACAAGTTGATTCACATTTCACAAATGCCTTCAGTCACTGTTCTGGTGAATGTATTAAGGCTCCTGATAAATACAGCATTTTGCAAATTAGAGGAAAATGTAGGAACTGGAAGCAATAATGACATAAAATTTTTATTTATGAAAATACATTTAGCTATTCAGCCCTAATATATTCAATTTAGGGAAACTTTTGAAAGCCTAAATATTATTACTCTATTAATCGGAATGGCTTTAATTGACTACTTAAATGCAAATATTTTGTCAAGAAAGTCATAATAAAAATAAGAAGAGTGGTGCTTCAAGGAAACCACAAGTTTGAAATCATTTTCCATTAGTCCTTCAGTCCTGTGTAGTGATCGTGTATGTTCTGCTCTATTTAATTTCACCAAATAAGCTTATTTAAACTGATTGAACACTATTATCAGGATTGTGCATCAGTTTCTGTGTGTTCAACCAGGCTGTTCATAAACCCAGTCTCACGTGTCACCAGTGCTGTTTAAACAAGACAAGGCTTTGCTTCTCCATGCAAACACAATCACCTCCCCTTCATAAAGGGAAATCCTCCATCTAAGCCCCTCTGCTGCTGGAATGAGCTGCTGAGGAGGGCACAGTTCAGCTCAGGGTACAGCAGGGACCCCTGAGCTTTCAGCAGGTTTACAGCAGGAGAGTGGGAGCAGAGGGAAAATTACTTAATTCAGGTATCAGAGAACAAGGGCCATGTGTGTCACAGACAACACATCACTCTGTTTTTCAGACAAGGCTTTGGAAAGGTTAATGACATATATTGCTTCCAATTTTATATGCCAGACTTCAGAAGGGAGGAGATTGATTCAGAAATGTCCAGGATGGTTTCTGAATATCAAACTCTGCAAAATCTTCCGAGGTTTGGCTGCCCAACATCATTAGCTCTTTCTTACAACTCTGATCTGACAGGCTGAAACCACTGAAACCCATGTCCTGAAATGCTGAGGATTTTGTTCTACCCAAGGTTTTTTGAAGCAATATGATTTATGACTTAAAGCAAAAATACAAAGACCCCCACTTGTACCCATACCATAGCCCATGATGTCTGGGTGCTTCAAAAGAACAGTTTTGAAACAAGAAACATAAGCTAAAAGACATAGTGTTGAATAGTCCTTAAAGTAGTGTCAAAAGGAAAAACATGTAGCATGGTCAGGAGGAGGTTCTTCAATTCTTGTTTATAGTAACAGTTCTGATGAAGCAAAACAAACTGTGAAGCAACAGCCACTTCCTCCATCCTGCCTGCACAAAAAGCCTAAAGAACAATTCTAGTGTAAGAAATAAATCCCACCCTCTTCCTTGAAAATACAACAGTATTTTCTTGGAACAAGTAGAAAGAAAGAACAGAAAACTGTTTACAATAGTTTTATAACAGGGCAAATTGCTAGGATTGCTATTTAAATTAAATTTGAAATATTTTCATAAGTAAATTAATTACCAGTGACTGAGAAGTTCAGCAATGACAATAAACTGTTGACAGTACTCTGTAATTTTTCTTTTTATTGTTCATCTTGGTTCGGGGCTTTTAAGTTTCTCAGATGAGCAGTTGTCATTCTTAATTACTTGGTTGCAATTCTAAGTGGAATATTTCAGTAAGCATCAAACAGAATTTATGATAGATATAGGGGGAGTAAAGCAAGAAATAGTCTCAAAGATCTCCTGTGCTTAGTCAGCTTTAATGTAAACTGGAACCTTCTATGTGCTATCATCCTGCTTGGCTCATACCTTCCACTTTTAAAGGCAAATAAAAAAGTAGGTATGTGCATTTTCTGCCTGCTGTGTGGAAGAAAACATTCCTTTCTGACCTTTGTAAATGATCTATTTACATCCTCAAGCATAAGATTTCATTATCCTTATCTTAGTAGGCATAAGAACCAGCATTAGTAGCCATGAAATTATTCAGTGCTTTAAGAATTGCAGCTGCAGTATCTGACTCTCTAACCTCTTTAAGGCTGACTGCACACAGTATATGACATTTTCTTTTATTTCCTTTAATTCAGTTGACATTCATTTCATTTGTATGATGAAAGGAAAAAGCAAGATCTTAGTTGCAGTCTTCTCATGATCCTAAATATTTCCCTCAAAAGTAACTCTAAAAGCTTTTCAGTGTTACATGTTACAGCAGTACCTTCTTTTGGGGGAAGTCCTTCAGCATCAGAGAAACCAATTTTACAATTCTTTATTACATTTCAGCATGTTCAAGTAACATACACCTTGTTTGATTTTATAACCAAGTCAAATTTAGTAAACCCAGCTTTGCTCCTTTAGTCAACTCCCTGCTGCTTTTATGCTGGTGGTAACCCCAATTTGAGAATTGCTCACATTTTAGGTTTGGAAAATGACAGCTGGAAGATGGAGCACTTTAACCAAGGCCCTGTAAGGGAGGGCAGTGACAAAGCAGGGACAGTGTCAGATCCTGTCTGTTCCCTTGACTCAGTGGCCCAATCCCTGTTGTTGCAGAGCAGAGCAGCTCAGTCCGTGCTTGGTGCCCCAGCCTCTAATGGAGACATTGCCCACCACTGGGCACACTAACAGAGGGCTGAAAGTACAAATCCAGTTTATATATTTCCTCCTCTGCCTGCCCCTTGCATGCTTCTACATGGGGAGAAAGTAAATCTAAATCATATGTAATCTTTAGGAAGACTCTTACTGTTTCTTTTTGTTAATAGCATTGTAGCTTAATAAGGAGGTGACTGCACAAGCTGATTTTTCAGACCTTATCTGGAGCTCTGTATTTTGCTGGCATTTATCTTGCATGTTAAAATAAAATCATCATAGCTGCAAAATTACAGTACTACAGAATACTGACCTCATGATTAAACAGCAGGCCTGTTTCAAAACAGCACCTGGCAAGTGGCTTCCCCTAGAGCTGGTGAAGGGCAGGAGGCTCAGCAGACAACCTGAGGTAACCATTGTGTTGAGTAGGGGTTCAGAATTACCATCCTGCAGTACTGAGGCAAAGTGCTCACCTCCAGAACTGAGCCTCGGGTGGGAGTGTGGAGAGGTCAAGGGAGCTGGCTGTGAATTCATTACAGAATGGGAATTCCTGTTCTTTAACTCACATTCAGTTGTGGTTTCTCACTTAATTTATAATTTCCAGTTTCAGGCATAATCTGTCAGGGGTCAAAGCAGTCTAAAATCTGACGCTCTAAAACACTGCTCCATCCCATCCTTGTGGGGAACACTCCCTGTTGGTCACATGAACCTACTTGTGACTGTCAGGGGTCCTCGAACTCATTCCTGTTAATCCGCTGAAGGGCTGAATTCCGGCGGTTTACAAGGTGCTGATGCTGCTCCTGCTGTGTAACCAGATCACTCGCTAAGAGGCTTTCCAGAGAACGAACAAAGAAACTACAGAGGATCTGAATCTGTTTGCCAGAAATTCAAAGATAACAAGATTTTATTTAAGTGGAATAACTGGATACTTTGGAAATGGGACGTCAGTGAACTTGTTGGTAGTTGCAACACTTGCCTGTTTCTCCACTGCCTTTTCAGGAAACCAAGAATCTTATTTTCCCCCTACAATTTCTCCTTTAATTATTATTAACTTGCAGGCACTGTAATCCTGTTTTCATTAAATCAATTAATTATTTGAACATTTGTTCATGAGAATTTACTGAGCTAATTTTGTGGCTTAGTAGTAATTGCTGATTAACAAGAACCAAAGTGAACCTTCACATGTCAAGTGTGATCATGTAAATCAATGGGGCAAAAGATTTGGCACTAATCATATCAAAATAAATGTGGGTAGTTGATTTCTTCTCAACTTGTAACAAATAATGGAGATTTGGTTTAACATGTAAGTGGTACTCAAAGAGTTGACTCTGCTAGAAATAAGCATTTAAAGAGGTCTCCAACTGAGTGCCCACAAATAGTTTGGAAATGTGGGATTGAGCCTTTAAGAATTAAATAATCGTGATTGGGTAAATTTTTTTAAAATATTTTTATTACTGCCTGTTTGTGTCACAAGTTGGTGGCTTGGGGGTTGATTGATTGGGGGTTTTCCCCCAAAATACCGACTCAGACTTCTCTAACTCTGTTCCAGCTGGACAGCTCAGCCAGTCAGCACATTTCTCCCTGCAGCTGCCCTACAACGTGCTGGGCTTGGGCCGCAGTGCCAACTTCCTCGACCACCTCTACGTTGGCATCCCTCGGCCCCTGGGAGAAAAGGTGAGCTCACACTTGGGACTGTCAGGATAATGGCCGTGGTGTGACCTTTCCTGAAAGGGTTTGGTTGGAAATTCTCTGAACTGAGACTATCAAAGAAGTTTGAAGCCAGAAAAGTTTGCCCCAAGGAACAGTGTGTGCCTGGCTGTGGGGTGTGGGGTGTGTAAGCTCTGAAGCCAACACTGAGACCAGAAGGTGACTGAAGCTGTGTCTTAGGTGTTAGCACAGGTGTGTGATTGTTTGTAGGGCAAATGAGTATGAGATCTGAGTCCAGTTACTGTGGACTGTAATAGCTGTCAGGCTTTCCTGGGGTTGGTCTGGCCAGCCTGTAACTCACATAATCCTTTCTGCCTCGGTGATAGAACCATGATCAGTACGATGGGAGGTGGAGATCACTGTGATTCTCTGATCTTCAGATGAAACATCAAAGTGAGGTCCTCACCTTTTTAAAGATGTGCTGGTACTGCTGTAAGAAGCGAGGTACTCAAATTGGCCAGATTCTGATTTGGATAATCACTTTGCTTCCTCCTTTGGAGAGTCAGTTCTTTTCTTCTTTCTTTATTGCTGCTTTGTACTTTTTAAGCAGGTGCTGTGTTTTATGTCAGCAATAGTTATTTTGCTTTTTACTTTGGGGTTTTTTTTTTGAAAGCACTTTTGGAGCTTCCAGATTAAAAAGTTTATACAAAGGTAAGGGATTAATCACTTATATTTAAAATTCTTTTTAAAAAGGGGGTTTTGTTTCTCCTTTTATATGTTTCAGCCCAGAACTTCTTTCCTTTCAAGTATGTTGTTTTGTTAGGAATTGACGGAGCCTTTGTTTTTCTTTCAGTCCATAAGAAAACAAGAATGGACAGCTATCATACCCAACTCCCAGCTCATAGTCATTCCCTATCCTCATAACGTTCCTCGAAGGTAACTCCATCCTTTGATTTGCACTTCACAAAACTACATTAACACACAGTTTGACTTAGACATTATGTGTAGGTTTAAAAATAGTTACCTGTATAAAAGTAAACCAGAGAACAAGGGCAGGGGGTCAGTTGTGAGGTGCCTCTGTCCCTGAGCAGGATCCTTCTGGGGTGTTCACAGACTCACATGGTGCCCAGAAACAATCAAAATCTATTACCAGCTCACACAAACAAGCAAAATGTTTTACCAGCTCAACTGCTGCAAATAACATATTTGCTCGATTTACCCACATTCCTACTGACACGTTACAAAAAGGCATGGTAATGGCTGAATTAAGCATTTTTGTTGCACCAAACACGCAATTTCTGCCTAATTCCATAGAAGAGCTTTGGTTCAGCCCTTCTGAATGCAGGTGTGAATGTTTTTCTTTAAGCAAAGCTTGAGCACAGAATTCACTCTGCAATGGAAATGTTTATATCAGAAAGAGAGCGTGTTTCTCTCTGCTGTGAGAGAAAACATTAGCCAAATATTCCAGCTGCTTTTTGCCGCTTGATCTCCCAGTGAGGTCAGTTGCATTTATCATGCAGAAATGACTCTGACATCAGTTTCAGCAGTTAATTTTACTATAGGACAAATAACAGTTAAGAAGTGATGTGCTGCTTGAGCTGCTAATTAACAACCACAGAAATAACATCTGCCAGATGAAAATGTAGTTATAGTCTGGAGATATTTTAAGTTGTATGTTACACAAAAAAATTTCTGTTATCCTTAAACTATTCTTGCTTTGCTTTAAAGGGAGTTTAAGGCCCAGAGCCTGCTGCTGAGAGCTGTCCCATGGCAGGAAGCTGTGGGACAGAAAGAGTGTTTACTGGGCCTCAGGACCCCACAGGGATTGAGGGATGTCTTCCAGAAGCCTTTAAAGTGTTTAATTTGTTGCTCTGCAG
This sequence comes from Hafferia zeledoni, assembly GCA_035583235.1. Classification (NCBI taxonomy): domain Eukaryota; kingdom Metazoa; phylum Chordata; class Aves; order Passeriformes; family Thamnophilidae; genus Hafferia; species Hafferia zeledoni. The sequence goes on along the minus strand of JAWWEV010000022.1, from coordinate 7,196,560 downwards.
CATTCTGTGCCATAATGCCCTGGTTCTATTGCCTGGAACTGCAGCTGTCCCTGGGTAAACGTCACACTGAGAGAGAACTGGCCCCATGAGCCTGTCCAAGAGCAGCTCCTCGTGGGGAGGAACATCTCCCAGGTTTAGTTCCCTCTGCCTCTCCATGGCCCCAGGCTCTTCTGTGCAAGGTTCTCTGACGCACTTCCCTCTGTCCCAGGCAGGGGCAGGAGATAAGTCTCCTAATGAGAAAAAACTCATTCCCTGAGGATATCCATGGCACTTGTGAAAAGTTAAACAGAAACTGCATTTAGACATGGCATTACTTGAAAATAATTCCATTAAGCCATCTATTTCCAAGTAAACATCATTAAGCTTCAGTCTCCAAGCAGAGCTGCTCATTTCTGTAGACCACGTTGTCACCTGTCTTAGCCCAACAGGTTCTTTTCATCTTTGTAAGTTAAATCTGTTTTCTGCTTCTTAATGAAGGGTATTAATGTTTCCTTGGATTTCCTTCCTTTGTACAGCTGGAGTGCCAAGCTGTATTTGACCCCAAGTAACATTGTACTGCTCACAGCTATAGCCTTAATTGGTGTCTGTGTTTTCATCCTGGCAATAATTGGCATATTACACTGGCAAGAAAAGGTAAGCTTAATTAACTAGAATATTTTCTATACTATTTAACACTTCCTAATATTTTACAGCCCTGTACATGCTGGTTCTTTTGACTATTTTTCTACAGTATAATTTGACATAGACTGAATTAATTCCCAAAAGGTATTTACTAATTTAGTATTTACTGCAAGTTTAAAAATTGGCATTGTTTTTATTTAAGCTCTGAGACACTTTAAAAAGGAAGTGAAGAGCAACATGGGCAACCTCCTGCCATTAAACTGTTATTTCCAACTTAAATGAGATGTCTTTGTTTCATATTTCCATTTTGCAGTTTTAGGGAGAACTCTTTTGGAAAATGGAACATAAACTCAGTTTACTTATCTTGAGTTCTTCTGTTAATCTAAAAATAAGGAAAACATGTTTTCTTACATTTTTTTCTGTATCTATCTTTGCTGATTGCACTGCCATTAGCATTCAGGAATGCATAGGGAGTCAATCATGTGCATATTGGGTTCTTTGCTCTGTGGGTCTGAATTATACATGCAGGGTATAGAAATCCATTGATTTGGAGAAGCATTTTGAAAGGGGCCTTTCATGTCACAAAAGAAACGCGTTCCCATTTTTCTCAACTATGCTCAGTTCACAATCATACCCAACCGGCAGGACTGCCAATAAATGTTACTACATACCCAAACCATAATCTTAGCTGTCAAATAAAATTACTGCCCATTTTGACATGGTAGAACTGTTTGTTATTTTGTGCTTGTGGAAATAAAATGCCCTTGTTAAACACTGAGCTGGGCTTTGCGCATGCTTCGTGTTTAAATGGTACTTGGCTGTCAACCTTCGCTCTTCAAAACTTTAAATGCAGTCTCCAAATAGGAATAAACCTGGGGATGAGACCCACAAAGCAAAGAAATGTGAGGTTCATGATGCCTGTTGTTGGCATATCCCTCTGTACCAAGGAAGCACCTGCGAGCTGGGCTGGGCACTGCCTGGGTTTGTTCTGTCCCCAGCATGTCCTGAGCAACAGGAGCAGCAGAGAAGGTACCTTGGACTTTGAGTTTGGGAGGGATTGGCTGTGTAGAATTCCATCTGGAGAAATGGAGATTTAATGGCACCATTTAAGAGTTTTTCATACAGTAATTCAGGCATTGCAATGGAAAGGAGCACTCAGCCCTGAGTGCTTTTGGAGCCATTTTAAGCCTCATGAAGTGTATGTGAATGAAGTGGTGTATTGGCTACATTATAAACTCATTTCCAACTCTGCAGTCTTGCTCAAAATAGGTACAAATATTTGGATAAATTGGGTGTATTTTCAGACCACTGTATAAGTGTGTGTTAATTCCTATACTTTACCTATGGATTTTTACCTTCCCACTCTTTAGAAGAAGAGGCTGAGGTGCTGAACACTTAAGAAAATTCACCAAGGCTGTGCTGTGCATCCCTGACATTGTTAAACTCCAAAGTTCCGTGTTTCTAAGCTTGTTCTTAGCTTGCTGTCTCTCAGTAATCCTCTCATAAAAATACCATCCTGGCTAAATGCCATTTTCCCATGCAGATCTCTGGGGTACCTGTAGCAAAGAAAGGAAGGGAAATGTACTGGCACTTAGAATCTTTTCTATCCCCCAGAGCATGTGTGTCTGTGAGCTGCAGGGTTTTATTCAGCAGCTAAAATAAACCCTGTACTTTGACCCCTGCAGATAAGTAGTAATGGGAGCCCCTTGTCTGCTATAGTTCTCACACACTTGTCTGCCAGCCAGGTGTTGTAGTATTGAAAGAACTGCAGGGTTTAGGGTAGGTGTTGCTCTGTCGTGCCTTAGACATTTTGGATCCATTTAAAAGAAAAAAAAAGCTTTGAAATCTTCAGTTCCTAGTTTTCAGTTTTGATACATCAAATGAAAGAGTAATTGAGGAAGAATTGACACCATTATTCATGTCACAACAAATCCAGTCTGTTGGACTCGCTGAGGACCTCGATGTTGCTGTTCTCATTCCCTGTGCTGTCCTTTGGGTGCTGAGGCTGGTGCTGTGCGCCCTGCACAGCGATGGGGCCAGCAGGGCATCCCTTACTGTCACATTTGAAGCAGTCATTTTTTCAGGAAGCATACAAGAAATGCAGTGAAAATTGTTTTCTAGGTGGGACTATGAAATTTTGTGGAATGTGGCAAGCATTTCAATGTAGAAAGAGTGTGCCACTCCCTCCTTCCCACCCCTTGTTTGACATTCAAAATACTACTGACATGGATAAAGACCCTGCCAAAACAGCCAGACTGGTACATCTTAAACCTCACTGACAGCTCTGCTGCTGCTCCAGGATGCAGCAAAATCCATAGTTAATCCAATGGAGTTGCTATCACACATAAACATTGTGTAATGAGGAAATCTTTGGCCTTGAGCCAGAGCAGACGACAAACTTCCCTGGCAGGGACGGGCACTGATTTCTGCCACGACTGTGATGTATATTATTCATCAAGTGAGTACAAATCTGAGTGCCCACACAGCAGCACCCTAGGGAGGCTTTGCTTTGTTTTACTCATTTAAAAAAAAAAAAGTTTGGTCTGAGCAGCTAAAAAGCATCTCAATCTGTTTTGCTGAATTCTCTCGTGCTGGGATTTACACGTCCTGTCTGTCGTGACAGAAACACTGTTTCTAGAAAAGTTCACACTGTGTGTTCAAAAATCCTTGAAGAGTTGCTTCCATCCTGTTACTGCTTTAGCACGAGAGGAGACTCGTGGGAGAGGACATGTTTTCACACATTACATGGATTATAGGTACAATTTAAATATGCTGCTTTTTCCCAAGCACCATCCAAACTGCTCTGTCAGCAGGTCAGTGTGTGGGAAATGCATCCTGCTTCACAGTGTCATAACATAAACAAAAATATGGAACATTTTTAGCCTACCTGACGATGTTAATTGTTGCTGAACTGCTATCTTGGTTTAAATTTGTATTTGGTAGATTTTTTTTTTAAATGAGGTTCTTCTGAAGTGTAACATAAATGGCATTTGCAGTTAATCCAGAGTACTTTCCAATGCATATTAGGCAACAGTCTTCAAGTTTGAATTACTCCTTTTAAAAGAGCATTATTAGCAGTAACAGAAAATAATGGGTCATAAATACTGCAACAGCAGAGCATTAACAGCAGAGGCCAATTTTGCATAGGTTATTGCTATTTCTGACATAATATAAAAGTTAATTATTGGGGGTTCTACTAAGGTTTTTTGCCTTTTGTCAGATGAGTGACTTGGAAAAAATCAGCCATTCTCTGACTTTGACAACTCATTTCTGTAACAGTATTGCTCTGGATTCCACCAAGTGTTTTTTATTCATATTTTTCAGAAAGCAGATGACAGAGAGAAGCGACAGGAGGCTCATCGGTTCCATTTTGATGCTATGTGACATGCCTTAATATTTATGAAGGAGCTGCTCCTCATTTGCTTAATTGACATACTGAATTCTGATTTTTAATATTATTACCGTGCAAATACTGTTGGTGTGTTATTTGTAAATGTTGCATTATTTGGTATTTATTTGGAAAGTGTTAAAATTAGACCTGAATGTCTCACAAGGCCTCTCAGATAACAGACTGTATATAATAGCATTTGGCCTTTATTTAACAGAACTGTACATTTGTTTTTCTTAGTAAAGGGATGAAGCTGCATGAACCATTATTTATGTACCAATTCTTTAGTAATGTTTGATAGAAAGAAACCTGTGTACATCAAGTGTGGCCATTCCAGCAAGCAGAATATCTTGTACCACTTGAATTGCTCTTGTCATTTATTCATTCCTGCAAAATAACCTGATTTTTAAAATTAAACTTGAGCAATTTCTCAAGAGGACTTAATTGTTAATTATTTTGATCGTATTAAATGGTGCTTAATCTGAAGTATTCTGTATTTTTCTTTGTTTAAATCCATATGTGCAATAGTTAAAGACCTTGGGAATTAAAGGACCAAAAGCAACCTGCAGTGTAATGCCAGTTCAGTCATCATGGGATAGATGCAGTATTTATGTGTGCTACTTCTACAGAGAAGGCAACACATTAAAAAATTAAGATCATAAAAATGTATCAGGCTTACATAAACTGCTTTTATAATTAAACCATAACCATATTTATTTTAGAAAGGTCTAAAGTCATTATGAAAGTAACTTTTTTATATATATACATATAAAAGGTATGGGATTTTTTGTTTGGTTTTGTTTTTCAAGAAGTTAAACATTTTTGAGTGAAAAGAGAATGAGGATTTACTCAGTGATGAGACATCAAAGGTAAAATTAAGACTGGAATAGACACTCAGAATAAGCAATGCAGATTCTCCATGTACACGACAATGCCCAAATTTCATAATAATTATACAAGATGAGTAGCTCAACTTTAAATATTTTAAATGGTGATGAAGTTCCAGTTGCTCCATATACTTGGGATCTTGGAGGAGGCTCTAAGAATAATCATGCTTCTATTTTCCATGAGCTTACAGGCTTCTAAACTCCCAGGTTTTACCAGATGTTTCCACCATGCACAGGAGACTTCCATATCACATTGCAGTTATTACTCAGGACAGCAGATTTACTTATTTCTCAAAATGGCACAAAAAGGTAAGATTTTTTTAGATAAATACTTAATGCTATTGGACTTTTAAAACCACATTGATAGAATTTGCTCCCACCAGCAGAAGAATGAACAGCTTTCATGATTAAGAGGACACACAATTCAATATATTTGCCTGCCTTTTTCAGACAGTTGCAGAAAAATGCTAAATGCACAATGCCACTGTGGCAGCAAAGTTGTCTGTAACCCTCTATCACAATGTAATACACATACATTAGATTCCTTATGGTTTTTGCAAAAGCAATTAGGAATAAAATAACCTCATGCTGACATTTAAGCTGTTGTCAAATTTATGAAACAATGAATTCAGTCTCTTTTGCTCTGAGGTATTTTGCATGCTCAGTAGGGCACCATTGCATCACTGTATCCAATACATTCTTGGTGCTGGAGTAGCTGCCTGCTAATAAAGTTTTCCACAGGTTCCAACCACCCCCAGCTTGGCTCTCACAGGATACACACATGGCTTTGAATTAAGGCATTAAATATTGTTCAACCTCCTGTCAAAGGTTTCGTGTCATACTTTGGTTTTCTATTCTATAAGCATTAAAAATAGGTTTGGGTAAGGTTGTTTCCCTTCTACCAGTAAGTTTAAGAAAGCACCATCAATTAGAAAGTTACAGTAACTGAGAATTGAGAAGTAGTTCTAACTCCATCCATTTCCAACACGCAGCCACTGTAGCACAGCCCTGGTGAGAAATGCTACTGGAAGGCTTCCTCGGTGTGAAATTTCACCTATATAAAACACTGTTGACAGGCCAACTGACAGATGGCTGTTGAAATACCATCTTTCTTTGTTCTCATTTTCCATGAGAAGCTTTAAGACTGAATCTTCCTACCAGATTTATCATTAATACACCATAATCCCCCAACAAAAGAACCAACTTTTCTGCTGCAGATTAATAGGCATATTCTGATATGCCTCCTATGCTGAGGCCATCCTGCTAACAGGGAGCTGCATTAGGAACATTTGCTGCAGTTAATGAAAATCACCATTATAAACACACCACGTCATTTCAGGACTTGTAGAATCTCAGAATGGGTTGGGTTGGAAGGGACCTTAAAGATCATCCAGTTCCAACCCCCTACCACGTGCAGGGCCACCTTCCACTATCCCAGGCTGCTCACAGCTCCATCCAGCCTGTTCGTGGACACTTCCAGGGATGGGGCAGCCAGAGCTTCTCTGGGCAACCTGTGCCAGGGCCTGCCCACCCTCACAGGGAAGAATTTCTTCCTAATATCCAATCTAAACCTCCTCTGTCAGTTTGAACCTGTTCCCCCTTGTCCTATCACTCCATGACCTTGTAAAAGACCCTTTCTTGTTGGTTCCTTCAGGCACTGCAAGGCCACAATTCTGTCACCCCAAAGCCTTCTCTTCTCCAGGCTGAACAATCCCAGCTCTCCCCTCCTTTCCTCCCAGCAGAGCTGCTCCATCCTCTGACCATCCTGGTGCCTTCTCTGGGCTCGCTCCAGCAGCTCCATGTCCCTGCTGTGCTGCCCCCAGGGCTGGGGCAGCTCTGCAGGGGGGGTCTCACCTGAGGGGGCAGAGGGACAGAATTCCCCCTGCCCTGCTGCCCACGCTGTGGGACCAGCCCAGGGCAGGGAGGGGGTTCTGGACAGGGTCATGTCCAGCCTCCCACCAACCAACACCCCAAGTCCTTCTCTCCCCAGGGCTGCTCTCGACCTGTTCATCCCCAGCCTGGATCAGTACCAATATCTGATATTGGTACTGTATAGATACCAATGTATTGGAACTTACATTTACAACTTCTTTTAAATAAATGACACCTAAACAGAAAAGGAGGAGTCAGTCCTTATGTTCCTACTATATTATAATCAATAGTGTAAAAGCATTAGTTGTGTCAGTTTTAAAGGTATTAATAACCAAAAAATTCTTTTTAAAAATTCAGAAAACAAAATTATGCTTAAAATAACCTCATACTTTGTAAATAAATAGTACTAATTCTAAAGGGATGGGCAAATGTTTTGATCAAAGAAGTACGTTAAGAAATCAAGAGCAGTACAGATGATAAATCTGATATATTGCTGTGCTGCTTTAGTAACCCCCTGTCACCCATTCTAGGGATTTTTTTCAATTTTGGTGACAGGATCTATTTGTTGAGGTACTGGTAATATCAGACTCACCATCACTTTGAAAATAATCAGTCACACAGCATTATTTTTATAATTAATTCCTGGCCTCAGTGAAAAATGTGATCCCATCTATGATACAATGCATAACAATTATAACCTTATTTTGGAGTTAATGAATTTTCCAACTCAAGCCAAGTCTGTAGGTATATTCCAACAGTCAGATCTAAATCTCTTGCCTAGCAGAGTGCACAGAAAGCCTTCCCAGGACGATCTGTATTTGTCATGACTATTCCAAAGTTTGCAGTGTTTGTAACTCGGTAGTAAATAACAGAGACAACTGTATATATTTATGTATCATTACATATTATGTTACCACACAAAGAGCCTTCTATCATTTTCTAAGTAGAAATTGTATACAATTAAGATTTAGCAAATGCATCTGAATCCTACTGACAGAACCAAGTACCAGAACAGTAAAACATAACTCCTGGCTTCCTTTCATAAATATTCACTGTTGACATCTACATTTTTGCAACTTCTTTTAAAAACAATAGCTGTTGGCCTAAGGCCAGTCTACTAGTCAAGAATAAAAAACATCTTCGGTAATATTAGAATTAAAACTTCTCACAGAACAGAAGGCAAAGGAAGTTTTAAGGAAGAACTGCTGGGAGGAGCAAACCCAGTTCTGATAATAGAAATATAAGCCTTTAATTGCAGCAGAGCACCTGTTGTACCTGGTTTGTTGTTGACTACCCTGCATGGAGGGGAGCAGTGCCATTGCCTTCCCTGAACCACTCCCATTCACAGCTGGCCATGATGCTCGATAGAGATCAGAACAATACACAGCTGGTTGTCCAAAAGCTGCCTTCAGCCTTTCCTAACTCCCAAACTTCAGTTTAATTAACTCAAGCTTATTGCCACCATGACCCCACGGCACAGTATTTTCCACCCTGGAAGCTTCTTCAGACCTGTCACTGGTTTACTGTAAAGTATTTTAAAGCACCACCTATAGCAAGAACTCCAGCAAGACATGCTGGAGTTGTTCCCGGGAGAAATGTCTCTGAAAGCAGCGGTGAATGGTGGCAGAATATGCCCCAAATCTACGAATTGATGCTACTACCTGCATCTCCCACACTGACAGCTTGACACAGCCCTGGGAAGAGAAGTGGATGGGAAAGCTGCTCGTTTCCCCAGGTGTGTAATAGCTCTGTTGAACCTTCTAATGGACAAACTAGAAGTTCAGCTCTTCAGTTAAATCGACTGTAGCAGATTGGGTCTTTGCAATTACTGCCAAAGCTTGTCCTGCGCACAAGGTACTGTGAGGGTTTTCTCCTGGTTCTGTGGTGGGAGACGACTGGCCACAAATAGTCTTCTTGAATGCAAATTCAGCCTGAAACCTGAGAATGGGGCCAGTTCTCTCATTTCTTGTATCATCACAAGTAATAAAAATATCTGAGTCAAATTTTGCCACCAGCTACACTGTGCATTCCAGAAAATAAAAAAAGCAAGCAACCCCCTTTTTCCTAACAATCTGCACAACAGCAGTCAGATTTTAATTATGTATTTGCAGAGACAATAAAAATTGTGTGGATGATGCTCAGATACAGTAGCCTGGTATTTTCTTGAGTTACTACAGTAAACATTTTTGTTAGTAAAGAAAATAATGCAAAGTAGATACACCTAATGAGGACTTCTCTTTGTACAGGAGTTTTCACTATAGAATTTTAACATTTCATCACACCACTATAAGTACATGGTTAAGAGGTGAACCCAGAGAAATCGCTTTATCCCCTGCTGGAATGCAGCAGCTATTTAACAATTCATGGGAAAACTACAGTTTGAGGAGGACTGTACCATCTCTATTTGAAATTGAAAGGACTATTCAAGTAAGTAGAATAATATAATTATGTAACTTGGGACCATCAAGCTTCATGAAGCTTCTCAGAACACTGGAATGGATCCTTAACACCCAGAGAGGCTCAGGACCCCCCTCACTGCTCGGGGTCCGGAGCGGTGCTGGGCGGGGGCGCTCGCAGGGAGCTGTTCCTCCCGCACCGGGTTCCTCCAGCTGCTCTGCGCTCCCTCCTCGCTTAACTCGTCCTAACTGACAATCACACCGGCTTGAAGAGCCTGAAATATTTAACACATAATCTGGAGCGAGAGAATGACCTTTTCTAACAGGATATGCTGACCTTTGAGCACTGTAGAAAGAATTTAACATTAAAACGCAGAGCACCAAACCACACGGAAACCAGAGCTTCACCTCGCACAATCGTGTTCGACACTGTAGTGAGCAGCCCTCCCCCTCCAGCAGACAGGATCGCTAGTTGCAATTATGCACATAATTTACAGTTTGCAAAATCTGTTTGGTCTATTGAGTGGTTTCCAAATTGCTTCCACACAGTGCCGGCGAGTGCGGGGCACCTGGAGGTTCCGATTTGCATCGCTGGGCAGGACCGCGATGGGGAGACGGGGAAACCTCACTCTAGTGGAGAACAAGAACCCCTTTTCTGCGTGCTGGGAGCGGGGCCGGAGCAGCTCCCGGGCCCGGGACACCCGCACAGCTCCTGCCCCGGCGCAAAGCTCTACACGCTCCGCGCACATCCCCTCCTTTCAACACTTCTGGGGCGTGAGAGCGCTCAGCTTCGCCTAATCGGCGGTTCCAAGGAGGAGGCATCCTATGGAAATACCCAGCGATACTTCAGCCCGTGTTACCAATGGGGGGATTGGAAAACACCTCTAAGGCACTAACGCGTGGCGCTATAATTTTACACGTAGCCTATGGGCACTATAGCCTTTCTGGGCCGTGCTCCTGGCTCTCCATCGCCAGCTCGGCTCGCCCGGGGAGCCCCCGCGGCGGGATCTGCCGGCCGGGGCTTCTCCCTGCCCGCCCTGCGCCCGGGGGTTCCAGTTATGCATCGCCACCTGCCTCCACCCTGCGCCCTGTTCCTGAGGAACATCCCTCGCGAGCTAACCCGATGTGATGGATAACCAGAGGGACGGGAGCCAGGGCAGGCAGCAGGCTAAGTGCGCCTTTTTATTAACTTCTTGTAAAGTAATAGCTCCATTTTAGCTGTCAGTTCTGTCAAACAACAGCCGCACAACAGCGTGCGATGGGCTGTTCGCGGAGCCCGAGCCGCAGGCAGCTCACTGCGGGCAGCGGGCACGCCGCACTGCCGGAGCCGCTCTGCGGGCGCCCTGCCACGGGCGAGGGGAGGGACAGAGGGCCAGGGGAAGAACCGGGTCCCTTTCAGCCCACCGGGACCCCACTGAGATTCCAAACAAAGGCCGGGAGCCGGGATCCAGGCTCGCCCGAGCCCCCGTGCCCGGAGAGGGGGCGCATGGCTCGGCCCCTCCGCCCTGCCCGCGGCCAGTACCGCAACACCGGGGAAATCCCGGCGGACGGGGGCGGGAGGCGGCCTGGGGCGGGGGGCACGGCGGGCACCGGGGCGGGGGCACCGAGGCGGGGCCAGCGGCGGCTGCCCGTGGGGACGGGGCGAGCAGGGCTCCTGCCCCGGCGCTCCGTGCGCTGCCGCCCCCGCCGCTGTGCCCGGCCGTGCGGGAGGAGCGGCGCGGCCCCGCCGGCTGCGGCTGCTTGCGGGGCTCCGCGGGGGGCGGGCACATGCGTACAAGCGGCTCATCCCTGCAAACACCCCTCACATCTTAAATGAGCTTCATTTACCAGCAGCCGCTCCAGTCGGGCTGGGAGCTGCCGGGCTGCGCTCGCAGCGCCTGGCGGGGCGCGCCCCGCGGCAGGCCCGCCCCGACGGAGCGCGGCGGAGCTCCCTGGCACTGAGCGTGGGGGGCATGGCCGCGGGGGCGCGGGGGCCGAGCCGGAGCCGCGGGCACAGCGCCCTCGCGGGGG
>JAWWEV010000022.1:7153049-7175924 GCA_035583235.1 Hafferia zeledoni | reverse complement strand
CACCTCTGAGCCTCCTCTTCTCCAGGCTAAACAACCCCAGCTCCCTCAGCCTCTCCCCACAGGGCTTGTGCTCCAGAATCCTTCACTGTTGCTTGAAAGTGACTATCTGCATTCATTTTGTTAGTCACAAAAGTATTTATTTCAGTCATAGTTCTGTCTTTGGTTGCTCCAAGAAAAAAAGTCCCATTTTGCATTTTGAGAAGCAGCACAAGTTCTCCAAAGCTTGTTGTGTCCTTGGGAAACAGGGTGGGCACAGCACATCTTCAGAAAAGGAGAGTTCCACAGAACATACTGACACATGAGTTACACAGGACTGTGGAAACTCCATTACTGTAAAAGCCAACTTTGAAGGGTTGCTCCACAACCAGTGTAGAAAAACCCAGAGAAAAATTGATTGACAACTTCATAACCACTATTAAGATTCTCTTTTAGGGACAAGTGATCTCAGGAGTACAAATGCATTGTAAGTTCATGCATTGAAACTCAGATCTCCGAGTACACTGTTCAGACAGAGAAGCTGCAAAAATAGACTACAAATAATTTTGAAATAGTAGCATCTCTATAAGAAATATTAAAAACTAATATGTTAATAAAGATGAGATATTTTTTATTTGCTTTAAAGACTAGTGACCCCTCACAACCTGAAGACCAGTAATGGGGTGCTGGATGCTTTGTGCTGAAGGAGGGTGGGTCAGCAATGGGTAGTGACAGATACTTGGTACTGGGATAATGTCAGGAAATACATTTTCCAGTATGTTAATATTGATGAAAATGCAGAATTATTGCAAAGATGGAAATTGAAAAACTACTTAAGTCTTCACCTACTATCTCATAATGCACCTCTATAAATCAGATAAGCTTCTAGGAACACAACACTTGTTGCAAGCCCCATATGGTATTTTAGCAAACACCCCCAGTTATGAACTTGACATACCCAAGAAGAGTTGTTGGTGAGGAGATTCTCAGTATGCAATACAGCCTGTTTCAACATGGGCAGAGAGAAGCAAGGGCAGCAGACACATACATAATAAAACACCAATGCTAGATGGACACCTTCAGGAGCAGACTTGGATTCCTTTTATCTTTTCCCGAGATAATACATCCATGCCAGCATTACAGGAGCCTGCAGATGAGTTGGGTCAAGATCACCGTAGTTCACAGTCAGTACATGCTCACTCTGGAACTCTCTGAAGGGCTCAAAGTCTTAGAGCAACACAGGGAAAATCACAGAGGGAGAAAATGCCTTTTCAACATGAGCCACTAAAATGCCTGAGCAACCAGACAGGAAAACTGAGAAAATAAAATTAGTGTGACAGTAACATTCCTGCCGAAGTCTCTTGGTTTTTTCCCCTGCCATGGTGAGGCCATGCCTGTCTGACAGCTAGAATCACAACATGGGAAAGGCCATACCAGGTCAAATCAAAAGTCCATCTAGCCTGGTATCTTCTTTCCTAGTGATATAAAAGCAGCAAGAGTATAAAAATAGAGCAAATTATATTTGCCCCAGATACTACCCCAGACTTTCAACAACTTATGCCTTAAGGGGTTTCTGAAATAAAATTTATTTCAAGGATGAGTTGTGAAGTATGTGCATTAAAAAAGGAAAGATAAAAAGAAATCTTTGCTTAATTTGCACATGCCACCTGCTAGCTTTGTCTGATACCTCCTGGTTCCTGCACTGGAAGAGACAAGAAATAGTTGCTGTCTATTCACAGTCTCAATGACAGCTGTGACTCCAGGACTCGGATCCTATCTCCCCTCAGCCAGCTGCTGTCCAGGGCACAGTCCAGGCCTACTTAGCTCCTTCTGTAAGAGATGTGTCAGAATTGTAGAGAAAGATGGAAGCAAATGAAATATCTGAGCATATTAATACACTCTATTTCATTCCCTTTTCCCTTCCTGGTAATCCCTAACAATTTGATATGGCAAAGCATTTTAGGAAAATCTGGACGTTAAGCCTCCTTTAAAATTGCTGATGGATAGTGAAATATGGGATCTTTAATATGTGCTGCTCACAGTGATGCTTCTTGGGTGCAGGGAAAGTGTAAGCGTAAGGGAAAGGGAGATGTGAGGGAGGAAAGGAAGGAGGCAGGGAGGGAGGAATCTCTGTAACTTCTATCTGTATTCTTAAAGTCCCCTCAAAGGACTAACTGCTATTCTTGTGTATACTTTCATAAGGAACCTGGAAGAAGAGCCAACAGTGCTTGTAGACCACACTGGTTTCCTGAAGTTGAAATCGTAAAACACAGAAATGAATTGCATTTTTTGTGTGTTCCCAGTTGTTTTGGTCAGTAATGCTGGGATTTGTATGAATCAGGGCTGCAGAAAATGGTCTGTAATGCTGAAGAATTGCTGATGTTTTTCCTGTCCAATTTCTCTCACCAGTGTTGCTGGTAACAATCCTTGTAGTGGAAGGGATTGCCGTTGCACAGAAGACACAAGGTACAATTTTAGTCTGCTGATTTTTCCTCAAAAAAAAGTAGCAGTTTTGTAATTTTTAACTGAGCAATGTAAGTGAAAGAAAGTATTTGTGTTCAGGTATTAATAGCTCATGGATTATCAGTGTGAATGCTGGTATTTTCCATTTTCCCCCTTTTGCTGCATTTTCTTCTGAATGAACAAAGCCCTCCAGTCACAAAGGCCATGGAAGTTCACTTACCCAGTTAAAGTTCTGTGGTTTTGGATGACAGGGGTGGGAAAGAAACCACCATGGAAATTCATGTTTTCTCTATCTGACAACAGGCTTTTCAAATAGTCCGCCCACAAGCATTTTTGAAGACTGCAGAGTGGGGAAGGCATCAATTTCACAAACCTTATTTTCTCATATGTGGGATTAACCCACACTTAAATGAGGAGAAGAATTCCTTGAACTGACACCTACAGAATTTCCTTGAAAAATTTCTGCAGGAATGAGAGTTTTCACCCTCATAAATCAAGAAGCTGCCAAGATACCACTGGAAGGTGATGTAATTTAGTGGAGGCAGCTAAGACCTGTATCAGCACTGGATATCCTCTCAAAGTCCTGCAACTTAAAGCTGCATAGATATAGTTAGATATTAACAAGCACCTTAGAAGAGGGTTTTCAACCAAAATAAATTACTTTTCCTCTCTCATAGGCTGTGTCACACCCCTGTTTTACTTTTGCAGTATCAAACCTGCATGCTTGCAGAAGGAATTTATTTGATTGCTTTTTTTTTTTCACTCCAGGTGGGCAGAACATTGGAGTGAATCGTGTTCCCCCCACCCAGTGCGACAACTGGGTACGGACCAGCAATGGAGGGCACTTCGCTTCCCCCAACTACCCCAACATGTACCCCCCAAACCAGGAGTGCATCTATATCTTGGAAGGTACTTCTGTATTTCTGTTTTCATGTGCTGCAATCTTACTGTTAAGTGGATAGTCTTGAACGGTTAAAACTGAGTCACTTCACAAGACTGTAAAGTATTGCATAGCCACAGTGGTAATATGATAAATTCTGCATAAATTTACTTGAGCGAGAAGCTAAATTTGCTCTCTGAAGTAATAATAACAAATTAATAAGAAATGCAAACATTAAAAAGTTAGCCATAGGGAATAAGACATACCCTCACAGCCAGGAAAAGCATCATCAGATCTACTGTAATCTATGAACACGCAGAACTACTAAGAAAAATTATAGCTTGTTATCTTAATATCACTGGTAATAAACTGCAAAAGATGACTATTTTCAGACCATACTGTGTTATTCTAAGTCTGTCTCACCAGCAGAAAATCTTTATGCTGTCCTTCATTAATAAAAAAGATACATCTGACTGCCATAGCACTGGACTAAAAATACAGAGACTCGTTAGCACTGCTGAGATTGTTGTTAAAATACTATGATGACAAAAAAATGTCATTAACTTGAATAAAGCCATATTCCAATGAGAGTATCTTGGGTAAAGGCTGCAAGACTTGAGACACTAATTATTTTTCCTCTTAATAGTATGCACCCAAACCCCACTGAAGTCAGCTAAAAGTATTAGCTTAATCATCAGATTCATATCAATTAATTGAAATATTTCAAGTAATGGGTTTCAGAGAGTTTTTGTTTGTACAGTGTAGCAGTGGTTCACAGACACCTCCTTTTTGCCTGCACACATACACATTTTAACCTCTGAGTCCTGCCTGGCTGTGAGGGCTCAGGGAGCAGCTGACGTGGGGACAGAGCCAGCTGCCAGCCCTCCCCTCAGCCCTGCCCCAGCACAGGGTGGGTGCCTGAGGGAGGCCAAGCCCTCCAGGATTCCCAGCCAAGATCTGGTCCCTCTGCAGACCACTGGCAATGCACACAAGCGGCCACAAATGTGTTTAACTCCTGCGTGAGGAAGGTGTAAGGTCTGACTGAGTGTTAGAGACATGTGAGTAAATCCTTTTTGCACTTAGAGAAAGAGCCAGCATGTGATTCCTCAGTGCTGGCACTCAGATACCAGTGAGCATCTCAAGTTCACAGAGCTCTAGAGGTGCCAAGAACAAGGAACACTAAAGTTATTCATACAATATAAAGCCATGGATGTGAAAGTCAGGTCACAAAGTAGCCATGGCTGCATCTCATCAGGATTTAGGGGTCTGGTCCGAGCCCTGATGTTGCACTGCCACTGATTCAGACTCACCAGCATCTCCAGCCACCTGCATGTTAATAAATATGTGAAGCATTTACACTTCTCTCAACAGTCTAATAAGAGATGTCTTTTGCCAATGGATCTGCAAATTTGGACTTTCTGTTTCAGATTTACACCTGTGAGTAGTTCATGTCTTTCACTTTTCCATTCTTTCCTGTATACTGCTTTGTCCTATCTTGCCTATTTTGCATTTGGTAACACTGGTTTTAATTTATATCTTCATATTAAAACTTGTTTGAATACCTTTGCATATGTGTTAATACATTACAAGTGCTGCATCAAATTTACGTGATTTCTGAATTTTCAACAATAAACATCAGCAAGCAAAAAAATTCTGCAAAATTCTGTGCAAAAGTATCTTTCCCAAAGTAATTTTTACGATCTTTATCACAGTGTGTCTGAGTTTTTGCAGCAGACTGCCAGGTATATTTTGAGAAGTTTCCTCTCTTATTTTATCTTGCTGTTTTGGAGGCCTGTCTCTTCATTATTTCATATCTTTATGGTTTTTTAATCTAGATATCCACTTAACCTTTTGCTCTATTTTTTATATGTGCAGCTGCCCCACGACAAAGGATCGAGTTGACTTTTGATGAACCTTATTACATAGAACCCTCATTTGAATGTCGGTTTGATCACCTGGAGGTTCGAGATGGACCTTTTGGGTTCTCCCCTCTCATCAATCGTTACTGTGGCCTGAAAAGTCCTGCACTAATTAGATCAACAGGGAGATTCATGTGGATCAAGTTTATATCTGATGAGGAGCTGGAAGGAAAGGGATTTCAAGCAAAGTACTCGTTTATACCAGGTAAAGATGTCTAAAATCCTCTCCCAGTTAATGACCATGTGCTCCCATTGAACTGTGTGGGTGTGTTTGAGCTCAGTCTGGAGCTGCATTTCATCATTAGCCCTTAGGAAGGCACAGTGTGATAGTCACAGTCTCAGTCCTGCTTATCCTACAGGACACTTGACTAAAACCACTTGGGAAAGCTGACTGAAAGAAATTCCAGGTCTGTAGTTTGCTAGTGAAGAGACAGCTGATCCTGTTCATGCTGGAGTCTTCAGCATCCCTCTTTGTTCCTCTGCCTTGTGCCAGTTTCACCAGTGCTATTAATGGAAAGGGCATTTATGAACACAGACAGCTGCATTTTCAACAGCCTGTCCTCCAGGAATATAACACACTGACAAAAACACCCAAAGCAAATCTACAATAGCACTCTAGCCAGATGCAAAGCATTTTAAATCTCCCTTCTGAAAAGGCAGGACAAGTTTCTATGCAGTCCAGGCACCAGCTCTCAGCAGAACTTGATTGCCTCAGACCACAGGCTCAGATGATAGAGCTGCTCTTTGCTCAAAGTCCCGTGTAGTTTACAGGTAGGAAGGAGAGGATAATGTGCTGACAGTGCCTTCAGACAGACAGAAGGTACAGCTGCTCTGTGGGGCCACTCGGAACTGGCAGGGCATTATTCTTACATGAAAATTTGACCTGATGTCCTTGTGCAATGCTTGACCACTTCACAGATACTACACATGTAGTTATCAGCATTTTATTGTCCTTTGGGATGAAAGACAATATACAAGTGTCAGTTCTACTCCTTTTATAAATGTATACACAGGCATAACTTAATGTCACCTTTACCCAGCTGGTCTTTACTTCTGCAGCAGATGAAAACACTACCTGTGATTAAGTATTACTGATTAGGAATTTAGCCCTGTAAAATTCAGACAAACATGATGACCAGTCCACCAGGAATAACATGCTAAAATGTTTTCATAGGGACAGCACGTAGGCATTTGATAAGTCCATTTCCAAAGCCATTTCATTAACATCACTAAGTTAGCAAAGTTCCGGGCTGGAACTTTGAATACGCTTTTAGACTGTATATTATTTTCACAATATTTTTCTCAACTAAAGGACTGGTATTTTTCTTTCCTTTGCTCCATGTTTATATGAAGCATGGTAAAATATTTTAGGATTGTG
Organism: Hafferia zeledoni; assembly: GCA_035583235.1. NCBI lineage: Eukaryota > Metazoa > Chordata > Aves > Passeriformes > Thamnophilidae > Hafferia > Hafferia zeledoni. The sequence continues at coordinate 7,169,308 of JAWWEV010000022.1, read as the reverse complement.
AAAATGGAAGGGAACACACACATACACTCCACTTCCTTAAAAAATCAGTTTATAAAGAAGCTTGAAAATCTTGCAGAGTTTCCTAGTGATCATGGACTTCACTAGGAGCAAGTAAAACAGAGGAGGGCAAAGAAGGCGTTTTCTGAATGGTGCTGAGTCTTAAGCTCAGGACTGAGGCATTTTAGGAGAAGTGATAAACTTTAGAGGATCATAGAAAGAACCAAATTCTGAGTCTTTTTTTGGAAAAGAATCGTGTACCAAACACATGCACTTTTGCATGAACTAGTGCTTTCTTTGCACAGACTAACAGTTCACAAACATGCACACCACATGATTTGTGTGGTTTCTGTGCCACAGCTGTGAATAGGTGAACTTGGGAGTTTCTGTGCTGAGCTGTGAGGAAACACTAACCTGATCACTGAAGTGCAAGCCTTGGCCATCCCAGCCCATTCCAGACTCACCTTTAGCCAGGCTCCAGTCTCAGTAGATCAGGTACCATCAGTTAACCATTATGAAAAAGCACATTCTTACTTCACTAGTATTGAGCACACAGTGTACAAACCAAACCAAAGGTTTACTGCAGGTGTGGGCACTGCCTGCACGTCACATTTAGGAGAGTGGAGATGGAGGAGCAGTCCAGGGGAAACTCTGCCTTCATAAACGAGGCCTAGAACTGCACTACCTGCCCTAATGGAAGAGGCAATAGGTATCCAGGGGAGAAGCATCTCCAGGACTGAACTGTCCTTCCTCACATTCCTTATTAAGAGCAATTAGCAATTTCAGAGTGTTGATGTATCCTGCTAAACTTAGTGCAGATTGTTCAGAACTAGACAGTCAGTCTGATAAAATAAATCTAAACAACCTTTCTGCACACGGGAAGATCCCCTGTACTCTTGCAGAGCTCCAGTGATTGCAGCAAAAATGGGAATAGTTCAATGCAGAACATAATGTAGGAACAAAATATACTGAGTAGTCATTTTTGGTGTTATGCTAGAAATGTGAGCTTCAGGATAGAATTACCTTATTCTGATAAGGTCAATCTTTGTGGAATAATGTTCTCATCTAGAAAAACTTTGCCTCTTTACTCTCCAATTGATTCAGTAAACTTTCTGGCAATTTTTATTGTGCAATGTAATAAAAAAATGGACATAATCTGCAGATAATACTAAACCTTGAAGTGATTCTGAAGCACTGATAGCCCTTCTGATTAATGACTTCTTTCTATTGCAGATCCTGACTTCACTTACCTAGGAGGTATTTTAAATCCCATCCCAGGTCTAGTATTACAGTAACAATTTCTTTATACATGAAATTTTAAGTTAATACCATATTGCATTTGACAGCAAGGTATATCTTCTCCCTAGACTGCCAGTTTGAGCTCTCAGGAGCTGATGGAATAGTACGTTCCAGTCAAGTAGAACAAGAAGGAAAAACAAAGCCAGGACAAGCAGTTGACTGTATATGGACAATTAAAGCTACTCCAAATGCTAAGGTGGGTTTTGTTCCTATAATTCAGGATATAATGGGTTTCCATGACATTAGTTACAGGTAATGGTCACTAGCTGTGATTTGCATAATGTCTTACTTTCACTGAGTTATGTATCAGTGATTTAGGAAATCCAGATAGATAATTGATTCTGAAATTATACAAGCCCACAGTGCTGTCTTCTTATTATTTGAAATTTCAAATACCAAGTAACTGTGAAAACTGTTTAAGCAACAATTTTCAAGGGCATTTGACTTGAACTCTGGTTTTATTGGAAGGCTGCAGGCACAAATGCTGGCTACCACCTCTGCTCATTTCCAGTAAATCTCACTGCTGTGGGTGAACATTTTGCCTCCAGTGGTTCTGTTGGAGAGTTTGGTTCTGTTCAAAGTCAACACATGTGCCTGCTTCTCCCATCTCATTCACAATCCAGCACCTTAAAACCCACTTGCATCAGCAGTTTGAGCTAAAAGGAGAGGCTCAGCTTTCACCTGAGAAATTATCACTCCTCTGACTTAGCTACAGGATCACCATCTCTTAAGGGGCCTCAAGAAAATCAGCTGGAGCTTCTCTGCCCAAGCCTAAAGGGGCATATCAGCTGCTGGAGCCAGAAAGCAGCTTTAGGTGCTCAGGTCCCTGCCGTTCATGATTGTGCTGCAGCACTAAAGGCTGCTTACAAAATCACTGTCCTGTGCTCATTAAAAGAACACGAGATTTGTGGTTGGGCAGAGAAGCATAAAATCCTATTCACAATTCCAAAATACAATAACTACAGTCTGGTTAAAAAAACTCTACATGTTTCAGAGTATTTCTTAATTATGAATTGCACAGAAGAGTCCCTATTTTTATTTTTTATAGCATACATATCTTTCATTTTGCTTCTGCTTGCATGTACATAAAAAGTAAAAACTGTTTCTAAGCAGTAGCTGCCAAGATGACAAACCTTCTCTCTGCCTTCTTACACACTCCTTACAGTCAACTAACCAGCCCTATTAACCAACCTCCAAGTGTATTCTAAAGGAACAACCTAAAAGATGATAATGAGAGGACAAGACAAGAAAGAAACTAAAAGTCCATTAATATATTTGAGCCTTTGAAGAAGTGACTCAACTCCCAAGAGCCCTATCCTAGTCTAAGTAATAGTAGCAGTTCTTCCAAAAACAAAAATAAAACCATTTTCTCTCTACATTGCCACTTGAGTGCACCAGGTCTTATGGTTAAGCATTTTAATAAATTATTGAATGTTGACAGAAGGCAGAGTTGTAGTTGGGTGAGTCCTGAGATTAGATCATCATCCTAAATTATTGATTTAAAACTTTACAGAAAAATAATTCTTAATATTCTGACAGTGGCTTCTCAAGCTTCTGTTCTGGCAGAATTATGGTCATAAAATCCATTATCTGATATGGTTCAGTCTCTTGAGAAAAATAAATGTAGACATTTTTAATTTCCTCAATCTGATTTTGTAATAAAAATAAAATTTTAAAATGGACACAACTGCAGCAATGGAAGTACCTTTAAAATCTGCATAACAGAGAAGTATCTGTTATAAATTATGTATATATAATAAATTGCCTCCAGATTTCAGAAAATTACAAAGGTTATCAATATAATCTCTGTGTAAGGGCCATTTATTTTGCCTAACACACTAACCCAGATGAGCCAGTGAAGTGGTAAGGGCTTTAAATGGAATTATGCCTTTGTTTTTGTATAAATAATAGCTCTACTAAAAATGTGCTAAGTTATTTTTAGTTTCCATTGTAATTTTGTAGTACATAAAGTCAATCATTAAAAGAAAATACCATCTCTCAGCCCAAGCAGTAGGACTTGCAGCTCACGCCCACGTTTGTGAGATAAGACATCAATGGCAGACAGGCTCTCAATGTGGCTGAGAATTTCTAGCAGCAAATCTAACAAAAAACAGCAGGGGGAAAAAAAAAAGAAAATAAGAAAAATGCATATACTGGAAATCCCAGAACAGTGAGGTGAAGCATGAGATGACATGGCAGAGGCTGCACCTTTGGCCAGGAGGTGCAAGGGCGGGCAGGCAGTGCTGGCACGCTGCCCCTGAGCACTGGGAAGGAGAAGCCAGAGGGTACTGGTGTCACCTGTCCTGCCCTGTGCTCCTCTGCTGGGTTTTCAGTGAAGTCTGTTGGGTACAGGGGGGTGGGTGCTGCTTTAGTGATTCTTTATAGTTCAGTTTCTAAAGGCTTTGGCACTCACTGAGGTTTAAAGCAAGATGCAAAAGGGCAGAAAAGCAGGGAACAGACAGGTGTGGTGTGGGATTCACCCTCCCTGACTTCATCATTCACCACCTCAACAGGACTTGGAGATTCTTCTCATTAGGCAGATGCATAAAACCCCACACTGTGCCAAAAAGCTTCTTCAGCATCCATAGCATGGACCAGAAATGCAATGGGAAACAGCCCTCAACACGTACAGGCCAGACCAGGCTGGTCTGAACAGCACAGGGCAGACATCATGGGCAGAGGGGGAGCAGCTCTTTGCCCACAGAGCCCTCTCTGGACAGAGTTCTCTGTCAGAACAAAAGCTATCTGATGAATTTTAAAGCTGAAAGTGGCCTTTGCAGCATGTGTAGGTGACTTGGTTTCATATCTCATAACTTTCACTAGAATTCTGAGAATTCCAATACAACCATTTAAGAGATCAAAAAGCCCTAGGATGTGTTGATGTAATTCTAACTGAATTACTATCTTGCACGAGTTTTCTGCTCAAGCAAAATAAATTATTTCCTTACTCTGTAAGTACCATCACAATCTTCTAATTTCCTTGCTGCACATGTTCAAACACATATGCTGCCTTCTTTAGGATTAGAATTTTCCTTTTAGAAGAATTAAGATTAGCTTATATTTATTAACTCTTCCTATGCAGCCAACTTACTTTTCTCTCTTGGTTCCATTTTTATTCAAATTACTCCTGACTTTCAGTTTGTGTCTTCCATAACACTGCTATGGTTCAGTAATTAGCGTTCATTCTGAAGGAATAAATTTTAATTTCCTTATTTCACTTCAGAGCTTTTCTGACTAGACTCCTTCCCCTTGTAGTTTAACATTATTTTTATGAATTAAAAAGAAAGAAAAGAACAGTCAAAATACCATTAAAATCATTTCAGCACATTTATGCATTCCTTGTATCTCCTCTAGAGTAATAGACTTCGCATTTAGCAGAGCTGCTTGGGGGTTTCTTCAGCAAGTGTGTTGCTTTGTACTTTTCCTCCAAAGGGAGAAAGAAATATATCAAAGTCAATTGTTAAGTAAGGGGAGAAGCGATACCTAAGATGAATTTCAGGTAATACTCCACATGGACATTTAAGGAGAAAATGCAAGTTCAGAAGTGTTGTGAATTGGGAGTTACTCATCTTTAAGGGAACAAAACATCTTATTCAGGCTTTGCTAAGAAAGAAAGCTGTCTTCTCTGTGCCTTTCCCTGGGGACATGAATTTGTCTTTTCTAACAGATCTACATGCGGTTTCTCGACTATCAAATGGAGCATTCAAACGAGTGCAAGAGGAACTTCGTGGCCGTGTATGACGGGAGCAGCTCCATCGAGAACCTGAAGGCCAAGTTCTGCAGCACCGTGGCCAACGACGTGATGCTGCAGACGGGCACGGGCGTGGTGAGGATGTGGGCAGATGAGGGCAGCAGGCTCAGCAGGTTCAGGATGCTCTTCACTTCCTTTGTGGATCGTAAGTAGAGTTTAAAGAGCCTGTTCTCCTGCTATCGGGGTCTTCCAGTGTTTTAGCAAAAGCCTTAACTATATATTACGCAGCAGGAGCACAGGAAAAAGGGTGTTTCTGTTTCTTGCACATACTAGCTGGTAAATTAGATAATTGCTTTATTACAGTGGTAAGGTGGCTCCTGAAGAAAAGCTTTGCTCCATTCACAAAAGGTTTATTTCTCAATTGAATTCAGCAATAGTACCACCCCAGGCTATGTCCTTCCCACAAGGAGTTCTACAAATGAGCACAGACTGACTTCAAGAAGACACCAGTGGCACTGAAGTGAGCTCTCCCATTAGCCCCCACCTTCCAGTTCCCTGCCAGACACCACACCAAGCACTTCTCAAGCCCACACTGGGTGTTCACAGGGCTGGAAAATGTGCTCAATCCTGTGAAGTCTTGATCTCTCCTTCCTATCCACAGCTCTGCCTTCAATTCTGGATGTGGAACTCCACCCACTCCCCCTGAGCTGCTCCCTCACCCTCAGCTCCAGGTGGCCCTAAGTGACCCCACACAGGACCCCTGCCAAAGCCTGGCTGTGGGCACAGCCACAGATAAGCAGATAAATTCAAGTTTAGTCAAGAAGGCTGTAGTTAAAGCAGAATTGTAAATGCTGTCTGGATTCTTGTCTGGATCTCAGAGCCTGGGTTAGAGATTGTCTTTATTCTCACTGTAAATTAAGATCTTTTTTGAAAGCAAGTTTTTTGTGAGATGTTCTTCTAAGTGATTTCTCTCTGAACTTAATGGAATTTTGTTGCCTCACATACTCACAAAGGACAACACTGTCTACATTGTAGACCCTGGAAATAAAGGGCATCTTCAGCACTAAAGTAGACTTAAGTTCAGAACTGCAGAACAGATCTGAGATCCATGGGAGGAGCTGAATCAAATGTTCCCATTTGAGAAAATGAAGCCTGTGTCTGTGCTAAAGGTTTTACAGAAAGTTCTGCTTCAAGAACAAATAGTACAGTTTGCTGACAAGTAACTTTCCTGACAGAACTAACATGTTTGTAGCCAGTCCTGGAAGGAATCCCAGTCAGAATCACAGACTATTCTGAGTTGGAAGGGACCCACAAGGATCATTGAGTCTAACTCTTAAGTCAATGGCCCACATCGGGGCTTGAACCCATGACCTTGGCATTATTATAACCAAGTTTTAACCAACTGAGCTCATCTCAGGGTCACCACCTCGCAGAAAAGTTCAGGTTACTGATAACAAGTAGATTTTATCCTCAATTCCATAAAACAGAGAATTTTAACACAGGAAAAAAGTTACTTTCTCTAGAACACAACAATCTTTCTAAAGTAAGACTTATAAGAGAAGTATAAGTTTTATAAGAGAGACTTGTAAGGGAAATGGCTTCTTGCCTATTTTGAATACATGGCAGTAGTGAACAATTGCAGGTTTCAAGCCTGTCTATTGTTTAACCTTCCAGAGGCATTTAGATACTGGGAATTCAAGTGAGTGTCAGTTTTATGTACAACTTGCAAATACTGATAACTGCTTTTCCAGTAGCTTTTACTTCAATACAATTATTAATATTTGTGATAAGGCAAGTTATTCCAGCTTTCAATCTAGAAAGTACTATGGACTTTGCCAGGGAAATTGTCTATTTATATTACAAATATTGGAGTGGGGTTTTTGTTGTTGAGTTTGTGGGTTTTGGGGGTTTTTTGTGTTTTGTTTTTTTCAAATGAAAGGGGTTGAGACAGTAAGTACTCCTAAAGCTAGATAATTTTCCAAACTTAGAACTTTAAAGCAACTGAAAAGTCTCTGACAGAAGAAAGTCTGCAAAGGTCTGTGGTTGTTGTTGTAGATAATGTGGATAGTGCCTCTCTTGGATAGGGCCATTGAAAAGTATGTGGCTGAAAAATGTGTCCTGTATTTTTAAATAATCCAGTCATAAGCAATTTTTCTAACTGATAAAAGTGAATCCACACTTGCCTTATTTTCAGATTGTTAAGCTATCTTTCTCTTCTACCTTGCTAATGATTTGTAATTATATGAAGCCAACCATGAAAACAATCAATATTTCTGAAAATATTTACATAAATGAACTAATTGTGCATGACAGTCACCCAACACACACCTAGTGCTGCTTGCAGATTTGACTAAGTAATTCAGCTAAGAGCAATGTCAAAAATCAATGTATTTGATTTCTGGCTTGATTCAATACGTGAATAATGCTGGATACAAAGGACCTGTGAACATTGCACCAGTCTCAGGGAGCTGCTGTGAGAAGAGTCCAGCCATGCCCTTGGACTGGAACTGATCAATCACTGACTTTCAGTCTTCATACTCCTCAAATCACAAAAGGGAAATCAGGTGCATTTGTCCCATCTTTACAAACTGGGAACATCCCTATCCCTACAAAAAGTTAAATACACAGAATTGTACAACTGTGCTGGCAGATGGAGAAGCAGCAGCAGAAAGGATGAACCAAAAATACAGAACTCCCTGTTCAGGGAAATAAGGAAGGGTATGTGTAATTATAATTATTGCTCTGTGTGGAACTAGAGCTCCATACTGAAACACCAGTGTACACAGAGATCCACAACCACCACTTTGGACCCAAACTTCATAGATCCTCCTTTATCTCACTGTCAGAAATATTTCAGTACATACTGTAACCTATTACAGACCCATTTTAAACTGTTCTGTGTAAATGATAATCCTGTTTATCCTTATAAAGCAATCCTTAGTAGGAGAAACAGGTGTTTTTCAGGCTAAGTCTACTTTCCATACAATTAAATTCTCAGTTCACTTCAGCAAGAAAGATACACGTGATAGTAACCATGACATTTTTAAGCTCTGAAATTACACAGAAAAGCTCTCCCAAAATACACTAAATACATTCTGTGTTACACTTGCACTACAATTAAAGCACAAACTTCCCATGTTGAACTTCTTGCCAGATTGCCAGGGTTAAGCAGTAACAGAAAGCTAATACAAAAGCTTAAAACCAATGAGTGTAGCTTGCCAGAATTAGTGGAATAAGAAATGGAATGCAATGCATATTAAATTGTAATTCAAAAATTCAGAGTTAAAGGTTGGAATTTTCTTTTTTCTTAGGCATAACTCCTCCTTTTGTCCCTGAGACTCTGGAGTCCAACAGAAGGAATAAGTGAGGAACAGTATTCAGGAGCAGTTACTCCCCTCTGCTCTACCCTTTGGATGTTCCATTATGTTTCAGAGAACCCAGAATAAATTCTTTCTATGAAAACAAATAGCAGAATGTCTATCACACTCTTTGCTGTTTAATGTATAACTGAATCCACTAATAATAAACATTCCCATCATGAAAATACCCATTACTGAAACAGAGAAAGGGAAAACCAATTTCTTGTCCAGTGCCCTGAATTCATAAATAATTCCCTATGTATATTATACAACACCCTGAAAGGAACTACTACTATTTTTTAATATCTTTTTTCCTAAAGTTGAGGAGCTATAACAAATATTCACAAACACATAAAATCTTCAGGGCAGCTTTCTAGTTAATTTCTTTCTTCAAATTTCTAACTATATATAGACAGATAAAAAGCTAAACTGTACTCTCTCAATCCCTGCATTAGCTCTAATAGGAGGATCCAAGAGCTTTTGATTCACAAGCAGGAATGACTTAGATGCCTCCAGTTATTGAAATCTCTTGCAATTACTGAAACAGTCCTCCACAAGCCAAAATCTGATTTGCCTTAAGATATTAATGGGCTCTAAAATGCAGATGTTCAGGGACTGCTTCACAACATCTACACAGCAGATGCACAGCAGAATAAATATATAATTGATGGTGAGCATGAGATTTTTAAGCATTAAGTTTTTAAAGACATGAGTTAAAGCCTCCTCCCATTATGTGTGTTTCGTGACTGTCTCTGTCTGGTACCTGCCCATCTGGAGCAGGAATTTGTTTTGTAGCACAGACAACACACCTGAAGGCAGCCACATGAAGAGAGAGGAAGTCATCCAATAATTAGTGACATGTAAGAAAAGTGATAGAAAATGTGTTTGCATGTTGAAAAAACAAACATGAACTCACTAATTTTATAGTAATGCATCAGTTACTGAAAATTCTGAATGTTTTCTTTCTCTTCTCTCCTGCAGCTCCCTGCTCAGGCAACACTTACTTCTGCCATAGCAACATGTGCATCAATAATTCTTTAGTCTGCAATGGCATTCAGAACTGTGCATACCCCTGGGATGAGAATCACTGCAGAGGTGAATATAGTGCAAAGCAGAACCTTTGTGAGCCAGGCTGGTCAGTTTGCCTTTCAAGAAAGTCATGAAATGTCTTTTTCCTGGAAATATGCTGAAGGCAGCTGTTCTGCTAATCTCAGGAAGGTGTTCCAAATTTTTTATTTAAACTCAGGAGACATGTAAGCATCCTGAATACTGATCTTACTGCTTCATAACTAAATCTCTTCTTCTTCAGCATATACTCTCTATTTTAAAAGAATATCAGCTTGATAAGAGAGTTTATTATTTTCTAGGCAGCATCCTATCCATTTCTGAACTTTACCTGTGTTGTAGGGACAGGCAATGCCTTTTAGAGAAAAAAAGAGCTGGATAAACACAGACAAGCTTTCAAGCACAAAAAGCCTTTCTCAGGGCTGAAATAGAAGCAACATTCCTCAAAGACAAATACAATTTTAGCACATTTGTTTTGAGTTACAAGACACAGGCTGTTTCAGGGTAAATTCAACCGCTGTATGTGGTGTGAGAAAGGATGGGAGGAAGGAGGAATTGTGAGGAACTGTGAAATAATCCCTCATGGAAAACAGACACATTTAAATCACTGCCTCTAGAATGTGAGGCAGGGAGCGTTATTTGAACCATCACAACTACAGTAAAGACCTGCTTTAATATCAGGTTTTGTGGGAAAAATTCTTATGCTTTGAGAAATTGTTATTCTGTTAAAGCACAAACATATTCACTTGTGCTTCAACAATAGCTGAATTGTCAGAACAAAACCAGTCTAAGGTCGACAGTTCTTCTTGCTAAAGATAATAGAACAAAAACCACTTGAACTTGTGTTTTTTCTTGACAAATAGAATGGCATCAGTAGGTCTGAAGACAACTCTGGAAAGATTTAAATATGTGCTCCATTTCAGAGATAAATTGTCTCTGCAGAAAGGGTCAAAAACTTAAAAAACTTGAAATAAAATATCTTTTCAATACACAAATCCTGCCTAATTTTTTAAAATAAATAAATACTAAAACTCCCTACTTTTAATTGCCTTTTGGGTAAACAAAAAAATTCACACCACTAATAAGTACTCAAATGCAGAGTATATTATGGAAGCTTTCCAGTTAAAACTGACCCATAACTCCCAAGTTCTCAATGTAAAAGTAATGTAAAAGCCTCTAAACAATCCTTAGCTTTGGTAATAGTCAATATTCCCTCTTATTGCAATTTCTAGATCTCTTTGCCATCTTTACCAAGTGCTCTCTGGAATCTCACCTGGAATCCACACTTCGCTCATGTACTGCAGTATTTAAAAAAATTAATTCCACGAAAACCATATTGTAATGTGGAGAAAGTGTCTGTCCCAATCTCTGTCAGTTGCTGTGTCTGGTGCTGAACAACCTGTCACGTTTTATGTTGAATTCACAATACTGTAATACTTACAGCAGATAATTTGGAGACAGCTGAAGACTAGACCCATATTGCCAGCTAAGGGAGACTGATGCAACCAAATAAGCAATATTTAGCCTTAAAAGGAAAGCTGCTCACAATTGTGCTCAGTTCCTGCAGGCACCCAGAGTTCTCATTTAGTGCGTATCAATAGCTACACAAATCTGAGCATATTGTGACCTACTTATGCCTGAGCCCTGTAACACAAAAATTGTTAGCAAAGTCAGTTGTGTGCAATTTATTTTAAGAGACTGGAGAAGACATCACCTTTTGCATAACAACTTTTTGATTAAAATATCTTTCAAGAATTAGGAAACCTAGATGCAGACAAGAGAACTTCCACAGCACTGGAGTCCACACCTCCAACAGTCCAAGTCCCGAAGCAGAAACCAACCTTATTAGCCAATTCCTTGGGAGTCTGTTTAGTACATGGATTGTTTCAAATAACACATGATGGTCTGTAACTCTCTCCATGCACTGTGTGTGGGACTCAGGTGCAGAACACACACGTTTAGATGCCAAGAGCCAGATAGCTGAAAAGATTATGCAATATTTAGGCTACTACATTTGCTTCTGCGTAGTCTTAAATGCTTTTCTCCCCCACTAGCAGATGTTACGGAGCCTCAGTGTAGAAATCTTTCAGTCCCCTAGGACAAGTACATTTACAGAATGGAAATCCAACTGGAAAATTTTAATCTTCAAATAAAAATTTTAAATATGGAAAACCATCTTGTTCTGATGCTGCCATCTTGTGTGTTTTCATATGAAGTACCAGCCAGAATTGCCATATGATTTGTCTTGGTTGGTCTCCCCACCCCTTTTTTTCCCCCCCTCAACTGACTTGATTACTGGACTCCTAAAACTGGACTAGATCTGTGCTAAAGCTCCCTGTGTTGAATTGGGTATTGCAGACTTACACAATAGACACAGCCTTTACGTTTCCAAGAGATGTGAAAGCACACAGTGCAGTCATTCTTGTATCTGGTATCACTACGATAGAATCTCACTTTCAAAGAAGAACTAGCTAATTTTAAATCTAGGTTTCTTTCTACTGACATCAACGGGAATGTTGCCAACAGGAACAAACCACAGTAAGAGAAGCATCATCTGTAGCTGGATTTAGCCTATTTAAGGTTAGTTTAAGCCTATTTAACTCATGGATTTTGGAGTACCAACTGATCAGTAAAGGGTTGAGGATGGAAGTCACCCCCCAGCTGAGTCAGCATGCACTGGTCAGAGTTCCACCTGCCACTGAATTATCTTATAGCAGCCACTAATGACAGGGAATTAGACAAATCCCATTGACATACAGGTCTAGGCTCCAGTGCCTTTAAGTCATTTTATTAATATGGCACTTGCATGGCAAGCACAATGGTTTGCTTTCTTGAAATACATTATCAAAAAATGTAGAAAATAGTAAGTTTCATCATGACTCATTTTTTTCTTTACAGAAAAGAAGAAAACTGGATTGTTTGAACAAATCACCAGAACTCATGGGACAATCATTGGCATCACATCAGGGATAGTTTTAGTTCTTCTCATCATTTCAATTCTAGTGCAAGTAAAGCAACCTCGCAAAAAGGTTATGGCTTGCAAGACTGCCTTCAACAAAACTGGTTTCCAGGAAGTATTTGACCCTCCACACTATGAACTCTTTTCACTAAGGGACAAAGAAATTTCTGCAGATTTGGCAGATTTATCAGAAGAACTGGAGAACTACCAGAAAATGCGCCGCCCCTCGACGGCTTCCAGGTGCATTCACGACCACCACTGTGGCTCCCAGGCCTCCACCATGAAACAGAGCAGGACCAACCTCAGCTCAATGGAACTGCCCTTCCACAACGACTTCGCGCAGCCCCAGCCCATGAAAACCTTCAACAGCACATTCAAGAAAAGCACTTACACCTTCAAACAAGCTCATGACTGCCCTGAGCAGGTCATAGAAGACAGGGTGATGGAGGAGATTCCATGTGAAATTTATGTTAGAGGAAGGGAAGACACAGCACAAGGTTCATTATCTATTGACTTTTGACTTCCTGGTGAAGGTGGTGTCAGTGTATAGACAAGATGCTTGTGTACAATGACAGTGTATATATTAAAAGTGTACCATATGCAGCGTGTGAGATGCACACACTTTTAGCTTATTATACTTCATTCAAACAAACAAACGTCATCATAACTAATTCTTGCTGAAAAATGGTGGATTTCCTCCCATCTTCCCAAGCTACCTATCTAGTGGAGGAGTAAGACAAGAGACTTTGCATGGAAATTATAAGATAGGATATTGGAAGAAAAAACCCTACAACTACTAATCATTGAACACTGGAAACAATGGTTACTATTCTCTTCCTCATACCATTTTTCTCTTCTTTAGACGTCTGCTTTTCAAGACAATTTTAATACCTCACTTGCATAAATAAAAGTAGTTAAGTGCACCACGTGTATGTCAACATAGGTGTCTTATTGTATTTGTCAAATTGAAAGTAGAGTTAGTGTTAAGTGCCAGTTGAGTCTCAAGAATTATGTTACAGCCATCTGTTTCACTTGCCTACCATTTATATTGCCTTTTAACAATCAGTTCCTCACTGTGCTTTGTGAGAAATAAGTGAAAAGGGTTACTGCCTTTTAAAAATATTGAGTTATATTTTAGTACATTTGGAAGTATATAATCTTTGCAGCTTTTGGTTAAAACACAAATGAGTAGTTGTGTTATTCTAGATGCAGACTTTTACAACAGTTTTCTTTCAAGAAGGTTTAGGGTTCTAAAATATTCTGCCATATATTACAGCTCCATATGGCACACTGATTTCACAGCTCTGTACTTAGGAAACAATTTTGTGCCTGCGTTTTCCAAGTATTTACATAAATAGACTGTACTGTACAGTTGTCTCTTAAAATAGCCTTTTACTCCTTGTTGCAGCCAATGTTCCCTACTGAAATCAGTGATGATACTTTTAGCTCATGTCCTACTTGCCTGAAGAGAACTGCTCTGAGGTCTGTGATCACCAGCTCTGTGAAGATACTGGAATCAAAGGGAAGTCACAAAGCAACTCCTATTAACCCTTATGGAACCCTTCCTGTGCCCCTTGTTTCCACTTGCAAATTGCACATTTCATACCTTTTTTAATGGTGGTTTGGACCTAATTTTAAAATTTTTACAATATAAAAATTTTTTAAAATATATTCTCATTGTGGTTTTTAAAGTTTTTATATAGTGTGATACTGTACAGACTATTTATTATCTCAAAATCCAGCACCTGCACAGCAGGCTTGTTTCATTGGCCACCTTAGCAGCTCTGAGTAACACACAGTCACTGCTGCACACATCACAGTTTGCCAAGGATACTTGTCAGGACTTCCACATTAGCCTACTTTTTATTCCTTGGTTGGTGTGAGCTTATTTCAGAATTTTGTTTACAGAAACCTCTCACTGAAGTTGATCTGCAGCTTGCACTGGGCATAGCCTGTGTTTTACAGATGTCAGAGTGTAGCATTTGTTGTGCTGACTGTAGTACAAACAAAAAAAATCATCTTAGTATACAACTAGCAATTGAAAAATCTTTTCTTTAAAAGATGAACAACAGCTTCAAAGATTTTTCATTAGAATGACAAAGAATTTTGGGGTTCTTTTTTTACAAATGCTTAGAATGTATGGCATTTCAGGGGAAAAAAAAAAAAAAAAGCAGAGATTGAGTTTCTTCAACACTTTCCAATTTCAAAATTAACTCTATCTGATGCCTAGAAAGAACCTAATCAAAACCTCATATACCAGACATGCACGGCAGTATCCTGGTGTCAGTTTTTGTGCTGGTCCCAAAAAGTATTTCAATTTGAAGGAATGAAAATGGGCATTATTTTAAAATGCACTTCATGTAGAAGATGTGTTAAAAAAAAAAATCTAGTAAAGTTTGACTTGAGAATTTTTGAATATTTAATTAAAACATTAGATTTCATTAGCTCTCTTTAGTTTCAGTAATAAATACCTCACCATAACCAGTAAGACTCAGAATGTTACTTGTGAAAGTTCCAGATTCTTTCTACTAGTATGTAGTTTTACACAGGTCATTTTTATCCATATAACTTTTGTAAAGTGCTAGGTTTGTGTCATTAAAATTTCTTTTTATGCAGTATTTATCCATGTGATAAAAATAACATGATCTCTACTCTTCCCTAAGTCACTTTGTCTCTGAACAGCAAACCTGTGCTCACAAAACAACAGCGAGCCTGCTGAGCCCAGGTCTGTGGAGAAAAGGGAAAAGCTCTGCTGAAGGAGCTCCCAAGTGCTTGGATGGCTTTCAGTCTGTCCTGACTTCCCAACCCCATGGACAGATAAAGGTGCTTTTTGGTTACCCCAGAGCACACAGGGGAGGGTCCCAAAGCCAGGCATGTCTTTCCAGCTTCACTTCTCCTGCTCTCCCCAAGTGCAGCTTCACGAGCTTTACTTTCCTCCCCCTTCTCTACTGTCTATTCTGGCTTGTTGTCTTTAGGATATAAGTCACGACACTCCTGCCCAGGTAACACCTGCTCCAGATTCCCAACACAGCAGAACTTCCCCTGGAGGGACCTTTCCTGTGTTACTGCAGCAGCAAACCCAGCCCTTACTGTGGCAATAGCTGTACACAACCCCAGAGGAATAATGATTTCTCTAGGCTTCTAGAAATAGTAATGGCAAGAAAATGAAGTATTGGTGCAAAGTGAAATTAACATTGAACCTAAAATTCTGAAAGGAAAACCTGTGCACAGTAGTTTAAAAAAATCATAATGCCTACCCACCCGTCACAGTGTTGGGTTCAGTTATTTAGCTGGGCTCTAAGAAATGAGGGGTAACTATCAAAACTATAATTCCACTGTAATAAATTCCTTTCACTACAGAAGAAAACCTGAGTGGACTGATTGGCATCACTCAGAGTACAAAAAGTGACACTTTCAGCAAAGGAATCTAGTGTTGGATTTGCAGTCTCTGGTTGAAGCTGATGTTGTGGCCTTCAAACTTCTTTTGCATTAGTGAAAAATGCCACTGCTGTTATTCATGCAATATCTAAGTACTGTGAGCCTTCTTCCTCCATCTGAAATTCATACATTTCCAGCAGCATCCTGATTTTGCACTCAATTGTACCCATATCTGCAATCCCTCTGTTAACACTGAATGCTCATTAGCAAAGATCAGCTCACAGCACACACACTGACCAGGAAAAGACCAACAGCATGAACTACTTTTTGGTATTTATAATTAATTTTTACCTTTTATCATAGTAGCTTAGACAGCAAGCTAGCTAAGAGAAGAGAAGAGGAGGCTCAGAGGTGACCTCAGCACTGTCTGGAACTCCTGAAGGGAAGTTCTGGCCAGGTGGGGGTTGGTCTCTTCTCCCAGGCACTCAGCAATAGGACAAGGGGGCACGAT
>JAWWEV010000022.1:7126385-7152949 GCA_035583235.1 Hafferia zeledoni | reverse complement strand
CTTTTCCAACCCACTGATTCTATGATTCTGTGATGTGAAAGAGGAACTGTGATAAAAATTGTATCAATAAACTCAAAGCCAACATGAGAATAAAAGTGACTGTGAACACGACTCTTGGAGCTCTGAGAGGAGGTGTCTGCATTTACAGCCATGACAACAGTGGTACAGGAAACTCAGGCTTAACACTGTCCTGACTCTGAACTACATCAGTGATCGCAGAAATACCACTTTGTACTTCAAATGCATGAGACTCCCTTGTCTCCTATAGACAAGATGATCCTCATAGTACATACAAATTACAATGCCACATTATAAGAATTACTCTGTCTTTAGTAAATCAATACAAAGAAAGGTTGTGAAAAGAACTGCCATTGATTTACAAGAAAAGGTGCTTGTCACGTGAACACTCCACAGAATTTTAAGCCATTAAAATACCCTTTGTTTTGTTTTTTACTTCATACAAAGAATTCTGTGCATTATCAGCAAAGCTGCTACATGAAAAAAGGCTTGCCTTATTTACAAAAAATTAGTCCTTAAATAAGGTTCTCATATCATTAATCATGACACTGAAGTTTCCAAACTATTTTTAAGAATAATCCTCTATCTGAAAGGATACCAACAGCACAAACAGGGGGGGGGGAAAAAAAAAAAAAGGGAAAAAATTAACAATCTTGGCACCTATACCCAGGAAGCCAAGAGTAAAGTACTGCTTGAAATGGAACAGCTTCATTCATGTGGCTATACCAAAGCATATCTACAGTTTGACCTTTCTGTATGGTCAGGCTCTGTATCTGTTCACAGTAAAACTCAGTCAAAGCCATTTACTTTTCCATGTCCTTATTTCAGAGTTTATGCAAAGCCTTATGATTTCTCAGAAGGTCTGTAGACTGTTTATCAAAACAAGATTCCTAATCCTAATTCCTGAAAGATAAGCTGATTTTACACTGAGATCACACTGCTAAAACTGAATATTAATTATCATGGGAGAAAGGATTGTAAAAGGAAAAACCTGGATGAGTTAATTCCTGCTTTGAAAATGAGTATTTACAGCATATATCTCAATCTAACAATATAAAAGCTAGTATCTTCAAGGCTTCTGTTCCTGTGGTGTGTAATACCCATCTCTCTACAGCATAAATCTCCCCTATAAATACACAATCACATGCCAATATGCTGGAATATGTGGTTCTGTATCACCATGGAACTGCAAATTTATTTCCATGTTCAGATTCCTTTGCTACACTCCGTTTTACACAATCAGCTTAACAAAAGTCTTTTCCCATCTGTTTCATAGATCAACAACAGTAATTTCTGAATAGTCAACTTGTTCCCTCTTATCTTGCTATTGAAGATAATCTACCATATACCAGATAAAACAGCTTAGTTTTTATAAGCCTGTTCTTACAGAGCCAGGCTCAGGAAAAACAAAGTAAGAACTTGATGCCTTTGTATATCTTTCCCCTACTATCCCATAATTTATGGTAAGGACTTGCATAGTGGAGAAACACACAAAAACTTCATGCCAAATTGTGTTCAAGAAAAAACAAAGTCTTGAAAGAAACCAAATAATCCGTACCTGAGACAAACACACCTCAAAATTGAAAATAATTTGCTGTTTTGGAATCTGAAGGGTATAAGCTGTCAGTGTACTCAAAAGATGCACATCTCACCGTCCTCTCTGAACAACCAGTTCCCATCCCAAACACAGATTTTCTAGACATCTTTAAAGTGTCCAAATTTATTTCACTATTTTATCAATTCATATGCAAATATAAGCATATTACATCCTATATTAGCCTCACAGTTCATTATCACCTACATGAAGTTGCTTCTGCCTTCCTTCCAAATGTATTTAGGAGCAGTAATTACATTGCATAATATTTCTGCTTCAACCACAGCATTTCTGACTTCAAGCACTGTGTTAATTCTGAGACGAGACTGCAGCTTATTTTTCACTGAAGAAGTAAGAAACTACAAAGAAAACTCTAAGCTCACAAGATTATCTCCTTGACCTAAAATGAACGTGGCTAAACTGGAACAGAGTATATCAATGCTCTAAAACTCAAGATTTAGTATTTTATAGGGAAGTAATATCAGAATTCGAAGGCCTATGTTGTTTTGTGAGAGGATTTAGTTGCCCTGGTTTGCTCATAACACTTGTCTTTAAGAGCTACTCCATTCACCTGTGAGTAACACAGGAATCCAGGGCTTGAGGGGTTTGCAGAGACAGGAGAGGAGTTGAGAAATAAAGAATTCTTTGTTTAAAATGCCAAACAGGAAACAATACAATATTAACCACCAGACATTTCTGATAGTGTGTAACTAACCCTTCAATGCAGTCAAAATACTCTCCAGGTAATAAAGCCCACAATTCCACCTATATTTTAGGTTCCCTCTTTTCAGTAAAGACCCTGATACTCCTAATAATTTGGAAAAGGCAGCTATTAGTACTGAGTTTACTGGCTAACATTCACAGTGACTTCTGATTTTGAGAGAAAAAGATGATCTGGTGATTAATGGAGCTGGGAAAAGCGGAAAATACTCTTGAAAGCAATTATGAGATAAAAGATTCTTAGAAAGATAAGTCAATAAATCCCAAGTCTCTTAACCATTGTAATCAATCTTCTATTTGTAAGGAACAAACAGCCAAGGTACACAAGGAATACCACTCATTACTGGCTCTGTATGTTTAATAACCCAACAGAGCAATTGAAGGCCTGAGGCCAAGTCAAATAATTTTAATCTTTCTGTAGTAATGAAAAACAAAGAGCTCTAGTAGAGTGAAGATGTTTGTTTTGCACTTACCAGAGGCAAAGGATTCTGCACAGGCCATTTAATCTTCTGTCATCATTAAGTGTTATCTTTAACAGTAAAGGGAATTCTGGAATATAAAAGAACAGCACAAAACATCTATGTACAATTCAATTGTATAGCAAGGAAACCAAACAGAACACATACTTAAAATAATCTCTCACAGTAGGTACTTTTAGAGCTCTCTAGGACTCTTAAGGTTATCACATTCTCCCAGACACTTCTCTGCATTTTGTCTGTGTTGACAGATTCTAACACAAGCTCTCAAAAGTTAAATCTGTGCAAGAGAAATAGCAATGAAGGCAAACTAAGTTCTTTGCCTTTAAGATCCAGAACTAATAAAGCTGCAGACCTGGAAAACATCACTGTACTGTCCTTTCCTCAGCAGAGTAAACACAATAACAGATATTAGTATAAGGAAAAGACATCCTTTACTTGAACTACCAGAATCCAACCATGACTTACTAATTGTTCAAGCACACATTTTGGGTGTTTGTTACTTCATCTGGTTGTTTTTAATTATGGTTCCAACTTTGCTTTAATTATTAGCACTGTAAGATAGAACATTCTCTAAAGCAAATGTGGGGGTTTTGCCCACAGAGAGTTAAATAAGTAGATTTAAATATTGCATACTAATTATAAAATACCTGGGTTTCATTTATTAAAGCATAAAAAGCTGCATTTCATACATTCATGGAACAGTTTACGTTACAAGTCACCAGATGTGTAACATCAGGATTTAATGACATTTCAGCACCACCTGTGACACTGCTGCACCTCCCAAACACTAATGCTCAGCTAGAGAAATAAAAACCACAAACCCACTTCGTTTTCAGGACTCTCTCATCCCCTCAGGATCACAACTAAAGGCTACCAACTGTTCTTTAGCAACAGTACTAAACATGCAGCTCAAGCTAAAGTAGCCCTCAAGGCTTAGGGGAACATTAACAAAAGTAGAAAATAGAAGGTGTTTCTACATTATTTTCTGATAGGCATCATTTAAAACCAAACTAAAATACACAAGGTGACCAAACAAGGACTGCTAAGGGAAATACATGTAATTGAATTTAGTTTTATGTGAATCAGAACTGGAGGTCAAGGCTTATCTTTACCATAGGACTACACAGAAATGAATCTTGAAAAAAAACTACAAGGTAAGGAACAGTCACTTCATGTTTACAGTATAATGAAAAATTATTTCTGGAAAACTGCAAGAAAATGCAGTTTGCTTGGTTGCCTTGTCGAGTTACAAAGAGCACTGACAATGACTGAAGGAAGTGGCAGAAAGCCAGACCTGTCTCAAAGCAGAACAACTTGTCTGTGTGTTCGAGGATATAGTAACCAGCCCTCTGCTTGCCAACCATGGGCTACCCCTCTCTCCTTTCACCAGGGAAGCACTTTCAGTACTGGTGGGACAGCGCCTGAAATGAGTGACAATCCTGCCCCTGGGCCCCAGGCCAGCCTCAGCAGAAATACCAGTACAATAGATCCAGGGGGAAAAGGATATGGCTTTGACTCCCTTCAGACAGGAGTCAAATCCCAGGGTCTAATACAAAGTCCAGCAGATTGGTTGAATAAACATCCCAAACATCTGACAGCCTCCCAAGGAGCAGGGTCTGGATGCCCTGGGAACAGCAGACATCAGCTCCATTGAACATAACTGAAATACTTTGCAGCACTGAACCACACTCAAGTTGAAAGACTTCAAGACAGATCCAAACATCTAGAGTGCTATTTTGAAGGGTAATTCATTAGGTTAGTGATTCTATTGATTAACAGCAAACCCTTGTTATTAAGGTCAGATGTGTGTATTGATTTCTTTTCCTTTTAAAGAAGACTTTGTATGAATATTAATGGGCAATGCCTTGAATTGAAGAACTGAAAGTCGACGTAGCAAACTAAATCAAACCAGATTCTCTGTTCTCAGCAGCCAAGCTACATAAGCAAAATGCCACATCTGATCTAATGCTTATTTCTACTATTTTTCAAAGGATTTTGGAAGAAAATCTTTGTCATAAGCTCTTACATAAAGCAAAAGCTAGGCAAGAAAATATGAAAGAAAGGTTAAGTTACAAAAGTACCAGAACAGATGCTACACAATCACAGCCTACAAAGGGCTGAAAAATTGAATTGTGTATGTAACCCAAGGCATAACTCACATGCCTCTCTAACACCAACATAAAGCTGAAAATTGAAAATGGGTTTACTTTTCTAGAGCTCAGAAACACCACAGCATTATTGGAACACCACAGTCTTCGAGTGCACCATTTGTCTCATTTATTACCAGTGAAGTTTATCACCCATCCATGGGTCCAATTTCCCTGACACCACTGAAGGTTTTATGCTGTAACAGTGATGCAGAGATGCATCACTCATGATCCTGATGGTGCATAAAGTAGATCAAATGCCAAGTTCTTCATTTCTAGTGCAAAAAACCCCTCTTAAGCACAGCAAATCTGATTATTCAAGAATATTGTCCTCTTTAGCCTGCTCCAGCAGCAAACATTTAAAAAACCAACTAAGCCTATTTTCTCATCAGATGGGGCCATGTGTCCAGTGATGTCCGTGCACAGCACCTCTCAACAAATGCATCTTCATTAGTTTCACATCAGTTTGAGCTCAAACAGCAGCACCCTCAGACTGAACATGCTGCCAGGCCTGCCAGCTCTGCTCTTTCCTACAGCATTACCATCCATTAAAGCTGCTGATTATGACATTACTTTCTATCCTTGACCAACAGCTCAGTGACTACTGCTGTCTGCATGCAGATAATAATTCATATTCCCACTCAAACATAAGAAAGTGCCATGTTATGTTCCTAGAGCAGTTATTTAAAATACTGACCCATTAATACCTGTGGCAAATAGGGGAGACAATCTGCTAAACACTTATCCAGCAGCTCTGTAAGAATGCACATATATAACTGAAAATATGTATATTTTCGTCTTGGATAACCTAAATTAAAAAAAAATTATGTGTACAGGAGGGAAAAAAGGATACTATGGAAAATATAACAAAGGAGTTAGTTATTTCTTGTTTTATTAACAGCTTACTACCAGCATTAAAGATGAATAATGTAGGGCTATCTAGAAACTGGATGTTCAAACAACTGAAGAGAGTAAAGTTTGAACAACCCATCCCATCAATCTTCAGACAAACAAATTAGGGTACATTACTGTCACAGCTTTTGCTTGACATGGTTTCAGATTTTAATCCAGTTATGTGGAAAACTTTGGGAACATCAAAGAAATAACTTCCCCCACCCCCTGCAAACACAAAGAAGTGAAAAGGTTTTTTCATAAATCCTTTATGCTGGATACAGAGCTCATACAGAGGGAAAAAGAACATAAAAAAATTGTTTCTCTAAATTCTGACTTACTCTGGGAGAAGGAATGATGCCTCAATTACACCCCTACCAAACAGAGGCTTTTAGAAAATTCTTTCACTAGACAGCAGTTCACTGAATTGCTACATTAGTGCACATTTCAGGCTTTGAAGTCAGGGGGCCAAAGCAGAAATGAAGCAAGAAAAAAGGCATGCCATGCCCCCTTTACAATTACATTAATGATTTCTCCCATCTCTGTCAAAAGGTTATTTACTGTATCCAGGTTTCTCATTCTCCTAACAAGACTGAGTGGGGAGACAAGATAAATACTTATTTCATTTACAGAAGTTGTATATCTCACTTATTTCATTAGACCTGTCACAACTTACAGTGGTCAAAGGAAGAGCAAAACTCTCTTTACATCCTGATAAGCACACAAATGAAAGGCTTCTGTGCCTAAATGAAGGGTGACCAAAGCACCCCGAGGGCAAAACCAACAGGCAAAAAACAAACAGGAAAAACTGTCATAGCGTTACCATGGAAGGAGGGTCTCATCAGTCAAATACCCAGTTCCTACAGCCATTACACCTGCGGGCTCAGAAATCAATTAGTAAAGGTCAGGAGTAAAGGGGCATCTATGTTTGTGCCTTTCTACATCAACTATTGCAATGGTTTCAAGATTACTTTTGTCTGCAAATGTGGGCTGGAATTTTAAGCACACATCTACTACAATCATAAAAAAATAATACAGGTTAGATGGAGATAAGATGAAGTCAAGTTCCAAAAGACAGAACAATAACTCTTCTCTCAGCAGTCATGGGTTTTCCTCCAAATTCAGCCACTGTTAACTGTATTTTCTTGGTTGAATCCTCTGAGATCAAGGGATCCAGTTTGTCTACTAATTTAATGGATGCAGTAATAAAATGTAACTGTCTGCCCCAAATATTACCAATAGTGTTACCAATGCTAGTTGTCTATAAAACTCAGTTTTGTTTCCAAATGTTACAGCAGATTGAACTATTCACCTTGGGCTTTTCAGCTTCAGACTGTTGTGTTCCTGAAACAAGACATGCACAATCACTGAAAGGAATCTGCATTCTCCTCATTATATTTTCCACAAAACGAGATTGTGGCAATTTGCCAGAGCTACTTTCCCAGCATAGAAAAAAAAACAAAACTCAAAACAACGAAGAAAGAGGAGTATTAAAAAACCACATACTAATAAGTACTTCATCTAGGCTAGAGGGAAAGGCAATAAAAACCAGGAGCACACTGAAGTTACCCAGTTACCAAGTACCATCTTCCACTTTGATACATACGATTACCTCCTGTTGTCTCTGGGCAAAGTGCACTGCTCTCATTTGTGCTGAAAAAATAAAATTGTTTTGTGGCATATAAGGAACAAGGAGCAGAACAAAATGTGACCACAATGCCCCCTTCATGGTGCAGGGCATGGTGCTTCTAACAAGTCTCAGTCACAGGAATCTACAACTACAAGAAACAAAAAGACAGGTCTGGGGATAAAGTAATTAACACAAGATCTCTTTAAAATTAAATTTAAAACAATCCAAAATAAACAACCAAAACAGCAAGTAAGGAAATATAACTTTCTGCCACAAAGTTAAGGTATCTGAAGACATCAGCAGGATCCTGACCATACAGGTATCACATCTTGGCTACTTTTTCTTTTATCCAGATCCTGAAATATGAGACAGTGGAGTGCATTTATTAATGAGTAAATTATATTTAGATTAAAAAAAAATTAGAAGTCACTATCCTCACAAATCTGCAAATACAGCCAGTCCGTTAGTGGGAGGTGTTTTCAGTTTGGGTGCAGGCAGAACCTGGCACTTGCTGCGGTGGGGATTGTGCTGACAGCAGCTTTGGGCAGCCTGGGAACAGGTGATGGTCATTGCTCGGGCCTTGTTCTTCCAGAGCAAACAACTGTAAACAAATTGCTGCTTAAACTGCCGTTCCCTGGCCAAGAGCTCACTCGTGACATCTGGGTTTGGGCACAGTCCCTCCCACTTCGAATGCAGATGATACCAGAAATGGGAAAGAAAAACGGAGTCACAAAATAGGTGAAACTGTTCTGATGCAGAAAGGAATGACAAAACTGTTGTGGAATTCTTGGTGAATTGTGTTTCATTGGTCTTTCAGAAGCAAAAGGAAACCCAACACAAAACAGAGAGGGTGGGAAAAAAGAACAAACTCATTTTCTCTGTAGCATCAGCTAAATTTCCCACTTAGTAGTAACTTGGAATTTTGATTCAATTTAAATCAACATAATGCCATACAGGTTGGAATGGTCACAGAAAATGGCAGCAAGGGGTAGTGACTATACTTGATATTAAATTGAAATGTCTCACTTTGCTGGCTTAGATCTATTAATTGATTTTTTTTTTTAAATCTATTGTTTTTAAACTTATGCTCAGCTCTTCTCTAAATGTATGCCCAGTCATCTCTTAGGCAGAAAGTAAAAGCAGCAGTTCCAGCAAGAGGGTAAGTTTTAGGTTACAATACTGAACAAAACACACAGCCCATTCCCTGATGAAAAAAAAGGCTGGTAACACTGCAAGAAAAAAGCATCTTAGTAATGGTTTATTTAAAGCCTCCAAGAAGAGTCTGCTTTGGTAGGAACTAAGCAGAAAATTAGAGAAAATGGAAACAAATACTTCATTTATACCTGTGGCTATGAAAGCAGATTAAGAAAAGAAGATGAAAGGCTGCAAGTTCCACTGCTGCGTATCCTGAGCCACAACAGGCTCAAAAGGCTACACACACATTTTTGCTCTCACAGGGGAAGAGAGGACTAGAATAGAAATTCTAAACTCCACAGACAATTCCTATCCTTTCAAAACATGGCACAATGACAGATTTTTTTGTTTTTCTTAAGTAAATACCAAGAGGACAGATGAATAAACTAAATATATAACAGATTTTAAACTGCTCTAGTGTTGGAAACATTTGAGGATTGTTACTCTTAGAGCAACCTCAGAAGTACATAAAATTTAGTATACATAATTTTCAAGCCCCTCTACATTTGTTGCTAGTGACATGACATTCAAATACAAGACAGTGTAATAATTAAAGTTTGAATCAATTAAGGTAATTACGTTTCTTTCAGTTGCAGAAGCCGAATGCTTGACAAGAGATAAGGGATATATCACGACTTACTCAGCTGAGCAGTTGTGTAATCAATTCATCTTTGAATCTGGTCATATCAGTAACAACTGTGTAGAAACAAGGAGTATTTATGATAAATGAAACACTCTTTTTTTTATAAAAACTCGATGTTCTAGCCAAAGAGAAGAAGGAGCTCCAGGTGTGGGCAAAGAAGGTGCTGCCTGTTGTGGAGGCTGTTGGAGGCAGCAAACCTGCAATGGAGCTGCCACCTCCCATATGTGCATGTGGTGAACTCTACAGAGCCCCTGACTGGTTTATTTGGGGGGTTTTTCACTGCTCAGAGGTTCTTCACTCTTCCAGGGTCTCAAGCCTTAGAGGCTCTAAGCAGTCATTCTATAGGATGCCTCCACTTCCATATGGAAAATAAGCTCTAAAAACCTGCTTTCTCTCTTTCCACAGGATCATGGAATAACGCGTAAGGAAAAGTGTATTACGAAAGCAAACCAAACAAACAAACAAAAAACCCAAACAAACTTTTCACCCACATCTTTCTGCTTTTGGGAGCCCAGCAGGAGGGGGTTCTACAGAGAGCAGAAGGAAGATTGGCACAGGACAGAGCTGTCTTCTCTTGTCAGCAGGGCCCACATTGCCCCGTTCTACTCACACCTGCACCACCAAGTATGAGGCCACAGGGCTACTTCTTTTTGAGGTGTATCAGTGATGCTTTGCTCATGTGTTTTTGTCACAGTTTGCATTCTTTTTCCTGTGAAAAACTGCCTCTGGATTATACTCTATTAAATGAAAATACTGTGACTACTGTGAGCCATTTCTAGCAAATGTTACCAATGCTGCTCTAATACAGTTATAATAGAGCATTTCCCATCACTGTTACTTTGAAAATTTTGATTGCAGACAACCCTAACAGAACAAGTCTGTCTCAATGCTACTTTAACCAACCTTAAAACATAAGGTTTGGAGATAGTTGAATATCCCAGCCTTTGTTTTGGCAAAGCACCATATATCACATCAGTCCAAGTTGTGCACTGTGAACAATATATCCTAAGCCCTGCAACCCCAAAATACACATGTTTTAAAGCAAAAGTGGATGAAACCAGACCTTTTGCTATTTGTCTGTGTTTTCTTCTCTGGAGTCAGCATTATTTACAGATAAGCTACAAACAATAGAGGCAATAAAAAGAAAGCTGAACTAACAAAGCACTTGACAGTAAACTCCTTATCACCAAGAGCTGTACCCTCTCCCTCCCTGTGTCAGCCAAGTTAAAGCAGATCTAGAATTTATAGGATGCTGGCAAAAACACTTTGGAGATTTCAAACATGACAGTTGCCAAAGTCCACACAGGGCAGAAAGATGTGATCATTATCTGTGCAAGTCAGCTGGAGGAAGGTACCCAGAATAGGCAGTGAGAGGAGACAGGGCTGCAGAGTCAGCTCACAGCAGACCCTGCTGGCCCAGCTTTCCCAGCTGGTGTAGCAGCGACTGACAGCACTACAGAAAATAAAACATCACCATGTTGGGGGTCAAGCTGCTTTCCTCCTCTGGGATATGCACTCAGATTTGGAAGAGGCAGAAAATAAATATATGAGAAGGTAATTGTAGCATTTATCTATGGATATCTCAGACTTGGATGATGCAATCCTGTGAGTAGCTTTCAGTACAGTGGCTGTTTTAACCTCTGATAATATAAAAGCCCTCTACTACACAACTGATCTTGCTGTTCCCCTGAAGCAGTCACTTCAAGAAGTTTGAATTCAAACCCACAAATATTTCTACAAACAGGAATTGCCTTTTAGCATATAAAGTTGTCAAGACAATGGGGACTAACAAAGCATTAATGGGTTTCTGAATGTATTTGATTTATAGTCTGAAGCTATTCCTATAATCACCAACAGAATTTTTGTTAGAAAAACAGCTCCTGTTCTGTGCTGCCACACAACCTTAAAAGGACACAGATGCAACCACTGAGGCACCTTCCATGCTAGTTTTTTAATAGAAAGTTAGAGAGGATGTTTGGTCCTTTTCAATAATTTTTACTTCACTCACTCAGCTATCAGATCAGCAGGACACTTTCAGCACTAATGAATGTAGTGCTGTGTTGCACACACCTGTCCCTGGGATAGTTTGGAATAAAAAAAAACCAAAAAGCTTAGAACACCAAGGGAATCCTGTTAAATCAGAAAGATGTATTAGCCTTGAAGTCTTCCAGGATGTTATCTCAGAACCAATTCACAGACAAAGGTCAGAAAAGCAGTAATAAGTTTGCCCTGAAACTGTTGAGCAAGGAAGACTGTAAGACTGTAATTTAGACAATGTTAAATCAGACAGTACTGCCTTACAGAAATGCTTTTTAAATTTTAAAAGTATAATTGAAACCAACATTTCAGTTACTTTTCCAAATGCTCATAAATCCTCATGCATTTACAAAAGCACTAATCATCACTGCTGGTTTGCCTTTTATCAAATCTATGAAAGGCAATTTTTGTTAGAATGACATGAGACATGTGAGCTTACATGTGCACAGGCACATGTCTAGACTCCTGAAACCCAGCCCTAATTAAATTTCTTGTTTATGTGCTCTACCTCTGCACTCTGTTCTCAGTGCCCTTCAATCCATTTTAGCCACCAGTTTATTCCTTTGTTGTTTCCTGGGGCTTACAGGGAGGATGAAAGAAACACACTCCGTTCTTCCAGCGTTTATACTGGTTGATGAATGCAGAACAAAGAAATTAGTAAGAAATTCTTGTATGCTTTTGAAGACTCCAAGGCCTTGCCAGCTACATTTCCTCCACTGTTGTGTGATTTCTTGTGCTACCTATTTAAAGGATAACACAAAATTTAACGCTGCACTGAATAATGACAGTACAATAAGAGATATCACTGTGCAACTTGGAGTCCTTAAGTCAACTAGAGCATGACTTTGTTCCAGAATATTTTTAACTGGAATTAACACTAATACAGTGTTGGCCTAAATTCTGGCCCCTGAGTATAAGAACTAACACAAAAATGAAACCAAAGATTTTCAGCTTAATAAATAGAAGCAAGTGCAACAGCAGAAAAACACGTCCTGATTCATCAATGGAGAAGGACACTGAAAACTGAGAAGCTCCTTACACAGTTCAGGAGTTGACCCATATTTATTAGAAATATGATCATTCAGCTCTGGAACTTACTTAAGGCCAAGAGTTGAGCACATCAAGAGCGTTTGACTGAAAGCAAAATATTCATCAATGTAAGTGGGTAGTGAAGTGTCTAACAATTTAAGGTGCAAATTTTAAGTCCCCAAATGTTATACAAAGCAACCATTATTGAAAGCTTCTAGAAATTTGTGAAGGTCAAAAAACTACACGATCCCAGCTATGGGAAAGAAAACTGGAATACTTTATTGAACACTTGACCACATTTTGAGGTTTCAGGGAGACATATGCTTATAGGTAGGAAGGGTTATGGTAATTTCTGGAATCTATGCAGGGAAGATAGCAAAGTGTTTACAACACAATCTGATAACATTCATTCTAGACTCCTTTCTTATGTTAAGGCAGGAGACAGCTTATCTTCACAAGCAGAGCAAACACAGACTTCTGTCTTTGGTGATGGAATTTTCTTCATCTCTAAATTTCTAGAATGCCACAGAAATTCAGCATGAAAAAAGCAAATCTTGAATGACCTCTTATTAAACAGTGTCTCTCCTCACAAGTAGCCTCCTGATAGCAGGTTGACAATGCCTTAACCAGGTCTTACAGGTGAAGTTCAGCTCTACAAGATATCAGTAAATTCCATGCACCAGGTGGAGTTGACACAGAATTTAAGAGGCACAGGAGTCCTGCGTCACCTTCCTGCTCAGGAATCAATTTTGCCTTAACGTACAAAGCAAACTCCAGTGAAAGAAAGGTTATCACACAGTATTTAAAAGGAAATATGACATTCAGAAAAGAGTAAATATCATCATAATCTCTATAGTATTCACCTCCTCACTAAGCTGAAAATGGGTAGGAGAGCTGTCAGTTCACTGGAGTTTGCATAATACACGTAACAGGTACACAATTACACTTATTTGCATATGAAATCCAATTTTTCTGCATAAAGAAGTTCTACATACAATCCCAGATCACTTATTTCTTTGTTGTACAGAAAAAAAAAAGAAAAAGATGAAAAAGGATTCTAGGACAATCTTTCTTCCCAGAGACACCAAGGATCTTCAGATGCCAGAAATGATCTTAAGACTTTGAGCATTTTTCCATTGTTCAGACTAACCACAAGAAATGAAGGCAAAGAATCACCAGATAATGAGTTATTTAAATTACATGAAACACATTATTGGGTTGACACAAGCAAGGTTTTGTACTACATGTAGAAAAAGATTATATAAAATTATATCTTAGATTTATGTCAAGGGGAAGATGTTTAGATTCTATTACATTTGTGCCTGTTTTGCAATGTAACTGTGATAATTACCAAGTTTCCTGCACCACACTTGATGCAGTACCTGATCTGTTGTTAAAAATTCTGTTTTTAAAAGACTAGCAAGCTCGAATTACGTTTTAGCATTGAAATAAAAGCTTAAGATTCAGCACAGAATTTAAAGTCCACTAATAAACTAGACAAACACCACATTCAGAAGTATTTTCAAGAAAAGGAGAGCTGCTAATCAGTCTGGCACTGTATTTAAATCTCTCTTAAAAATGCAGGTACTTTTTCCCCCGTAAGCATCTATAGGTAATAATATAAAGCTAATTTCTGGGACATATGCATATTATAAATATTTTGCTTATTGGTTTTAATATACAACACCAGTAGCTCTACAGATCTGGATTTTTCATTTAAAATTTTCAGCACTTTTGCCTTCCTCTCTGTGCTATTCCTCATGTTTCCTGGTTTGTTTTTGAACCCATTTCAGTGCATTTTAAAGCAGGTTGATGTGCATTAATGTGTACATTTATCCAAAGCTAAATTACATACTGCAAAATACCTGGCACATTTTTGATTTTCCTTTTCTCATTTTTATGGATGTCTAGTTTGACTGACAACTTGCATATGGAACCTGCTAAATTCCTGGGCACCAAACCAGCTGAGTGTTTTTCACCAGTGCAGGCAAAATTCAACCCTGCAATAGAGCAATAAAAGGCAAAGGTCAGGAGGGGGAGTTGGTGGCCAGAGCTGCCTCTTGCCCTGTCATTCCCCACCATTTCCTGGGGACACTGAGCCATCACCCCTTGATTCCTGCAGCTACACAACCCCACAAAAGGTGGCAGCCTTCCTTTTGCTTTTTGATCCCCTAATTATGCAGTTAGGGATACTTCATTTGCCCCAAAATTTTAGCATAAATTCTTCTTAGGTTTACAGTCCAATTCATACCCATCACAACCTCAAGACTGAGAAGAACTGGCAAGAGGAGTTCTAGCCACTATTTTCAGTGTAGGTTTGATCAATTCAGACCCTGTTGGAAGGAACAGGCCAATTCTCTCTGTGTGATGTAAAGAGCACATATATCAAATTTATTAATTTTCCTTGAAGCAGCCAAGGGGGAACACTTCAACACAGGTACATATTCCTATGAGCAAGGACAAAAGACAGCACAGACCAGTGCTTGGAGTAGCAGGACTGAACCCAAGAAATATTCACCAGGTTCATTTCTCCTCCAAAGACTTCCTGTATCTTATCATGCATAAAACAAGAAATATTACTTATTGCCTAAGCCATGACAATATTTTACCAATTAATAAGATGGTTAGGTGCAAATTTTTGCTTTTTGGAACGTACATACAAAATGTCTTAGCTGCAAACTCGAATTTTGCTTTAGTAGAGGGAAACTAGACTGTCATCTTTGAAATCAAGAGTGGAAGTATCATTTAGCTGTTGAATCCTTCTCATACTTCATGTAAAAATGTAAAATAGTTCAATCCTCCCTTCCCCATTATTACCTCCAGCAAAATTTTAATCTGAACAGTGTTAACATGAATTTATATCAGCCATGTATAGGTTAGAGAATTCAAATTAATAGATGTATTTTTACTGGAAGGAAAATGGGAGTAAAGTAAGACAGAACAGATACATATGATGTAAGTCTTGCTATTACTATCCATGGTGATATTGGTTCAGAGTGGAGAATGAAGCTGACTGTTCTGAAAAATAAGTTATTTGCTACTTGGGTAGAAGTGTTGGGAATCTTAGTGCACAAATCTAAGGAGCTTTCTGTAACTGTTCAGGATAGCAGCAGACAGTAGGTTTAAAATCCCAGTTCAGAGGAGAGAGGGAAACCAAACCAGTCTGCTATGAATTCTCAGCTCTTTAGGACACCACAGACCTGAGAGAAGCATTTACTCAATGTGTAGAAACCCCTAAATATTCAGTTGCTTGTAAAGCTCCCTACAACCCACCTCACCACTCTCTGCTTTGAGCAATTGGCCAATACATTAGTCCCAGGCCAAGGTTCTCATGGTTTACCTCATGAGCAAGAGCCAGCCTACATTACATACTCAACATTCAGTTCAGCTGAGTAATTTCATCTCTGCTCAGCAGAGGTAAAGAACTAAGAAAAGGCACTGCTGGCCAACTAGCAGGGGGAAAAA
This sequence comes from Hafferia zeledoni, assembly GCA_035583235.1. Taxonomy (NCBI): domain Eukaryota; kingdom Metazoa; phylum Chordata; class Aves; order Passeriformes; family Thamnophilidae; genus Hafferia; species Hafferia zeledoni. The sequence continues at coordinate 7,137,102 of JAWWEV010000022.1, read as the reverse complement.
ACAAAAAAAAAAAAATCACCTACAGGCGTGCTCTGAGCATACTCTAACTCTGCAAGACTTCATGCATCCTGTAGAACAGAAAAAAATCCTTTTTAATATTTATGTAGCTATTAGTTATTTCTACTTTAATACCTAATACTTATCTCTCAGGACTAATCAAGCATATTTTGCTTCCAAAGAACATCTAAACCATTTTCTGAGATGCCTCCTTGTCTATTGATCTCCTCTAGCCATGCCACCCTTCTTTTGGTGCAGTTCTGCCAGCAGTAGGAGGAAACAATTATTTGATTTAGCTCATCTTGCTGTTGTGTTGTAGCCAGGCTCCTTGCTCTCTGTCAGCCCAGAACTGGCACTGAACTCCTACGTGTTGTGGCAGTGCTTGGATGTCCCCTTTGTCACCCAGCATTGGCAGAGATGCTTCCTGCCAGGAGCACTGACTGCTCTGGCCCAGATGTTCCCAGAGCTGACAGGAAAAGGCAGTGCTGGAGGTGGTGTTTGGGAGCTGGAGGGCAGCTGGGCTCATTACTCACTTCTCCATCTGGAAAGAGCACACATTGTTGGAGACCTTCTCCCATCAGGGCATCTTAACGCGGAGATTATCAATGTGCTCAGTGTAACTCAGCTCCTCCCTTAATTGTGAGCATGCCAAAGCCACATACTATAATTGTATTAACTGAGCCAAATCAGCTTGTTTGATTAATTGTGATTGCTTCTGGTTTAGGTAATAGAACTGAGGGAATTAAAGACCCCAAGATTTCAGATTTTTTTCCCCCCTGTATAAAAAGCCCAACTGCTTTAAAGCTTAGTAAGGTAACAACCACTTAGCAACGCACAGCCTGTGTTCCCATATGCTGGTCGAGACGCTGCTCCACGATTCAGTGAACACAGTTAGGAAGCCAGTCTGCAACCACCACTGCACTAGTTCTGGGCTGGAATAGCAAAGTGAAAAGGCACAAATCTGAGCTTCATTTTCATATGGGCTATAAATGCTGGAAGAGTAAAAGCTGACTCTCTTAAAAGGATATATTTTTAACAGCCTGTCCACAGAACCTGAAGTGTCTTGAAATGCTACCTGAGGTGATGCTAACCTACCTACCTACCAAGAAAAATCCTCACAGCCGATCACATATTGTAACACTATGTATATGTTACATAGTGAACTGTATAACCATGACTCGCTGAGGATCCTGCCTCAAACATCTGCTGACATTAACGGTCAGAAACAAGCAATGTACAAGGTATTTTAAAATATTATTGAAATTAATAATCTGCCCATTTCTTGAAAAAACTCTCTAGATTTAAAAAACCCTGCATCATCCTGTTTTGTCCCCAGACTTTTTAGTCTACAATGCCTGCTTTCCCCTACCCAGTGATTTGTCAGCAGAATTCTTTCTCTCTGTTCAATGAGACTACATTCCTACAACCAAGAATACTACAGAAAAAGCTTCTCTCAGTCTCTTCTGTACTTTAAATAATGAAGTTTTTCCTTTCAGCTTGTAATCAGAAGCCCCAGGATTACTGCCAAATGTGTGTTTATTGGATACCAGGCTAAGGCTTCCTGTCTTCCATTTAGTTCTTTAGTTCCATTTTCTGACTTAAACTGAAGGCTCCCCAAACTATTTATTGACAGTTTATAGAATTGCAAAAAGGATTAGGTTGTGTCTTCATTAACTCTTAGCAATGCAGTCAGTAGGAAAACAGAAAAGGTTAACTTGACTGTTCAAGTTCAAAATTATTTTCTCATTAACTATCTCACATAAAATTCACTCCAGTAACACGAGAGAGGGCAAGGAAAGACAGGCCTCTTCATAACTTCATTTCTTGTTCCCTAGGAGATGCTCTCTAAACTTCTTAAAGGAGTGAGTTTTCCCCTTGTTTCCTCAGAAGTAAAAGGTAGATCAGGAAGATCAGGAAGTGAAGAATCTGCTTAACCCACAAAGCTGTGATCTCCACTGAAAGATAAGGTTGGATGTTACAAGTCCTGGCTGTGCTCATGAGAGATCATTACACTTCACATGCAATGAAAGAGAAAAGTAGCTGTGGCTGCCACTCTCCAGGACACAGCACTCACCTAAACCTTCCTGCTGCTGCAAGATGTATGGCAAATATAAGTCATCCTCTGCTTTCAATTTGTCTGCCATTTACAAACCTTTTCTCCTCCTTTTCAGCTGTTTCCTGTAGGTTTCAAAATGTATTATTTTCCCGTTTTTGAAAGCATGACCTTATTCATCTCTGTTATTTCTGTTACTGGGTCCAAACTGGAAGCCCTGGGTTGTATTCAAACTGGTTTCCTGCATAATACAATATAACCAACTGCTAGAGGTGTCCGACTGGGCAGTAGGGAGCAGATTTTGCTGAGAATGACAGTTTATTGAATTCACAGAACTCCCATTATTAACATTATTCTGAATTTAATTTACTGTCAGTTTAGTAGATTGCGTTTCTAAGCATTATTTTCTAGTTACCATGGAAACAAATCCTGATACTTCTGTCATAACTGAAAATTTAAGATGAATAATTTTAATGAAGAGTGTGACAGTGTGACAGAGTGAAGTTTGGGGGTTTTTAAGCAGGTTTTCATGGGTGGCACGGCAGGGGCAGGTACGGGCGGGACCAGCCCCATTTCCCGAGCCAGAGCTCCCTCCAGCGGCGGCCCCGGCGCTCCGGGGCGGGCTCGGGATGCTCCAGCACACACGGGCGGGTCCGACCCCACCCTGTGCCACTGCAAACACTGGAAACAATCATTGTTGTCATGGAAGGAAACAATTAAGAGGGGCGAAATAACCCCCAGAAGATAAGAGAGTTCGTAACCGTGAGGTAACTGAGTTCAGCTCAGGTCAGCTGCGTCCCAAACTGTCACAATACACAGAGTACCTTTTAAAAAGAGTCAACAACAACAAAATTACTTTCATTTGGAAAAGTGCCACATTTTAAACACCAAGCTTTTCCCCTCCTATTTTCTCCCCCAAGATCTGCTGATAAAACCGAGAAAGGAACAAGTATGTTCTTTGAATTGCAGGCTTCAGCCTTGCTAAGAAATGAAGTATGCCCATTTCAACTTGCTTGAGGGTGACTAATTTCTTTACTGACAGAAATTATTTCAAAGGTCAAAAGTTTATCTCAAGGCATCCAAGATGAACCACAATAATTGTTCTTTTCCTGTAAGACTCATCAAGACACAACAGGAAGACTCCAGCAAGACAGCATGGCCACCCTACACTATTTCCAGCACTACATTTCCTTACCTTCCAACACAGCACTAGGAATACCCACATTCCTTATCACAGAGCCAGTGTGCCTCTGCTTAACTGGCACTTGGACACTTCTGAGATGCAGGAAAAAAGCAAGAGCAGCAAGAGACGAGTTTAAGTCCTTGAGTACAGACTTCATAAAGATGCTGCTAGCATAGAGCACACCACAAAGCACAGCACCTGCTGACTGCGGTCCTTTGGCACACGATCTTAACTGTTCTCAGCTTTAATCAGAGATGGTTGGAAAGCATTCCGGGGAGAGCTCCGGCCTTGAGAAAAGCTGCCTTTCTCAGGGAAGGGGTATTTGTCAGTGCCTCGCAGCTCCACAGGGCTGGGACACAAACAGCCCGGCTGCAGCCTGGACACAGCAGTGCCACAGGAAACCCGCGGGATGCAGGTGGAAACTCGCAGGGGATTGCAAAGGGTGCCCATTTGCAGAGATAAAGTGGAGCTAAGCATTTCTGTAGTTGATCTTGGCATTTTTTTCCACAGGGATCAGATGCCAAATTCCCTTATTCCTTACAAAGATGAGATAAGGAAGGAGAAAAATACATTAAAAAAAAGAAAGAAAGAAAAAAGAAAAAAAGAAGAAACCTCCATTTCCTGGCTGATACACAAAGCTGCTTGTCCAACATAATACAGATTATTTAACAGACAGCAAAATTGCACACGAGTTAGATGCCCTTGGAAGTCCCCTTTTTTTGGACTCCTCCCCTTTCATTTGCAAATCACATTTTAACCAGTGACACTGCAGTTATCTCATGAAAGGGAAAGTTACTGTGCTCTATTAAAACCACTAACCAAAATGCATAATTGGGGCAAATTCTCTAGAAAAAACAGTTTAATACTGCAAATAGTCTTAGATGAGAGTGAGGGAAAACAGCCTTTCCTCTGGGGGAAGTTTGATTAGATGATCTTAAATCCCCCAATTTTCTGTGTGAACCCTGTGTCCACATTGTGAGAGCCATCTCTGGGGACTGTAAGTCTGAGTATCTCAAGTATTACCGCTTCTCAAAAACCCTTTCATTAGTTTATTCAGGCTTTCTTCCCACACTTTGAAATAAAAAAATAAAAAAACCACAACCCACAAATAGTCCTTAAATAACAGAAAGAGATTCTACTTTCTCACCTTTCCCCCTTCCCAAATCTCTCATCAGAGGTCAGAAATGAGTCATTATTCAAGTGAAGGAATATGATGACAAGCTAACAGTTATTTTTCACATTTTCACAGAGTACAAAGGTAAAAGATACATGAATAAACAATTTCTGCTTTTAGTACTAGAGAGGATCTGCAGAATAATTTTAGTATTTCTCTCCACTAAGTCCCATATTATTCCTGAAGGCTAAAGTTTGTAGGTAGCTGAAAGGCAGACATCTCACACTTTCAGATACTCTGTCCATGTTATTAGTTCAGTGACAGACATACAACTATTCTCATTGTAACTTGTTATTCAAAAATATCTCAAATTGGCAAAGCTTACACAGACATTGGGTAAAGCTCCAGACTTGCACTTATGGTGAAACCAACAGTAAAACTGAGATGAACTGGAGCAACACAGAAGTTGAAGTTATGAAGTAACCTTTAGAACCAAAACAAATAATGCAATAGGTATTCATGCATGGTTAAACAAACTCATAAAAATCTGTATCTAAGGATAGATGTGCCCTTTAGTATACTGCTCTGAAATAGCACTTTTGAATTGGTCAGGAAATAGTGCTCCAACTTGTAAAATTGGTTCATTTTGGAAGGCTCCAAATGTGACAACCCTTTGCATTTATCTAAACACAAAGATCTATCTTGAACATAAAACTTTTATCAGTTGAACTTTCAATAAAATAACACATAACTCTAAACATCAGAATTTTGGCCATATAAAAGAAGAAAGGACATGTAGATACCTTCATAACTTAAGATGAAACATTATTCTTTGTTGTTTGTTTAGCAGTCTTTGCACTCATGGAAATAACTGTAGTGAAATGTTTTGTGTAAATTAATTTATCTGAGACACAATGTAAACTGGAGAGAGTGTGTGCAATTGAAAATATTGTAAAAAATCTGATATTCAGCAGTTTCTAATAAAGTGCATTTCCTAAACACTGAATATATCTGTGTTGATCTAGTAGTAATTTGACTCTTGGCTGTAATAAGATTAATTACAAATATAAGCTCAAACACAGAGGAAAGAGTCACAATCCATCACCAGCTGGAATTCAGTAACAGTTCTCAGGAATGTGTTTACCTCATGCAAGGACAAGATTCTGCCTAAAGTTGGACTGGCTTCATTTAAGATGGATTATGGGTAGGATAATGAGCTGGTGTGGTTTTCTCTATAGAATAAAGAAGTTCTTGAGTGAGTAGCTGGTTGTTTCACAGAATACTTTCACAGCATTTTATACATGCCTTAGAATTTTATGCACCTTTGCTGCCTCCTTTCTTCAATTAAGGAATGCACTCCTGCAGATGAACACCTTCAGTGGCAGCTTATTATCTCAAGAAGCCAGATTGCTTCAGGAAAAGAGTATTCTTAAGTAAACATTAAACAACTGCTGTTTATCCCTGGTTACCTTCTCCAGTGGTTTCTTTCATTCTGGCTTAAACCTTTGCACAGTCTGTTCAGCACCATCTTGCTGACCCTCTTCACATAATGACCTTCTCGACCTGCATTTTAGAGGGCCTGGTCTGCTTGTAACAGCTGCAACACATTCAGGAAAGATGTAAACAGACCTAAAGGTATAGTAACAGTATCTTTACATTTATGGGACATGAAAATGTCCTTTCTACTCTCCTCTGAAATGAAACCCTTTGTTGAGAACAGGTCTCCACGTAAAGAACAGACAACACAAACTAGTAAATCTGAAAACATTTTTCTTCACGGTGTTTGCACCCATTGCAAAAACAGGCTCTAATAGGAGAGACTCTCAAAGGCACACAGTTCAAAAATATGTAAACTTCAGCTGAATCCAAATTTTAAGCACGAAAAGAAGGTACTTAGCAGATCCCTACAGTATTTTTAGCTTGTTTAGCACTACCTGACAAAGCTCCCCTCCTTACTGATGTCTGCTTTAATTCTGTGATGAAAACATGCACAGCATTCAGGTAAAAGTAACATTCTGATTTTCTATCAGCTGTGCTCAGTCAGGGTTGCAGGCAAATGACAGGACAGGGATTCGGTTTTGGCCTGAGATTCAGTTACCTGAGCAAAATGGGAAAAATTACTGATGTGACAAAAAAAAAGTATCACTAGAAATTAAAAATAACACTATGAAATTATGACAAAAGTTACAGATAGGGCTGTGAGAGTGGCTGGAACCCAAGTGTTTAAGGGGGAGTTAGAAGAGAAAATGGCAGATAGAGAGAAATGGGACTATTGGGGACCATCCAGGGAGTGAAGTCATGCAAGGCCACCAGCACCTCAGTAACCGTGTCAGTAATAGCAGATAAGGCTGAGATTATCTGAGTGCAGATGGAGCAAAACCAGGGCCAATGGGGAACAAGCAACCAGGGGCGGGTTGTTTATTTGGGAGGAGAATGCGATGGAAAAACAGAGGTGTAAGGACAGCAAAAACAAGGACCAAAGGAATGAGGATTACAAGTCATTGCACACGTGACCTGCACAGAGGGACCTGTCAGGCAGCCCTGGGTTCCATCACCACGCCTGGGCAGGACAATAAACCAAACCTGTTGTTCTGACTGTATCAAAAACTGGAACCTGCTTCCCTGGTCAGAACTCAGGGAGAGGCAGGCAGGGAACTCTTCCTGCCCAGCAAGGGAACAACTGGCTGGCACTGCAGGCCTGGCTGCTGTGCCCTCTAAGCTGCCTACACCTCCTAACAGGTTCTGTAGTTGGGAGTCCTGAAACTCCCTACTAGTTTCAGGTTTTTACTTTGTTCTTTATTGGTTTGCTTTCTTTACTTAGCTGAAAATTTCTAGAAGTCAGACAGTGTGTACAACACACCAACTGCCTTATATGATGAAAGCTGATACCAAAGAAAAGGTTTCAAAGCAATATACAAGTTTTTTGGTTTTTGCAGTCTAACCAACTTCTTCAGCAGTATTTAACTAAGAATACTTTTTAAAATTTAAATTTGATAGTATAATATTAAAGCAGGAGTTAGTGATGCCTGGTCATACTTTCATGTTAAGAACATGTTGAACACATAAAATGAACCTGAAGGGGGTTTATTTCATTTGTAGTTACATGAAACTGACCTCTTTCCAATTTTCCAGGCATAAACATAATCAATACTACTTGATTTCTAATGAAGCATTATAAAATGCTTAATCTCAAAAAAGAAATTAAATTTGTTTCACATAAAGAATGAAATAAAATGTCTCTGAAATAATAATCAGATTTGAATGGTACTTTCTGGTGCCTGTGTAAGGCCAATATAATACCTCAAGGAGCTGAGAATGTTTCTACAGAGACTGTACCAAACAAACCTTCCTATAGCAACTGCTTTGCATCACATTGTGTGATAATAATAACATTAGAAAGTAAATGAATGAGCTCTTATTTGGAAATAGAGTAAAGTAATAATAAAAAAAAGAAACAGAAACAGACATACAAACAAAATAAAGACAATGTGCAAGTGTTACAAAAAAAAAAAAAAGTGGGGGAGGACACAACACTTCAGCTCTGAGCCTAAAGTGTTCTGTCAGTACAACTTCCAAGTCAGTGGTAAAAGCAGTAATGCAGGAAGAGAAAACTTCACCTTGTTCTTAATTTACTTTTTAATTTAATCCAAAGTTAATCATCCAAGCCTGTGATCCCCTAGCTCCACTTAAAAATAAAATGTAAAGTTTCATCCCTGAGACGCTCTCTTATTATTTATGCCATGGTTTGATCGTGCAAGGGACAAACCAGGCGTGTAGCAGCACGGCTGTTTTGGCAGGGCAGAGGGACCTGTGCCAGCAGTGCTGCCAGACTGAGCTCACCCCTCAGCCCTGTGCCCATCCCTGCTGGCTCAGGGCCTGCTGCCAGCATGGCCTCAGGGTGCCAAAGGGCATCAGCAGCCTCTGGGCTCACAGGACAGGTAAGGCTGCACTGCATCGTGCTTTTGGTGAGCTACAGGCACAGGAGAGAATGGCACACCACTGGCTTGAGCAAACTCACCTTCCCAGAGGTTTAGATTTTTATTTTTGATGAAAAGAAACATATAAATGCTATCCTATAGTATGTTAAACATTGCATACATCAGTCCTGCTGACCCTGCTTAACTCCTGAAATTGCAAGTCTGCCCTGGAGGGCAAAAGGAAAGGCTCCTTCATATGTTCCTGCCTTTTCTTCTTACCTGACTGCCCACTAAAAAGAAAATCCTGTATAATAAAAACACATAAACCCCATCTTATCTACAATTATATCAAGCTGTAAGTGAGCACAACCCAAATAATCGAGCCAGGTAGCCATGCCAGACCGTTCTTAGCTTAGCTGAATTTAGTCTTGCCAAAATAAAGAATGAGCCAAGTAGAGTAATGTACAGATAAACCAAAACATGAGGCCTTATTTGTTTTAGCCACATATGTTAAACCATGCAATTCCCAAAGGCCACACACACAGCCTCCAAAAACACCAAAAAACATGCCTCTCCTTATGAGGGGTTTTTTGTTTCTGCACATCTCTGAACCAGACTAATAATTACAGTCCACAGGACTCTTTCCGCCCAGGCCATTCTCTGCCATGCCACTATTTTTCTCCTTCCAGAACTAGTCTCCATTTCCCTTTGAAGCTCTTGACTGCTGCCACACCCACAAAACCAGAGGCAGATATTACCATCATCTACTGACCCAGATTGTTGCAGACTGAATAAACACATTGATGGAATTTGGGGCCCCATAAACACCTGCCTAGGAAGGAGCAGAGAAGCCACCAGCAGACTGCACTTCTCCATGCAGCCACTACAACCACAACCTGCGTCAAGGAACCAAAGATGAAGAGCAGCCCGACAGGCAATGAGGGGAAAAGCCTTCAAGCACTCAGATCTGTTCCCCTTTGGCAAGGGACCTACTGAAATTCCTACACCACAAGCCTATGAATCATTTCAAAGGGCCTTTTCTGCTCTCCTTCACATGCCAGGGCAGCAATCTGTTCTCAGGAGACTCCTCAGGGCTCAGCTTTACTCACCTCTTGCTCAGGGAGGACCTTCTGCAAAGCATAACCTGAGTGTATCCAGAGAGAAGTCGGGAGGCTGGTTTTTTGTTTCCTGCCCTAGCAAAGACCCCATTCCATCGTCCTCAGCCACACACCTGCCACAGATTTTAGAGCCTTCCAGCAGCCCCTGCCTAACGAGGGGCTAATGACCAAGAGGCTACACCTGGGGAAAGGTTCAGCAGTGCTCTCCTAGCCAGGCATTAAGAAACAGACCTCTAATTAAACACAACCTGGCTTTTTATTTGCCTGCTAAAAGTGATGCCCAGTTGGGGCCTCAGGGCTGGCACACTTTGTGAGTCACTGTGGGCCCAGCACAGCAACTGGTGCCTCAGATCCCAGCAGGGCAGCAAAGCACAGAAAGGGAGCAGATGGGTATCAATGCTATTTATAACTACTTAGCAACGTGTCTCTGAAGGAGCTTCAACAAGACCAAGTGCTGGGTCTAAACTTTGGCCACAAGAACCCCATGCAGTGCCACAGGCTGAGGGCAGAGTGGCTGGAAAGCTGCCGGGGGCGAAGGACCTGGGGGGACATTGAGGGGCTGGAGCTGGTCCAGAGAGGGGAACAGAGCTGGGGAAGGGGCTGGAGCACAAATCCCGTGGGAGCTGCGGGTGCTCAGCCTGGAGGAGGCTCAGGGGTGACTTGATCACTCTACAATTCCCTGAAGGAGGCTGTAGCCGGGTGAAGGTCAGGCTCTTCTCCCAGGCAACAAGTGACAGGATGAGAGGAAATGGCCTCGAGCTGTGCCAGAGGAGGTTTGCGTTGGACATCAGCAGGAATTTCCTCGCAGAAGGGGTGATTATACATCGGAACGCGCTGCCCAGGGAGGTGGTGCAGTCACTGTCCCCGGAGGTGCTTAAAGACTGGGCACGGCGCTCAGCGCGGCGTCTGCTCAGGTTGGCCTCGATGAGGTCTCTTCCGACCTCACTGATTTTGTGACCGTGGAACAGGAGGGGCAGCTGAGGACAGTGTTCGGACGTGCAGAGCCGGGCCGGGAGGGCTGTCCCGGTGCCCGGGGCTCGGCCCGTGCCCTCCCCGCCCGGAGCAATCCCCACACGGAGCTCCTTCCCATCCCCGCACAGAACTCTCCCAGCTCCCTTCACGGAGCTCTTTCCCATCCCCACACGGAGCTCTCCCCTCCCCTCCTCTCTCCCCACCCGGGGCTCTCTCTCCCCTCCCCTCCCCTCACTGAGCTCTCCCCACACGAAGCTCTCCCCTCTCTCCCCTCTCCCCACCCGGGGCTCTCCCCTCTCTCCCCTCTCCCCACACGGGGCTCTCTCTCTCTCCCCTCTCCACACACGGGGCTCCCTCCCCTCT